>OY288260.1:28250998-29450998 GCA_958450325.1 Agrostemma githago | reverse complement strand
GCCGTCGGGTTGAACTGAGTATTTATGGTGCTCGGGAGGGGTGTGCATATTACCTTAAACAAGGGCCACACATTTATAAGTCGCCGTCCTATTATTGTTGAGTAGCCTAGTTAGAGATCGAGGTTTGATTTGTTTGAACTAAGTTCTCGAAGCTAGTTTTAGTATTCTCCTAGTGAAAGTCTAACCGTCTACACTAATCCTATCCATAATGCCATTTTGAATATTTTTATTATTATCGATACTTTTTGGTTTGCAGGTTGGCAAATATTCGAAGTTTTCTTCTGAAAAATTGTTCTGATTTTATTGTTCCAATATTTTAAGTTTTCCCCGAAAGCTTATTTTTATTATATCATTTAATGTTTTCCATTTTAATTATTTTGATATAGTAATACTATTTTTTTTCCACATGGTATAATATGGCTGGGAGAACGTCCGAGTTACTCCCCACTGACGTGGTTGTTATGTTTATAACATGACAGGTATTTGCTGCTGGGTTTTGGGTGTGAGCTAGCGAGTAGCGTGGATCCTACTCTTTCTTCATTCACGATTTATAGAATTGTATAAACCTGTTTGGAGAATTTCTTTTTAGCCCTTTTGTAAAAAGAGACCTTTGTATTGACCTAGCATTTCTTTTAATAAGATACAGTTTGTCAGTGTGTTTTAATCCCAACTCTACAGTGTTTCCGTCACTGTATTGCGTTAGATTTTCTAGGGGATTACAAAATCATAAGTAGGATACTTTTTCCATAAAGGTTCAACTGCCTAAACGCATAAACAATCACTCTCTTATTCTTCTGAAAATCGAACATAATCCATTCTTAAGATGCATATATATAAACCTCATAAGTTTCATTTTCATCCGGTAACGCCAATACCGGAGCAGTGGTCAACTTTTCCCTTTAAAATTCAAAATGATTCCTCATGCCTCTTATCCCAAAGAATTTGTGGTTTTCCTCATCAGTGTGATCATTGTCTAGCTATTTTGGAAAAATCATTCACAAATCTCCTATAGTAACCAACTAAACCCAAAAACTACTAATTTCAGTCACAGATTTCATTCTAGGTCACTCCTTAACAACCTTAGCAGGATCTACTGATAGTACTTCATCCTTAGATATAATATTCCCCAAAATTACTCGAACCAGACAAAAAAATCACACCTCGAAAATTTAGCATATACTAGTTTTCTCTCAAGACACCTAAGATAATTCATAAATGTTCCTCGTGCTCTTCTTCATTCTTTGAATAAATCATCATGTCATTAATGAATATCACAACAAATTTATCAAGGTAAGTCCTCAAAGTTCGGTTAATCAAATCCATAAATACATCAAGTGCACTTGTCAACCCAAAAGGCATCACAGTAAACTCACAATAGTCATATCTAGCAGGAATTGTAGTCTTAGGTATATCCTCAAACGCTATAATAAATTGATGGTTCCCAAATCACAAGTCAATTTTTGGGAAAACATAGGCTCTCTTCAACTGGTTAAATAAGTCATCAAACCTAGGTAAAGATACCTATTCTATATAGTAACTTGATTCAATTCCCAAAAATCAATACAAAACTTCAAGTTCTATCCTTCTTTTTCCATAAATAAAACAGGCGCAAGGCGACACACAAGGCCTAATATACCCTTTCTCCATCAACTCATCTAGTTTTTTCTTAAGTTCTCGCATTTATAAGGGTGACATACTGTATGGTGATTCAGCCATTGGACCCATTCATATCACTAGGTCAATAATCTTAAATAACTTCTCTAACTTGTCATATGATATGGTATGGTGATTTTTAATGGCTCAATGGTAGATCCATCTGTCTGATATTAGTATTGGTATTAGTATTTGCACTGAAGGTCACATGGTCGATCCTCTTTATGGACAACTTCTCTAGCTTGAGGCATTCTCGGTATTGCATCAGAAAACACATCAACAAAACTCACTCACTATTGGAACTTCACTCAAATCAAGATATTCAACCATCAAATATCTAATATAACACAAAATTAGCTCAGCTCCCGTAGATAAATGTTTTTTTTACCTTCTTAGCAGAAATAAGCTTCACCCTATGATCCTTTACATGGCCTCTATAAGATACTCTCACATTCCAAGCTCTTCTAAGAAAACTTTACTATGTCCACAATCAATAATAGCTCGATGAGATTCGAGTCAGTTCATCCCCAAAAATAAAATCAAAGTAAGGTAATGAGAATTCTAACAAGTCTGTCTTAAGATCATAATCACCAATAGACACAGACACATCCTTATACATTTTTTTTATAGTTTACTAAGTCCCCAAATGGCTGGTAAAAATCAAAATCCACAATTTCACTAAGCTCTGAATTTATTTTATCCACAAACATAGTTCATTAGAGTGAGATGCACCACAATCAACAGAACATGAGGTGAAATACAGCTCCCCAGAAAATTAACCGAAATAATACCCATAATCTTAGCTTCCTCTCTATTCATGACTTATAACTTTCCAATAAATGACATCCCACTAAGTTTAGGCACAAATGGTTCTATAATAACGTAAGTATAGCTCACCTCCATCACAGTTCAACTAGGCAAGAGATATAGCACAAAAGCATGGCAAATATTAATAACATAAACATAATAATTCATGCGTATGCAATGCACCCAATCTACCCAACACTCTCTCCTTTTTTATGTACAAACGAAAAAGTTGTTTTTTTTCAACCACGTCAAATGTAAAGGTAAAAGTTTTTTTTTAAAACCATTTCAAATCTTGCAAAACATTTTCGGAAACCTATTGCTCTGATACCAAATGTAACAGCCCTAAATTTTCGCGATCAAAATAGTAAAGTAAAATAGGAAAACTCAAAGCTGTTACTCCGCACTTAGCTCACAAAGCCAAGTGCAAGGCAAATAAAATATTACAAATCAACCGAAAAAGAAGTTTGATAAAAATAATTGAAAAGAAGTAGAATTTCGATAATTAATTAAATGATAACGTTGCAACGGAAGACTTGAGTCTTACAAAATCCGAAACAGTTTAAAACAATCTCAAACCAATAAATACAATATAAATATAAATAGCTCGGAGGTAAAATTAAATAATAAAATCATTCCTCGCTCAGAAACCCAAAACCATAATGCACCCATGCAACATATCAAGTGTACCTATCAACTGTACCCAAAAACAAAAATAGGTACAGGTTCCAGTAGGGGAACGACCAAAAACAAAAGGACGTCAGGAAAGCTGAGTAAAATTAAAGTACAATAACGATCCTTTTGCTCTTAAATTACAAAGAACTTGCCCCATCGGTGCTCTTGGGTCCCCTACCTTCTGGATACCCATGTTTCGCCCACCAACGATCCTCTGTATGTCTCGTCTTTATACAATGCGTACACTTGTAGATAGGTCGATTGCCTCCTTTTGCTTTATATCCTTGTGAAGCCCCTGACTTCACAGCGAAAGCCATAGTGTTGGAGGTTGGGGTCTCTAAAAGGCTTTGAGTAAAAGCACAAACTTCTTCTTCTTGTACGATAAGCGAGTACACTGTGTGGACAGAGGGCAGTGGCTCGATTCCGAGAAGTGTAGATCTAACATTAGCATAATATGATTCAACGTCCATTAAAAATTGACGAACTTGGTCTTCTTCACGACGCTTGTGAAGGGTCTTATTTAACCCACACTTACAACCAGAACATGAACATGAGGGTAAAGCATCAAAGTCGTTGATGTTATCCCATATCTTTTTAATACGACCATAATATTCCATGACCGTTTCACCAGTCGTCCGCTTACAATCCGATAATTCGGATTTCAGTTGGTAGATTTTAACACCGTTTCCTTGCGAGAAACGTTGTTTAATGTCTAGCCATAACTCACGAGCCGTCTCCCGATAAGAGATGGAAGGTATTAATTGTTCATGAATAAAGTTAAATATTCATGCTACAATAAGACAATTTACTTGCGCCCAATTTTCCAATTCATCCGAGTCTGCCGCCGGTTTCTTGAGGATGCCATCAACAAATCCCAATTTACGCTTTGCTCCCAGAGAAACCCGAAACCCCTTTGCCCATTCTTAATAATTCGATCCTTTGAGGACAGCATGTGTAATTGTAGACACCCGCATTTTGCCTGCTAGTGTCTATAGCAGTCTCCAACAAAACACCCGATGATGATCGGACGTCAACATGACTTAATACGCTCGAATACGGACTCGGAATCAATAGTATCCGACGTGGGCATTTAGCGGAGTGCAAATCTCTCAAAACAGACCTCAAATTCAGGCCCAGTGGGTCATTCCGAGTCAAAAGAGACTAATTTGGGCCAAAACCGTCACCGGAAATAAAACCGTCTTTTAGCGATCGAGTCAAAACCCGGTCAAAGTCGAATCCCGAGACGAACCAGCCTCACATTATGTCCAAATACACAAAACGAATCAAGTCACAACAACCAAATCATTCAAAAAAAGTCAACAAATCATTCCAAAAATATCTCGATCCTATTTGATCCACTCGGTCGAGTGGATTGACCCACTCGATCGAGTGGAGCGTCAAGAAGGCTGTCCAGATTCATTCACGAGAGCACTCGACCGAGTGCATCCGCGCCACTCGTTCGAGTAACCCAACGTCGGGGCTCCCTATAAATACCCCATGACCCCCATGCATTTCACAAGGTTTTTCCGATGCACCTTTAGCTTACATTCACCCTACACTTCTCCCATACTACACAATATTACGTCCCTAGCAACCCTAGGCAAAAGCACACAAAAACCGAGTCTCCGTCCCTCGATAAACCGACGTCACACACACACATATTCAAACTCGAGATCAAAACTCGCCAAAGACCCGAGAGCATCCTCTCCCTAACCAAACACACCCTAACTCACCCTACATATCTCGACACTCCCGCGCACACGCCGCTACTACGAGTTCGTTTCCGAGGCCATTAAGCATGTAGGTTGAGGGTGTCATCAAACCCCTTTTCTCCTTTCCCTTCTTTCGTTTATTTATGTATATATTATTATTATTATTATTATTATTATTATTATTAGTACTATTATTATTAGTCGGTATTAACGACACTAATATTTTATTTACTAACACTAACCTTTAATTTTGTACATACTAACTTTTAATTTTATGTATACTAATATTTTATATTTCTGTACACTAACATCTAACATCTAACATTTAATTATCGTATTCTAACATCTAACATTTATTTTTCGCATCTAACAATCTAACATTTAATTTTCGTTATTTACACTTTGTCATAACATTACTATACCGTGTATATATATAATAATATCAAAACTCGGATCCGAACTCGTTTGACTACGATGATCAATTTCTAAAGGTTCGTTTATTAACACGATCACGATCCTTCGTAGTTGAACGCGTATAGATCCATTTCCAAGATTAGTACGGAACCCGTTGACACGAAAACCGACATCACATAACCCGAAAGGGTTAGTTCCGATGTCGTGACGTAGAGGGATGCAATTCCGTTACTAATTCAAAATTTCAATCACGTGATATCATATTTCATAAAATCCCGACAACGGTATTATAATCGTATATACACACGATTATAGTACCGGAGGTCAAGTTAATTCAAATCGTGCAATATTTGTATTTAATTTGACCAACCGTCAATTTTAAAACATAAAAGCAAAACGAGCCATGCCTCGTACAGGGGGCACTCGACCAAGTGCCATAGGCCACTCGATCGAGTAGCACCCCAAAAATTGGGCAGTAGCTGCTTCGAGTACGCACTCGATCGAGTCTGTGTCATGACTCGGTCGAGTGGGTCCTTTAGCCCAGAAATCCGAGCGCTTCGATCATCATTTGAGCCTCGTCATTTTTTACGACTTTTAGTCGACACGTGTAAAGTCAATCACGTGGTCCTATTTTCAAAACTCATGCATATCACGACACTTAAAACGACTTTGATCGATGGTCTCGCACTATTAATTTTATGTCGACGACTCTTTAGTCGTATCCGACACATAATTAATTTAGACCCCATTTCTCGAGGTGATAAGTCGGGACAAGACATCGAGGTTCGAGATCCGGTTAGCACCACACCTAGGTCTCGAACCTCCGTCCTTTAATTAATATGCAATATAATGCGTAATTAATTAAGGTTCGTCCGTCTATCTAATTCACGATCTAGTGTGCATTTATTATATACGGGTCTTTGTCGGGTCGTGTATTTATTTATCACTCTTCTTATTTTATTCAATCATTCTATTTTATTGCTCATTGTATTGTGAATTCCGGGTTGTATTCCGCCCGTGTAATTTGTAATTTATTTACGAGTTTTCTATTCTTGATGTTTGCCATTTATTTATTTAAATGAACATCACATGCTAAATCACTTTGACGTGAATCAAGATGCATTAAATGACGTAGCAAACCAATAATTCACATGCTTAGCCCGAAAACGCTGTTTGCATATCATTTAATTATTTTACTAGCGCGCGTACACGAACACGAACGATGTCTTAGTAGAGGCCGCCATTGTGCGGGCGGGGTTGGGTGTCCTTAGTGGGCTTCCCAACACGTACCCTCACCCCTTACTCAGAACCTTGGTTTCCGGATGCCCGAAACCCTTGGCGAACGAGAGTCATTCTTTACACGATTACCGGTATAGATGGTATCGGTATCGCAATGCAAAGGGACGAGCCCCATGAACTCTGAAATCGGAGTGGGCTTACTTTGTGTATAGCCCATGACGACATAGAGTGGGCTCGTATGGTTCCGAATAACCACAAAATTCGGTGGCGACTCCATTTTGACTTAAATTTCGAACCCGAGAACAATCTTACCACGAGATTCATTCGCCTACCCAAACCCGCGCTTCGCCGCGTCGGGGTGGACCTACGTCATGTCCACAGTAATTTTTGTCCCCGGACCATCATTTGAAGCAAGAGCGTACACTGGGTTTGGTTTTGAATCGTTTCCCATGTCGAGAGTAAGCCAGAAAAAAGAAAAAAAGAAAAAAAAAATCAGGAACAGAATTCTGGCTCTGATACCATAAAGTATTATTGAATCACAAGAGAAAATGCATGAAATGTGTTTGTTATTATATTGATGTGTGTGTTGAATGCACACCTTACGTGACTTATATACAAAGATTCTAATCACACAAATTGATTAGTTCCCTAAGTATAATATCTCCTACCTAGTAATAAGGTAACAAATAACAGAATATCATAACCAAAATATTACAATAAGATACATGCAACTAATAAATATATACGGCTAATAAGACATTAAGCAACGGTGACGGAAGAAGGAGAACAAGGGAGCAGGGTTGGTTGTTTTTCGGCGACGAAGACAGGGGAAGGAAACAGAGGAGGTTGGAGGTCCGGGGCTGGTCGGAGTAGAGCAAAACAAAGGAGACTCCGTCATTTTCTGGGCCGCACAGTCAGCAACAGTTCTGGTGGTGGCCGGAGCTGGCCAGGGTTGACGCTGGCGGTGTCGTGGGTTGGCTGTTATAGAGCTAAATATGGTGGTAGCAGGTGCAAGGTGGTGAGGATGACGATGGAAGTGGGTTGTATGGATGTAATAACGGAGGAAGAGGGAGACGGAGGTAAGGAAATGAGGGAGGATTGGAGTGTGTAATGTAGTGTGAAAGCGGATGAGAGAGTTAGTACAGAGTGTAGGGTTTGAAAATAAGACAAAGGAGTGGAGTACAGTAAGGCAAATGAAATAATGGCAGTGGGTGAGGGAGACGGATGAGTTGGAGTTCAATTGGAGGAAGTTATTTATAACGAGTACTTCCTCTAACTTTCTAAGATCTTCCCACTTCATTATTTTATTCTCACTCAAATGAATATAAAGTGGGAAGATCATTAAAAGTTGGAGGAAATATTAGATAAAGAAGTAGGTCAAATGATATGGGCTCCTTGAGTTAGAATCATCGGCCCAATCCGATTAAGTTATGCAATTGACTCAGGTTTAAGACAACTGAGTTACGGTACTAAAATTATTATAAACATTAATAATAGAAAATACATTGAATTGTTTAATTGAATTGGAACTACTAATTCATAAAATAATTAAATTATTAAAATTCTTAATTTAAAGTCATTTCTCCATAAAACTAATTATTTATTAAAATAATATCTTTGATATGGAGTGTTACAATAATCTCTCCCATTCCATGAGGCCCCTCAGCTGTGAGCCGTCTAGCAATGTCCCCCATGAGACGAGGTACTTCTCTGTTATCCGCCCTATTTTCCTCATCTACCTCCATTTTGTCGTTATTATCTGCTCCTCGGCCTCTTCGCTGTCCATTCCTTTCATTCAAAGGATATAAGACAGTACCTGAAAAACGAATGTTATTCGGAGTATATCACATACCTGCCACGACCCTACCACCATGCGTAGTACCAACGTTAAAGTTAACGAGTCTGTCTTCCAATAGGATCTCATTTAAAGCTCCTAAATTGTCTCGAACGAAATGAATCCTTGATGTAGCGTATCCAGCGTGAGTTGTTGTTGCTCTCATATCCAAGTTGAACATAGCATGATTCGTTTCCGCTTGAAAGATAACAAAACACAGTCGGACAACCTTTCCCAGAACAGAATCGATTCATGTTGAAACTTGTCTTGGTGTTGCGGCATATCTCGCTGATTTGTGTCCAATTTTCCCGCATTTCACGCAGTATTTGAAAATTTCCTCGTATTTGAACTGTAACCAAATAAGCATTCCGTCGTCGCAAGCAAGAAAGAAACCTAGAATAAGCGATTCATCCAGCATTATAGTGACCCTAATTCTTATGAAATCATTAACAGGAATGATCATCATGGGCTCCACCCAAAAGTGTTGACATAGAATCCTTCAAATCACATTTCCAACGTCATTGTTGATAAATTCAAAAGGTAGCCCTACCACTCGAACCCAAACATTAGCCATCGGGAATCTCACAGTCCTCGGCACCATTTCTGTTTCCCATTCCCGAAAAACCATCAAGCCCCCATAAAAAGGAGGCCACACTTCTTTAAATAATATCTTGCCTATCCCTATCGTCGTCACGGTAAAAGATGAACATGCCATCCATCTTGAAGGTTGTAACCACACCTCTCGTAGTCCATTTAGCATCAATTTCCAAATTAATGGCAAATACATGAAATTCCCTATAATCTACCATGAATACCAAAACACAGTTGCTATAAAGTTCCATATTTTCCCTTATCACCTCCAGGTCAAGAGTAAGGATCGCCCCTGCCCTTGGTAGCCTCGATTCATTATCGAATTCATCATCCAAACCCATCCTAGGAGGTTGTTCCGAGATACTCCCATGTTTCATTGATATTTTCCACATTTCTTTTTTCAACAATTGCTTTGATTTCTTCCACTTTCTTTTTTGGTTATCACATGTCTCTCTTATCTAGGTGGCTCACTTAGTTACTTTCTCCCTACTTTTATATATTTTATTATTTTTCTTAAAAAATGTGTCATTTTTAAGGTGGAAGATATCATTGCAACGGAGGGAGTATTAAAATCCCCCGGTTCATTGTCTCCTCCGATCCCTCCAATGTCACCATCGTCCCAATTAATGTGTTATCAGACAATGTTTCCATTGGGTATGTTACCATTTGGGATCCTTCTTCTTCTTCTCTTTCTCAACCCTTCACTTGAGCTGCTGCTATCCCCCAATGATGATGATGAAATTTGGACAATATTATTACCCCCATTCTGAGCAAGAAATCCATTCTCTTAAGTCTATTAAATTAGTACCACCCTCAGCTCGTCGCGTCTGCGACCGTTGTGTTGGATATGATTAGGAGTTTTTCGCGTGGCACTTCTTGTGGGCGGGACGGTTTCTGATAAGGCTAAAGTCGTATCACCTATATCAAAATAATCCTAATGAACAACTAACAGGTAGCTAGTAGTAAGTAAGGGTCGAATCCACAGAGAGACGGATGAAAATCGCTAATTATCTAAATTCGATTCTAAACTATTTAATTCCGGTTTATTTGATTTTGATCTAAACTAATGCGATTATGTAAAATAACGAGGTTCTAACAATATTAAAAGGATCTAGGGTCTTACGGTTCACTATGTAATTAAATTGGGTAAAGTTAATTAATTATTCAATCAATCAATCACAGTTATTTAGGGCAAAGACACGACCTTTCGGTTCTTATGTCAACCTTAGGATAGATTCTGACGGGCTCTCGCAACTTACCAGATTATCCTACCCACTTACTTGTAAGTCTACCCTTACCAGGCTTTCGATCTTAGGTTCGGGTTCCTAAACATTCAACTAGTTCAACGTCTCAAACTAATCAAACGATGATACAAAACAAGTAGTAAGGCAATAACATATGAATGAGCAATTAAACAAATAATTAATCTAACATCCCCAATTCAATTAACATAGATCCCCCTCAACCCTAGATAAATAAATTAGCTACTCATACTAAAACATAAAGCAATAAAGAAAGTAAGCATAATAAAAGACAATATGAAACTAAGAGAAAAGAGAAAAATACCAATTACGTAGAGCTGAAAGATTAACTTTCTAAAGGTAGGATTACAAACTAGAAGAATTCTAATGCTAATAAAAAGTCTAAACTAAACTAATGAATCTGAAAGTGTAAACTAAACTAGTGAATGAGAAAGTGAGAAAGTGTTCATAAATCTAACCCCAAGGAGGGTATATATACTAATAAGAAGAAGTCTAACATGTTCTCCTTTCCTAAATAATAAGGAAAAAATAACAAGCTAAGAATATTACGTAAGATAAGAGTTATGGTAAGTTACGAAGTCTAATAAATAAAAATCCCGCGAAACAGCTTCAAACCGATCGGTTTGGGTCTGAACCGCGCGGTTTGGGTTCATCCCGAGCGGTTCGGGTTCCTCTGCACTGCGCGATAAATTTGAAATGCTTGCTATTTCTTCGTTACTTATCGGAATTGGACGTGTGAATACCGTTGGAAAGCTAAGCGAAAGAGCTTTCCAACGCCATCTGAGTCAGCTCAATTGGAGTTGTAGAACTCAAGATATTCATGTTTGAAGTTGACCCTTGTTTTAGCGATCGTTCTTTCATCTCGATTTGCATTTGTTTGAGCTTTCCAACTTAGTTCTTTGTCTTTTCTTATTGTTTCTTCACTCACGTCCTTCTCCAAGTATTCACTTAATATCCTCTAACTTTTATCACTTCTTGCTTGTAGATTTCATGTCTCGACTCTCGTCATTGCCCAAAATATAGCACAATCGCCTTCATTTGTTTCGTTTCCTACAAAACGTAAACAAAATACCCGGCATAACAAAGAAGGATGAAAAGCTAGAAAAAAAACTCCTAGGATACATAAAATGAACCAAAAGTAAAGGAAAGTTGGGGTTAAATATGTATACAAAATGAGTTCATCAAATCCCCCAAACCAAACCTTTGCTTGTCCCTAAGCAAAACAATCAACAAAGAGTATGGACAAGACTTAAAACAATGGCTCCGAACTAATTACCAACACGAATCCCAACATCGAATACTCCAACAAGCGAATGACACCTAGGCTAAAGAAACGAATCCTTTAGCAAAAAGATAAAGAGTAAAAGAATTTCAAAAATCAAGCTCCAATCAATATTCAAATGCCAAACTTTTAATCTTGCACAACCTTCTATGTCGAGATTCCTTACGATTTACACTCATCACTCAATACGGGCATTCTTGTGAGTTTATGTAGAATCGGAAAGACAAAACACTCACCTAACTGCGACTTATAAGAACATGCATGCAATCTAACATGATATCAATCTCTACCAACCGTACATACACATTCAATCGGACCAAGACACATGCCGAGGACTTACATATGGATAAAGTGAGGGTAATCAGGTAAGAAGGGGCAAAACGATTTGTATATGTGGAGGTAAAAGTCAAGCTAGTACAACCGTAACCCAACTAAACTCATTCCATTCTTAACCAACTTCAATCAAAGGAATTACAAGTAGTACCAAGCACCTTATTTTCAACTTTTCATAACCGGCTTCGCACCAACAACTACGAAAACAGAGCGATCAATTCTTTTCTCATAGCAAAAACACATTCCTTTTCTTGTTTCACTTTTTTTTTCCTTTCTTTTCAACTATCGCCTTTCCTTTTCTTTTCTTTCATTGATTTTTTTTTCAATCATTCATAATTTTTTTTCCTTCTCCAATCAACAAGACATAGTACCAAATTTCACCCGAAAAAAAACAATTCCGTCTAATTAACCAAACTAGCTTGACTAGGGTAGGCAAATATGGCATGTAGTTAATAAACGGGTCAAAACAAGTCAAATTATGGCTATGTGAAGTTCATGGGAATAAGATAAAAGAAAGGGAGTGCCTCTTCTACATGTGTAATAATCACAAACTGAATGCATATAGGTATTTAAGAGACGAATGTCATGCTTATGCAATTTGATGTTACATGTCTCATAAGGAGTACTACTCTCAACTTATATGAAACTGATCATGGATGTCATCAGTTTAGGCTCTAAGTCTCACAATATAAGTAGCTTACTCGACAACAGGTCAATTGACTCATTTGGCATTAAAAACATAGTCGTCGACAAGATTAAAGAAATACTAAACTCAAATAACGGGAAAATAAGTGTCATTCACAAGAAAAAGCAAAGAACTAGGGAAAAGCATGTGATAAACGCAATGTCATCATCACCGACACGACTCTATACTAAAACACACGAAAAAACGGAAAAATAAATAAAAAAACATTTTTTTTTTGAAAATTAAAACACACCCAAAAGAAAAATAACACTAAACACAAAATATCCCCCCAAACCAAATTACGCAATGTCCTCATTGTAAACCAAGAGAAATAAAATAGGACAAAAATATAACGGGTAAAGGAAGACAAAAAAACGAAAATAAAAAGTAAATTAAGAGAGAAAAGGGAAAGGTACCGACAATATATTTACCGTAAATAAGTCCCCCCAAACCAGCAACCAACCGGGACTAAGAATCAGACTCCACCATAAATAACAAAATCATAGTAGCTCAAGGCTCTCAAAAGTTGATCAAAAAACTGCGCATGTGCTACACAAAAGCATAAGTAGCAACAAGATATAATAAAGACATCATATAAAATCAATGTCAAAGACCGTCTCAACTTGTCGTACTTCCTTTGAAAACTCTCATAAGGCCTCGATATATAATCCCATCCCTCAACAAATGGTGGAAAATAGTAACGTAAATTATCGGGTATGTAAGACAACTTAATGCCTCTCTAATTAACAATATTATTTTTCACAATTAATTCATACGAAACGGGAGGAATACCTGTAGTAACATCGAAGTTAGGAGGAAGGTCAAGTGGATGAAAATGTTTTATTACCTCAACGGGTGTATCCACGATCCCATATACCTCAAGATTTTCTGTTTCGAGGGTTCCTGGATGATTGAGTGCCGCTTCTAACGCATCTACCTCGGCTTTCCAAGGGTTTACTTTACCTGCACAACTCTCAAAACATGTCAAATCCTCTAAAGGGGCCTCGGTGAGGAGCCCTTGTGTAGAATAATGAATAAAATCATCAATCACACAAGAAGCATCAATACAAGAGTTAGACATAGTGATTTCAGATGAAAGCTCAGTAGGCTGACAACTAGAATTATTAATTGAGTCACAATTAGGCATACTATTAGTGCTCAAAACTTCAAGATTTTCAGCCAAAGATTGGACCTTTAAATTGTCAGTCATACTAGAATCAATTTCAATCACCGGAGAATGGACTTTCAAGGCTAAAATCAAAGGCTCATCATCATCGTCATCAAATGGGTCAATATCTTCTCTAACATGTGCAACGGACGTACTCATAACACAGTCAGTTGATGATGGTGTAGGATCAGCTCTCAAATTTGACTCACGTAGAGTAGCCGTTAATTTTTGCAATATCACCTTACATTCCGCCACGAAAGCAATCCACCTCTTCTCTGACTCAGCGCTGTTTCAGGCTAAATATTTAAGGAGTTCCCATCGCTCCTCATAAGGCATATAATTAAACATCCCATCGCAATTTGCCTCAATATTAGCCCGTGTTTCATCATCCACACCAGCCCACAACATATCACACATCTCCCAAACATTAACATGATATTCACTTTCAAAAATAAAAGACTCAAGTCTTTCCCAATAAATATGCAGTGACTCATGATTAAATTGAGGGAAGTAGAACATAGTCATAATGGTTAGACAAATAAAATAAATATATACGAAATAAAATAAATAAATATATAAAAAATAATCTAGAACCCAAAACAAATAATAAGCAATAATACAAAACCGTCTCCCCGGCAACGGCGCCAAAATTGATAAGGCTAAAGTCGTATCACCTATATCAAAATAATCCTAACGAACAACTAACAGGTAGCTAGTAGTAAGTAAGGGCCGAATCCACAGAGAGACGGATGAAAATCGCTAATTATCTAAATTCGATTCTAAACTATTTAATTCCGGTTTATTTGATTTTGATCTAAACTAATGCGATTATGTAAAATAACGAGGTTCTAACAATATTAAAAGGATCTAGGGTCTTACGGTTCACTATGTAATTAAATTGGGTAAAGTTAATTAATTATTCAATCAATCAATCACAGTTATTTAGGGCAAAGACACGACCTTTCGGTTCTTATGTCAACCTTAGGATAGATTCTGACGGGCTCTCGCAACTTACCAAATTATCCTACCCACTTACTTGTAAGTCTACCCTTACCAGGCTTTCGATCTTAGGTTCGGGTTCCTAAACATTCAACTAGTTCAACGTCTCAAACTAATCAAACGATGATACAAAACAAGTAGTAAGGCAATAACATATGAATGAGCAATTAAACAAATAATTAATCTAACATCCCCAATTCAATTAACATAGATCCCCCTCAACCCTAGATAAATAAATTAGCTACTCATACTAAAACATAAAGCAATAAAGAAAGTAAGCATAATAAAAGACAATATGAAACTAAGAGAAAAGAGAAAAATACCAATTACGTAGAGCTGAAAGATTAACTTTCTAAAGGTAGGATTACAAACTAGAAGAATTCTAATGCTAATAAAAAGTCTAAACTAAACTAATGAATCTGAAAGTGTAAACTAAACTAGTGAATGAGAAAGTGAGAAAGTGTTCATAAATCTAACCCCAAGGAGGGTATATATACTAATAAGAAGAAGTCTAACATCTTCTCCTTTCCTAAATAATAAGGAAAAAATAACAAGCTAAGAATATTACGTAAGATAAGAGTTATGGTAAGTTACGAAGTCTAATAAATGAAAATCCCGCGAAACTGCTTCAAACCGATCGGTTTGGGTCTGAACCGAGCGGTTTGGGTTCATCCCGAGCGGTTCGGGTTCCTCTGCACTGCGCGATGAATTTGAAATGCTTGCTGTTTCTTCGTTACTTATCGGAATTGGACGTGCGATATACCGTTGAAAAACTAAGACAAAGAGCTTTCCAACGCCATCTGTGTCAGCTCAATTCGAGTTGTAGAACTCAAGATATTCACGTTTGAAGTTGACCCTTGTTTTAGCGATCGTTCTTTCATCTCGATTTGCATTTGTTTGAGCTTTCCAACTTATTTCTTTGTCTTTTCTTATTGTTTCTTCACTCACGTCCTTCTCCAAGTATTCACTTAATATCCTCTAACTTTTATCACTTCTTCCTTGTAGATTTCATGTCTCGACTCTCGTCATTGCCCAAAATATAGCACAATCGCCTTCATTTGTTTCGTTTCCTACAAAACGTAAACAAAATACCCGGCATAACAAAGAAGGATGAAAAGCTAGAAAAAAAACTCCTAGGATACATAAAATGAACCAAAATAAAGGAAAGTTGGGGTTAAATATGTATACAAAATGAGTTTATCAAATCCCCCAAACCAAACCTTTGCTTGTCCCTAAGCAAAACAATCAACAAAGAGTATGGACAAGACTTAAAACAATGGCTCCGAACTAATTACCAACACGAATCCCAACATCGAATACTCCAACAAGCGAATGACACCTAGGCTAAAGAAACGAATCCTTTAGCAAAAAGATAAAGAGTAAAAGAATTTCAAAAATCAAGCTCCAATCAATATTCAAATGCCAAACTTTGAATCTTGCACAACCTTCTATGTCGAGATTCCTTACGATTTACACTCATCACTCAATACGGGCAATCTTGTGAGTTTATGTAGAATCGGAAAGACAAAACACTCACCTAACTGCGACTTATAAGAACATGCATGCAATCTAACATGATATCAATCTCTACCAACCGTACATACACATTCAATCGGACCAAGACACATGCCGAGGACTTACATATGGATAAAGTGAGGGTAATCAGGTAAGAAGGGGCAAAACGATTTGTATATGTGGAGGTAAAAGTCAAGCTAGTACAACCGTAACCCAACTAAACTCATTCCATTCTTAACCAACTTCAATCAAAGGAATTACAAGTAGTACCAAGCACCTTATTTTCAACTTTTCATAACCGGCTTCGCACCAACAACTACGAAAACAGAGCGATCAATTCTTTTCTCATAGCAAAAACACATTCCTTTTCTTGTTTCACTTTTTTTTCCTTTCTTTTCAACTATCGCCTTTCCTTTTCTTTTCTTTCATTGATTTTTTTTTCAATCATTCATAATTTTTTTTCCTTCTCCAATCAACAAGATATAGTACCAAATTTCACCCGAAAAAAAACAATTCCGTCTAATTAACCAAACTAGCTTGGCTAGGGTAGGCAAATATGGCATGTAGTTAATAAACGGGTCAAAACAGGTCAAATTATGGCTATGTGAAGTTCATGGGAATAAGATAAAAGAAAGGGAGTGCCTCTTCTACATGTGTAATAATCACAAACTGAATGCATATAGGTATTTAAGAGACGAATGTCATGCTTATGCAATTTGATGTTACATGTCTCATAAGGAGTACTACTCTCAACTTATATGAAACTGATCATGGATGTCATCAGTTTAGGCTCTAAGTCTCACAATATAAGTAGCTTACTCGACAAGAGGTCAATTGACTCATTTGGCATTAAAAACATAGTCGTCGACAAGATTAAAGAATCACTAAACTCAAATAACGGGAAAATAAGTGTCATTCACAAGAAAAAGCAAAGAACTAGGGAAAAGCATGTGATAAACGCAATGTCATCATCACCGACACGACTCTATACTAAAACACACGAAAAAACGGAAAAATAAATAAAAAAACATTTTTTTTTTGAAAATTAAAACACACCCAAAAGAAAAATAACACTAAACACAAAATATCCCCCCAAACCAAATTACGCAATGTCCTCATTGTAAACCAAGAGAAATAAAATAGGACAAAAATATAACGGGTAAAGGAAGACAAAAAAACGAAAATAAAAAGTAAATTAAGAGAGAAAAGGGAAAGGTACCGACAATATATTTACCGTAAATAAGTCCCCCCAAACCAGCAACCAACCGGGACTAAGAATCAGACTCCACCATAAATAACAAAATCATAGTAGCTCAAGGCTCTCAAAAGTTGATCAAAAAACTGCCCATGTGCTACACAAAAGCATAAGTAGCAACAAGATATAATAAAGACATCATATAAAATCAATGTCAAAGACCGTCTCAACTTGTCGTACTTCCTTTGAAAACTCTCATAAGGCCTCGATATATAATCCCATCCCTCAACAAATGGTGGAAAATAGTAACGTAAATTATCGGGTATGTAAGACAACTTAATGCCTCTCTAATTAACAATATTATTTTTCACAATTAATTCATACGAAACGGGAGGAATACCTGTAGTAACATCGAAGTTAGGAGGAAGGTCAAGTGGATGAAAATGTTTTATTACCTCAACGGGTGTATCCACGATCCCATATACCTCAAGATTTTCTGTTTCGAGGGTTCCTGGATGATTGAGTGCCGCTTCTAACGCATCTACCTCGGCTTTCCAAGGGTTTACTTTACCTGCACAACTCTCAAAACATGTCAAATCCTCTAAAGGGGCCTCGGTGAGGAGCCCTTGTGTAGAATAATGAATAAAATCATCAATCACACAAGAAGCATCAATACAAGAGTTAGACATAGTGATTTCAGATGAAAGCTCAGTAGGCTGACAACTAGAATTATTAATTGAGTCACAATTAGGCATACTATTAGTGCTCAAAACTTCAAGATTTTCAGCCAAAGATTGGACCTTTAAATTGTCAGTCATACTAGAATCAATTTCAATCACCGGAGAATGGACTTTCAAGGCTAAAATCAAAGGCTCATCATCATCGTCATCAAATGGGTCAATATCTTCTCTAACATGTGCAACGGACGTACTCATAACACAGTCAGTTGATGATGGTGTAGGATCAGCTCTCAAATTTGACTCACGTAGAGTAGCCGTTAATTTTTGCAATATCACCTTACATTCCGCCACGAAAGCAATCCACCTCTTCTCTGACTCAGCGCTGTTTCAGGCTAAATATTTAAGGAGTTCCCATCGCTCCTCATAAGGCATATAATTAAACATCCCATCGCAATTTGCCTCAATATTAGCCCGTGTTTCATCATCCACACCAGCCCACAACATATCACACATCTCCCAAACATTAACATGATATTCACTTTCAAAAATAAAAGACTCAAGTCTTTCCCAATAAATATGCAGTGACTCATGATTAAATTGAGGGAAGTAGAACATAGTCATAATGGTTAGACAAATAAAATAAATATATACGAAATAAAATAAATAAATATATAAAAAATAATCTAGAACCCAAAACAAATAATAAGCAATAATACAAAACTGTCTCCCCGGCAACGGCGCCAAAATTGATAAGGCTAAAGTCGTATCACCTATATCAAAATAATCCTAACGAACAACTAACAGGTAGCTAGTAGTAAGTAAGGGCCGAATCCACAGAGAGACGGATGAAAATCGCTAATTATCTAAATTCGATTCTAAACTATTTAATTCCGGTTTATTTGATTTTGATCTAAACTAATGCGATTATGTAAAATAACGAGGTTCTAACAATATTAAAAGGATCTAGGGTCTTACGGTTCACTATGTAATTAAATTGGGTAAAGTTAATTAATTATTCAATCAATCAATCACAGTTATTTAGGGCAAAGACACGACCTTTCGGTTCTTATGTCAACCTTAGGATAGATTCTGACGGGCTCTCGCAACTTACCAGATTATCCTACCCACTTAATTGTAAGTCTACCCTTACCAGGCTTTCGATCTTAGGTTCGGGTTCCTAAACATTCAACTAGTTCAACGTCTCAAACTAATCAAACGATGATACAAAACAAGTAGTAAGGCAATAACATATGAATGAGCAATTAAACAAATAATTAATCTAACATCCCCAATTCAATTAACATAGATCCCCCTCAACCCTAGATAAATAAATTAGCTACTCATACTAAAACATAAAGCAATAAAGAAAGTAAGCATAATAAAAGACAATATGAAACTAAGAGAAAAGAGAAAAATACCAATTACGTAGAGCTGAAAGATTAACTTTCTAAAGGTAGGATTACAAACTAGAAGAATTCTAATGCTAATAAAAAGTCTAAACTAAACTAATGAATCTGAAAGTGTAAACTAAACTAGTGAATGAGAAAGTGAGAAAGTGTTCATAAATCTAACCCCAAGGAGGGTATATATACTAATAAGAAGAAGTCTAACATCTTCTCCTTTTCTAAATAATAAGGAAAAAATAACAAGCTAAGAATATTACGTAAGATAAGAGTTATGGTAAGTTACGAAGTCTAATAAATGAAAATCCCGCGAAACTGCTTCAAACCGATCGGTTTGGGTCTGAACCGAGCGGTTTGGGTTCATCCCGAGCGGTTCGGGTTCCTCTGCACTGCGCGATGAATTTGAAATGCTTGCTGTTTCTTCGTTACTTATCGGAATTGGACGTGCGATATACCGTTGAAAAACTAAGACAAAGAGCTTTCCAACGCCATCTGTGTCAGCTCAATTCGAGTTGTAGAACTCAAGATATTCACGTTTGAAGTTGACCCTTGTTTTAGCGATCGTTCTTTCATCTCGATTTGCATTTGTTTGAGCTTTCCAACTTATTTCTTTGTCTTTTCTTATTGTTTCTTCACTCACGTCCTTCTCCAAGTATTCACTTAATATCCTCTAACTTTTATCACTTCTTCCTTGTAGATTTCATGTCTCGACTCTCGTCATTGCCCAAAATATAGCACAATCGCCTTCATTTGTTTCGTTTCCTACAAAACGTAAACAAAATACCCGGCATAACAAAGAAGGATGAAAAGCTAGAAAAAAAACTCCTAGGATACATAAAATGAACCAAAATAAAGGAAAGTTGGGGTTAAATATGTATACAAAATGAGTTCATCAAATCCCCCAAACCAAACCTTTGCTTGTCCCTAAGCAAAACAATCAACAAAGAGTATGGACAAGACTTAAAACAATGGCTCCGAACTAATTACCAACACGAATCCCAACATCGAATACTCCAACAAGCGAATGACACCTAGGCTAAAGAAACGAATCCTTTAGCAAAAAGATAAAGAGTAAAAGAATTTCAAAAATCAAGCTCCAATCAATATTCAAATGCCAAACTTTGAATCTTGCACAACCTTCTATGTCGAGATTCCTTACGATTTACACTCATCACTCAATACGGGCAATCTTGTGAGTTTATGTAGAATCGGAAAGACAAAACACTCACCTAACTGCGACTTATAAGAACATGCATGCAATCTAACATGATATCAATCTCTACCAACCGTACATACACATTCAATCGGACCAAGACACATGCCGAGGACTTACATATGGATAAAGTGAGGGTAATCAGGTAAGAAGGGGCAAAACGATTTGTATATGTGGAGGTAAAAGTCAAGCTAGTACAACCGTAACCCAACTAAACTCATTCCATTCTTAACCAACTTCAATCAAAGGAATTACAAGTAGTACCAAGCACCTTATTTTCAACTTTTCATAACCGGCTTCGCACCAACAACTACGAAAACAGAGCGATCAATTCTTTTCTCATAGCAAAAACACATTCCTTTTCTTGTTTCACTTTTTTTTCCTTTCTTTTCAACTATCGCCTTTCCTTTTCTTTTCTTTCATTGATTTTTTTTCAATCATTCATAATTTTTTTTCCATCTCCAATCAACAAGATATAGTACCAAATTTCACCCGAAAAAAAACAATTCCGTCTAATTAACCAAACTAGCTTGGCTAGGGTAGGCAAATATGGCATGTAGTTAATAAACGGGTCAAAACAGGTCAAATTATGGCTATGTGAAGTTCATGGGAATAAGATAAAAGAAAGGGAGTGCCTCTTCTACATGTGTAATAATCACAAACTGAATGCATATAGGTATTTAAGAGACGAATGTCATGCTTATGCAATTTGATGTTACATGTCTCATAAGGAGTACTACTCTCAACTTATATGAAACTGATCATGGATGTCATCAGTTTAGGCTCTAAGTCTCACAATATAAGTAGCTTACTCGACAAGAGGTCAATTGACTCATTTGGCATTAAAAACATAGTCGTCGACAAGATTAAAGAAATACTAAACTCAAATAACGGGAAAATAAGTGTCATTCACAAGAAAAAGCAAAGAACTAGGGAAAAGCATGTGATAAACGCAATGTCATCATCACCGACACGACTCTATACTAAAACACACGAAAAAACGGAAAAATAAATAAAAAAACATTTTTTTTTTGAAAATTAAAACACACCCAAAAGAAAAATAACACTAAACACAAAATATCCCCCCAAACCAAATTACGCAATGTCCTCATTGTAAACCAAGAGAAATAAAATAGGACAAAAATATAACGGGTAAAGGAAGACAAAAAAACGAAAATAAAAAGTAAATTAAGAGAGAAAAGGGAAAGGTACCGACAATATATTTACCGTAAATAAGTCCCCCCAAACCAGCAACCAACCGGGACTAAGAATCAGACTCCACCATAAATAACAAAATCATAGTAGCTCAAGGCTCTCAAAAGTTGATCAAAAAACTGCGCATGTGCTACACAAAAGCATAAGTAGCAACAAGATATAATAAAGACATCATATAAAATCAATGTCAAAGACCGTCTCAACTTGTCGTACTTCCTTTGAAAACTCTCATAAGGCCTCGATATATAATCCCATCCCTCAACAAATGGTGGAAAATAGTAACGTAAATTATCGGGTATGTAAGACAACTTAATGCCTCTCTAATTAACAATATTATTTTTCACAATTAATTCATACGAAACGGGAGGAATACCTGTAGTAACATCGAAGTTAGGAGGAAGGTCAAGTGGATGAAAATGTTTTATTACCTCAACGGGTGTATCCACGATCCCATATACCTCAAGATTTTCTGTTTCGAGGGTTCCTGGATGATTGAGTGCCGCTTCTAACGCATCTACCTCGGCTTTCCAAGGGTTTACTTTACCTGCACAACTCTCAAAACATGTCAAATCCTCTAAAGGGGCCTCGGTGAGGAGCCCTTGTGTAGAATAATGAATAAAATCATCAATCACACAAGAAGCATCAATACAAGAGTTAGACATAGTGATTTCAGATGAAAGCTCAGTAGGCTGACAACTAGAATTATTAATTGAGTCACAATTAGGCATACTATTAGTGCTCAAAACTTCAAGATTTTCAGCCAAAGATTGGACCTTTAAATTGTCAGTCATACTAGAATCAATTTCAATCACCGGAGAATGGACTTTCAAGGCTAAAATCAAAGGCTCATCATCATCGTCATCAAATGGGTCAATATCTTCTCTAACATGTGCAACGGACGTACTCATAACACAGTCAGTTGATGATGGTGTAGGATCAGCTCTCAAATTTGACTCACGTAGAGTAGCCGTTAATTTTTGCAATATCACCTTACATTCCGCCACGAAAGCAATCCACCTCTTCTCTGACTCAGCGCTGTTTCAGGCTAAATATTTAAGGAGTTCCCATCGCTCCTCATAAGGCATATAATTAAACATCCCATCGCAATTTGCCTCAATATTAGCCCGTGTTTCATCATCCACACCAGCCCACAACATATCACACATCTCCCAAACATTAACATGATATTCACTTTCAAAAATAAAAGACTCAAGTCTTTCCCAATAAATATGCAGTGACTCATGATTAAATTGAGGGAAGTAGAACATAGTCATAATGGTTAGACAAATAAAATAAATATATACGAAATAAAATAAATAAATATATAAAAAATAATCTAGAACCCAAAACAAATAATAAGCAATAATACAAAACCGTCTCCCCGGCAACGGCGCCAAAATTGATAAGGCTAAAGTCGTATCACCTATATCAAAATAATCCTAACGAACAACTAACAGGTAGCTAGTAGTAAGTAAGGGCCGAATCCACAGAGAGACGGATGAAAATCGCTAATTATCTAAATTCGATTCTAAACTATTTAATTCCGGTTTATTTGATTTTGATCTAAACTAATGCGATTATGTAAAATAACGAGGTTCTAACAATATTAAAAGGATCTAGGGTCTTACGGTTCACTATGTAATTAAATTGGGTAAAGTTAATTAATTATTCAATCAATCAATCACAGTTATTTAGGGCAAAGACACGACCTTTCGGTTCTTATGTCAACCTTAGGATAGATTCTGACGGGCTCTCGCAACTTACCAGATTATCCTACCCACTTAATTGTAAGTCTACCCTTACCAGGCTTTCGATCTTAGGTTCGGGTTCCTAAACATTCAACTAGTTCAACGTCTCAAACTAATCAAACGACGATACAAAACAAGTAGTAAGGCAATAACATATGAATGAGCAATTAAACAAATAATTAATCTAACATCCCCAATTCAATTAACATAGATCCCCCTCAACCCTAGATAAATAAATTAGCTACTCATACTAAAACATAAAGCAATAAAGAAAGTAAGCATAATAAAAGACAATATGAAACTAAGAGAAAAGAGAAAAATACCAATTACGTAGAGCTGAAAGATTAACTTTCTAAAGGTAGGATTACAAACTAGAAGAATTCTAATGCTAATAAAAAGTCTAAACTAAACTAATGAATCTGAAAGTGTAAACTAAACTAGTGAATGAGAAAGTGAGAAAGTGTTCATAAATCTAACCCCAAGGAGGGTATATATACTAATAAGAAGAAGTCTAACATCTTCTCCTTTTCTAAATAATAAGGAAAAAATAACAAGCTAAGAATATTACGTAAGATAAGAGTTATGGTAAGTTACGAAGTCTAATAAATGAAAATCCCGCGAAACTGCTTCAAACCGATCGGTTTGGGTCTGAACCGAGCGGTTTGGGTTCATCCCGAGCGGTTCGGGTTCCTCTGCACTGCGCGATGAATTTGAAATGCTTGCTGTTTCTTCGTTACTTATCGGAATTGGACGTGCGATATACCGTTGAAAAACTAAGACAAAGAGCTTTCCAACGCCATCTGTGTCAGCTCAATTCGAGTTGTAGAACTCAAGATATTCACGTTTGAAGTTGACCCTTGTTTTAGCGATCGTTCTTTCATCTCGATTTGCATTTGTTTGAGCTTTCCAACTTATTTCTTTGTCTTTTCTTATTGTTTCTTCACTCACGTCCTTCTCCAAGTATTCACTTAATATCCTCTAACTTTTATCACTTCTTCCTTGTAGATTTCATGTCTCGACTCTCGTCATTGCCAAAAATATAGCACAATCGCCTTCATTTGTTTCGTTTCCTACAAAACGTAAACAAAATACCCGGCATAACAAAGAAGGATGAAAAGCTAGAAAAAAAACTCCTAGGATACATAAAATGAACCAAAATAAAGGAAAGTTGGGGTTAAATATGTATACAAAATGAGTTTATCAAATCCCCCAAACCAAACCTTTGCTTGTCCCTAAGCAAAACAATCAACAAAGAGTATGGACAAGACTTAAAACAATGGCTCCGAACTAATTACCAACACGAATCCCAACATCGAATACTCCAACAAGCGAATGACACCTAGGCTAAAGAAACGAATCCTTTAGCAAAAAGATAAAGAGTAAAAGAATTTCAAAAATCAAGCTCCAATCAATATTCAAATGCCAAACTTTTAATCTTGCACAACCTTCTATGTCGAGATTCCTTACGATTTACACTCATCACTCAATACGGGCAATCTTGTGAGTTTATGTAGAATCGGAAAGACAAAACACTCACCTAACTGCGACTTATAAGAACATGCATGCAATCTAACATGATATCAATCTCTACCAACCGTACATACACATTCAATCGGACCAAGACACATGCTGAGGACTTACATATGGATAAAGTGAGGGTAATCAGGTAAGAAGGGGCAAAACGATTTGTATATGTGGAGGTAAAAGTCAAGCTAGTACAACCGTAACCCAACTAAACTCATTCCATTCTTAACCAACTTCAATCAAAGGAATTACAAGTAGTACCAAGCACCTTATTTTCAATTTTTCATAACCGGCTTCGCACCAACAACTACGAAAACAGAGCGATCAATTCTTTTCTCATAGCAAAAACACATTCCTTTTCTTGTTTCACTTTTTTTTTCCTTTCTTTTCAACTATCGCCTTTCCTTTTCTTTTCTTTCATTGATTTTTTTTTCAATCATTCATAATTTTTTTTCCTTCTCCAATCAACAAGACATAGTACCAAATTTCACCCGAAAAAAAAACAATTCCGTCTAATTAACCAAACTAGCTTGACTAGGGTAGGCAAATATGGCATGTAGTTAATAAACGGGTCAAAACAGGTCAAATTATGGCTATGTGAAGTTCATGGGAATAAGATAAAAGAAAGGGAGTGCCTCTTCTACATGTGTAATAATCACAAACTGAATGCATATAGGTATTTAAGAGACGAATGTCATGCTTATGCAATTTGATGTTACATGTCTCATAAGGAGTACTACTCTCAACTTATATGAAACTGATCATGGATGTCATCAGTTTAGGCTCTAAGTCTCACAATATAAGTAGCTTACTCGACAACAGGTCAATTGACTCATTTGGCATTAAAAACATAGTCGTCGACAAGATTAAAGAAATACTAAACTCAAATAACGGGAAAATAAGTGTCATTCACAAGAAAAAGCAAAGAACTAGGGAAAAGCATGTGATAAACGCAATGTCATCATCACCGACACGACTCTATACTAAAACACACAAAAACACACGAAAAAACGGAAAAATAAATAAAAAAACATTTTTTTTTTTTTGAAAATTAAAACACACCCAAAAGAAAAATAACACTAAACACAAAATATCCCCCCAAACCAAATTACGCAATGTCCTCATTGTAAACCAAGAGAAATAAAATAGGACAAAAATATAACGGGTAAAGGAAGACAAAAAAAACGAAAATAAAAAGTAAATTAAGAGAGAAAAGGGAAAGGTACCGACAATATATTTACCGTAAATAAGTCCCCCCAAACCAGCAACCAACCGGGACTAACAATCAGACTCCACCATAAATAACAAAATCATAGTAGCTCAAGGCTCTCAAAAGTTGATCAAAAAACTGCGCATGTGCTACACAAAAGCATAAGTAGCAACAAGATATAATAAAGACATCATATAAAATCAATGTCAAAGACCGTCTCAACTTGTCGTACTTCCTTTGAAAACTCTCATAAGGCCTCGATATATAATCCCATCCCTCAACAAATGGTGGAAAATAGTAACGTAAATTATCGGGTATGTAAGACAACTTAATGCCTCTCTAATTAACAATATTATTTTTCACAATTAATTCATACGAAACGGGAGGAATACCTGTAGTAACATCGAAGTTAGGAGGAAGGTCAAGTGGATGAAAATGTTTTATTACCTCAACGGGTGTATCCACGATCCCATATACCTCAAGATTTTCTGTTTCGAGGGTTCCTGGATGATTGAGTGCCGCTTCTAACGCATCTACCTTGGCTTTCCAAGGGTTTACTTTACCTGCACAACTCTCAAAACATGTCAAATCCTCTAAAGGGGCCTCGGTGAGGAGCCCTTGTGTAGAATAATGAATAAAATCATCAATCACACAAGAAGCATCAATACAAGAGTTAGACATAGTGATTTCAGATGAAAGCTCAGTAGGCTGACAACTAGAATTATTAATTGAGTCACAATTAGGCATACTATTAGTGCTCAAAACTTCAAGATTTTCAGCCAAAGATTGGACCTTTAAATTGTCAGTCATACTAGAATCAATTTCAATCACCGGAGAATGGACTTTCAAGGCTAAAATCAAAGGCTCATCATCATCGTCATCAAATGGGTCAATATCTTCTCTAACATGTGCAACGGACGTACTCATAACACAGTCAGTTGATGATGGTGTAGGATCAGCTCTCAAATTTGACTCACGTAGAGTAGCCGTTAATTTTTGCAATATCACCTTACATTCCGCCACGAAAGCAATCCACCTCTTCTCTGACTCAGCGCTGTTTCAGGCTAAATATTTAAGGAGTTCCCATCGCTCCTCATAAGGCATATAATTAAACATCCCATCGCAATTTGCCTCAATATTAGCCCGTGTTTCATCATCCACACCAGCCCACAACATATCACACATCTCCCAAACATTAACATGATATTCACTTTCAAAAATAAAAGACTCAAGTCTTTCCCAATAAATATGCAGTGACTCATGATTAAATTGAGGGAAGTAGAACATAGTCATAATGGTTAGACAAATAAAATAAATATATACGAAATAAAATAAATAAATATATAAAAAATAATCTAGAACCCAAAACAAATAATAAGCAATAATACAAAACCGTCTCCCCGGCAACGGCGCCAAAATTGATAAGGCTAAAGTCGTATCACCTATATCAAAATAATCCTAACGAACAACTAACAGGTAGCTAGTAGTAAGTAAGGGCCGAATCCACAGAGAGACGGATGAAAATCGCTAATTATCTAAATTCGATTCTAAACTATTTAATTCCGGTTTATTTGATTTTGATCTAAACTAATGCGATTATGTAAAATAACGAGGTTCTAACAATATTAAAAGGATCTAGGGTCTTACGGTTCACTATGTAATTAAATTGGGTAAAGTTAATTAATTATTCAATCAATCAATCACAGTTATTTAGGGCAAAGACACGACCTTTCGGTTCTTATGTCAACCTTAGGATAGATTCTGACGGGCTCTCGCAACTTACCAGATTATCCTACCCACTTAATTGTAAGTCTACCCTTACCAGGCTTTCGATCTTAGGTTCGGGTTCCTAAACATTCAACTAGTTCAACGTCTCAAACTAATCAAACGATGATACAAAACAAGTAGTAAGGCAATAACATATGAATGAGCAATTAAACAAATAATTAATCTAACATCCCCAATTCAATTAACATAGATCCCCCTCAACCCTAGATAAATAAATTAGCTACTCATACTAAAACATAAAGCAATAAAGAAAGTAAGCATAATAAAAGACAATATGAAACTAAGAGAAAAGAGAAAAATACCAATTACGTAGAGCTGAAAGATTAACTTTCTAAAGGTAGGATTACAAACTAGAAGAATTCTAATGCTAATAAAAAGTCTAAACTAAACTAATGAATCTGAAAGTGTAAACTAAACTAGTGAATGAGA
Organism: Agrostemma githago; assembly: GCA_958450325.1. Classification (NCBI taxonomy): domain Eukaryota; kingdom Viridiplantae; phylum Streptophyta; class Magnoliopsida; order Caryophyllales; family Caryophyllaceae; genus Agrostemma; species Agrostemma githago. Next base: position 29,422,427 of record OY288260.1, on the reverse strand, counting down.
AAGTGAGAAAGTGTTCATAAATCTAACCCCAAGGAGGGTATATATACTAATAAGAAGAAGTCTAACATCTTCTCCTTTTCTAAATAATAAGGAAAAAATAACAAGCTAAGAATATTACGTAAGATAAGAGTTATGGTAAGTTACGAAGTCTAATAAATGAAAATCCCGCGAAACTGCTTCAAACCGATCGGTTTGGGTCTGAACCGAGCGGTTTGGGTTCATCCCGAGCGGTTCGGGTTCCTCTGCACTGCGCGATGAATTTGAAATGCTTGCTGTTTCTTCGTTACTTATCGGAATTGGACGTGCGATATACCGTTGAAAAACTAAGACAAAGAGCTTTCCAACGCCATCTGTGTCAGCTCAATTCGAGTTGTAGAACTCAAGATATTCACGTTTGAAGTTGACCCTTGTTTTAGCGATCGTTCTTTCATCTCGATTTGCATTTGTTTGAGCTTTCCAACTTATTTCTTTGTCTTTTCTTATTGTTTCTTCACTCACGTCCTTCTCCAAGTATTCACTTAATATCCTCTAACTTTTATCACTTCTTCCTTGTAGATTTCATGTCTCGACTCTCGTCATTGCCCAAAATATAGCACAATCGCCTTCATTTGTTTCGTTTCCTACAAAACGTAAACAAAATACCCGGCATAACAAAGAAGGATGAAAAGCTAGAAAAAAAACTCCTAGGATACATAAAATGAACCAAAATAAAGGAAAGTTGGGGTTAAATATGTATACAAAATGAGTTCATCAAATCCCCCAAACCAAACCTTTGCTTGTCCCTAAGCAAAACAATCAACAAAGAGTATGGACAAGACTTAAAACAATGGCTCCGAACTAATTACCAACACGAATCCCAACATCGAATACTCCAACAAGCGAATGACACCTAGGCTAAAGAAACGAATCCTTTAGCAAAAAGATAAAGAGTAAAAGAATTTCAAAAATCAAGCTCCAATCAATATTCAAATGCCAAACTTTGAATCTTGCACAACCTTCTATGTCGAGATTCCTTACGATTTACACTCATCACTCAATACGGGCAATCTTGTGAGTTTATGTAGAATCGGAAAGACAAAACACTCACCTAACTGCGACTTATAAGAACATGCATGCAATCTAACATGATATCAATCTCTACCAACCGTACATACACATTCAATCGGACCAAGACACATGCCGAGGACTTACATATGGATAAAGTGAGGGTAATCAGGTAAGAAGGGGCAAAACGATTTGTATATGTGGAGGTAAAAGTCAAGCTAGTACAACCGTAACCCAACTAAACTCATTCCATTCTTAACCAACTTCAATCAAAGGAATTACAAGTAGTACCAAGCACCTTATTTTCAACTTTTCATAACCGGCTTCGCACCAACAACTACGAAAACAGAGCGATCAATTCTTTTCTCATAGCAAAAACACATTCCTTTTCTTGTTTCACTTTTTTTTCCTTTCTTTTCAACTATCGCCTTTCCTTTTCTTTTCTTTCATTGATTTTTTTTCAATCATTCATAATTTTTTTTCCATCTCCAATCAACAAGATATAGTACCAAATTTCACCCGAAAAAAAACAATTCCGTCTAATTAACCAAACTAGCTTGGCTAGGGTAGGCAAATATGGCATGTAGTTAATAAACGGGTCAAAACAGGTCAAATTATGGCTATGTGAAGTTCATGGGAATAAGATAAAAGAAAGGGAGTGCCTCTTCTACATGTGTAATAATCACAAACTGAATGCATATAGGTATTTAAGAGACGAATGTCATGCTTATGCAATTTGATGTTACATGTCTCATAAGGAGTACTACTCTCAACTTATATGAAACTGATCATGGATGTCATCAGTTTAGGCTCTAAGTCTCACAATATAAGTAGCTTACTCGACAAGAGGTCAATTGACTCATTTGGCATTAAAAACATAGTCGTCGACAAGATTAAAGAAATACTAAACTCAAATAACGGGAAAATAAGTGTCATTCACAAGAAAAAGCAAAGAACTAGGGAAAAGCATGTGATAAACGCAATGTCATCATCACCGACACGACTCTATACTAAAACACACGAAAAAACGGAAAAATAAATAAAAAAACATTTTTTTTTTGAAAATTAAAACACACCCAAAAGAAAAATAACACTAAACACAAAATATCCCCCCAAACCAAATTACGCAATGTCCTCATTGTAAACCAAGAGAAATAAAATAGGACAAAAATATAACGGGTAAAGGAAGACAAAAAAACGAAAATAAAAAGTAAATTAAGAGAGAAAAGGGAAAGGTACCGACAATATATTTACCGTAAATAAGTCCCCCCAAACCAGCAACCAACCGGGACTAAGAATCAGACTCCACCATAAATAACAAAATCATAGTAGCTCAAGGCTCTCAAAAGTTGATCAAAAAACTGCGCATGTGCTACACAAAAGCATAAGTAGCAACAAGATATAATAAAGACATCATATAAAATCAATGTCAAAGACCGTCTCAACTTGTCGTACTTCCTTTGAAAACTCTCATAAGGCCTCGATATATAATCCCATCCCTCAACAAATGGTGGAAAATAGTAACGTAAATTATCGGGTATGTAAGACAACTTAATGCCTCTCTAATTAACAATATTATTTTTCACAATTAATTCATACGAAACGGGAGGAATACCTGTAGTAACATCGAAGTTAGGAGGAAGGTCAAGTGGATGAAAATGTTTTATTACCTCAACGGGTGTATCCACGATCCCATATACCTCAAGATTTTCTGTTTCGAGGGTTCCTGGATGATTGAGTGCCGCTTCTAACGCATCTACCTCGGCTTTCCAAGGGTTTACTTTACCTGCACAACTCTCAAAACATTTCAAATCCTCTAAAGGGGCCTCGGTGAGGAGCCCTTGTGTAGAATAATGAATAAAATCATCAATCACACAAGAAGCATCAATACAAGAGTTAGACATAGTGATTTCAGATGAAAGCTCAGTAGGCTGACAACTAGAATTATTAATTGAGTCACAATTAGGCATACTATTAGTGCTCAAAACTTCAAGATTTTCAGCCAAAGATTGGACCTTTAAATTGTCAGTCATACTAGAATCAATTTCAATCACCAGAGAATGGACTTTCAAGGCTCATCATCATCGTCATCAAATGGGTCAATATCTTCTCTAACATGTGCAACGGACGTACTCATAACACAGTCAGTTGATGATGGTGTAGGATCAGCTCTCAAATTTGACTCACGTAGAGTAGCCGTTAATTTTTGCAATATCACCTTACATTCCGCCACGAAAGCAATCCACCTCTTCTCTGACTCAGCGCTGTTTCAGGCTAAATATTTAAGGAGTTCCCATCGCTCCTCATAAGGCATATAATTAAACATCCCATCGCAATTTGCCTCAATATTAGCCCGTGTTTCATCATCCACACCAGCCCACAACATATCACACATCTCCCAAACATTAACATGATATTCACTTTCAAAAATAAAAGACTCAAGTCTTTCCCAATAAATATGCAGTGACTCATGATTAAATTGAGGGAAGTAGAACATAGTCATAATGGTTAGACAAATAAAATAAATATATACGAAATAAAATAAATAAATATATAAAAAATAATCTAGAACCCAAAACAAATAATAAGCAATAATACAAAACCGTCTCCCCGGCAACGGCGCCAAAATTGATAAGGCTAAAGTCGTATCACCTATATCAAAATAATCCTAACGAACAACTAACAGGTAGCTAGTAGTAAGTAAGGGCCGAATCCACAGAGAGACGGATGAAAATCGCTAATTATCTAAATTCGATTCTAAACTATTTAATTCCGGTTTATTTGATTTTGATCTAAACTAATGCGATTATGTAAAATAACGAGGTTCTAACAATATTAAAAGGATCTAGGGTCTTACGGTTCACTATGTAATTAAATTGGGTAAAGTTAATTAATTATTCAATCAATCAATCACAGTTATTTAGGGCAAAGACACGACCTTTCGGTTCTTATGTCAACCTTAGGATAGATTCTGACGGGCTCTCGCAACTTACCAGATTATCCTACCCACTTACTTGTAAGTCTACCCTTACCAGGCTTTCGATCTTAGGTTCGGGTTCCTAAACATTCAACTAGTTCAACGTCTCAAACTAATCAAACGATGATACAAAACAAGTAGTAAGGCAATAACATATGAATGAGCAATTAAACAAATAATTAATCTAACATCCCCAATTCAATTAACATAGATCCCCCTCAACCCTAGATAAATAAATTAGCTACTCATACTAAAACGTAAAGCAATAAAGAAAGTAAGCATAATAAAAGACAATATGAAACTAAGAGAAAAGAGAAAAATACCAATTACGTAGAGCTGAAAGATTAACTTTCTAAAGGTAGGATTACAAACTAGAAGAATTCTAATGCTAATAAAAAGTCTAAACTAAACTAATGAATCTGAAAGTGTAAACTAAACTAGTGAATGAGAAAGTGAGAAAGTGTTCATAAATCTAACCCCAAGGAGGGTATATATACTAATAAGAAGAAGTCTAACATCTTCTCCTTTCCTAAATAATAAGGAAAAAATAACAAGCTAAGAATATTACGTAAGATAAGAGTTATGGTAAGTTACGAAGTCTAATAAATGAAAATCCCGCGAAACAGCTTCAAACCGATCGGTTTGGGTCTGAACCGAGCGGTTTGGGTTCATCCCGAGCGGTTCGGGTTCCTCTGCACTGCGCGATGAATTTGAAATGCTTGCTGTTTCTTCGTTACTTATCGGAATTGGACGTGTGATATACCGTTGGAAAACTAAGAGAAAGAGCTTTCCAACGCCATCTGATTCAGCTCAATTAGAGTTGTAGAACTCAAGATATTCACGTTTGAAGTTGACCCTTGTTTTAGCGATCGTTCTTTCATCTCGATTTGCATTTGTTTGAGCTTTCCAACTTATTTCTTTGTCTTTTCTTATTGTTTCTTCACTCACGTCCTTCTCCAAGTATTCACTTAATATCCTCTAACTTTTATCACTTCTTCCTTGTAGATTTCATGTCTCGACTCTCGTCATTGCCCAAAATATAGCACAATCGCCTTCATTTGTTTCGTTTCCTACAAAACGTAAACAAAATACCCGGCATAACAAAGAAGGATGAAAAGCTAGAAAAAAAACTCCTAGGATACATAAAATGAACCAAAATAAAGGAAAGTTGGGGTTAAATATGTATACAAAATAAGTTTATCAAATCCCCCAAACCAAACCTTTGCTTGTCCCTAAGCAAAACAATCAACAAAGAGTATGGACAAGACTTAAAACAATGGCTCCGAACTAATTACCAACACGAATCCCAACATCGAATACTCCAACAAGCGAATGACACCTAGGCTAAAGAAACGAATCCTTTAGCAAAAAGATAAAGAGTAAAAGAATTTCAAAAATCAAGCTCCAATCAATATTCAAATGCCAAACTTTTAATCTTGCACAACCTTCTATGTCGAGATTCCTTACGATTTACACTCATCACTCAATACGGGCAATCTTGTGAGTTTATGTAGAATCGGAAAGACAAAACACTCACCTAACTGCGACTTATAAGAACATGCATGCAATCTAACATGATATCAATCTCTACCAACCGTACATACACATTCAATCGGACCAAGACACATGCCGAGGACTTACATATGGATAAAGTGAGGGTAATCAGGTAAGAAGGGGCAAAACGATTTGTATATGTGGAGGTAAAAGTCAAGCTAGTACAACCGTAACCCAACTAAACTCATTCCATTCTTAACCAACTTCAATCAAAGGAATTACAAGTAGTACCAAGCACCTTATTTTCAATTTTTCATAACCGGCTTCGCACCAACAACTACGAAAACAGAGCGATCAATTCTTTTCTCATAGCAAAAACACATTCCTTTTCTTGTTTCACTTTTTTTTTCCTTTCTTTTCAACTATCGCCTTTCCTTTTCTTTTCTTTCATTGATTTTTTTTTCAATCATTCATAATTTTTTTTCCTTCTCCAATCAACAAGACATAGTACCAAATTTCACCCGAAAAAAAAACAATTCCGTCTAATTAACCAAACTAGCTTGACTAGGGTAGGCAAATATGGCATGTAGTTAATAAACGGGTCAAAACAGGTCAAATTATGGCTATGTGAAGTTCATGGGAATAAGATAAAAGAAAGGGAGTGCCTCTTCTACATGTGTAATAATCACAAACTGAATGCATATAGGTATTTAAGAGACGAATGTCATGCTTATGCAATTTGATGTTACATGTCTCATAAGGAGTACTACTCTCAACTTATATGAAACTGATCATGGATGTCATCAGTTTAGGCTCTAAGTCTCACAATATAAGTAGCTTACTCGACAACAGGTCAATTGACTCATTTGGCATTAAAAACATAGTCGTCGACAAGATTAAAGAAATACTAAACTCAAATAACGGGAAAATAAGTGTCATTCACAAGAAAAAGCAAAGAACTAGGGAAAAGCATGTGATAAACGCAATGTCATCATCACCGACACGACTCTATACTAAAACACACAAAAACACACGAAAAAACGGAAAAATAAATAAAAAAACATTTTTTTTTTTGAAAATTAAAACACACCCAAAAGAAAAATAACACTAAACACAAAATATCCCCCCAAACCAAATTACGCAATGTCCTCATTGTAAACCAAGAGAAATAAAATAGGACAAAAATATAACGGGTAAAGGAAGACAAAAAAAACGAAAATAAAAAGTAAATTAAGAGAGAATAGGGAAAGGTACCGACAATATATTTACCGTAAATAAGTCCCCCCAAACCAGCAACCAACCGGGACTAACAATCAGACTCCACCATAAATAACAAAATCATAGTAGCTCAAGGCTCTCAAAAGTTGATCAAAAAACTGCGCATGTGCTACACAAAAGCATAAGTAGCAACAAGATATAATAAAGACATCATATAAAATCAATGTCAAAGACCGTCTCAACTTGTCGTACTTCCTTTGAAAACTCTCATAAGGCCTCGATATATAATCCCATCCCTCAACAAATGGTGGAAAATAGTAACGTAAATTATCGGGTATGTAAGACAACTTAATGCCTCTCTAATTAACAATATTATTTTTCACAATTAATTCATACGAAACGGGAGGAATACCTGTAGTAACATCGAAGTTAGGAAGAAGGTCAAGTGGATGAAAATGTTTTATTACCTCAACGGGTGTATCCACGATCCCATATACCTCAAGATTTTCTGTTTCGAGGGTTCCTGGATGATTGAGTGCCGCTTCTAACGCATCTACCTCGGCTTTCCAAGGGTTTACTTTACCTGCACAACTCTCAAAACATGTCAAATCCTCTAAAGGGGCCTCGGTGAGGAGCCCTTGTGTAGAATAATGAATAAAATCATCAATCACACAAGAAGCATCAATACAAGAGTTAGACATAGTGATTTCAGATGAAAGCTCAGTAGGCTGACAACTAGAATTATTAATTGAGTCACAATTAGGCATACTATTAGTGCTCAAAACTTCAAGATTTTCAGCCAAAGATTGGACCTTTAAATTGTCAGTCATACTAGAATCAATTTCAATCACCAGAGAATGGACTTTCAAGGCTCATCATCATCGTCATCAAATGGGTCAATATCTTCTCTAACATGTGCAACGGACGTACTCATAACACAGTCAGTTGATGATGGTGTAGGATCAGCTCTCAAATTTGACTCACGTAGAGTAGCCGTTAATTTTTGCAATATCACCTTACATTCCGCCACGAAAGCAATCCACCTCTTCTCTGACTCAGCGCTGTTTCAGGCTAAATATTTAAGGAGTTCCCATCGCTCCTCATAAGGCATATAATTAAACATCCCATCGCAATTTGCCTCAATATTAGCCCGTGTTTCATCATCCACACCAGCCCACAACATATCACACATCTCCCAAACATTAACATGATATTCACTTTCAAAAATAAAAGACTCAAGTCTTTCCCAATAAATATGCAGTGACTCATGATTAAATTGAGGGAAGTAGAACATAGTCATAATGGTTAGACAAATAAAATAAATATATACGAAATAAAATAAATAAATATATAAAAAATAATCTAGAACCCAAAACAAATAATAAGCAATAATAATACAAAACCGTCTCCCCGGCAACGGCGCCAAAATTGATAAGGCTAAAGTCGTATCACCTATATCAAAATAATCCTAACGAACAACTAACAGGTAGCTAGTAGTAAGTAAGGGCCGAATCCACAGAGAGACGGATGAAAATCGCTAATTATCTAAATTCGATTCTAAACTATTTAATTCCGGTTTATTTGATTTTGATCTAAACTAATGCGATTATGTAAAATAACGAGGTTCTAACAATATTAAAAGGATCTAGGGTCTTACGGTTCACTATGTAATTAAATTGGGTAAAGTTAATTAATTATTCAATCAATCAATCACAGTTATTTAGGGCAAAGACACGACCTTTCGGTTCTTATGTCAACCTTAGGATAGATTCTGACGGGCTCTCGCAACTTACCAGATTATCCTACCCACTTACTTGTAAGTCTACCCTTACCAGGCTTTCGATCTTAGGTTCGGGTTCCTAAACATTCAACTAGTTCAACGTCTCAAACTAATCAAACGATGATACAAAACAAGTAGTAAGGCAATAACATATGAATGAGCAATTAAACAAATAATTAATCTAACATCCCCAATTCAATTAACATAGATCCCCCTCAACCCTAGATAAATAAATTAGCTACTCATACTAAAACATAAAGCAATAAAGAAAGTAAGCATAATAAAAGACAATATGAAACTAAGAGAAAAGAGAAAAATACCAATTACGTAGAGCCGAAAGATTAACTTTCTAAAGGTAGGAATTACAAACTAGAAGAATTCTAATGCTAATAAAAAGTCTAAACTAAACTAATGAATCTGAAAGTGTAAACTAAACTACTGAATGAGAAAGTGAGAAAGTGTTCATAAATCTAACCCCAAGGAGGGTATATATACTAATAAGAAGAAGTCTAACATCTTCTCCTTTCCTAAATAATAAGGAAAAAATAACAAGCTAAGAATATTACGTAAGATAAGAGTTATGGTAAGTTACGAAGTCTAATAAATGAAAATCCCGCGAAACAGCTTCAAACCGATCGGTTTGGGTCTGATCCGAGCGGTTTGGGTTCATCCCGAGCGGTTCGGGTTCCTCTGCACTGCGCGATGAATTTGAAATGCTTGCTGTTTCTTTGTTACTTATCGGAATTGGACGTGTGATATACCGTTGGAAAGCTAAGAGAAAGAGCTTTCCAACGCCATCTGAGTAAGCTCAATTAGAATTGTATAACTCAATATATTCACGTTTGAACTTGACCCTTGTTTTAGCGATCGTTCTTTCATCTCGATTTGCATTTGTTTGAGCTTTCCAACTTATTTCTTTGTCTTTTCTTATTGTTTCTTCACTCACGTCCTTCTCCAAGTATTCACTTAATATCCTCTAACTTTTATCACTTCCTCCTTGTAGATTTCATGGCTCAACTCTCGTCATTGCCCAAAATATAGCACAATCGCCTTCATTTGTTTCGTTTCCTACAAAACGTAAACAAAATACCCGGCATAACAAAGAAGGATGAAAAGCTAGAAAACAAACTCCTAGGATACATAAAATGAACCAAAATAAAGGAAAGTTGGGGTTAAATATGTATACAAAATGAGTTCATCAGTTTCCGTTCCCAACATCTTCTGGATTGTTTGAGCGGAGCCGCAGTTGCTATCTCTGATGATTTGATCACCTCTATCACTAAGGTGGTCAATCTTTTTCTTGAGGGCAGATGCCCGCAGGTTCTCGGTGAGTACATTACTAGTGCTCCGCTCACCCCGTTTGTTAACCTAGGCGGTGGGATTCATTCTATTGATGTGGGCACAGTTTGGAGTAGCCTTGTCTCTAAGGTTGGGGCTGTTCTGATTGGTCCGTCGCTGTGTGGGTATTTTGAGGGTCTCCAGTTTGGGGTCGGGGTCTTCGGTGGAGAGAGGCTATTTTGCATGCCTTGAACCGGTTTACTGAGGATCGTGGTGGCGATGTGGGCCTTTCCATGCTTTTGGTCGACTTCCAGAACGCCTTTAATTTGGTCGACCGAGAGATCATGTTGCGCGAGGTTCGTCGTTGTTGCCCTGTTCTGTCCCGCTGGGTCGAGTTTTGTTACTCTAGGCCTGCCAGACTTTTTTACGGGGAGCACAGCTTATGGTTTTGGTAGGGGGTCCAGCAGGGTGACCCTTTAGGCCCTCTTCTTTTTGCTTTGGTCTTACATCCTTTGATTTGTAAGATCCGAGACTCTTTTGCCTTGAGCTTGCAGGCTTGGTACTTGGACGCCGGCACCATCGTTGGAGATACTTTGGTGGTGGGGAAAGTTTTGGAGCTGATTATGGAGGACGGTCCTCGCTTAGGTCTTCACCTTAATGTCGGCAAAACTGAGGTTTTTTGGCCTAAGGAGGATCCTAGGAGTCGACTTCCTGGTGTCCCCCCCCCCCCTCCCCGACATTTCTCGACCGTCGCGTGGTGTCAAAGTTCTTGGTGGCCCCGTCAGTGTCTGTCGTGATTTCAGCAGTGAGGGATTCTGTTGCCAGGATTGAGGATCCACAGTGCGAGTTGTTGTTACTTCGTGCTTGTACTGGTATTTCCAAGCTTTCTTTTGCTCTGCGCACTTGCCCCCCTTCGGTTTTTGGTTCGGCTAAGATTTCCACCGATGCTGCTCTGCGGTATAGCTTGGAGCGCATTGTCGCCGCGTCCGGCCCCGAGTTTGGGGACTGGCAGTGGGGTCTTTCCACACTACCCTTCCACTTTGGAGGGCTTGGTGTGTATTGTGCTGGGGATGTTCTGCATTATGCCTTTTTGGCTTCTCGCCTCCAGTCCTCTGAGTTGCAGGCTATGCTCCTTCGGCCTTCAACTGTCTTAGCTCCTAGGTCGATCTTCGATGCGGCCTTGGCTCTGTTTAATGAGTCCATCGATTCCGACCTTCCCCGTGATCCTAGTGAGATCGCTGCCCCCAAACTTATGAAGAAATTGGCAGATATATATTTCACGAATATTGCTGCTTCGGTAGAATCGGATTTCTCATTGACTCATCAGCGACAAGTTGTGCTATGAAAGTCTCTGCAGGGTGCTCATACGTTTGATTGGCTTCGCGCAGTACCTATCTCAGGTTTGGGGCAGACCATGAATGTAACACCCTTGATTTTTATAAATTAAATTTTATTCATATTTTATTCTCTTTACGATTTGACTCGTAATTCTCGAAGTTATTATGAAACGAATTGACCTTCTAGTTGATTTAAACTCCTAAAATCCTAACTGTCCCGAAGAGTATTTTTATATATTTAAAATATGACTTTTAATTTTGTTACTATTTATCTATTCATTTCAGCCTTAACAAACTTCTATTTCGATGATTTGATTTCTAAATTCTTTTAGTTAAGCTCGGTCTTCTATTTTTCCAACTCGAACTAGTTTGTAGAAGCTTCGTCAAAACATTTACTATTTTCCTCAAAAAAAAATCAATTTAATTCATTTTCGTCGTGCATTCGTTATTTTTATGAAGAAACGTTATTTTAATCGTAAACTTTGTTTTACTCTTGAGGCACATTTTATATATCCTCTCGAACTAATTAATGACATTCCTAACTTCATTTTTATCTCAAATAATTATTTTGGCCTCGATAAATAATTTTATTTACCCATCGTATTCGACCCAATTACTAATCTTTCAAACTCAATCTTAATTTGATTTCTTACTCTGACCAACTTTTGACTTGATGTCTATTTAATTTGTACCTTAACACGATTTATTCAACCGTTTTCCTTTTTAGTCAAGTCAACTCGGTACCCATTTTGTATCCAACCTTTTTGTTCAAACCCGTGTTTTATTTCATCCCGACTTTAGTCTGTTTTTTTTTAACCTAACTGCTACCCCACCTTCTCCTTCGTTCATCCTCTTTCAACCTCTGCCGTCATTAACCTTCATCTGCTTCTCCTCTCCCTTCGTATTTCCCCTTTGTTTTCCCCTATGTCAATCGACCTCCGCTTCTCCTTCTGCTCCGTTTTCTTCACCGGTATTAACCTGGCTTCCCCTGTTCGCAGTCTGACGCACGTCGCTGCTGTCTCGCCTACGCTTACACTGCCATCGTTGTGCTTGCTTGGAAGGTGACGAATTTCTTCCTTTTCTTCTTTTTCTTCTCCGCATGTTTGCTGCTGCTGCATTAATTATGCTGCTAGTTTCCGATTTCTGTCCTGATTTGTGTCTGCGTGCTGCTGTTGGATGCTATTGTCTTGTCCGCTGTTGTTTTTATTTGTGTGTTAAAGATGCGGTTGCGGTTGTCGGTGTTTTGGTTCTGGTTCGTTGTCATTGCTGTTTGTTCTCTTTCTTCTTCTCCGTCTACTTTTCGTTTCTTCCTTGTTCTGCATCTGCTGCTCTTCGCTGCTGTTTGTGTTGATGTACGAGTCGGTTCGTCATCATTGATTGCTACTGTCGTCATTTTATTGTTGTTACTCCTGCCTGCTGCATTATGTTGTTATTCATTTCCGTTCTTCTTGTTCTCTTCCCATTTCTGTTGATGCGGCTGCTGTTTCGTCTCGTTCTTTTTGCCATCTACTGTCCTGTTTCAATCTGTTTTGCCCGCATCCATTTTTCGTAATTGTGGTTTGGCTATTGCTGCTGTCCGTGCCCTGTGAGAGTGTTGCTGCTTTTCTTTATTCGTGTCGTCACTGTTCGTACTTCGCTACTACCATGGTCGGTCTCGTTGCTGTTCTACTTCTAATTTGTTCGCTTCCCGTGTCTCATCTTAGAATCTTATCATGCTTGGTCGATTTAATTCCGTCTTCCCCTCCGCGGTTTAGCTTTTCTTGCTTTCCATTTTTTTCCTCGGTCTCTTTCCAATCTTCTTCAAGTCCGACTCTTTGTTACCTGTTCTCATCATCCCAATCTCGTTCGTTTCCGGTTTATGAAGGTCTCGAAGTTTTATTGAAGAGTAAAGAGTAGGAGCATGACTGTCATGTTCTAAGGTTCGAGCTTGGCCTAATCAAGAAGGCTAGTACGTGTTCGTTTTGGCTATCGACCAAAGGTAACTTAGGATGTTACTCGATATTATGTCGTGTGTTGAGTAGTAGTATGTAGTAGATACTTTACCTTCGTTTTTATTTTTAGCTACGTATTATTTGCTAAAAATAGTATTTCAAATTGTACGTCTTATAAACATTTTATAACTTTTCTATATCGTTTTATAAATCGTTATTAATTTTTATTATTAATGATCATTATAATATTTTGTTGGTTATCGTGACATTAGTAACTAAATAGTATCAGTTTCATAATTTTGTCATATTTCATTGAGTTATTACTTTAACTTAAAATTTGTACTATTATATTATAAACGAGATTTGTGTACTGGTTTAATAAATTAATTTTTGTTTTACGACTTATGTTCATAAATTAGAAAATAGTCGTTTTGTTTGAAATACATTTTTGTCAAGGCTATTTTCACTAAATAACTTCTTATCGTTACAATTCATTATTTTTATCAAAACCGGTATCGTTTATTAATAAATTTAATTTAATTGCTAAAGACATTTCAAAGGTTTTTAAATCTCGTTTCGGTTCTAAAACTCCTACGCTATTTATACTTTATCTATGTTTATCATTTTGTTTCTAAATCGTATATTTTCTAAAATTTATTGTTTTAACTCGATTTTCTTAAACATTTATAAAGTATTATATTTTCACTTATTACATTTGATTTATACCTTTGATAACGAACTTAGAAATATATTAAGTTACGATAACAATGATATTAATAAAATGTTTATTTGTCATAAATGCTATTTTGGTACATTTCACTTATTTTAACACTTTACGTATTTCTATAAGAATACTTCTAATTTAAGTAAGTTTCTAAAATTAGTAAATTTTTATAAATAGAAAGTTTCCTTTTACCATAAAATGTTTATCTCTTTTACCTTCATATTATTCACTTTGAACATTCTATTTTTGAATATCGATAATGACTTGGTTTTGGAGTTATGGAATGAGGACAAGTGTACGGGTAGAGTAATACAGTCTAGGGTATACATTTTGCCATCAACTATAAAGCTGGTGTGTCTATGTTGAGACACATTGGTCGTTGAACTGAGCATGGTTTGTGTTCAGGAGTGTGTATATTTTGACCTTAAACTTAGATATCGCATCGTGTAAGTCGCCGTCGGGTTGAACTGGATTACGGTTGGTGTCCAGGAGGGGTGTACATTACTTAAGCCAGGACCTCGCTGCACGCAGTCCTATTATAGTTTGAGTTGCCTAGTTAGAGACCGAAGTCTGATTTGTTTTGACTAAGTTCTCGAAGCTAGTTTAGTATGATCCTAGTAAAAGTCTATTCCGTTGCATTGATTGATTTCCATAATGCCATTTTGAATTTTATAATTATCGATTGGTTTTGACTTGCAGGTTGGCAGTCACTTTAAGTTTTGCTAAAAACTTATGTTACTATATTGTTTTAATTGTTTTCCATTTTTATCTATTTTGATATAGTAATATTATTACTTTTCATATGATATAATATGGCTGGGAGAACGTCCGAGTTACTCCCCACTGATGTGGCTGTTATGTTTATAACATGACAGGTTTTTGCTGCTGGGTTTTGGGTGTGAGCTAGCGAGTAGCACGGATCCTACTCTATCAATTATGTTACTTCTGGATTATTTGTAAACCCTTTTAAGGAATTTTCTTTTTAGCCCTTTTGTAAAAAGTGGCCTTTGTATTGACTGACCGTCCTTTTGTAAAATATAGAACATCGGTGTGTTTTAATCCCAATTCTACAGTGTTTCCGCCACTGTATTGCGTTAGAATTTTCTAGGGGATTACAATGAATGGGAGGACTTACCGCTCTGTGCTTAGCTATCGGCTAGGTATCCCTTTGTTCTCGATACCTAGACCTTGTCCCGCCTATTCCCGAGTGTCTTTTGGCGATATTTTTGGAGACCATGCTGTGTCGTGTGCTGGTACTGTTGGTATTAAGCATAGACATAACCTGGTTCGCGACACCCTTTTGGATATCTGTTTCCGATCTGGTATTTCTGCCGGTAAGTGTAGACACCCGCATTTGGCTGCTAGTGTCTATAGCAGTCTCCAACAAAACACCCGATGATGATCGGACGCAAACGTGCTCTAACGCGCTCGGATATGGGCTCAGAATCAGTAATGTCCGGCATGGGCTTTTAACGGGATATAAATCACAAAACTAACCTCAAATTCAGGCTCAGTGAGCCGGTTCCAATAAAATGAGACTAATTTAGGCCAAAACCGACACCAAAAATAAAAACCGTCTTTTAGCGACCGGGTCGAAACCCGCTCAAAGACGAATCCGTCACATAAAGTCAACCAGGTGCGCTTCTAGAAACTTGCGCCAACCAACATTTTCAAAAAATTCAAAAGTCAACTCCTTCCCTATTTAGGCTCACCCGCCTGATCCACTCGATCGAGTGGATTGGCCTCACTCGATCGAGTGGAGCCACAAAAATCGAGCAGGCCCATTTTTTTAGGGCACTCGATCGAGTGACCTCAGGTCGTGGAGTTTCTTCTATAAATACCCCATCAACCCACCACATTTCACAACTTTTTTTTTACCAACTTTAGCCAACTTTATACTTCCAAAACCTCACATTTCAGCCATAATTCAACCCTCAAGCACCACCAAGCTTATACACATTTCGAGAGCAAAAACTCGTTAAAATCCGCCTCTACAAAACTCCCGTACATACTCACCATCAACTCTTCCTACGTATCTCGACGTTCCCGCGCCATTGCCGCCATTTGACGAACCGTATTCCGAGAAGCAAGAACATGTAGGTTGAGGGTGTGACATTCAACACCGACATCTCCTTTTTCTTTCTCGTTTTCTTCGTTTTTTTATGTTATGTACTTATATATTATAATTAGTCGATAGTAACGACAATATTACTAATACTAACATCTAACATTTTTCTTTACCGCATCTAACCGCTAACATCGTTCATTATTTCATTTTTCATCATATTAACATTAATACCGTGTACTTATAAATCTATAAACCAAAGTTGGGTTAAACCCATTTAACTACGACTATTGCACAAAGTCCGTTTAATCCCTTTACGAGCCGGGATAGTGGTGACGCCCTTTCGAGGAGCATCGCCCTAGACACTCAAGGGCGTAACGCGATCGTGATAGTACGTAGTTGAACGTGTCTAATTCTATTTTTAAGGATCGGTACGAAACCCATTGACGCTAAACCGGACATCATCTAATCCGTAAGGATTATTATAGATGACGTAAAGCGGAGGGAACTAACTTCGTCCCGGTCCAATTCAAAGTGATTATTATGTCACCTTTTTCAAAATCTCCGATAACGGTCTCGTAATCGTAATATATGCATTACGAGTACCGAAAACCGAGTCGCATATAAATATGCTATATTTATATGTGGTTCGGTTGACTATCGATTTTAGAATAAAAAAGGATTTCGTATAATTCATTAAGAAATTGAGCAGTCGCTCAAACAGGGAGCACTCGACCGAGTGCCATAGTCACTCGATCGAGTAGCGTCCCAAAAACGAGGCAAAATGGTCTGTTTGAGGTCACTCGACCGAGTCCTGCCCATGACTCGGTCGAGTGGTCTGACGTATATTGAAACGACCGCCCATGCGACGTCGTTTTTTTTCTGTCTCGTAAAATATTTTACGGCCTAGGTCGACGCGTGTAAAGACTATCACGTGTTTGCGTCTTTTCTAAAATTCATACATTTTATTTCACCTTCACGACTTAGATCAAATGTCTTCCGCGATTACTTATATGTCGGCGACTCTTTAGTCGTATCCGATGCACAACTAACTTAGACACCATTTTGGCATGATAAGTCGGGACGAGGCATCGAGGTTCGGGATCAAGCTAGCATTACGCTTAGGTCCCATACGCGGGCGCATATTAAAATCTCCGTCCTTCGTTTAACATACAACATAATGTGTGTTTAATCGAAGTTTGTCCAATTCTCCAAACTCACGGTCTTGTTTATTTTTACTATATACGGGTCCGTTTGCGAGTGTCGTTCATTTTCATTATATCATTACTTCCCTTTTTTTATTCGTTATTTTCATTTTGGCCGGGTTGTATTTCCGCCCGTGTAATTTGCAACCGATTTATTTCGCCGTGCTTTTATTTATTTACGTTTTACCGTTTATAAATGAACCATCGCATGCTAAATCACCTCGACAATAAATTAGATTCATTAAAATGACGTAGCAACCTATTCAATTTCTATATCTTGTAAAATGTTGTTTGCATAACATTTCACCGGATTACTAACGCGCATATTAGAAAGTCAAACGATGTCTTAGTAGAGGCCGCTAATTGCGGGCAGGGTTGGGTGTCCTCAGTGGGCTTCCCAACACGTACCCTCACCCCTTACTCAGAACCTCGGTTTCCGGATGCCCGAAACCGTTGGCGCACGAGAGTCATACAATACACGATAACCGGTAGTGACGGTATCGGTATCGCAATGCAAAGGGACGAGCCCAATAAACTCTGAAACCGAAATGGGCCATACTTGGTGTATGGTCCATAGCGATACATAGTGGGCTCGAATGGGCCCGAACTCCCACAAAGTTCGGTGGCGACTCCTCTTCGACTTAAATTTCAATTCGATCCATTCTCATATGGAGATTCATTCGCCTCCCCAAACCCGCGCGTGGCCGCGTCGGGGTGGACCTATGTCATGTCCACAATTTGGCGACTCCGCTGGGGATTAACTGATGTGTGACTAACCATCGGCATCCTCAGGGTGAGACTCGAATAGAAATCGTTTGACTAGTACAATACGCGTTTTAGTTTTACGGTTCATGCATAACCCATATTTTCCCGGGCCGGTACTGGTGACCGACGTCCCACTATACCGTGATGTACTCCGACTTGGATACGTCAAAGGTGTTCATAGTCGATTCGTATGGGTTTCGCGGCATGTTCTAAGCTCAACTTGACTTAGGAAGTCCGTCCCGATTCTCGTCTACGCTATGTGCACTGGTATAGAGCCCATTAGACCGACCGAGACTTAGTGTAAAGCATACATGGCGTCGTTATAATGTTTGCGTGACTATGTGCTACTTGGTTTCCGTGTCGTTTTCAAAAAACCGTCATTTCAAAAATGCATCTTTTCAAAAAAAAAAAAGTATTCAAATTTCAAAAACCGGAAAGCTACTGAATTTAGGACTCATGATTTTACTCAAAATAGCCTATTTCTAGCCGGTATGCTGCCCATTTTCCAACTCAAAAAAAATTCTCGAACTTTCAAAATGGTGGCCCGATATACCTTCCGAGTTTTCGAAAAAAATTGGCCCCTCCCCTGAGTTTTCTCGGATTTTCCAAAATAGTCCATTTTCAAACTTTCCTCTTCTTAGGACTTCCCGTTTTAGCAGTGTCGGGTCTTGTCGTAAGCAGTCAAGGTCTTTAGCGTCGAAACTCCGTTGATCTTACATCACGAGTTTCCTCCCTATCTCGGTCCGCCTTATTAGACTAAGGCAAGGCCCACCTATGTAAGACATACTTTTACAAAGGAGGACCCGTTTACACACTCGAGTCTAAAGTCTGGGGAACCCTCACGTGAACCTTCCTTCGTGCGGGACTCGGCCCACATAGTCGATTCCTAAGGAAGGCACACCATTTCACGAGTCACCCGTCTAGAAGTCTTTTTCAAGTCATTCTTTTTTTTAGTCTTTTCCCTGCTCGGGATGTACTGTTTTGATTCCAAGGTCCGGGTTCGGTTTCTGATTGCGCGGTGTTCTTACAGACAGGCCACCGTCCACCAGACACAGCCACAAAATGGAAGCAGCTCTGAACAATCTGAAGGCCTTCGTGGATGCCATGGCCGCCAAACAAACCGACATTGATGCCCAACTGAAAGAAATGAGGGCCGGTCAAGTGGCTATCGTTGCTCGTATGGCTGCAGTGGAGCAAAGGACTCCTAATGCCGAGGTTACGGAGCCTCTAGCTGAACTAGTTAGCGCGGTGCGCCGACTAGAGGAACAAGTTCATTTGACTGGGAGTAACAATATCCATCGGGAGAATAGTCGTGAGTATTCCCCGGTGAGTGACAAGCTGCCCGCGAACCTGAATCTCACGGGCACACCCATGTTTGAAGGGACTGAAGACCCCTTGCTACATGTACGGGCCTTCAAGAAATTCATGGCTATCAAGGGAGTGGATTCTTCGATGTTCAAAAACCTCTTTGCTGCCTCCCTTGAGAAACTCCCAAAGGCCTGGTACTACAGGCTAGACCCCAAGAAGTTCTCGACATGGAATGATGTGGCTACGGAATTTACTCGGAACTATGCTGATTACACCGAGATCCAGACCACAATGCGGTCTCTAAAGGTTATGGCCCAAGCACCTAAGGAAGGTTTTACCAAATACCTCCAATGTTGGAGGGCCGAGAGTGTGAAACTGGTCGATAAGCCCAGTGAGAATTTAGTGGAGGCCTTTGTCAAGAACCTCCTCCCTTCCTACCGGGTCCACCTCCGGTATGCTGTCATACCCAATTTCACCACTCTTACTGAAATGGGTATGAGAATTGAAGATGATCTGAGACTTGAGATCCTTACTAAGGCCCCTAGCAAGGGATACCAAGGGGCTTCCTCATCCACTGCCAAGCCCCCGGCTGCAACCCGCAGTATCTTTGACACGGTTAATCTGTTAGATGCCTCGTCCAAAAGAAATACCCCTCCTAGGGTATTCACTAATATAGGGACTACCTATACATATGCCTTACAAAGGCTATCTTCCAAGGGCCTGGTCCAACCGATAGGCCCAACTCCTGAAGTTCCAGTTGAAAAACGCTCCAAAAGCTACAATGCCCAAGCCTATTGCCAATATCATCGGGGCAATGGACATGATACCGAGAAATGTTGGAAGTTGAAGCATCTAATCCAGGATTTGATTGAGAGCGGGAAAATACCATTACCCGGGGACAAGCCAAGCAATAAGGACAACCCCTTATCTCTCCTTTCATCCCACAAATCAATGGAATCTGGTTCGATGATGAGGAAGATGTGTACCTCACCAAAGGGGAAGCTGTCCCTATCACCCCAGAAGAAATCCGGAAGGCTAAGTCCAAGGCCTTAGCCAGTAACTACCTCGCCAATGTCGGTCGTCCTTACCAAGCCACTAGCTCCAAGGACATCCCAGCCCCGGCAACCGTCACTGAACCTGCCAGGACGGAAGAGGCCATTGAAGAGCCAAGCACCGATACGGCTCTTGTCAAACAATTGAAAAGAGCTCGGGTTGACCTCACTTTATGGAAACTCTTGGTTAGCTCGCAAGAACATCGAGAGGCACTTACTAAGGCTCTCGATCAAGTCAAGGTCGACTCCCAGGTTACCCTACTGAAATGGTAGCCACCATCCTGCCCTACCTCAAGGGCAAGTCCAAGGAAGAAGGCCCATTAGTCACCTTCTCGGATTCCGACCAACCACCGTTCGGGGCCTCTCACAATCTGGCCCTGTACATCACGGTAATTTGTCGGGGTAAGTATCTCCCAATGACCCTAGTTGACGATGGGTCTGCTGTGAATGTCCTCCCTCTAAGGACTGCCAAAGCCCTCGGCATCACCGAGGCCGACTACATACCGACTGCCCACACTATCCAGGCTTTTGATGGAAGCCCAAAGTCGGTTTCTGGGGCCGTTAAGTTGACAATTATGACGGGTCCAATTGAAAAGGAGCTAGAGTTCCATGTGATCGATGCGACCTCCTCTTTCAATTTGCTCCTAGGAAGGCCATGGATTCATGCTGTAAAGGCGGTATCTTCTATTCTTCACCGAAAGATCAAAATGCCCCTACAAGACAGTATTATTACTCTAAAGGCAACCCCTATGACCGTGGCTAGCTGTAACACCACGGACCGCACTGACCTTTGGGGGTTCGATTTTGTGGGGATGATTGAGGAAGAAAACCTTTTCAGGCCCTATTTCACCACGAGCATCGACACGATGCTACAAAATTTGGGGTATCTACCGGGGCTACCTCGAAGCCATATCTTCCAGCTGGGAAGATTATTGAAGTCCTGAATGACGGGGAATCTCACTTCGGCTTAGGGTACGCTGTGACCCCGGGAAATGTGGTCCGAGCGGGCATTGAGAAGGCCTGCAACATCATCAAGGATACCTACTTGAGCCCTCATAGCCCAAGGTTGGCTGACTATTTCGTCACACCGGTATTCGGGGCTGTTCAAGTTGGCCTATATCAACCAACCATCACATATCCCGAGGCTAAACTAGCTCGGGAATGCAACTATATCCCGGATGACATATTCGCCCTCATCCAATCTGAATCCAAGGAGGGTACTGACAATTCCGAGCCCGTGCTGGGGATCTTATTTAAGGAAGACAAGGCTGTCCCGACCCCTAAAGAAGACTTGGTGAACCTGATCCTTCGAAGCAACAAGTTCGATCCTTCAAAGCTGATCTCGGAGGTCGGTGATGATACTGGAAAAAGAGCATGGAGGAAGACCGTCTAGTGGACCGACGGCTAAGGCCGAGTCTACAAGATGACCACCGGTGAAGGAGACATGACGCACACCGATTCTGAGTCCGAGTCTGAGTCTGAGTCAGAGTCTGGGTCTGTATTCAAGTCTAAGGGGTCTGGTGCTAGAGTCCAAACTGTAACCCCCTCCCTGTAGTCACTACCACCGGAGCCTCGGGGTCTGTCCCGAAAGCGCTCCCAATCCCGCCTCTGACCAATGATCAGATGGCCACTCTCTTTGAGCTGTTTTCCAAATTTGCTATCAATAATAACGATAACCGTTCTGCTTATGACTTGCCTTATTTTCAAAATACTTTCAAAAATATTTCCTGCAATGACATTGAGAAACCCGACGAACAGGTATCCTTACCTCCGCATCTGATCGAGCAGCTAGAACAGAGGGAATCCAGAGACCCGGTAATCGAGGAAACCGAGTCTATTAATGTGGGAACAACCTTAGAGCCCCAGATGCTTAAGATAGGGTAATCCCTAGATCCCGAGGAGAGGCAACAATTCACAAACCTCCTCCAAGAGTTCAAGGACGTCTTCGCATGGTCCTACAAGGACATGCCGGGGATAGATCGGGAAATAGCTGAACACCGCATACCCATCAAAGATGGGTGTAAGCTGGTAAAACAGAAGCTTCGAAGAATGAAGCCCGAGTGGTCTCTCAAAGTCAAAGAAGAGGTAGACAAACAATTCAAAGCAGGTTTTATACAAGTGTCTGAATATCCTGACTGGGTTGCAAACATCGTGCCGGTACCCAAGAAGGACGGCAAGGTGCGGGTATGTGTGGACTTCCGGGACCTTAACAAGGCCAGCCCAAAAGACGATTTTCCGTTGCCACACATCGACATACTGGTGGACAACACGGCTGACCATGCCCTTCTATCATTTATGGACGGGTATGCCGGGTACAATCAAATCAAGATGGCAGAAGAAGATATGGGTAAGACCACTTTCATCACGCCGTGGGGTACTTACTGTTATACCGTCATGCCATTTGGTCTCCTTAACGTTGGGGCCACTTATCAACGAACAGCCACCACCTTATTACATGATATGATGCATAAGGAGGTGGAGGTTTATGTGGATGACATGATCGTCAAGTCTAAAAGCCGAGATGGGAATGTTGCTGCCCTAAGAAAGTTCTTCACCCGATTACGCAAATACAATATGAGGCTAAACCCTCAAAAGTGCAGCTTCGGGGTAACATCAGGTAAATTACTGGGCCACATCGTTAGCCAACGCGGCATCGAGGTCGACCCAGCTAAAATCAAGGCCATTATCGAGATGCAGCCACCCAAAACCGAAAAACAAATAAGGGGGTTTCTCGGGAAAGTTCAATACATTAGCCGTTTTATTTCAAAGTTAACCATGGTATGCGAGCCCATTTTAAAGAAACTGAAGATAGGAGAACGGATACTATGGGACGACAAATGTCAAACGGCATTCGATAAAATCAAGGAGATCATGTCGGCTCCGCCGGTATTAATGCCACCTCAACCCGGTCTGCCTTTGTCATTGTACCTAACAACGTCTGAAACAGCCATGGGGGCTATGTTGGCCCAGACAGTCGATTCAGAAGAGCGGGCTATTTACTACATCAGTAAGAAGTTCCTAGAATACGAGTGCAAATATAAAATGCTCGAGAAAACGTGCCTAGCTTTAGTCTGGGCCACTAAAAAGCTCCGCCACTATATGCTTAACCACGAGGTACATGTCCTGTCCAAAATGGATCTGATCAAGTACTTGTTCGAGAAACCCATTCTTAATGGCAGAATGTCTAGGTGGACTTTAATGTTAGCAGAATTCGACCTTAAGTTCGTTCAACTAAAAGCTATCAAAGGCCGGGTGGTTGCTGACAGTCCCATAATCGAAGAAGGGCACACTGATACTTGGTCCTTCCCAGACGAAGACATATTCTATACTGACGCCGAAACGTGGGATCTATATTTCGACTGGGCATCCAATTTTTGAGGGTTCGGGGTCAGTATTCTCCTAATATCACCAAAAGGGGAGCACACGCCGTTATCCATCAAACTAGATTTCGATGTGACTAATAACGCGGCCTAGTATGAAGCATGCATCCACGGGTTGCAAGCGGCTGCCGATTTAGGAGTTACGAATCTCTGGGTTCACGGGGACTCGTCTCTAGTCATCAATCAAGCCCTTCAAAAGTGGAAAACTCGGAATGCCAATCTCGTGGCTTACCAAGCGCGAGTAAGGGTTCTAGAGAAGCAATTCCAGAAGGTAGAATATATCTATCTACCACGTGAAGAAAATCAGTTCGCGGATGCACTCTCCAAACTGGCATCCTTACTAAACATCCCGGAACATTTGGCCAGTATGCCAATCTGCATCGAAAGACGGTCTGAGCCAGCATATGTCAACGCCATTCAAGATATTGAAATCACTGATCTAGAACCTTGGTATCATGCTGTTCTAACCTATTTGACTACGGGAGAATATCCCCCAGGAACTGAAAACCGGGCCAAGAAGGCCCTGCGAAGACTGGCCACCCAATTCGTTCTGGACGATGGTCAGTTATACAAAAAGACGGCACAGGGGGCTTTACTCCTATGTATTGACAAAACACAGGCCGAAAAGGTGATGGCCGAGGTACACGACGGTGAAAACGGCCCACATATGAACGCCCATATGCTAGCCCGAAAAATCATGAGGCTCGGATACTACTAGAACAGTATGGAAACCGATTGTCAATCATATGTTAAACATTGCCATAATTGTCAAATTTTCGCCAACGTTCAACATATGCCACCGTCTCTGCTATACACCATGACGTCGCCATGGCCATTTTCGACATGGGGGATTGATATAATTGGGAAAGTCAACCCTTCCGGGACGAGAGGTCACTGTTTCATTTTGGTGGCTATCGACTATTTCACCAAATGGGTCGAAGCCGAGTCATATCGTGTCTTGAATGGCAAGCACGTGGCCAAATTTATCCAGAATAAGATCATATGCCGATACGGGATCCCACACGAGTTTATCAGTGATCACGGGACCCACTTCCAAGCCGAAACCGCTACTTTGCTAGCAAAATTCAAAATCCAAAGGCATACATCTTCGCCTTACCGTCCCCAAACAAATGGAGCGGTGGAGGCTGCTAATAAAACAATTTTCACCATACTTAAAAAGATGGCTGATAATTATCGGGACTGGCCCGACAAAATACCCTTTGCCCTATGGGGGTACCGGACGTCGATTTGAACTGCAACCGGGGCAACTCCATATTATTTGACATACGGAATGGAAGCAGTCCAGCCAGTCGAATTAGAAGTACCGTCTCTCCGAATTCTACTAGAAAGCCAAGTGTCCGAAGCAGATTGGGTTCAAGCTCGATATGACTCGTTGGTTCTCTTGGACGAACGGCGGTCTCGGGCCCTCAATAACACCCAAATATATCAGAAGAGAATCCAACGGGCCTTTAACAAAAGAGTTAGGCCCAGGAATATCAAAGAAGAGGATCTGGTTCTCAAATCGGTCCGTGCATTATTACCGGTTAAACCCAAGAGGAAAATTCAAACCTATTGGTCTGGGCCATACCTGGTAAAGAAGGTTCTATCAGGAGGAGCAGTGATGCTGACAGACCTGGACGGGAATGAATTTGTCAACCCGACCAACTTGGACCAGCTGAAACGCTACTACCCCTAAACCTTATCTCAATGTCATTTGCAAAATCTATTTAAAATCATTCTTTTCGAAATTTATAAGCAAGTCAATAAGTTAGGATTATTTATCCTACTGTCGCACATCTTGAACTCATAGTCTTGATGTATTTCGAAATTGCAAAAAAATCTACGCCCGAACTACGTTTGGTTTGATTCCACTAACTGTGGATACGTAGGCAGCCCCTCAAAAGGGCACAACCACTGCAATAACGAAAAAGACAAGAACGGCTTCACTAATATAATACTTTTATTAATCGAAAAAAAAACCGATAAACTCGGTAATTCCAAATTACAAAAAAAGCAGCCACGAAAAAGCCACAAAAAGCCACAAAAAAAACACACAACAAAAATAGTAATAATATCCAAATAATAATAAAAGGAGACATTCTAGGGCATCTTGCCCTTGCCTTTGTCTTCCGGGTCACGAGGGGCCCGGGGACGTCGAGGCGGGGGCGAGCGTTCCCGGATGACAAGGGGAACCTCCTTGGCTCGGGTCCGCTTCTTCGACAGAGGATCTTCAGCTATTGTTACGGGCCCAAGTCGAGCCCGTATGTGCTCCGGCAACCTATCCCTAGGACCAAGTCGGTCCTGGACTGATGGTCTAGGCCCTAGTCTCCTCTCCAAGTCTGTTTGGGGGCTCACTCCCCAACGAGCACCTCTAGCGCTGGACTCCCAGTTCGAGTCCTAGCTCTTCCTCCCTGACCCGACATTAGACGGACCAAGGTGGCCGAAGTCTCACCTTCATCAAAGAAACCCCTGTTATCTTTGACTTGCTCTCGCCGAAGCAGGTCGAAGGCTTCATCAACCTTCAAGGCAGCGCGAGCTTCGGCAGTCTCCGCTTTGGTCCACCTCTCATAAGAGTGGGACACCCAGATTGAGTGAAATGACTCGGGAACAGACCAAGTAACTCGGGTGTACCACCTCTGAATCCAAGTGTCGCACATAATGTCGGTCAGCTGGGTAGGTTCACTCACAACTGCCTCGTTCTCCGTGATACGCTGAGACCACCCATACTGCCTGAGTATGCGGTCGGGATAAAGGTGAACGTCTGGCTGAAGGACAAAATCACCTGATAGCGTGCCTTATCTCTGGGTGCCAAGCCCGTCTAGGCGTAAATGGGCCACCATGGAACCACCCATCGGATCAATGGACTGCGATGGAATGATAATACTTCATCCCAATATTTTTGGTCGATAAGGCAGGATGAATCAGTAGCCCGTCTCCTCTTCATCACCTGGTTAAACCAATATCGACTCGGGTCGAGGGGAGGCTCGATAATCGAGAACCTCTCAAATAGCCAGAGCTGAAAAAAACACAACGCTCATGAGATTCCGGGACAACTTAGACGTCTGCCCAGGGGCACTCGATCGAGTGCTCGGGTATCACTCGATCGAGTGACACCCCTGAAACAGGGCAGTGAGCTCTTTTACGAGGGCACTCGATCGAGTGCTCCTTGTAGCAGAATATCGCAAAAAAAAAAAAAAAAAAAAGGATTTTCTACATGGTACCCCTGAACTTTTTGCTTTTCTACGTGGTACCCCTACCATTTTTACATGTATACATGGTACCCTTGTATTTTACTAAAAATTCTTTGGTACCCCTAAACTTTATTATTATCTTTATTTGTACCCCTAAACTTTTTTTCCCGTCAAGTTTTGGCAACAAATTACCTTTTTATGTTCAAGATTAACAATTAAAACGTCATTTAACATACTACTTAACCGATAATTGAACTTAAACTAACAATTTTAAACGTACTTGCAATTATACTCTGAATCTAAAAGGATTATATTTTTGATGTTATATTGTCAAATCAAATGGTAACACTTAAATTAAGCTCAATTATTTGTTAATTATCTAAGTTAAATGATATTGAAGTCTTAATCCTAAGCTAATAACATAATCTAACGACAAAACTTGATGGAAAAAAAACTTTCGGGGCGCTAGTTAAATTAATAGTAAACTTCAAGGGTACCATGTATAGAAAAGGTAGGGGTACCATGTAGAAAAGTGAAAAACATGGGGGTACCGCATAGAAAATCAAAAAAAAACGAATAAAAAAAATCAAGAAAAAGGAAAAAGCGATTTACCTGCAGCAGGCGGGTGCTCCCAGTCAAACGGGTTGACTCATCCCTTTTGCGGTTGTCCAAGCCCTGAATAATCTCCCCCGTGATCAACCACACAAGACTGTATTCCGTCTCCATTAGGTCAGCAATGACAAGAAGACGAACGCTGCCCATACAAGACAGCAAGTCCAGATAGCCTTCAAAAGCGTACACGTGAAGCATGCAGAAAGCGAACGCCCTGCGGCTATGAACGGGCAAAACTCGGATGTCGTACGGGTTCATGAATTTCTCAGCCAAGGCAAGCAGAGAAACAGTATCCCCTTCGAGCATGCGGGATACTTCAGCATGGGAGAGCCCCAAAAACTCCCGTAATTTCCTCCTAGGGTCTCGAACCGAGAAGGGGACAGCAGGACGGAGTAGTGGGTTCCACCCTCCTATGGCAGCAATCTCCTCAGGGAAAGGACAGATTTCGCCCCGAGGAAAGGCGAAAATGTGGTAGGTGTCGTCCCAGTAGGACAGACAAGCATCAAGAAAATGGCGATCCACGTGCATCTGGCGAAACGAGAACAATTGAAGTATGCCCGACTGCTTTAGGGCTACCTTGTTTGCGTCCCTAAAGCGGTGAGACCAATCTTGCAACATGCCAGTCAGGCGCTCGATGCCCATAATTAAGTTTTATGAAAGAGATAATTTTTTCTTGAAGGAAAGAAGTTTTGAGAGTTGTGAAGAGGAAGAAGCCAGGATGATGTATTTATAACATCAAAACCCTGGTAGCTCCCCTCCTGTTGTGCCTCCTTGGCCCAAGCGGGCCTAAGCATACAGGCCCGACTCTTGTCTCCTTCTACGGACGTAGGAATTAGGTCATCCCGAGCAGTCTGTCAAAATTCAAAAAATAAAAAATATATTTCTAAAATTTTCATCCAAATTTTTATTCCCCAGCGCGAGTCATGTTCTGCCTAAATGTTGCATGCAAAGCTTTATGTAACTGATACAGGTGCAACTCGAGGCTTCAGAAGCAAGCCCGCACAGTTCATATATCTCCCCAGCGGAAATTCTAAAGACGACATTTCCCCAATCTAGCACGGGATGGGCCCACATACAGGCACACCCAGGACTTATGCGACAAGTCTAATTCCCCACAGAGCTGCCCCTGTTAGCAAGAACTCAGGTATGATTTTTGTCTTATGGCTGGTGAGCCCTTTCACGCAAGTCTAACGGACTATAAACGACCCGACCGGAAGTCTGCCAGGTCTTAATCCTCGATTGGCCTGGTAGCTACTCTGACTCTCGCCTTGTCCAAGCCTCAGTCAGAGTGGGGGCTCTGTAGACACCTGCATTTGGCTGCTAGTGTCTATAGCAGTCTCCAACAAAACACCCGATGATGATCGGACGCAAACGTGCTCTAACGCACTCGGATATGGGCTGGGAATCAGTAATGTCCGGCATGGGCTTTTAACGGGATACAAATCTCACAAAACTAACCTCAAATTCAGGCTCAGTGAGCCGTTTCCAATAAAATGAGACTAATTTGGACCAAAACCGACACCAAAAATAAAAACCGTCTTTTAGCGACCGGGTCGAAACTCGGTCAAAGACGAATCCGTCACATAAAGTCAACCAGGTGCGCTTCTAGAAACTTGCGCCAACCAACATTTTCAAAAAATTCAAAAGTCAACTCCTTCCCTATTTAGGCTCACCCGCCTGATCCACTCGATTGAGTGGATTGGCCTCACTCGATCAAGTGGAGCCACAAAAACCGAGCAGGCCCATTTTTTTAGGGCACTCGATCGAGTGCACTAGGGCCACTCGATCGAGTGACCTCAGGTCGTAGGGTTTCTTCTATAAATACCGCATCAACCCACCACATTTCACAACTTTTTTTACCAACTTCAGCCAACTTTATACTTCCAAAACCTTCACATTTCAGCCATAATTCAACCCTCAAGCACCACCAAGCTTATACACATTTTGAGAGCAAAAACTCGTTAAAATCCGCCTCTACAAAACTCCCGTACATACACACCATCAACTCTTCCTACGTATCTCGACGTTCCCATGCCATTGCCGCCATTTGACGAACCGTATTCCGAGAAGCAAGAGCATGTAGGTTGAGGGTGTGACATTCAACATCGACATCTCCTTTTCTTTCTCGTTTTCTTCGTTTTTTTATGTTATGTACTTATATATTATAATTCGTCGATAGTCACGACAATATTACTAATACTAACATCTAAGATTTTTCTTTATCGCATCTAACCGCTAACATCGTTCATTATTTCATTTTTCATCATATTAATATTAATACCGTGTACTTATAAATCTATAAACCAAATTCGGGTTAAACCCGTTTAACTACGACTATTGCACAAAGTCCGTTTAATCCCTTTACGAGCCGTGATAGTGGTGACGCCCTTTCGAGGAGCATCGCCCTAGACACTCAAGGGCGTAACGCGATCGTGATAGTACGTAGTTGAACGTGTCTAATTCCATTTTTAAGGATCGCTACGAAACCCATTGACGCTAAACCGGACATCACCTAATCCGTAAGGATTATTATAGATGACGTAAAGCGGAGGGAACTAACTTCGTCCCGGTCCAATTCAAAGTGATTATTATGTCACCTTTTTCAAAATCTCCGATAACGGTCTCGTAATCGTAATATATGCATTACGAGTACCGAAAACCGAGTCGCATATAAATATGCTATATTTATATGTGGTTCGGTTGACTATCGATTTTAGAATAAAAAAGGATTTCGTATAATTCATTACGAAATTGAGCAGTCGCTCAAACAGGGAGCACTCGACCGAGTGCCATAGTCACTCGATCGAGTAGCGTCCCAAAAACGAGGCAGAATGGTCTGTTTGAGGTCACTCGACCGAGTCCTGCCCATGACTCGGTCGAGTGGTCTGACGTATATTGAAACGACCGCCCATGCGACGTCGTTTTTTTCTGTCTCGTAAAATATTTTACGGCCTAGGTCGACGCGTGTAAAGACTATCACGTGTTTGCGTCTTTTCTAAAATTCATACATTTTATTTCACCTTCACGACTTTGATCAAATGTCTTCCTCGATTAGTTATATGTCGGCGACTCTTTAGTCGTATCCGATGCACAACTAACTTAGACACCATTTTGGCTTGATAAGTCGGGACGAGGCATCCCGGTTCGGGATCAAGCTAGCATTACGCTTAGGTCCCATACGCGGGCGCATATTAAAATCTCCGTCCTTCGTTTAACATACAACATAATGTGTGTTTAATCGAAGTTTGTCCAATTCTCCAAACTCACGGTCTTGTTTATTTTTACTATATACGGGTCCGTTTGCGAGTGTCGTTCATTTTCATTATATCATTACTTCCCTTTTTTTATTCGTTATTTTCGTTTTGGCCGGGTTGTATTTCCGCCCGTGTAATTTGTAACCGATTTATTTCGTCTTGCTTTTATTTATTTGCGTTTTACCGTTTATAAATGAACCATGGCATGCTAAATCACCTCGACAATAAATTAGATGCATTAAAATGACGTAGCAACCTATTCAATTTCTATATCTTGTAAAATGTTGTTTGCATAACATTTCACCGGATTACTAACGCGCATATTAGAAAATCAAATGATGTCTTAGTAGAGGCCGCTAAGTGCGGGCGGGGTTGGGTGTCCTCAGTGGGCTTCCCAACACGTACCCTCACCCCTTACTCAGAACCTCGGTTTCCGGATGCCCGAAACCGTTGGCGCACGAGAGTCATTCAATACACGATAACCGGTAGTGACGGTATCGGTATCGCAATGCAAAGGTACGAGCCCAATAAACTCTGAAACCGAAATGGGCCATACTAGGTGTATGGTCCATAGCGATATAGAGTGGGCTCGAATGGGCCCGAACTCCCACAAAGTTCGGTGGTGACTCCTCTTCGACTTAAATTTCAATTCGATCCATTTTCATATGGAGATTCATTCGCCTTCTCAAATCCGCGCGTGGCCGCATCGGGGTGGACCTATGTCATGTCCACAGTAAGGAAGTGGATGTCGGTTTGGTGGATGGGCACGACAACCACTTACGCCCAGCGGATTTGCTTCTTTATTCCTGGGATAGGGGGCGTGATATGTGTGTCGATCTGACAGGGTCGTCTCCTTTGACCCAGTCTGCGATGGCTGATTTCCTGCCTGGTAGCGTGGTCGTTGATGCTGCTCAATGTAAGTGCGCCAAGTATGGAGATTTGTGCACCAAGATTGGGTACGGGTTCCTGCCTTTCTCCTTCTCGTCTTTGGGGGAGCTTGATACTGAGGCTGTTGCATTGGTGAAGCGGATTCAGAAATTCTCTATTTCTCAGGATGAGGGGGCTCGTGCAGCTGCCTTTATTTTTACTAGACTTAGCTTTGCTATTGCTAAGGAAGTGGGTGCCCAGATAGTATCTCGGCTACCCACTAACTTCTTGTAATTTGTTCTGGTATTAATGCAAGTTCTGTTTTATAATAATAATAATAATACTCCCTCCGTTCCAACCATTTGTATCCATTTGCTTTATGCACGTTGTGGACATGACATAGGTCCACCCTGACGCGGCCACGCGCGGGTTTTGGGAGGCGAATGAATCTCCATATGAGATGGTCAAATTGAAATTTAAATCGAAGTTGGAGTCGCCACCGAATTTTATGGTTATTCGGAACCGTTCGAGCCCACTCTATGTCGTAGTGGGCCGTATACAAAATACGGCCCATTTCCGATGTCAGAGTTTATTGGGCTCGTCCCTTTGCATATCGATACCGATGTCGACTTGAGCGGTTAATCGTATATTGAATGACTCTCGTTGCCAATGGATTCGGACATCCGGAAACCACGGTTCTGAGTAAGGGGTGAGGGTACGTGTTGGGAAGTTCACTAAGAACACCCAACCCCGCCCGCACATTAGCGGCCTCTACTAGGATATCGAATGATTTTTTAATACGCGCGTTAGTAATACGATGAATGATATGCAAACATTGTTTTCCTAAACATGCGAGGAATTGAACGGGTTGCTAAGTCGATTTAATGCATGAAAAATTAACGTCAAAGTTGTTTTAGCATGTGAGATCCGTTTTAGTATAATAAAACAAACGATGAAATAATGATGAATTTGCTACAAGATAAACAAACGAGTTAGTATCGATTTGTAAATAATAATATAGCAAACGAAATAAATATACGAGATCGAGAAAATAAATATTAATCGAAATCTGAAAAGCATCGCTAAAAACGCTGTTTTGTGTAAAAAACGAAGTTCGAAAAATAATAAAAAAAACGAGAAAGGCGCGTCGTGACAGCCGGTCGCGCGGCTCGCCCGGGATGCCGGTGAGTCGCGTGTCGGGCTGATTTCAAAAGCGGTTGTTTGAAAATTCGATGCTTTTATTAAATCGCGTACGAATATTGCATAATTCGTACTCGACTTAATATTTTCGGTATTCGTTATATTCGATAATTGACTACGAAATCAATATCAAATACTTCGAATAGTTTTAGAAAAGATATAAATTTTGAAATCGTTTCGTAGAATAATAAAATAAAACGAACGAAAAAAAGCTAAAAAGAGGACTCGGGTTTCAGGCCCGTGCGCGAGTCGCCTAGGTGGGGCGCGACTCGCGTGCGGGTCTGTCCCGGTTTTGCTCGTTGTTCGAAAATTGTTAATTTTGATAAATCGCGTACAAATATGAATTAATTTATACTCGATTTATGTTTTCGATATTCGTCGTACCCGATATTCGATTATGAAATCGATATCGAGTATTCGGAATGATTTTTAGAAAAGGGTTTTGTAAAAAAGAATTTGAACGAAAAAAAGATGTAACGATTTTTAATATCGTCGAGATTTTAATATAATTCTTTTCGATACAATATTCGATTATAGAAAATCGATATCATATTTTTAAGAATGTTGTTGTATAAAAATAGTTTTTAATAGTATCGATATTAGAAAATAAAATAAACGACGACCGACCCATAAAAAAATAAGACGGACGAGGAGGAAGAGAGAAGAAGAAGAAGAGAAATCGGGTTTTGTTACACCCTCAACCTACATGCTTCTGTTTACTCGGATTGGGGCTCGTCGGGACGTGGCTTAGGCACAAGAGCGTCGAGTGGATGTCGGTGAGTTATGGTGGCTCGGTTTGGGCGTGACTTGTGAAGGGTGTCGGGTATCGGGCCGGTTTCCTTCGGGTTTGTAATATCGGTGTATCGATGCTAGATTTTATGCTTACGAGTGTGTGTATGGGAATAATTGATGTTGTAGATGATTGATGATTGATAATGAATGTAGATTGTAGATGCTAATTGATGTTTTCTGATTCTTGAAAGTGTTGTATGCAAGGGCCTATTTATAGGGAGTTCCCGACCTTGGCTAGAAGAGTTTGAACTACCGCTAGAGATAAGAAATATAGGAAGTTGTAAGGCATGAGAATTCCGCTTTCTTGTCAAGGAAGAAAGGGATCACGGCTGGTTAGTGCTGCCTGGCCGAGTATTTGCACTCGGTCGGGTGTCTGAATCGGTTTTTGGATAGGATTCCTGCTTGAGATCGAATTCCATCCTTAAACGGATTTGTTTATTATTTTATGTAGCTGATTTTTTGTAGGATTGGAGTATGAATCAGCCGTGTGAGGTGTCACGGCTGACTCACGTGTCTCGGGAAAATCTTTGACCGGGTTTTGACTCGGTCGCTAAAAGACGGTTTTACTCCTGGTGTCGGAATCGACCCAAATTAGTCTTATTTGACTCGAAACGACCTACTGGGCCTGATTTTGAGGTTGGTTTTGTGACATAATGTACTCCATAATGAGCCCAAGCCAAATGCCAATGATTTTGAGCCCGTTTCTGAGTATTTGAAGCACGTTTGCGTCCGATCATCATCGGGTGTTTGTCGGAAACTGCTATAGACACCTGGCGGTCAAAATGTAGGTGTCTACAGAGCCCCCACTCTGACTGAGGCTTGGACAAGGCGAAAGTCAGAGTAGCCACCAGGCAAATCAAAGATTAGACCTGGCAGACTTCCGGTCGGGTCGTTTAGGGTCCATTAGACCTGCGTGGAGGGCCGCCGGCCGGAGACTAGAAATGTACCTGAGTCGATGATGATAACTCCGTGGGGAATCAGACTTGTCGTATAAGTCAATGCCGCTGGGGAGTTGTTTGAACGGTTTTGCTTGAGTCGTCCTGTATAATGATTTATGCAAAGTTTGCGTGTAACATATTTTTAGGAGAAAATGACTCGTGCTGGGGAATAAAAATTTTGAAGAGGATTTTCTGAATATTTTTTTGGATGGAAGAATTTTGAAGGATTAAAGTATTTTTGACTCTGAGAAGGAATAGGAATACTCGGGATGTCTTAGCTAGATCCTAGGATTAAAGGCCTGTATGCTAAGTCCCCTGGGATTAGGAATTCCAAAGTGAGGAGGAGAATTCGATTTCATGCTATAAATACCCTTTCCATGCTCACAATTTATTCATAATTCTTACAACTCCCTTCCTTCCTTCAAAAAAAAACAAGCTCTGAAAAACTTAGTCCTCCTTTTTTAGAAATTTATTATGGGAATGGATCGATTAGTCGGAATGTTGCAAGATTGGTCCCGAATTTTCAGAGATGCTGACAAGGTTATTCTGAACCAAAACGGCGTTACCCAGTTATCCACTATCCGTCAGATGCAAGTGGATCGTCACTTTCTGGATGCTTGCCTATCTTTTTGGAATGATACTTATCATGTTTTTAGGTTTCCTCGAGGCGAAGTCTGTCCCATTCCTGAGGAAATAGCTGCTGTAGGGGGGTGGAATCCAATTCTTCGCCCGGCCGTCCCATTTTCTGTCCGTGACATAAGGAGAAAATTACGAGAATTCTTAGGGCTTTCTCACATGGAGGTATCTCGTATGATAGAAGGAGATAAAGTTTCCTTGATCGATCTGGCTGAGAAATTTATGAACCCAGATGATGTCCGGGTCAGGCCGGTATATAGCCGTAGGGCTTTTACTTTCTGCATGCTCCATGTCTATGCTTTTGAAGGCCATATGGATTGGTTATCTTGTATGGGCCATGTCAGACTTCTTGCCATAGCGGATCAAATGGAGATAGAGCACAGCCCAGCTTGACTGATTACTGGGGAGATTATTCAGGGCTTAGATAATCGTAAGAGAGATCCGTCGATCAGGCTGACCGGTAGCACCCGTCTTCTACAGGTAGGCTGATTTTTTCTCGATTTTTGCAATTTTTGATTTTTTCAATTCCCGATTTTTTCGGCCTTCGATTTTTCTCGCGATTATTGCGATTTTTCTCATTTTCTCGGTTTTTGCGATTTTTGCGCTTTTTTTTTTTTTTTGAAAATCGATTTTGACTTTGACTTTTTGCGATTTTGACTTTTCAGCTATGGCTTTTTGAGAGGTTATTGATCCTGGATCCTCCTCTAGACGTAAGCCGATATCGCCCAAATCAGGTGATGACAAGAAGACGGACTGTTGACTTTTCTCGCCTTACTACCCAAAAATTCTGGGACGAACTGTTATCTTTCCACGGAGGCCCATTGATCCGTTGGACCGTACCTTGGTGGCCCATTTATGCCTGGACCGGATTAGAGTTGCGAGATAGGGCCCGTTATCAACTAATCCTATCTTTTAGGCAGACGATTCATCTTTATCCCGATCGCATACTTAGGCAATATGGACGGGCCCAAAGAATCCCGGAGATTGAAGCGGTCGTGAGTGAATCTACTCAGCTAACGGACGTGATGTGTGACAATTGGGCGCAAAGATGGTATACCCGACACACTTGGCCCGTTTCTAAAGCTTCTCCCTCGATCTGGGTATCAGATTCCTTCACGAAGTGGAGTCAGGCAGATTCTGCTAAAGCCCGCCCTGCCTTAAAGACCGACGAAGCCTTTGACTTGCTGCGTCGAGAACAGGCTAAGGATAATCGGGGCTTCTTTGATGATGGCGATACCCCGGCTACGATGGTCCGATTGATGTCAGGCCAGAAAGGGAAGGCTAAGACTTTGACTAAAGGGTCCAGCTCTAAAGGTACATGGGGGGAGACGAGCCCCTAGACGAACTTAGAAAGGAGACTTGGTCCAAGACTGGCAGCTAAGGACCGACTTGGTCCTCGGGATAGACTACCCGAGCACGTACGGGCTCGGATCGGACCGGTGCAGAGGACGGAGGAACCGAAGTCGAAGAAACGGGTTCGAGCAAAGGAAGTCCCACTTGTGATTAGGGAACGTTCGCCCCCGCCTCGTCGGCCTCGGGATCCGCGTGACCCGAAAGATAAAGGGAAGGGAAAAATGTACGAGTAGTCTCCTAAATTTTATTATTTAAGTATTACTACTATTTTTGTGTGATTTTTGTGATTTATTTTTGCGTGAGGCATTTTTTTGAAATAATAAAAGACATATTAGTGAAAACCGTTCCCGTCTTTTCGTTATTGCGGTGGTTGTACCCTTTTGAGGGGTTGCCTACGTATCCACGATTAGTGGAATCAAACCGACCGTAGTTCAGACATTTTGCAATTTTCGAAATACATCAAGACTATTAGTTCGAGATGTGCGACAGTAGGATCAGTAATCCTAACTCATTGACTTGCTTAATTTTTGAAAGTTTTATAAAAAAGATAAACTTTTAGCAAATGACATTGAGATAAGGTTAGGGGTAGTAGCACTTCAACTGGTCCAAGTTGGTTGGGTTGACGAATTCGTTCCCATCCAAGTCTGTCAGCATTACTGCTCCTCCTGATAAAACCTTCTTGACTAAATATGGTCCGGCCCAATTAGGTTTGAATTTTCCTCTCGGGTCGACTGGTAGCAAAGCCCGGACAGATTTTAGGACTAGATCGCCCTCTTTGATGTTTCTGGGCCTAACCCTTTTATTGAAAGCCCGTTTTATCCTTTTTTGATATATCTGGATGTTGTTAAGGGCTCGAGATCGTCGTTCGTCTAAAAGAACCAATGAATCGTATCGGGCTTGAACCTAATCTGCTTCAGGCACCTGACTTTCGAGTAGAATCCTTAGAGATGGCACCTCAAGCTCGACTGGCTGGACCGCCTCCATCCCATACGTCAGATAGTACGGAGTTGCTCCGGTTGCGGTGCGGATTGATGTCCGGTATCCCCATAAGGCGAAAGGGATTTTATCGGGCCAATCCCGATATTTATCTGCCATCTTTTTAAGTATGGTGACAATCGTTTAGTTAGCTGCTTCTACCGCTCCATTTGTTTGGGGACGGTAGGGTGATGATGTATACCTTTGAATCTTATACTTTGCTAGCAAAGTAGCGGTTTCGGCTTGAAAATGGGTCCCGTGGTCGCTAATGAATTCGTGCGGGATCCCATATCGGCATATAATTTTATCTTGGATAAATTTTGCAACGTGCTTGGTGTTCAAGACACGATATGACTCGGCTTCGACCCATTTAGTGAAATAGTCAATAGCCACTAGAATAAAGCAGTGACCTCCCGTCCCGGAAGGGTTCACTTTCCCGATTATATCAATTCCCCATGTTGAAAATGGCCATGGTGATGTCATAGTATATAACAGGGATGACGGCATATGCTGGACGTTGCCGAAAATCTGACAGTTGTGACAGTGCTTGACATATAACTGACAGTCGGTTTCCCTGCTATTCCAATAGTACCCGAGTCTGGCGATTTTTCGAGCTAGCATATGGGCATTCATATGCGGGTCGTTCTCACCATCATGTACCTCGGTCATGACCTTTTCGGCTTGTGTTTTGTCGATGCATAGGAGTAAAGCCCCATGTGCCGTCTTTTTGTACAACTGTCCATCATCCGTGCGGATGAACTGAGTGGCCCATCTTCGTAGGGATTTCTTGGCCCGGTGTTCAGATTCCGGAGGATATTCTCCCGACGTCAAGTAGGTAAGAACAGCCTGGTACCAAGGTTCTGGGTCGGTTATTTCGATGTCTTGGATAGCGTTGATATATGCCGGCTCGGATCGTCTTTCGACGCAAATCGGCATGTTGGTCAGATGTTCTGGGATATTCAGTAAAGATGCTAATTTGGATAGCGCATCTGCAAACTGGTTTTCTTCCCGGGTTAAGTAAATGTACTCCACCTTTTGAAACTGCTTTTCGAGAACCCTTACTCGCGCTTGGTAAGCTACGAGATTTGCGTTCCGAGCTTTCCATTTCTGGAGTGCTTGATTAATGACTAATGATGAGTCACCGTGGACCCGGAGGTTTGTTACTCCTAAATCAGCGGCGGCTTGCAACCCATGAATGCATGCTTCGTATTCGGCTGCGTTATTAGTCACGTCGAAGTCTAACTTGATGGATAACGGGGTGTGCTCCCTTTGTGGTGAGATTAGTAAAATCCCGACACCAAATCCTCGAAAGTTGGATGCCCCGTCAAAATATAGATCCCATGTCTCTGTGTCGGTATGGAATATATCTTCGTCAGGGAAGGCCCAAGTATCGGTGTGTCCCTCTTCAGATACCGGACTATCGGCGAGGAATTCGGCTACTACCCGGCCCTTGATGGCTTTTAATGGTACAAACTTGAGGTCGAACTCAGCTAGCATTAAAGTCCATCTAGATATTCTACCATTGAGGATGGGCTTTTCGAACAGATACTTGATTGGATCCATTCTTGATAGTACATGCTAAGCATGTAATGTCGGAGCTTTTTAGTGGCCCAAACTAGAGCTAGACACGTCTTTTCGAGCATCGTGTACTTGCATTCGTACTCCAGGAACTTTTTACTGATGTAGTAAATGGCTCGCTCTTCTGAGTCGACTGTCTGGGCTAGCATAGCCCCCATGGCTGTCTCGGTCGTTGTCAAGTATAATGACAAAGGCAGACCGTGTTGAGGTGGCATTAATACCGGCGGAGATGTCAGAATCTCCTTGATCTTATCGAAAGCTGCTTGACATTTGTCGTCCCACAGTACCCGCTCTCCTATCTTCAGTTTTTTGAAAATGGGCTCACATACCATGGTTAGCTTCGAAATGAACCTGCTGATATATTGGACTTTCCCGAGAAACCCCCTAATCTCCTTTTCGGTTTTAGGTGGCCGCATCTCGGTAATGGCCTAGATTTTGGCTGGGTCAACCTCGATGCCGCGCTGGCTGACGATATGGCCCAGTAATTTACCCGATGTTACCCCAAAGCTGCATTTTTGAGGATTTAGTCTTATGTTGTACTTGCGTAGTCGGGTGAAGAACTTTCTAAGGGCCGGAATATGCCCGTTTCGTTCTTTGGACTTGACTATCATATCGTCCACGTAGACTTCCACTTCCTTATGCATCATGTCATGTAATAAGGTAGTGGCGGTCCGTTGATAAGTGGCACCGGCGTTGATAAGCCCAAATGGCATTACAGTGTAACAGTAAGTCTCCCAAGGTGTAGTGAAGGTGGTCTTACTCATGTCTTCTTTTGCCATTTTGATTTGATTGTATCCGGCATACCCGTCCATAAAGGATAGAAGGGCATGGTTGGCCGTGTTGTCCACCAATATGTCGATGTGTGGCAACGGGAAATCATCTTTCGGGCTGGCCTTATTAAGGTCCCGGAAATCTACACAAACTCGTACCTTTCCGTCTTTCTTGGGTACCGGTACGATATTTGCATCCCAGTCTGGATATTCAGACACTTGGATAAAGCCCGCTTTGAATTGCTTGTTGACTTCTTCTTTGACTTTGAGAGACCATTCGGGCCTCATTCTTCGGAGTTTTTGCTTCACCGGCTTACACCCGTCTTTGATGGGTATACGGTGTTCGGCTATCTCCCGGTCTATTCCCGGCATGTCCTTGTAAGACCATGCGAAGACGTCTTTGAATTCGTGGAGGAGCTCCGTGAATTGTTGTTTCTCCTCGGGGTCTAGGGATAAACCTAACTTAAGCATCTGAGGCTCTAAAGGAGTTCCTACATTGATGGAATCGGTTCCTTCAATCACCGGATCTCGGGACTCCCTTTGTTCGAGCTGCTCGACTAGATGCTGAGGTAGTGGCACCTGTTCGTCGGGTTTCTCAATGTCATTGCAAATAAAGTTTTTGAAAATGTTTTGAAAATAAGACAAGTCGTAAGCAGAACAGTTATCGTTATTATTGATAGAGAGCTTTGAAAATAGCTCAAAGAGAGCTGCCATCTGATCGCTGGTCAGAGGCGGTATGGGGAGTGCTCTCGGGACAGATTCCGAGACTCCCTGAGGTGCAGCTAAAGGAAAAGGGGTTACAGACTCGACCCTAGTGCTGGACCTTCTAGACCTAGACTCAGACTCCGTCTCTGACTCTGACTCGGACTCGGATTCAGACTCGTCGCCCTGCATATCTCCTTCGCCAGTACTGAGCTTGTAGACTCGACCCTCGTTGTCGGTCCATTTGATCGTCTTCCTCCAAGCCCGCTTTCCAGTGTCAGCACCTACTTTAGAGATCAGTTTGGTTGGATCGAACTTGCTGCTATGGAGGATCAGGTTGACTAATTCCTCCTTAGGGGTCGGTATTATCTTGCTGTCCCCGAACAAGAGCCCCAGCATGGGCTCGGCTTGGTTTGAATCTTCTTTCGATTCAGCCTGGATGAGGGCAAAGATATCATCTGGGATGAAATTGACGTCAGGATAAGTTATAGTGGGCGGATAGAGACCCGTCTGGACAGCTCCGAATACTGGAGTGACGAAGTTCAGTTTCGGGCTGTAGGGGCCCAAGTAGGTACCCTTGAGAATGTTGCAGCCCTTTTGGATGCCGGCCTGGACCACGTTTTCCGGGGTTAAGGCATACCCTAAACCGAATTTCGACTCTTCATTGCTTAAGACATCGATGATCTTGCCAGCCGGGAGATCGGGCCTTGAAGTAGCCCCCGGCAGGTAGCCAAATTTTGCAACATTGTGTCGATGCTGGTTGTGAAGTAGGGCCTAAAGAGATACTCTTCATCGATCATTCCTACGAAATTGAATCCTCGCGGGTCGATTGAACCAGCCGTGTTGCAGCTTGACACGGTTATGGGAGTAGCTTCGAGGGTGATGACCCCGTCTTGTAAAGGTAGCTTGACCTTTCTGTGAAGAGTGGAGGATACGGCTTTAACCGCATGGATCCAAGGCCTTCCAAGTAGCAGATTGAAAGATGAAGTGACATCGATCACTTGGAATTCGAGTTCTTTTTCAATTGGGCATGTTATGATGGTCAGTCTGACGACCCCAGCAACTGATTTTGGGCTCCCATCGAAAGCCTGGGTAGTTTGTGCAGTAGGAAGATAGTCAGTCTCGGTAATGCCGAGAGCCTTTGCAGTCCTTAAGGGAAGGACGTTCACAGCCGATCCATCATCGATTAGGGTCATGGGTAGATACTTGCCTCGACAAATCACCGTGATATATAGGGTCAGGTTGTGGGTAGCCCCGAATGGCGGCAGATCAGATTCAGAGAAGGTGATAAGTGGGCCTTCTCCTTTGGATTTGCCCTTGAGGTGAGGCAGGATAGTGGCTACCATTTCAGTGGGGGTAACCGACGAGTCCACCTTGATTTCATCGAGGGCCTTAGTAAGTGTTGTCCGATGTTCTTGAGAACTAACCAGAAGTTGTCATATGGTAAGGTCAGTTCGGACCCTCTTTAGTTGCTTGACTAGGGCCGTGTCGGTGTCTAGCTCTTCAAGTATAGAGTTCGTCTTGGCGGGTTCGGTGACGGATCTTGGGGTCGAAGATCCGGCCGTGATGACATGAGTACCAGCCAGGACTTTGGTTTTGGCCTTCCGGATTTCTTCGGCCGTGATGGGGACAGTCTCCCCCTTAGCCAGGTAAACATCGTCTTCATCGTCATTCCATATCCCGTTGATTTGGGGAATGAAAGGGGAAATGAGATGAGTGCAATCGATTACTTCTCCAGTAGAAATGGCGTGAGTAGCAAGACGGTTGTTCTTGTTACTGGGCTTATCGCTGGGTAATGGTATTTTCCCACTCTCGATTAGATCTTGAATGAGATGCTTTAATTTCCAGCATTTTTCGGTGTCATGCTCGTTGCCCTGGTGATAACGGCAATAGGCCTGAGCGTTGTAGCTTTTGGACCGCTTCTCGACAGGGACCTCTGGCATTGGACCTATGGGTTGAATTAGGCCTTTAGAAGATAGCCTTTGTAAGGCGTCGGCATAAGTAGTCCCTATGTCCGTGAATACTCGGGCTGGAGTGTTCTTTTTGGTCGAGGTGTCTAACAGATTAACCTCGTCAAAGATGCTTCGGGCCGCACTTGTAGTTGCGGGCTTACCAGAAGATGAACTGGCTCCTTGATAACCCTTTGTAGAGGCCTTAGTAAGGCCCTCTAACCTTAAATCGTCTTCGATTCTTGTACCCATCTCGGTTAAGGTGGCGAAATTGGGTATGATAGCGTACCGGAGGTGGATCCGGTAGGATGGGAGGAGATTTTTCACAAAGGCCTCCACTAGTACCTTTTCGCTGGGCTTGTCGACCAGCTTGACACTTTCGGCCCTCCACCTTTGGAGGTATTTGGTAAAACCCTCCTTTGGCTCTTGGGCTATGACCTCGAGAGTACGCATGGTTGTCTGGATTTCCGCATTGTCCGCATAGTTTCGGGCAAACTCTGTTGCGACATCGTCCCAAGTTTTGTATTTCTTGGCGTCGAGCTTATAGAACCAAGCTTTCGGGTGCTTTTCTAGCGAGGAAGCGAACAGATGCTTGAACATGTCGGACTTGACTCCTTTTAGGGCCATAAATTCTTTGAAGGCCCGGATATGTAATACCGGGTCTTCGGTTCCGTCGAACATCGGGAGGCCTGTCAAGTTGAGATTGCCAGGCAGTTGGTCGGTCAGGGGAGAATAGGTTCGAGCATTCTCCGTATGGATCGAGTTATGGGTCGACAAATGGACCTGCTCTTGTAGCTTGAGGACCGCGCTAGTCAATTCGGCTAATGGGCCCTTAGTTTCGTCTTCATCACTCGGCATATCCTGTTCTATGGCGCTAACCCGGGTAACGATGGCGATCTGGTCACCCCTGATTTGGTCGAGTTGTTCTTGGATCTTGGCCAATGCGGTGTTCAGTTGATCAATTGAGTCCTTAGTCATGGTTCGGGTGTGAGGTGGCATGTCTGTAAGAACACCACGTAATCAGCGACTAGCCCAAATCATAGAACTAAAGTACATCCCGAGCAAGGAAAAGGGAGACGACTCGGGAAAGACATCTAGACGGATGACTTGTGAGAGGTGGGCCTCCTTTAGGATCCAACTGTGTGGGCTGGGCCCTGTTTGAAAGGAGGTTCACGTGAGACATTCCCCAGACTTCTAGACTCGATTGTGTAGACGGGCCGACCCTTGTAGGAGTATGTCCTACGTAGGTGGGCCTTGCCTTAGTCTAATAAGGCGGACTGGGATAGGGAGGAAATCCGTGATATATGATCGACGGAGTTTCGACGCTAAGAGACTCGACGACTTATGACACGACTCGACACTGCTAAATACGGGAAGTCCTAAGAAGAGGAAGGTTTTGAAAAATTGAATTTTTGAAAGGCCCGAAAGAATCGGGGAGAACCGGCCCTTTTTCGAGAAAGAAAACGGAAAGGCGGACAGGGGACGGTTTTGAAAAGTTCGAAAATATTTTCGAGTTTTGAAATGGGCATAATACCGGCTAAAAATAGGCTATTTTGAGTAAAATCGTGGATCCTAAATTCGGTATATGTCCCGGGTTTTGAAATTGGATATTTTGAAAAGGATGCTATTTTAAAAAAAGACGGTTTTTGAAAAACGACTTGTAAATCAGGTAGCACGTAGTCATGGAAACAGTATAACGACACCATGTATGCTCTAATTCTAAGTCTCGGTCAGTCTGAAAGGGTCTATACCAGTGTACACAGCCTATCGAGAATCGGGGCGGACTTCCTAAGTCGAGTTGAGCTTAGAACATGCCATAAAACCCATACGAATCGGCTAATGGACACCTTCGACATATCCAATTTGGACTACATCGATAGTATAGTGGGACGTCGGTCACCAGTACCGGCCCGGGAAAATATGGGGTTATGCATGAACCGTAAAACTAAAACGCGTATTGTACTAGTCAAACGATTTCTATTCGAGTCTCACCCTGAGGATACTGAAGGTCAGTAACGTATCAGCTATCCCTAGCGGAGTCGCCA
Organism: Agrostemma githago; assembly: GCA_958450325.1. Lineage (NCBI taxonomy): Eukaryota > Viridiplantae > Streptophyta > Magnoliopsida > Caryophyllales > Caryophyllaceae > Agrostemma > Agrostemma githago. Next base: position 29,378,007 of record OY288260.1, on the reverse strand, counting down.
AATTGTGGACATGACATAGGTCCACCCCGACGCGGCCACGCGCGGGTTTGGGGAGGCGAATGAATCTCCATATGAGATGGTCAAATTGAAATTTAAATCGAAGTTGGAGTCGCCACCGAATTTTATGGTTATTCGGAACCGTTCGAGCCCACTCTATGTCGTAGTGGGCCGTATACAAAATACGGCCCATTTCCGATGTCAGAGTTTATTGGGCTCGTCCCTTTGCATATCGATACCGATGCCGACTTGAGCGGTTAATCGTATACTGAATGACTCTCGTTGCCAATGGATTCGGACATCCGGAAACCACGGTTCTGAGTAAGGGGTGAGGGTACGTGTTGGGAAGTTCACTAAGAACACCCAACCCCGCCCGCACATTAGCGGCCTCTACTAGGATATCGAATGATTTTTTAATACGCGCGTTAGTAATACGATGAATGATATGCAAACATTGTTTCCTAAACATGCGAGGAATTGAACGGGTTGCTAAGTCGATTTAATGCATGAAAAATTAACGTCAAAGTTATTTTAGCATGTGAGATCCGTTTTAGTATAATAAAACAAACGATGAAATAATGATGAATTTGCTACAAGATAAACAAACGAGTTAGTATCGATTTGTAAATAATAATATAGCAAACGAAATAAATATACGAGATCGAGAAAATAAATATTAATCGAAATCTGAAAAGCATCGCTAAAAACGTTGTTTTGTGTAAAAAAACGAAGTTCGAAAAATAATAAAAAAAAACGAGAAAGGCGCGTCGTGACAGCCGGCCGCGCGGCTCGCCCGGGATGCCGGCGAGTCGCGTGTCGGGCTGATTTCGAAAGCGATTTTTTGAAAATTCGATGCTTTTATTAAATCGCGTACGAATATTGCATAATTCGTACTCGACTTAATATTTTCGATATTCGTTATATTCGATAATTGACTACGAAATCAATATCAAATACTTCGAATAGTTTTAGAAAAGATATAAATTTTGAAATCGTTTCGTAGAATAATAAAATAAAACGAACGAAAAAAAGCTAAAAGAGGACTCGGGTTTCAGGCCCGTGCGCGAGTCGCCTAGGTGGGGCGCGACTCGCGTGCGGGTCTGTCCCGGTTTTGCTCGTTGTTCGAAAATTGTTAATTTTGATAAATCGCGTACAAATATGAATTAATTTATACTCGATTTATGTTTTCGATATTCGTCGTACCCGATATTCGATTATGAAATCGATATCAAGTATTCGGAATGATTTTTAGAAAAGGGTTTTGTAAAAAAGAATTTGAACGAAAAAAAGATGTAACGATTTTTAATATCGTCGAGATTTTAATATAATTCTTTTCGATACAATATTCGATTATAGAAAATCGATATCATATTTTTAAGAATGTTGTTGTATAAAAATAGTTTTTAATAGTATCGATATTAGAAAATAAAATAAACGACGACCGACCCATAAAAAAATAAGACGGACGAGGAGGAAGAGAGAAGAAGAAGAAGAAGAGAAATCGGGTTTTGTTACACCCTCAACCTACATGCTTCTGTTTACTCGGATCGGGGCTCGTCGGGACGTGGCTTAGGCACAAGAGCGTCGAGTGGATGTCGGTGAGTTATGGTGGCTCGGTTTGGGCGTGACGTGTGAAGGGTGTCGGGTATCGGGCCGGTTTCCTTCGGGTTTGTAATATCGGTGTATCGATGCAAGATTTTATGCTTACGAATGTGTGTATGGGAATAATTGATGTTGTAGATGATTTGATGATTGATAATGAATGTAGATTGTAGATGCTAATTGATGTTTTCTGATTCTTGAAAGTGTTGTATGCAAGGGGCTATTTATAGGGAGTTCCCGACCTTGGCTAGGAGAGTTTGAACTACCGCTAGAGATAGGAAATATAGGAAGCTGTAAGGCATTAGAATTCCGCTTTCTTGTCAAGGAAGAAAGGGATCACGGCTGGTTTGTGCTGCCTGGCCGAGTATTTGCACTCGGTCGGGTGTCTGAATCGGTTTTTGGATAGGATTCCTGCTTGAGATCGAATTCCATCCTTAAACGAATTTGTTTAATATTTTATGTAGCTGATTTTTTGTAGGATTGGAGTATGAATCAGCCGTGTGAGGTGTCACGGCTAACTCACGTGTCTCGGTAAAATCTTTGACCGGGTTTTGACTCGGTCGCTAAAAGACGGTTTTACCCCTGGTGTCGGAATCGACCCAAATTAGTCTTATTTGACTCGAAACGACCTACTGGGCCTGATTTTGAGGTTGGTTTTGTGAGATAATGTACTCCATAATGAGCACAAGCCAAATGCCAATGATTTTGAGCTCGTTTCTGAGTATTTGAAGCACGTTTGCGTCCGATCATCATCGAGTGTTTGTCGGAAACTGCTATAGACATCTGGCGGTCAAAATGTGGGTGTCTACACACGTATGTCGATACTCGTTTTATTTTGTCTATATCTTTAACTACGTATTACTAAAAGTTAAAAAAATTTGATATTCAAAATGCATTCGATTAAACGATTTAAACAAGATCTCACATGAATATATTTTATCTTATATATTAGAAGTTATATCGAAAATTCATCATACTTATAAATAGTGTTAAAAAAGCAAATGTATACTATTCAATGGAACGGAGGGAGTAATAATAATAATAAGGCTAATTTGTCAATAACTACCTATTAAATACATAGTTTTACAATTACTACCTAATAAAACAAACATCAAAACTTACTACCTAATATAAAGTATTCGGTTTACCAATTATCAAATAAAAGCAAAATTCACCAAAATCTATCATGTTTACACAGAGTAATAACAATAACAATGAGTTAATTAACTAAAAGTGAACATATTACCTCTTAGTATAGTATATGATGTATCAAATTTGTGTGTCAATTTGAAGGAGGAGAGGAGATAGTTTGAGAAATTTTCATAGAGGAAATGGTCAATTGATATTGTTTGCTGCGGTGATTGAATGTTTGGCATAATTTTGGGTAATTTAGGGTAAACAATAATTAAGGGTATTTTAGTCCTATTTTTCTTCGTGAGAGTCGTTTGTAAATACTAATTTGTAAGTCAAACATTTTTACAAGGTAGTAAATTTTGAAATTTGTTTTATTAGGTAGTAATTTGTAAAATTTTATATTTAATAGGTAGTTATTGACAAATTAGCCTAATAATAATAATAATAATAATAATAATAATAATAATAATAATAATAATAATAATAATAATAATAATAATAATAATAATAATAATAATATTAATAATATGATCCCCTCTAACTTCTTGTAATTTGTTTCGTTTTTAATGCAAGCTCCGGTTTTATAAAAAAATAAAAAATAAAAAATAAAAAAAATAACAATAATAACAATAATGATGATGATGACGACGACGACTCTAGATCAGGTTTGCGTTGGGTTCACTTTGGAGTCCTACTCTTTGGTATCTAAGAATATGGGTGAGGGGTAGGGATGGCAACGGGTCGGGTCAGGGTCGGGTCCACCCAGACCCAGACCCGAGCCCGAAGTTTCAACCGTGGACCCAGACCCGACCCAGACCCGAACGGGTCCAAAATTATCAGATCCATACCCGAACAGGCCGGGTCCGGACCGGGTCTACCCGCGGGTCCGCCTTAATTATTACATTGTTGTATTATTCATTGTTTCGATGAAAATTTCGTAGAAAAATACGAACTTAATTTCCGAAAAAAATTACGTAATATCTTGAGTCATTCCTTATGCATAAATTTTTTAAAAAGTGTTTACAAACCACACATAAAAATGATAAAAAAAAAATGTCTACAAATCTCACAATACAACCGCAAAATCTCACAAAATACAACACAATGGCCGTCTTTAAAACATTCGCCACAAAATAATTTATTAAATAAACATAATTGTTTTAATGAAATGAGTCAAGATGAAGGAGAAGTTTATTAGGTCTACGTTTCTAACTCAGAAGTCAGTACTCAACATGTTTTAATGAATTGAAAATGATTTTTTTTAAATGGGTCTACGGGTCGGGTCCGGGTCTCAAAACTCAGACCCGTACGCGTACCCGAATTTTTTGGGGAGGACCCAGACCCGACCCATACCCATCGGGTCTGAAAAATTTAGACCCAGACCCGACCCATTCGGGTCCAACCCCCCGGGTTTGGGTCGGGTCTTGGACCCATTGCCATCCCTAGTGAGGGGTGGTCCTCACTTCCGCTGGTTGGTTGGCTTCTTCCTTTGGATCAATGGTCTTTTATTCGGCTGGCTCAATCTCTAAGATGCAGGAGTTTCATCTCCATCTGGGATTGGTCTTTTGACCTGTTTTTCCCCGTTTCCTTTCTACGTCCTTGCGGCGTAAGTGCAACTTGTTATTGTTACTTATTCGTTCAGAGGAATATGCAATCTTTTGGAATAATCAACCAAGGTGTGAAGTGTGGTAAAGCTGGCTCAATCTCTAAGATGCAGGAGTTTCATCTCCATCTGGGATTGGTCTTTTGACCTGTTTTTCCCCGTTTCCTTTCTACGTCCTTGCGGCGTAAGTGCAACTTGTTATTGTTACTTATTCGTTCAGAGGAATATGCAGTCTTTTGGAATAATCAACCAAGGTGTGAAGTGTGGTAAAGCTCGTGCCCATTCTACTACTCATTGCCAACACGCTGATCTCGGGCATTGTGATCTAATTTCCTTTAGTCTACTATCAGAATATTTTATCTTTACATTTAACTATGTTGTAATTTGATTCCTAAACAATACAGAGCGGACCTTAATGTTCAATGCTCTTAAATTGTTTTAGGATGGATTTGTTGTATAGGTGGCAAAAAAAAAAAAAATCTATTACAAAGGATTGAGGAGTTGTAACTTGTAACCAATCAAAAGACCTACTCCATATTTGTATAACTTGTGACCACCACGAGCACGTCCACTCGAGCTCCATTATGCAAATCATGTGCAGCTATAAGGAGTCCATAAAACTCCTTGACTTTGCGGTTTGATGCATGCAACGTCACTTTTCGAAAAGCATGGTTCTTGCCTCCTATTATGCAACCACCAAAAACTCACCCAAATCATCTCCCAAGACCACCACAAGAATCATCATTCCTTGTGCTAAATCTCAGCTAAGCAAAAATGTCTTCAGAAATAAACGGACTTTCACCTTCAACATAGGCTTCGGGAGAAGATTGAAGTTGCTCATAATTGAGTTGTCTCCCAGCTTCATATATAGCAATGCCTACACTAACAGAAAGATTTAAACATCTCACATAGGTATCCACCATCGGAATTCTAAGAGTTCCGCCACCATACACATCATTTCTGCAATCAGTTAGCACATCAGGTGGTAAGCCGCTAGTTTCTGATCCAAACACTAGCCAATCACCAGGCATGTATTTGAAGTCCTGCAAAATTCAATGATCAAAGAAATAACTAGGCGATGGCAAACTCTTGAATTTTAGTCTTAAATTAACACTCAAGATCAACAATTTAGCTAAAGTACTCCTATTTGACCGATTCTTGTTAGTTATTGAATTGGATTATAAACAAAGTCAATTGATTTTTTTCTTTTCAAAATTAAATGTTTTAGTCGAATTGTCTTACCATATTTGATAATTAACAAAGAGGATAATTTTGTATTTTTTCTCTCTCTTGAATGTTGGTTGTTGAGCATTTGTGATTATGTTCTAATTTCACTTTTTCTTGTTTTATAATTCAGAAATGGTACATTTTGATGATCTAGAAGCTGATGAGAGTGTTAACCAGGCTAGTAACAATGTTGTTGGGGGCATCAAACAACATTCTTGAGGGTGATAACGAGATAATTGCTGCTGTAAGTCCGCCATTACCCATAGTTAATAGGCAGATTGGAAAACGCAGTCGTGTTTGGGATGAATTTTTTGTGATAAAGCAGATGAAAGCAATGACGGGAAAGATAGAGCTACATGCTCCCATTGTAAGACAACTTTCATTACCACCTTCCATTATGGTACTAAGAACTTGAATAATCATCAGAAGAAATGCATTACTTATAAGGTTTTTAAAGACAAAATACAGATTTCAACTATTTGACCAAATGTTCTACCGGGATTTGGTAGTTATAGCTATGCTATTATAAGAGATGGTTATGCTTTCTCTTGGGTTGAGCATTAAGCAAATAGTAATATTCACACATATCTGAATTGTCAGGTTAGAACCATTACTAGAAATATTGCAAAGGCTGATTGTTTAAATTGCACAAGCCTTTGATGGCTGATATAATGAACACTCTTAAAAACTGTTTGGGTGTATTTATTTGTCATCCGATATGTGGACTTCACGCCAAACTGAAGGGTATTTGTGTTTGACTGCGCATTGTGTTGATAATAGTTGGAGGCTTGTTAGAGCGCCTCCATCAGAACGAATAAAAATGGATCCTCCATCCAAGAATGAGGGCATGTTCTTTTCGGCTGAAACGGGTCTGGGTTGAGTTGAGCTATGGACTAATAGAAGCTGAGCTGGTGTTATAGGAACTGAACTAGACTGATAGGAGCTTAGCTGAACTTATGATAGTTGAAACTAATAACTAATTATATAAATTATCTAATACTCCCTCCATTTTCTTGATATAGCCCCATATGAGTTTAGCACAACTATAAAGAAAGAGTGAAAAAGTAGGTGAATATTGATGATATGATGCATGTGATGAGAGAGAAATACTAATGAAAACATTTCCATAAGAATAAATGACGCTAACTAAAAAAAGTCTCTAAAAGGAAAATGAGGCTAAGAAAAACGGGAGTAATATTCAAAAAATGATGATGATGATGATAATAAAAACCACTTCAATTTTATATTTCGAAAATGTTTGGAGGATCGCAATACTTCTAAAAGATTTAGTCCAAGATGAAGACGAAGATTTAAGAATAATGGGTCAAGTAATGCAAGATAAGTTTAATAAGTATTGGTTACATTCAACTGGTGATGATTACAATACTTTGTTGGGTTTTCTATGACTCTTGATCCTTGTTTGAAGATGCAATCACTTAAGTATTGTTATGAAAAAATACACGAGGATGAGTGGAAAGCTTCTTTAGAGGTCAAAGATGTGTTGTTCAAGTTGAGAAAACTCCTTGAAGAGTATGCTCCAAAACACACCACTACTACTTCAAGCACTTCAGATAATATCATTTCTTCAAGCTAGTATAAAATCACGCAAGCGAAAGTATAATCTTATGGTATGTTCGGATATATGGTTGTTTGAGTTTCATTTTTCTTACGTCTTTTTAGATGTTTTATATAAACTTTGATTATATACTTCGACTTCAATTGCAGGATCTTGACAATGAAAAACGTGTATCATCGTGCACTAGTTCATTAAAGAATAAGTTAGATTTATACATAGTGCGAGTGGTTAAACCGAAATGAGCAATTGAATATTTTAAAATTCTGGAAAGCAAATGAAAAGAAATATGGGGAACTAGCTTGTCTAGCTAGGGATATTTTGACTATTCCGCTCACAATGGTGGCTTCAGAATCTACCTTTAGTATAGGAGGTAGAAAATGAACAAATGGAGTTCTTACCTTCCCGATAATGTGAAAGCCTTGATTAAGTCACGTAGTTGCCTCTTCGGTTACGATGGTGAGTGTAAACTTATAAGAACATCACTTAATTTTTTTTTTGTATATCCTTTTTCCCAGATATAATTAGACACATGTGTAATTATATTGCTTCTATTTGGATTATTGATAATTGATATTATCTTTATGAATTGCACATCCAGTTAATGAGGACAACGAGTTTGTTGGCTGTGATGTGGAGTGGAGATACCACTTCTTAAAAGGTGAAGACGATATGTAGCACTCCAGGGCCGGCACGCACTGAGGGTAGGCCCAAGGGGCGGAGGCCTAAGGCCCACGGTTGGAAGGGGCCCAATACCAAGAAAGAAAATTAGAATAGAATAAATAATTTCAGCGTTTCAATATTTAGAATAATAGTCTAGGATCAGTGGTTAAAATCTTGGTTTCTAATCAATAGCATGTGGGTTCAAATTCCCGTAAGCCTACTTTTTTAGTGTTTTTCTTCCCTACCCATCTAACCTTCTTCTTAACGTGTCATGCTCTTCTTCTTAGATCCATTTGTAAATATTTTTTTAATATAATCTATATGTTAGTATAATTTTTTTTAATTAATTTTTAGTCATTTCTTTTGTATTGTCTACGTTAATTACAGAATATTTGATAATTCAAAATATATCCTCAATAGTTATAAAAATCTTAGCTGATGTAAAAACTTAAAATTTTAGGACCCTTTTAATTGTTACTCCCTCCGTTCCGTTCATTTGTTCGCCTTTAATATTTATTGTGATTACTATTTTAATCAAAGACAAACAAATGAACGAGACGGAGGGAGTACTATAACAAAATTTACGTCCCTAATTTTGATTTTCGCTATGGTATTCGGGGAAAAAAGCGTGACACAAAATAATTCCAAAGTTCGCTATGAGGGCCCCATTTTACGATTTTGCCTAGTGCCTCCAGATGTTCAGGACCGGCCCTGTAGCACTCAAAGCTTGAATACAGTTTGTGGCAAGTTAGATAAACAACTAGGATTAAAACAACTAGGAATCGTCTTTGCTCCTTGTGTGATTGATCCTCATTTGTGCTACGATTACATCGTACGCTTGCGAGGTTTAAAATTTCATCCGTATGATTCTACTACAAAGCAGTCTATATATTTATAAAAAAGACAATTAAAAACAATTTACCTTTCATGGAAAACAAAAAAACATAAAGTTACTTAATCTGTCAGTTAAAAGTTTACTCAATCGAGTCAGGTCAATTCGGGTCGGGTTATTTTGGGTCAGGTCAATTCGAGTTATTTCGGGCCGGGTTAAAAAACGGGTCAAACTATGCTCGGGTTGAGTGCGGGTCACGTCAGATTATTCGAGTCCTAGGTCATACTCAGGTTACCCAATTCAGGTCTGCTTCGGGTATGGGTTGCCTCAATCGGGTCGTGTTAGTTTTGCCAGGTCGGGAGATGTAGCTACGATGGTTCATAAGGAAATCCCATAGCCGGGAACATATGCAGACGAGACTTACAGAATGTATAGATGTGCCCTTTTTGGTGAAAGCTAGTAACCGTTTATCACCATCCTGCATGAATAGGACAGCAGTAAGTCCAATGACGAAGAAAAGTGTGAGCAGGGAAATAAGCATCGATTAAAGAAGAGAATAATAAACCTGTAGTAGAAAGTAGTCTCGAAAGTGAGTCCAAGAAGGATGAACTTTAACCACCACATAGCTGAAGATGCAAATTAAGGTTACCCCAAACATAAAAAAGGGAAAATAGTTTGCTATAAGCAGAACAATAATGATATGGATACGGCCAGTAATCGAGTCCAGCACGCTTGAGTTTGGTGTGATCAATTGCGAATCCCATTGGCTGTATGTAAGCAGGAAAAGGAGACAATGATAAAGGATAAAGATGATGGATACGTAATGAGATGGGAAATGAAGACATTGCATTGGAGTAACGGACCTCAACAAGGTGTAGTTTAACACCAGCAGCAGCACAGGTTCTAGCAATGGACCCAGAATTTCCCGGGATCTGCACAGTGTATCCAAATATTCAAGCCTAAATTATTGACAAATATAGCCGACTTGGGAAGAGTATCCACATTGTAAAAATGATGGGAGATGAAGCCGACTTTATCCCTTCTTGATGGGAAAGGCCAGGACTACGTGTGAATTTAACAAAACTCAAAAGTATAACAGAACTCCCCCATGCCATCTTACTTTTACTTTCCTCATTTACTCCCTTCATCCCATCCAACTTCCCATTTTAATCATACATAAATGAACTCTTCATAAACCTGAATCCCGACTAATTTGGTTCAGAGTTCCAGGTAAATAGCAGAAGGAAGTACCTGAGGGGAGACCAATACTACTTGAAGTAGCTTGTTGTTGTTGGTTTGAGCATGAGTAACAGGTTGCGAAACTCGGGTATCACCTGACAAAACCGATGTCAGAACCCTAAATCAATTTAGATAAAAGGACAATACAATACAATAGAGTTAGGTAGAAATGAAGAAGGAGAAGTAGGTATAAGATACAGAGAGCGGAAATGGGAGAAGTAGAGAAACAGAGAGATGGTGAGAGGAGAAGATGGTTGGGTCTGAGCGTATTTGAAGAGAAGAGCAAGTGACTTAAGGATTTTAATTTCAAGCATCCCCCAACTCCCATCTCCATTCTATCTTTTCTATCCCCAAACTTACTCATCTGGCTATTTAACCAAACTCAACAAAGGTGTGACCGTGTGAGTCGCTGCTAGAGCTGAGACCTACTGGGTCGGGTTCGGATAGGGTCATTTTTTGTTATAAGAATCGGGTTCATTTTTTGTCAGATTCGGATCATTTTTTAGTTTTCTATTTTCAACATTTTTTTAGAGATACAAACTCATTTTCTATAATAATAGTCGAGTTAGTTTCGGGTTAGCTCGGGTCAATTCGGGTTACGGATCAAATTCGGATTTTCAGTTCGAGTGTTGGGTCGAGTTCAGATTGGCTTATTCGAGTCGGCTCATTCGGGCTATTTCAGTTTTATCACGGCTACTAGATCATGTAACAAAAAGAACAATGATAAGCTTTGTCACATCACATTTTCAAGCTACAATCATTCTAAGAAACTACTTCACCCAATGATTTAGTTGGCAAAAATTCTTCCTGAAATTATCTCTCATGTTCAATGAGGATTTATCAAGGGTGGGAGCATCGTGGAGAATATACTTATTTGTCAGGACATTGTCAGGCTTTAGGTCCGGTTCTTTTCGGCTGAAACAAATAATATTACTCATATGCTATATTGTATGGTGTGTGTATATATTTTATTCACTCAAAAGTAGTGTACAAAAATGTAAATTAATTGTAATGGCACTGCGACAAAGTTGTAAATATTTGAATGTTATATCTATTTCAAGACCTCAAAATATTATAGAGTGCATAATAATATTAATAATCATTATAATAACAATGATGATAAAAATAATAATAATGATAATAATAACAATGACGATGATGATGACGACCACGACGATGACGATGATAATAATAATTTGTTATTATTATTAACATTATGAGATATGAGTAATAAAAATAACAACAACAATAATAATAATATTATCATTATTATTATTTTTTATGAAAAGAAACTTGCATTAATGTCGAAATGCAATAACAACAACAACAACAACAACAATAATAATATCAATAACTTATTGTAATTTGTTTCGATCTTAATGCAACTTCCGTTTCATATAAATAAATAAATAAATAATAATAATATTATTATTAAAATATAATTATATTATTAAAATATAATAATAATAATAATAATAATTATTATTATTATTATTATTATTATATTTTATTATTATATATTATTATTATTATTATTATTATTATTATTATTATTATTGTTATTGAAGTATTATTTTAGAAGCTGAAAATATTGGAGTTGGGCTGAAAATATTAGAGCTGAGCTGAGCTAAGCTTATAGGAGCTAGGCTGAGCTGATAGAAGCTGGGCCGAGCTGATCAAAGCTGAGCTGGTCTGAAACGGGCTGAAAATAAGCTGAAAAGAACAGGGCCTTACTCTAGGAAGACTGTATCCCCGAGATGTTTGATTAAAATGGATATGCAGCAGACGTATTACACAGTTGAATGGTCATTTCTCAACCAGATGCTAAAGGGACTCAACTTTCCTAAACATTTCATTCAACTGATAATGCAATGCGTCCAAACTGCTACTTACCCCCCTAGCGCTTAATGGAGACTCCCACTACAAGAATAGGGCTCAAGGGCGTCCACAAATGACTTGCGTTAGTGGACGCTATTTCGGGACGGGCGTCCATGGTTGGACGCTAGAAATTGGTAGCCACGACCGGTCGCCTATTTATGAAGCGGGCGTCCACTGTTGGATGCCAAAAAACGGGCGTCCACGCTGGCGGTTGACTGTGGACGCCAGATGCCCCAGATTGGCATCCACTGTCGGATGCCATCTTCCATGTTTGGCTTCTGACAGTGGACGCCATATGCCGTCTACTATTATACGCCACCTGCTCTAAATATCTGTCATTTGGGTCCATTTTCAGCTTCCGTTAGTGGACGCCATGTATATTGCTACAAGTCCGTAAACATGCACGACGTCTAGCCAAAAATCTGCAAAATAAACAACATCCACAACTCACAACCATCCATGATAAGTGTAGTTTGTAGTGCCTATTTGTTGTGTTTGGTCCCGGTTTCTCTTGTGAAATCGCTCTTTGGGAGCGGTTTCTGGGCTACTTATGCTTCTTCTAGTTCGTTTTAGGTTCCCAAGACCATTCATGGAGAACTGGAACGATTCCGACTCGTTTCCTACACATTTGGAGCCAACGAAGAGAAGGAACGATCACTCGGTGCCTTAGATTCGATCCCGAGACCTTAGGACCCATTCCCCAGCCCCTTAGACTCGATCCCGAGCACCGAGAGTCGATGTGAAGCCCATGAGAAGCAAGAAGGGACCTTTATGATCATATTGGAGGCCTACTCTTCCCGCCCGGGAAGGAGTGCATGAATGAAGAGGCTACTGATCTGGCCGTCCCGACCGGGAAGAGAGATTCCCGACCGGGAAGAGCAATAACACCGCCTGGTGTTATGGATAACACAGCCCAGTGTTATGCTTGATCCCGACCGGGAAGAGAGCTTCCCGACCGGGACCATTCCTTCCCGACCGGGAAGAAGTGCTGTAGCCGCGTGACTCTTCTTTTCTTCTCCTTCACTCTTGTAACCCTATAAATACCCCCTCTTGTAATCTTATGAAATGTAAGACATTACCCGCTAAACCCTAGATTACTTTAGCATAGTTTAGCCTAGATTAGTGTAGATTACTCTTTAGTTAATCGTTAATCTTAGCTTAATCCTGGTATTAAGGGAATTCTTCAAGATTCAACCAAGATTGACAACCTTGGGAGATTGTTTTGGGTTTTTCTTATTAATGCAAGTCTCAATCTCTCATCCTCTTGTTAGTAGGTATAATCTTCTTTTTCTCTTTACTCTTAATCTTTGTTTAATCTTTCAAGTTTTAATCTTTGATTGTTGTTCTTGTTCTTGTTAGTTTCATTATGTATGTTTTGTTGTTTGTGTTGATTTCTCTTGATAGTGTTAGTATTAGTATCATTATTTGTGAGTAGACTTTTTGTGGGGTTAGTAGGGGGATTAAGTGTTGATTATGGGTAATTAGGGGTTGATTGTGAGTAAAGGTGGATTCTTTGTTACTAGTCACAAGTTATGCATACCATGTGTTTGATGAAATGCTTGTTAGAGTAGTAGGTGCAAATGCTTCTCTTGCTTGTCTTCCTCTTCTCATTGTGTGACTGATTTGTGGTTGAATCCTTGTGTATTGGGTAACATCTTGCATAAGTATTCGGGTTTTGTCTTTGACACGAGAGTGCGGACATCGGCTTTGACGCGAGAGCGCGGACCAACCTTAGTAGCTAGGTGAACCTTGCACCATTGATCTCCCAACTATCCTACTACACTTATGAACCCGACCTAACCCTATTCTTTCCTTCTTTGATTTCTTCGTTATCTTAGTCATTGTTCCCTTAGTTAATTGTATCGTTTAGCCTTAGTTGTTTTACCTTTGACACGAGAGTGCGGACATCGGCTTTGACGCGAGAGCGCGGACCAACCTTAGTAGCTAGGTGAACCTTGCACCATCGATCTCCCAACTATCCTACTACACTTATGAACCCGACCTAACCCTATTCTTTCCTTCTTTGATTTCTTCGTTATCTTAGTCATTGTTCCCTTAGTTAATTGTATCGTTTAGCCTTAGTTGTTTTACCTTTGACACGAGAGTGCGGACATCGGCTTTGACGCGAGAGCGCGGACCAACCTTAGTAGCTAGGTGAACCTTGCACCATCGATCTCCCAACTATCCTACTACACTTATGAACCCGACCTAACCCTATTCTTTCCTTCTTTGATTTCTTCGTTATCTTAGTCATTGTTCCCTTAGTTAATTGTATCATTTAGCCTTAGTTGTTTTACCTAGCTTAGTCATAGTCATTGTTTATCCCCTTCCTATCATTCTAGTTTAGCTTAGCCTAGTTGACCTAGTCTTGTATTTGGGTGAGACTTAGTCGAGACACCTCTATACCGTCCCCGTAGACTCGACCCGACTTGCCCTATCTACGTGTTAGGAATAGTTGGTTTTTATTTGATCGGTGGGGATCCACGACAAATCCCTCCCATCAATTTGGCGCCGTTGCCGGGGACTTTGTCGTGGATCCCCACCGATCAAATAAAAACCAACTATTCCTAATACGTAGATAGGGCAAGTCGGGTCGAGTCCACGGGGACGGTAAAGAGGTGTCTCGACTAAGTTTCACCCAAATACAAGACTAGGTTAACTAGGCTAAGCTAAACTAGAATGATAGGAAGGGGATAAACAATGACTATGACTAAGCTAGGTAAAACAACTATGGCTAAACGATACAATTAACAAAGGGAACAATGACTAAGATAACGAAGAAATCAAAGAAGGAAAGAATAGGGTTAGGTCGGGTTCATAAGTGTAGTAGGATAGTTGGGAGATCGATGGTGCAAGGTTCACCTAGTTACTAAGGTTGGTCCGCGCTCTCGCGTCAAAGCCAATGTCCGCACTCTCGTGTCAAAGACAAAACCCGAATACTTATGCAAGATGTTACCCAATACACAAGGATTCAACCACAAATCAATCACACAATGAGAAGAGGAAGACAAGCAAGAGAAGCATTTGCAACTACTACTCTAACAAGCATTTCATCAAACACATGGTATGCATAACTTGTGACTAGTAACAAAGAATCCACCTTTACCCACAATCAAACCCTAATTACCCATAATCAACACTTAATCCTCCTACTAACCCCACAAAAAGTCTACTCACACATAATGATACTAATACTAACACTATCAAGAGAAATTAACACAAACAACAAAACATACATAATGAAACTAACAAGAACAAGAACAACAATCAAAGATTATAACTTGAAAGATTAAACAAAGATTAAGAGTAAAGAGAAAAAGAAGATTATACCTACTAACAAGAGGATGAAAGATTGAAACTTGCATTAATAAGAAAAACCCAAAACAATCTCCCAAGGTTGTCAATCTTGGTTGAATCTTGAAGAATTCCCTTAATACAAGGATTAAGCTAAGATTAACGATTAACTAAAGACTAATCTACACTAATCTAGGCTAAACTATGCTAAAGTAATCTAGGGTTTAGCGGGTAATGTCTTACATTTCATAAGATTTCAAGAGGGGGGTATTTATAGGGTTACAACTTACAAGAGTGAAGGAAAAGAAAAGAAGAGTCACGCGGCTACAGCACTTCTTCCCGGTCGGGAAGGAATGGTCCCGGTCGGGATGGGCCATCCTTTCCGGTCGGGAAGGTCTCTTCCCGGTCGGGATCAAGCATAACACCGGGCTGTGTTATCCATAACACCAGGCGGTGTTATTGCTCTTCCCGGTCGGGAAGCTCTCTTCCCGGTCGGGACGGCCAGATCAGTAGCCTCTTCATTCATGCACTCCTTCCCGACCGGGAAGGATACTCTTCCCGCCCGGGAAGGGTCTTGTAGGCCTCCAATATGATCATAAAGGTCCCTCCTTGCTTCTCATGGGCTTCACATCGACTCACGGTGCTCGGGATCGAGTCTAAGGGGCTGGGGATTGGGTCCCAAGGTCTCGGGATCGAATCTAAGGCACCGAGTGATCGTTCCTTCTCTTCGTTGGCTCCAAATGTGTAGGAAACGAGTCGGAATCGTTCCAATTCTCCATGAATGGTCTTGGGAACCTAAAACGAACTAGAAGAAGCATAAGTAGCCCAGAAACCGCTCCCAAAGAGCGATTTCACAAGAGAAACCGGGACCAAAGACAACAAATAGGCACTACAAACTACACTTATCAACTCCCCCACACTTAACCCTTACTCGCCCTCGAGTAAGCACGAACTAACTACTAAACTAATAAAAACTAATATACTAGCCGAGCGGGTATTAGCGCACCCTACGTCCTTTCAACTCACGCGAGTACACTTAGAGGAAAAGTGCACTCCGCAAGGCAAGTAAGGTCTTGCGACAAAACTGTGGATGCAACCGGACACAAAAACACATAACCAAACAAACATACAAACAAACAAACAATCGGTTGCACTCAAAAAGAAACAAATACCGCTTCCCTCAAACAAGCGGTGAAGAAACACCGGTTAAGGACTCAAGGCAAGTGACAACGTTCCCAAGCTAATAATACAAATCGAAATGAACAAAACCCTAATAGTATGACAACAAAGCAATAAAAACGTTGGTAACTTACCTAGGTTCCTCCTAACCTTCTAAGAACGTACTACGGGACGATCGGCGGGATGGAAAAAGGATGAACCACGGTGTTAGTCGACACTATAGGTAAGTGACACTCCGCCCCCTTTAGCGATGGGCCAAGAGGGTCGTCCCATGCTCAAAATCACCTAACCAGTCCAAGTAAAAAGGTGGATAAGGTTTGCAAAATGAGGGAAGACTGATCATTACCGCTATCATCCTTCCTAGGGACTCGGTCCTTTGGTAGGCTCTTCACGGTAACGATCGGAAAAAGGCTTATTTTGAGTGGGTGAGAATCTTTTTATGAGGTGATTTTCTTTGGCATTTTCTTTCGCATTTGACTTTTGAGTTTCTATGCCATTTCTTTTTTTTTCTTCTTTTGTATTTTGTTTTTCATTTGTTGTGCCTTTTCTTTCTTTCTTTCTTTCTTTTTTTTTTTTTTTTTGACTTGGCTAGCCCTTTTGATGAATCATGTTTTGTAGGCATTTCTTGCAACCAAGTAAGAATTTCAACAAGTTGCAACTTATTTGTGGAAATGTGTAGAAGGTAGGGAAATGGGTGAGTAGGGCGCGCTTTCCCTTCAAACCCACAAAAAGGTGGAAAACTTGAACTAATCAAACAATTTCAAACATGGTCACCTAAGAGACGGGACTCGGCAACCAAGGCCTTTTCACACCGTGGGTGGTGATAGTGATCAAAAAGGCAAATCCCGTAGTAAATCCCTAGTAAGCTAGGTGGACTCAAGGTAAAGGACCAACGAAACTATTGATTTAGGGTCATTCTACTAGGTTAAAGTCCAAGACTCGATTTACATCACTAGGAAGGGAAAGTAAACACTTGCACACTAGTCTCAGAACCGGGTTTTCAAAAACCTTTTATTACATAAGACACAAACTACACAACACAAAACAAGACGCAACAAAAACGAAAGAAAATGAGACAAAGATGACAAAACAAAACAAAACAAACACACAAAGAGAACAAACACCACCCCGAACTTCCAAACAAGCCAACAAATCAGCCTCAAACTCTACAAAGCTCCACCCGATCACACATAATCACAAATTCTCCTCCAAACTCCACAAGAGACAAAGAGGAAAAGAGATAGAACGACGTTACCGGATGTCTTGAGCTTTTCGAAAATTACGGAGATCCGGGAACCTATAAGGAAATGGGGAGGCAAAACACACAATACAACAAAAATACGACACAACGACACAAAAGGAAAAATCTTCTTTGATTTTTACGAAAATTTTCAAATTTTTAGGGTTTTTTGATGGGATGGATTTGTCGTGAATCCCAACCGTCAAATAATAACCAACTAACCTAGTGGGTAGCTAGGGTAAGTCGGGTCGAATCCACAGGGACGGGAGGTCGAACAAGGGTATGCTACAGTCTAGGACTAGGTTCGAGACGAGCTATTCTAAGGAGGGGGAGACTAGGACTAAGCTAGGTCTAAGGCAATAAAACAAACAAAGGAAACGGGCTAGGATTAGGTCGGGGTCAAAGGGGTAATGGAATGGTCAAGAGAACTAGAGTGAAGGAGGTAGTAGGGTAATCTAGGTAATGCCCGGGCTCTCGCAACTTAGACTCACGTAGAGGTTCCACCTAGAACCCACCTTGACGACACAAACAACAAACGGGGTTACTAGCGTGATATCGGGGCCTAGGTCGCATCCGGGCTCTCGCAACTTAGACCGACCTAGGGGTCGCCCTCACCGGGCTCTCGCAACTTAATGAGGGAACCAAACCCACTAACAAACTATCACCCACAAGAGAAAAGCAAGAAAAACAAGCATACACATATACATGTCATTCAAGCATTTCAACAAACATGTGATATGCATCAAACCAAGGGGAAACCCAAATCTTCCACCAACATCTCCAACAAACCCTTAATCACCCAATTAACACCCTAATCGCCTTACTAACCCTAGCAAAGATCTACTCTAACATATCTGAACTAAAACTAACACTAACAAGAGAAATCAAAGCAAACAACAAAACTAACATAATGAAACTAGTCTAACAATGAACAATGAACAATAACAAGAACAAAGAATCAAACTTTAATGATAAAACAAAGATTAAGAGAAGAGAAAAGAAGATTATACCAAACTAGAGATGAAAGGAAGAATGAAACTTGCATAAATGGAAGATCCCAAAACAAACATCTAAGGTTGTCAATCTTGGTGAAGATCTTGAAGAATTCCCAAATTACAAGCATTAATCTATGATTAACGATAAACTAAGGACTAATCTACACTAATCTATGCTAATCTATGCTAAAACTATCTAGGGTTTTGTCTCTAATGAAAGGCATTAACCTAAGATTACAAGAGGAAAGGTATATATAGGGTTTAAGAATGAAAGGAGAAGAAAAGAATTGAAGGCGGGCGAGCTGCAGCCCATCCCGGCCGGGATGAGGTGGTCCCGGTTGGGACGGGGTTGGTCCCGATCGGGATGACCTGCTCCCGGTCGGGATGAGCCCTCAGTAGCTCCTTCTTCGCTTCCTTCTTCATCCCGGACGGGATGAGCCTTGTAGGCCTCCAATATGAACTTTTTGGTCCCTCCTTGCTTCTCATGGGCTTCTCATCGATTCTCTGGACTCCGGATCGGGTCTCGGAGGCTCGGGATTGGGTCCCAAGGTCTCGGGGTCGACTCCAAGGCATCGAGTGATCGTTCCTTAGCTTCGTTGGCTTCAAAAAGTGTATGTATCGAGTCGGAATCGCTCCAACTCTTCATGAACGGTCTCAGGAACCTGAAACGAGCTAAAGGAGGCATAAGTAGCCCATAAACCGCTCCAAAGGAGCGATTCCACAAGGAAAATGGGACCAAAATACTACGAAATAGGCACTACAAATGGCACATATCAACTCCCCCACACTTAACCCTTACTCGTCCTCGAGTAAGCACATACTATCTACTAAACTATCCGAGTGGGTATTAGCGCACCCTACGCCCCTTCAACTCACACCGTGGGTGGTCATAATGGTCAAAATGCAAATCTCGTAGTAAATCCCTAGTAAGCTAGGTGGACTCAAGGTAAAGGACCAACGAAATCATTGATTTAGGGTCATTCTACTAGACTGAAGTCCAAGACTCGATTTATACAACTAGGAAGGGAAAGTAAACACTCGCACACTAGCCTCTAAACCGTGTTTTCGAAAACCGTTTACACACACGTCACACTTACACACATAAAACAAAGACACGACGAAAATGAAAGAGAAAGAGACAAAAGACAACAAAACGAAACAAAACAAAACAAAGAGAAACAACACATAATCAAAACAAACACCACCCCGATCTTCAAACAAGTCTCCAAATCTACCACAATCTTTACAAAGCTCCTCCCGAGCACACATCATCACAAATCTCCTCCAAACTCACAAGAAGCAAAGAGGGAAAAAGGGATGAAGAGATGTTACTGGAAGTCTTGAAAGCTCACCAAAGCTAACGGCGATTAGGCAACCTATAAGGAAAAAAGGGGGGCAAAACACGCACAACAAAACAAAAATACGACATAACGACACAAAAAGGAAAAGACACAAAAGAAAATCTTTTTGATTTTTGTGATTTTTTTCAAATTTTTAGGGTTTTTTGAAGAATTTTTCGAAAAACTAAGAAAATAAAACTAACTACACTAGAATATCGCTCCCCCACACTTAAACCGAGCCATGTCCTCATGCTCGATCGTAGTGTGCGGAGAGACAAAAGAAAAAGAAAAGAAACTACGAAAATAAAGCTAAAAATCAAAAAATAAAGTGAAGAAAAGGGTAGAAGGTGTCCGGCCGGGGTGTAGTCAAGTCACCATGGGCCGAGACAAGAAAAGATATGGAAGGGGGAAGAAAAATAAAAAGGAAATAAAAGGAAATGGGAGGGGAGGGCTAGGTGTAATCAAGTCACCTAGCCCGGATTCCGCCTAAATCCGACTAAATTCTCAAAAAAGAAAGTGAAAATCTTGTAAAATTTGGATTTTGAAAATGACTCTCGATGTAGTCACATCATCGAGAGTCGGGAGCAACATATACCAAGGTCCCGAGGGCCACCATGACACAAAATAATGGGAAGGGGAACATGCAAAGGGAGATAAGCTATAAAAGACAGAAAAGAAAGGATAGTTGCCATACCTATTGGTTGGCAACTCACTCACTCCATCGTCTCAAAGATCAATGAAGGCACTTTGCTTGTCTTCATCATTGCTATCCCGCTTCGAACTTGATAAAACACATGGTAGAGGTAGTAATGGTGTGAGGGGAGTGGGATTCGATGTGAAACTCGGTGTAAAGGGAAGAGAAACGAGGTGAGGGTATGTAAATGAAGTGTAATGGTCATATGACATGAGCAAGGATGGGTAGGGAGGTTGGGTGGGGGTATACAATGTTTGGGTGGGCTCAAATGTCAAAGAAGAGGCCAAAAGAGGAGAAAAGAGACCATCCCGGTCGGGATGGATGGTCCCGGTCGGGAAGACACACTCGTCCCGGTCGGGAAGCCACCTTCCCGGTCGGGACGGCACTCCAGAAAGCTCCAATTTTTGCACCTCCATCCCGATCGGGACGGCTCCTTCCCGGTCGGGACGACTCCTTCCCGGTCGGGATGGCATATCCTTCCCGGTCGGGAAGCCTCCTTCTCGGTCGGGAAGGGTCTTCATGACTCCCAAAACCCCAAAAGCTTCACCAAAGCTTCAAAAAACCGTCTTCCATACTCACGATCCAAGCTTTATCATTATCTACTCTCCTCTAGGAATCACCTTTCCTTCACACCTATCACAATGAACTCAAATACAACATCAAATTCCCTCCCTCACATCGCTCATCAACAATCCAAATAAACAAGAATTTCCCAAAAGCTAACAATCCTAGAAACCAAAATATACACACAAACAAAAAACACAAATACAAGCACAAAAGAAAGGGAAAAGATATTTACACTAAAATACTCTCTCCAACTACACCTCCATAGCCATCAAGAGCTCGAAGGAGTAAGTCAAATGCTCTAGCAACATCTTCATTGAAGCTCACATGGCCGAGCCTAGCCACTCCTAAGAGCTTCCAAGTCGGAGGGAAGAAGCGATCATCTTCATTATGCTCGGGGTTCTCGTGATCTTCCGGGTCTTCGGAACCATGATAGCAACGACTCTTATGACCATCCGTTAGGTATAGTGGTCTAGAGTCGTGCTCGGTGTCATGATGTGGGAGATCACACCCTAGGGGTGTCGCTTCTTCTACGGGGTCGAGAGTGGAACTCTTTTCCACCGCCCGACAAGGATCCTCTTCACCAACCGTCTCACAAGACAAAGGGCTAGACATCGAGTGCGGTAGAGGAGGAGAAAGCATCAAGTTTTCTTCATTGGAGGCTTTAGGATCCTCCAATTTCTCGTACAAGGCAAGTTCCAAGGCATCTACTTCTTTCTCCCAAGTATTGCGCTCCTTTTCACTCACCTTGTCAATATGGCCTAGAGGGGTCATCTCTTCACTCGGGTTTGGATTGTTAACATCCGGCTCTTCACGAAGGAAATCAAACAAATCCAACTTGATAGCCAATACATTGGCTCCCCAAGAGTTATCTTGATAATCATGTTCAACTCCCTCCTCATTGTCGACCCTTGAAGCTTCAACTTCCTCTACTCTTCCCCTATCTTCACCGCCCAAGAAACACTCAACAATGGTCTCTTAATCGACCCCCTCTTCTTCATTTGTAGCTTCACAATCGGGTTGACTTTCTTGTGGAGACACCCGACCTTCTTGCCCAAATGAACCTTCCTCAACATGTTGTGGAGCTCGAGTGGCCGACATCGTGATATGAGCCATGAGTGCATTGATGCGAGCATCTTGCACCTCTATTTGGGCCTTGAACTCCTCCCTAACCCCTTGTATTTGAGTCAACATCAATTGTTGACCCTTTTGCAATAACATCATCATCTCATGTTGGCTCCCTTGTGTTTGGACCAACATTTGACAAGTCTCAAAGTTAGGGATATTTGGTTGTGGGTTATGTGAGGGTGTTTGGTAGTTGTTAGGATGTGGGAACGATCCTTGACAACTTTCTTGGTAACCATAAGAAGAGGGTTCATAAGATTGTTGATGAGGTTGATATGGTTGGTGAAATTTCGGGACTTGGCCATTTGCCCCAAAGTTGTCCCGTGATGATTGATGGTAGCTTGGACGCGCCATGTCCATAACGTCGCTTTGGTACCTAGGATGAGCTAGAAGCACTTGAGCAAACGTTAGTAGCCTAGTGCTTGTGAGGCACTAGGAAGGGAGAGTAGCACACAAGAAGAAAAACGGAGATACACAAGGAGAAGAGAACACAAAAGTCAAGAACAAAGTCCACAACTAAGCAAACAAAAGTCTAAACTACGCCGTCCCCGGCAACGGCGCCAATTTGATGGGTGGGATTTGTCGTGGATCCCAACCGTCAAATAAAACCAACTAACCTAGTGGGTAGCTAGGGTAAGTCGGGTCGAATCCACAGGGACGGGAGGTCGGACTAGGGCATGCTACGGTCTAGGACTAGGTAGATTAGGTCGGGGTCAAAGGGGTAATGGAATGGTCAAGGAAGAACTAGAGTGAAGGAGGTAGTAGGGTAATCTAGGTAATGCCCGGGCTCTTGCAACTTAGACTCACCTAGAGGTTCCACCTAGAACCCACCTTGGCGGCACGAACAACAAACGGGGTTATTAGCGTGATATGGGGGCCTAGGTCGCATCCGGGCTCTCGCAACTTAGACCGACCTAGGGGTCGTCCTCACCGGGCTCTCGCAACTTAATGAGGGAACCAAACCCACTAACAAACTATAACCCACAAGAGAAAAGCAATAAAAACAAGCATACACATATACATGTCATTCAAGCATTTCAACAAACATGTGATATGCATCAAACCAAGGGGAAACCCAAATCTTCCACCAACATCTCCAACAAACCCTTAATCACCCAATTAACACCCTAATTGCCTTACTAACCCTAGCAAAGATCTACTCTAACATATCTAAACTAAAACTAACACTAACAAGAGAAATCAAAGCAAACAACAAAACTAACATAATGAAACTAGTCTAACAATGAACAATGAACAATGAACAATAACAAGAACAAAGAATCAAACTTTAATGATAAAACAAAGATTAAGAGAAGAGAAAAGAAGATTATACCAAACTAGAGATGAAAGGAAGAATGAAACTTGCATAAATGGAAGAACCCAAAACAAACATCCAAGGTTGTCAATCTTGGTGAAGATCTTGAAGAATTCCCAAATTACAAGCATTAAACTATGATTAACGATAAACTAAGGACTAATCTACACTAATCTATGCTAATCTATGCTAAAACTATCTAGGGTTTTGTCTCTAATGAAAGGCATTAACCTAAGATTACAAGAGGAAGGGTATATATAGGGTTTAAGAATGAAAGGAGAAGAAAAGAATTGAAGGCGGGCGAGCTGTAGCCCATCCCGGCCGGGATGAGGTGGTCCCGGTTGGGACGGGGTTGGTCCCGATCGGGATGACCTGCTCTCGGTCGGGATGAGCCCTCAGTAGCTCCTTCTTCGCTTCCTTCTTCATCCCGGACGGGATGAGGCCATACCCGTTCGGGATGAGCCTTGTAGGCCTCCAATATGAACTTTTTGGTCCCTCCTTGCTTCTCATGGGCTTCCCATCGATTCTCGGGACTCGGGATTGGGTCTCGGAGGCTCGGGATTGGGTCCCAAGGTCTCGGGGTCGACTCCAAGGCATCGAGTGATCGTTCCTTAGCTTCGTTGGCTCCAAAAAGTGTATGTATCGAGTCGGAATCGCTCCAACTCTTCATGAACGGTCTCGGGAACCTGAAACGAGCTAAAGGAGGCATAAGTAGCCCATAAACCGCTCCTAAGGAGCGATTCCACAAGGAAAATGGGACCAAAATACTACGAAATAGGCACTACAAATGGCACTTATCAACTCCCCCACACTTAACCCTTAATCGCCCTCGAGTAAGCACATACTATCTACTAAACTATCCGAGTGGGTATTAGCGCACCCTATGCCCCTTCAACTCACGCGAGTACACTTAGAGGAGAAGTGCACCCCGCAAGGCAAGTCGGGTCTTGCGACAAAACTGTGGATGCAATCGGACACCAAACACACAAACAAACAAGCACACAAACAAACACATAATCGGTTGCACCCAAAAGAAAAACAAATACCGCTTCCCTCAAAATAGCGGTGAATAAAACACCGGTTTAGGACTCGAGGTAAGTGACAACGTTCCCAAGCTATCAATACAAACCAAGGTGAACTAAACCCTAATAGTATGACGATAAAGCAATAAAAACGTTGGTAACTTACCTAGGTCCTCCTAAATTTCTAAAAACGTACTACGGGACGATCGGCGGAGTGGGAAGTGATGATCCACGGTGTTTGTCGACACTGTAGGTAAGTGAGACCCCGCCCCCTTTAGCGTGAGCCAAGAGGGTCGTCCCATGTCTAAAACCGCCTAACTAGTCCAAGTAAAAAGACGGAAATATGCAAAATGAGGGAAGACCGACTAATGCCGCTATCATCCTTCCTAGGGACTCGGTCCTTTGGTAGGCTCTTCACAGCAAAAGTCGGAAAAAGGCTTATTTTGAGAGGTAGGGGTTATTTTTGTGAATCGGGTTTTCTTTTGGCATTTTCTCTTTTCTTTTGCATTTTTGCTTTGTTTTGCCATGCCATTCTTATTCTTCTTTTATATTTTCTTTTTGGCTTTCGTGCCTTTTCTTTTTCTTCATTCTTTTCATTCTTTCATTTTCTTTCTTTTTCTTTTCTTTGCCCTTTTGGCTTGATTTGGCTTGTAAGCATTTCTTTGCAACAAGAAGGAGAGATTTCAACAATTTGCAATTTATTGTGTGGATTTGTGTAGGAGGTAGGGTAATGGGTATGTCGGGACGACGTCTTCCCTTCATACTCACAAAAAGGGGAGAACTTGGACTAATCAAACAATTCCGAACACGGTCACCTAAGGGACGAGACTCGGTAACCAAGGCCTTTTCACACCGTGGGTGGTCATAATGGTCAAAATGCAAATCTCGTAATAAATCCCTAGTAAGCTAGGTGGACTCAAGGTAAAGGACCAACAAAATCATTGATTTAGGGTCATTCTACTAGACTGAAGTCCAAGACTCGATTTATACAACTAGGAAGGGAAAGTAAACACTCGCACACTAGCCTCTAAACCGGGTTTTCGAAAACCATTTACACACACGTCACACTTACACACATAAAACAAAGACACGACGAAAATGAAAGAGAAAGAGACAAAAGACAACAAAACGAAACAAAACAAAACAAGGAGAAACAACACATAATCAAAACAAACACCACCCCGATCTTCAAACAAGTCTCCAAATCTACCACAATCTTTACAAAGCTCCTCCCGAGCACACATCATCACAAATCTCCTCCAAACTCACAAGAAGCAAAGAGGGAAAAAGGGATGAAGAGATGTTACCGGAAGTCTTGAAAGCTCACCAAAGCTAACGGCGATTAGGCAACCTATAAGGAAAAAAGGGGGGCAAAACACGCACAACAAAACAAAAATACGACATAACGACAAAAAAAGGAAAAGACACAAAAGAAAATCTTTTTGATTTTTGTGAATTTTTTCAAATTTTTAGGGTTTTTTGAAGAATTTTTCGAAAAACTAAGAAAATAAAACTAACTACACTAGAATATCGCTCCCCCACACTTAAACCGAGCCATGTCCTCATGCTCGATCGTAGTGTGCGGAGAGACAAAAGAAAAAGAAAAGAAACTACGAAAATAAAGCTAAAAATCAAAAAATAAAGTGAAGAAAAGGGTAGAAGGTGTCCGGCCGGGGTGTAGTCAAGTCACCATGGGCCGAGACAAGAAAAGATATGGAAGGGGGAAGAAAAATAAAAAGGAAATAAAAGGAAATGGGAGGGGAGGGCTAGGTGTAATCAAGTCACCTAGCCCGGATTCCGCCTAAATCCGACTAAATCCTCAAAAAAGAAAGTGAAAATCTTGTAAAATTTGGATTTTGAAAATGACTCTCGATGTAGTCACATCATCGAGAGTCGGGAGCAACATATACCAAGGTCCCGAGGGCCACCATGACACAAAATAATGGGAAGGGGAACATGCAAAGGGAGATAAGCTATAAAAGACGGAAAAGAAAGGATAGTTGCCATACCTATTGGTTGGCAACTCACTCACTCCATCGTCTCAAAGATCAATGAAGGCACTTTGCTTGTCTTCATCATTGCTATCCCGCTTCGAACTTGATAAAACACATGGTAGAGGTAGTAATGGTGTGAGGGGAGTGGGATTCGATGTGAAACTCGGTGTAAAGGGAAGAGAAACGAGGTGAGGGTATGTAAATGAAGTGTAATGGTCATATGACATGAGCAAGGATGGGTAGGGAGGTTGGGTGGGGGTATACAATGTTTGGGTGGGCTCAAATGTCAAAGAAGAGGCCAAAAGAGGAGAAAAGAGACCATCCCGGTCGGGATGGATGGTCCCGGTCGGGAAGACACACTCGTCCCGGTCGGGAAGCCACCTTCCCGGTCGGGACGGCACTCCAGAAAGCTCCAATTTTTGCACCTCCATCCCGATCGGGACGGCTCCTTCCCGGTCGGGATGGCATATCCGTCCCGGTCGGGAAGCCTCCTTCTCGGTCGGGAAGGGTCTTCATGACTCCCAAAACCCCAAAAGCTTCACCAAAGCTTCAAAAACCGTCTTCCATACTCACGATCCAAGCTTTATCATTATCTACTCTCCTCTAGGAATCACCTTTCCTTCACACCTATCACAATGAACTCAAATACAACATCAAATTCCCTCCCTCACATCGCTCATCAACAATCCAAATAAACAAGAATTTCCCAAAAGCTAACAATCCTAGAAACCAAAATATACACACAAACAAAAAACACAAATACAAGCACAAAAGAAAGGGAAAAGATATTTACACTAAAATACTCTCTCCAACTACACCTCCATAGCCATCAAGAGCTCGAAGGAGTAAGTCAAATGCTCTAGCAACATCTTCATTGAAGCTCACATGGCCGAGCCTAGCCACTCCTAAGAGCTTCCAAGTCGGAGGGAAGAAGCGATCATCTTCATTATGCTCGGGGTTCTCGTGATCTTCCGGGTCTTCGGAACCATGATAGCAACGACTCTTATGACCATCCGTTAGGTATAGTGGTCTAGAGTCGTGCTCGGTGTCATGATGTGGGAGATCACACCCTAGGGGTGTCGCTTCTTCTACGGGGTCGAGAGTGGAACTCTTTTCCACCGCCCGACAAGGATCCTCTTCACCAACCGTCTCACAAGACAAAGGGCTAGACATCGAGTGCGGTAGAGGAGGAGAAAGCATCAAGTTTTCTTCATTGGAGGCTTTAGGATCCTCCAATTTCTCGTACAAGGCAAGTTCCAAGGCATCTACTTCTTTCTCCCAAGTATTGCGCTCCTTTTCACTCACCTTGTCAATATGGCCTAGAGGGGTCATCTCTTCACTCGGGTTTGGATTGTTAACATCCGGCTCTTCACGAAGGAAATCAAACAAATCCAACTTGATAGCCAATACATTGGCTCCCCAAGAGTTATCTTGATAATCATGTTCAACTCCCTCCTCATTGTCGACCCTTGAAGCTTCAACTTCCTCTACTCTTCCTCTATCTTCACCGCCCAAGAAACACTCAACAATGGTCTCTTGATCGACCCCCTCTTCTTCATTTGTAGCTTCACAATCGGGTTGACTTTCTTGTGGAGACACCCGACCTTCTTGCCCAAATGAACCTTCCTCAACATGTTGTGGAGCTCGAGTGGCCGACATCGTGATATGAGCCATGAGTGCATTGATGCGAGCATCTTGCACCTCTATTTGGGCCTTGAACTCCTCCCTAACCCCTTGTATTTGAGTCAACATCAATTGTTGACCCTTTTGCAATAACATCATCATCTCATGTTGGCTCCCTTGTGTTTGGACCAACATTTGACAAGTCTCAAAGTTAGGGATATTTGGTTGTGGGTTATGTGAGGGTGTTTGGTAGTTGTTAGGATGTGGGAACGATCCTTGACAACTTTCTTGGTAACCATAAGAAGAGGGTTCATAAGATTGTTGATGAGGTTGATATGGTTGGTGAAATTTCGGGACTTGGCCATTTGCCCCAAAGTTGTCCCGTGATGATTGATGGTAGCTTGGACGCGCCATGTCCATAACGTCGCTTTGGTACCTAGGATGAGCTAGAAGCACTTGAGCAAACGTTAGTAGCCTAGTGCTTGTGAGGCACTAGGAAGGGAGAGTAGCACACAAGAAGAAAAACGGAGATACACAAGGAGAAGAGAACACAAAAGTCAAGAACAAAGTCCACAACTAAGCAAACAAAAGTCTAAACTACGCCGTCCCCGGCAACGGCGCCAATTTGATGGGTGGGATTTGTCGTGGATCCCAACCGTCAAATAAAACCAACTAACCTAGTGGGTAGCTAGGGTAAGTCGGGTCGAATCCACAGGGACGGGAGGTCGGACTAGAGTATGCTACGGTCTAGGACTAGGTAGATTAGGTCGGGGTCAAAGGGGTAATGGAATGGTCAAGGAAGAACTAGAGTGAAGGAGGTAGTAGGGTAATCTAGGTAATGCCCGGGCTCTTGCAACTTAGACTCACCTAGAGGTTCCACCTAGAACCCACCTTGGCGGCACGAACAACAAACGGGGTTATTAGCGTGATATGGGGGCCTAGGTCGCATCCGGGCTCTCGCAACTTAGACCGACCTAGGGGTCGTCCTCACCGGGCTCTCGCAACTTAATGAGGGAACCAAACCCACTAACAAACTATAACCCACAAGAGAAAAGCAATAAAAACAAGCATACACATATACATGTCATTCAAGCATTTCAACAAACATGTGATATGCATCAAACCAAGGGGAAACCCAAATCTTCCACCAACATCTCCAACAAACCCTTAATCACCCAATTAACACCCTAATTGCCTTACTAACCCTAGCAAAGATCTACTCTAACATATCTAAACTAAAACTAACACTAACAAGAGAAATCAAAGCAAACAACAAAACTAACATAATGAAACTAGTCTAACAATGAACAATGAACAATGAACAATAACAAGAACAAAGAATCAAACTTTAATGATAAAACAAAGATTAAGAGAAGAGAAAAGAAGATTATACCAAACTAGAGATGAAAGGAAGAATGAAACTTGCATAAATGGAAGAACCCAAAACAAACATCCAAGGTTGTCAATCTTGGTGAAGATCTTGAAGAATTCCCAAATTACAAGCATTAAACTATGATTAACGATAAACTAAGGACTAATCTACACTAATCTATGCTAATCTATGCTAAAACTATCTAGGGTTTTGTCTCTAATGAAAGGCATTAACCTAAGATTACAAGTGGAAGGGTATATATAGGGTTTAAGAATGAAAGGAGAAGAAAAGAATTGAAGGCGGGCGAGCTGTAGCCCATCCCGGCCGGGATGAGGTGGTCCCGGTTGGGACGGGGTTGGTCCCGATCGGGATGACCTGCTCTCGGTCGGGATGAGCCCTCAGTAGCTCCTTCTTCGCTTCCTTCTTCATCCCGGACGGGATGAGGCCATACCCGTTCGGGATGAGCCTTGTAGGCCTCCAATATGAACTTTTTGGTCCCTCCTTGCTTCTCATGGGCTTCCCATCGATTCTCGGGACTCGGGATTGGGTCTCGGAGGCTCGGGATTGGGTCCCAAGGTCTCGGGGTCGACTCCAAGGCATCGAGTGATCGTTCCTTAGCTTCGTTGGCTCCAAAAAGTGTATGTATCGAGTCGGAATCGCTCCAACTCTTCATGAACGGTCTCGGGAACCTGAAACGAGCTAAAGGAGGCATAAGTAGCCCATAAACCGCTCCTAAGGAGCGATTCCACAAGGAAAATGGGACCAAAATACTACGAAATAGGCACTACAAATGGCACTTATCAACTCCCCCACACTTAACCCTTAATCGCCCTCGAGTAAGCACATACTATCTACTAAACTATCCGAGTGGGTATTAGCGCACCCTACGCCCCTTCAACTCACGCGAGTACACTTAGAGGAGAAGTGCACCCCGCAAGGCAAGTCGGGTCTTGCGACAAAACTGTGGATGAAATCGGACACCAAACACACAAACAAACAAGCACACAAACAAACACATAATCGGTTGCACCCAAAAGAAAAACAAATACCGCTTCCCTCAAAATAGCGGTGAATAAAACACCGGTTTAGGACTCGAGGTAAGTGACAACGTTCCCAAGCTATCAATACAAACCAAGGTGAACTAAACCCTAATAGTATGACGATAAAGCAATAAAAACGTTGGTAACTTACCTAGGTCCTCCTAAATTTCTAAAAACGTACTACGGGACGATCGGCGGAGTGGGAAGTGATGATCCACGGTGTTTGTCGACACTGTAGGTAAGTGAGACCCCGCCCCCTTTAGCGTGAGCCAAGAGGGTCGTCCCATGTCTAAAACCGCCTAACTAGTCCAAGTAAAAAGACGGAAATATGCAAAATGAGGGAAGACCGACTAATGCCGCTATCATCCTTCCTAGGGACTCGGTCCTTTGGTAGGCTCTTCACAGCAAAAGTCGGAAAAAGGCTTATTTTGAGAGGTAGGGGTTATTTTTGTGAATCGGGTTTTCTTTTGGCATTTTCTCTTTTCTTTTGCATTTTTGCTTTGTTTTGCCATGCCATTCTTATTCTTCTTTTATATTTTCTTTTTGGCTTTCGTGCCTTTTCTTTTTCTTCATTCTTTTCTTTCTTTCATTTTCTTTCTTTTTCTTTTCTTTGCCCTTTTGGCTTGATTTGGCTTGTAAGCATTTCTTTGCAACAAGAAGGAGAGATTTCAACAATTTGCAATTTATTGTGTGGATTTGTGTAGGAGGTAGGGTAATGGGTATGTCGGGACGACGTCTTCCCTTCATACTCACAAAAAGGGGAGAACTTGGACTAATCAAACAATTCCGAACACGGTCACCTAAGGGACGAGACTCGGTAACCAAGGCCTTTTCACACCGTGGGTGGTCATAATGGTCAAAATGCAAATCTCGTAGTAAATCCCTAGTAAGCTAGGTGGACTCAAGGTAAAGGACCAACGAAATCATTGATTTAGGGTCATTCTACTAGACTGAAGTCCAAGACTCGATTTATACAACTAGGAAGGGAAAGTAAACACTCGCACACTAGCCTCTAAACCGGGTTTTCGAAAACCGTTTACACACACGTCACACTTACACACATAAAACAAAGACACGACGAAAATGAAAGAGAAAGAGACAAAAGACAACAAAACGAAACAAAACAAAACAAGGAGAAACAACACATAATCAAAACAAACACCACCCCGATCTTCAAACAAGTCTCCAAATCTACCACAATCTTTACAAAGCTCCTCCCGAGCACACATCATCACAAATCTCCTCCAAACTCACAAGAAGCAAAGAGGGAAAAAAGGATGAAGAGATGTTACCGGAAGTCTTGAAAGCTCACCAAAGCTAACGGCGATTAGGCAACCTATAAGGAAAAAAGGGGGGCAAAACACGCACAACAAAACAAAAATACGACATAACGACAAAAAAAGGAAAAGACACAAAAGAAAATCTTTTTGATTTTTGTGAATTTTTTCAAATTTTTAGGGTTTTTTGAAGAATTTTTCGAAAAACTAAGAAAATAAAACTAACTACACTAGAATATCGCTCCCCCACACTTAAACCGAGCCATGTCCTCATGCTCGATCGTAGTGTGCGGAGAGACAAAAGAAAAAGAAAAGAAACTACGAAAATAAAGCTAAAAATCAAAAAATAAAGTGAAGAAAAGGGTAGAAGGTGTCCGGCCGGGGTGTAGTCAAGTCACCATGGGCCGAGACAAGAAAAGATATGGAAGGGGGAAGAAAAATAAAAAGGAAATAAAAGGAAATGGGAGGGGAGGGCTAGGTGTAATCAAGTCACCTAGCCCGGATTCCGCCTAAATCCGACTAAATCCTCAAAAAAGAAAGTGAAAATCTTGTAAAATTTGGATTTTGAAAATGACTCTCGATGTAGTCACATCATCGAGAGTCGGGAGCAACATATACCAAGGTCCCGAGGGCCACCATGACACAAAATAATGGGAAGGGGAACATGCAAAGGGAGATAAGCTATAAAAGACAGAAAAGAAAGGATAGTTGCCATACCTATTGGTTGGCAACTCACTCACTCCATCGTCTCAAAGATCAATGAAGGCACTTTGCTTGTCTTCATCATTGCTATCCCGCTTCGAACTTGATAAAACACATGGTAGAGGTAGTAATGGTGTGAGGGGAGTGGGATTCGATGTGAAACTCGGTGTAAAGGGAAGAGAAACGAGGTGAGGGTATGTAAATGAAGTGTAATGGTCATATGACATGAGCAAGGATGGGTAGGGAGGTTGGGTGGGGGTATACAATGTTTGGGTGGGCTCAAATGTCAAAGAAGAGGCCAAAAGAGGAGAAAAGAGACCATCCCGGTCGGGATGGATGGTCCCGGTCGGGAAGACACACTCGTCCCGGTCGGGAAGCCACCTTCCCGGTCGGGACGGCACTCCAGAAAGCTCCAATTTTTGCACCTCCATCCCGATCGGGACGGCTCCTTCCCGGTCGGGATGGCATATCCTTCCCGGTCGGGAAGCCTCCTTCTCGGTCGGGAAGGGTCTTCATGACTCCCAAAACCCCAAAAGCTTCACCAAAGCTTCAAAAACCGTCTTCCATACTCACGATCCAAGCTTTATCATTATCTACTCTCCTCTAGGAATCACCTTTCCTTCACACCTATCACAATGAACTCAAATACAACATCAAATTCCCTCCCTCACATCGCTCATCAACAATCCAAATAAACAAGAATTTCCCAAAAGCTAACAATCCTAGAAACCAAAATATACACACAAACAAAAAACACAAATACAAGCACAAAAGAAATGGAAAAGATATTTACACTAAAATACTCTCTCCAACTACACCTCCATAGCCATCAAGAGCTCGAAGGAGTAAGTCAAATGCTCTAGCAACATCTTCATTGAAGCTCACATGGCCGAGCCTAGCCACTCCTAAGAGCTTCCAAGTCGGAGGGAAGAAGCGATCATCTTCATTATGCTCGGGGTTCTCGTGATCTTCCGGGTCTTCGGAACCATGATAGCAACGAATCTTATGACCATCCGTTAGGTATAGTGGTCTAGAGTCGTGCTCGGTGTCATGATGTGGGAGATCGCACCCTAGGGGTGTCGCTTCTTCTACGGGGTCGAGAGTGGAACTCTTTTCCACCGCCCGACAAGGATCCTCTTCACCAACCGTCTCACAAGACAAAGGGCTAGACATCGAGTGCGGTAGAGGAGGAGAAAGCATCAAGTTTTCTTCATTGGAGGCTTTAGGATCCTCCAATTTCCCGTACAAGGCAAGTTCCAAGGCATCTACTTCTTTCTCCCAAGTATTGCGCTCCTTTTCACTCACCTTGTCAATATGGCCTAGAGGGGTCATCTCTTCACTCGGGTTTGGATTGTCAACATCCGGCTCTTCACGAAGGAAATCAAACAAATCCAACTTGATAGCCAATACATTGGCTCCCCAAGAGTTATCTTGATAATCATGTTCAACTCCCTCCTCATTGTCGACCCTTGAAGCTTCAACTTCCTCTACTCTTCCTCTATCTTCACCGCCCAAGAAACACTCAACAATGGTCTCTTGATCGACCCCCTCTTCTTCATTTGTAGCTTCACAATCGGGTTGACTTTCTTGTGGAGACACCCGACCTTCTTGCCCAAATGAACCTTCCTCAACATGTTGTGGAGCTCGAGTGGCCGACATCGTGATATGAGCCATGAGTGCATTGATGCGAGAATCTTGCACCTCTATTTGGGCCTTGAACTCCTCCCTAACCCCTTGTATTTGAGTCAACATCAATTGTTGACCCTTTTGCAATAACATCATCATCTCATGTTGGCTCCCTTGTGTTTGGACCAACATTTGACAAGTCTCAAAGTTAGGGATATTTGGTTGTGGGTTATGTGAGGGTGTTTGGTAGTTGTTAGGATGTGGGAACGATCCTTGACAACTTTCTTGGTAACCATAAGAAGAGGGTTCATAAGATTGTTGATGAGGTTGATATGGTTGGTGAAATTTCGGGACTTGGCCATTTGCCCCAAAGTTGTCCCGTGATGATTGATGATAGCTTGGACGCGCCATGTCCATAACGTCGCTTTGGTACCTAGGATGAGCTAGAAGCACTTGAGCAAACGTTAGTAGCCTAGTGCTTGTGAGGCACTAGGAAGGGAGAGTAGCACACAAGAAGAAAAACGGAGATACACAAGGAGAAGAGAACACAAAAGTCAAGAACAAAGTCCACAACTAAGCAAACAAAAGTCTAAACAACGCCGTCCCCGGCAACGGCGCCAATTTGATGGGTGGGATTTGTCGTGGATCCCAACCGTCAAATAAAACCAACTAACCTAGTGGGTAGCTGGGGTAAGTCGGGTCGAATCCACAGGGACGGGAGGTCGGACTAGGGTATGCTACGGTCTAGGACTAGGTAGATTAAGTCGGGGTCAAAGGGGTAATGGAAAGGTCAAGGGAGAACTAGAGTGAAGGAGGTAGTAGGGTAATCTAGGTAATGCCCGGGCTCTTGCAACTTAGACTCACCTAGAGGTTCCACCTAGAACCCACCTTGGCGACACAAACAACAAACGGGGTTACTAGCGTGATATCGGGGCCTAGGTCGCATCCAGGCTCTCGCAACTTAGACCGACCTAGGGGTCGTCCTCACCGAGCTCTCGCAACTTAATGAGGGAACCAAACCCACTAAAAAACTATCACCCACAAGAGAAAAGCAAGAAAAACAAGCATACACATATACATGTCATTCAAGCATTTCAACAAACATGTGATATGCATCAAACCAAGGGGAAACCCAAATCTTCCACCAACATCTCCAACAAACCCTTAATCACCCAATTAACACCCTAATCGCCTTACTAACCCTAGCAAAGATCTACTCTAACATATCTAAACTAAAACTAACACTAACAAGAGAAATCAAAGCAAACAACAAAACTAACATAATGAAACTAGTCTAACAATGAACAATGAACAATGAACAATAACAAGAACAAAGAATCAAACTTTAATGATAAAACAAAGATTAAGAGAAGAGAAAAGAAGATTATACCAAACTAGAGATGAAAGGAAGAATGAAACTTGCATAAATGGAAGAACCCAAAACAAACATCCAAGGTTGTCAATCTTGGTGAAGATCTTGAAGAATTCCCAAATTACAAGCATTAATCTATGATTAACGATAAACTAAGGACTAATCTACACTAATCTATGCTAATCTATGCTAAAACTATCTAGGGTTTTGTCTCTAATGAAAGGCATTAACCTAAGATTACAAGAGGAAGGGTATATATAGGGTTTAAGAATGAAAGGAGAAGAAAAGAATTGAAGGCGGGCGAGCTGTAGCCCATCCCGGCCGGGATGAGGTGGTCCCGTTTGGGACGGGGTTGGTCCCGATCGGGATGACCTGCTCCCGGTCGGGATGAGCCCTCAGTAGCTCCTTCTTCGCTTCCTTCTTCATCCCGGACGGGATGAGGCCATACCCGTTCGGGATGAGCCTTGTAGGCCTCCAATATGAACTTTTTGGTCCCTCCTTGCTTCTCATGGGCTTCCCATCGATTCTTGGGACTCGGGATCGGGTCTCGGAGGCTCGGGATTGGGTCCCAAGGTCTCGGGGTCGACTCCAAGGCATCGAGTGATCGTTCCTTAGCTTCGTTGGCTCCAAAAAGTGTATGTATCGAGTCGGAATCGCTCCAACTCTTCATGAACGGTCTCGGGAACCTGAAACGAGCTAAAGAAGGCATAAGTAGCCCATAAACCGCTCCTAAGGAGCGATTCCACAAGGAAAATGGGACCAAAATACTACGAAATAGGCACTACAAATGGCACTTATCATTTTTTAAGATTTTTCAGAAAAAACTACGATAATAAAACTAAACTACACTAGGATATTGCTCCCCCACACTTAAACCGAGCAATGTCCTCATGCTCGATCGGTAGTGTGTGGAGACACTAAAAAAAGAAGAGAAACTACAAAAATAAAGCTAAAAATCAAAAAGAAAAGCGAAGAAAGGGTAGAATATGTCCGGCCGGGGTGTAATCAAGTCACCATGGGCCGAGACGAGAAAAGATATGGATGGGGGAAGAAATAAAAATAAGGAAATAAAAGGAAATGGGAGGGGAGGACTAGGTGTAATCAAGTCACCTAGCCCAGATTCTGCCCAAATCCGACTAAATCCTAACAAAAGAAAGAGAAATCAAAGAAAAAGTGAAAATACTTGCAAATTTTGATTTTTGAAATGACTCTCGATGTAGTCACGTCATCGAGAGTTGGGGGCAATGACTACCAAGGCCCCGAGGGCCACCATGACACAAATGATAATCGGAAGGAAACAAACAAAGGGAGACAAGCAATAAAAGACGGAAAAGAAAGGATAGTTGCCGTACCAATCGGTTAGCAACTCACTAACTCCATCGTCTCAATGATCATTAATGGCACATAGCTTGTCTTTATCATTGTTCCTCTTCATTCTTGATAAGGTCGCATGGTTGAAGTACTAGGCTTGCATTAGTATAATGAGGGTGAGATTTGAGGTGAAACTCGATATGTAGTGAAGATAAGATGAGGTGAGGGTATGTATATGAAGTGTAGGGGTCATATGATAGGTGATAGGTGCAAGGGTAGGTAGGGAGGTTGGGAGAGGGTATAAAGTGGTAGGGTGGGCTCACATGTCGAAGAGGAGGCAAAAGGAGGAGCAGGGCACCATCCCGGTCGGGATGGATAGTCCCGATCGGGATGACACACCCTTCCCGGTCGGGAAGCTTCCTTACCGGTTGGGATCACACTCCAGAAAACCCAATTTTTGGTACACTCTTCCCGATCGGGATGACATCCTTCCCGGTCGGGATGGCTCATCCTTCCTGGTCGGGATGCTTTCTTCCCGGTCGGGAAGAGTCTTCTAGCCCTTCATAATCTTTTAGCTTCACCCACAAGGTCACCAATACAACGAGACCTAGAATCTCGTCCCCAAAAGCTTAAGAAAAGCTTCAAAAACCCGACTTCCTTTCTCAAAGTCCAAGCTCTATCAACAACCACTTCTCTCTAATGTTCATCTTCACTTCGCATCTATCAAGTAAACTCAATAAACACCATCAAATCTCTCCCTCACATCGCTCATCAAAATACCAAATTACAAGAATTCCACAAAACACACAAATCCTAGAAACAAAATCATAAATAACACAATTACAAACACAAGAACTCTAAAGAAGAGGAAAGAGGAATATACAACATGACGGTTCTTTAGGAACTCCGTCAAACCAAGAATGGGATTCCTCCTTCATATCCATAGCCATCAAGGGCTCGGAGGAGCAAGTCAAACGCACGAGCCACATCATAATGAGGGCTCAAGCAAACGAGCCAAGCTATCCTCCATGGCCTCCAAGGTGGAGACAAGAAGTGGTAATCCAAAGACCCAACGTCATCTTGCATGTTGTCTCCGGGGTCTATCCATCCTACAAGCCTTACCGATCTCTTCCTCCCTAAGCATCGTCTCCTAGACCAACCAAAGCTTGAAATTCTAGCACAAGTGTCAAAAGGGAGTTTAACCCTCTTCTTTTCATCAAGCGAACCCAAGTCATCAACAAGTTCCGGCCCAATATATCCAAATCCTAAAACATCGTTCTTCCCCACATCATCAATAAGAAGAGATTTGAAACTCAAACAAGCGGTTTCAACCTCCTCTAAACCAAGATCCAAATTACACACAAGGGGTTCACAATATTTTATTGGATTATCACATATGGGCGACTTGATTTCTTCATTCATGTCCCATGACTTCACAACACTTATCACCTCACTCAACTCATCCCAAAGTTCAACATCCTCAACAATAGGCTCATAAGAAGCGGCATGAAGCTCAAGAGGAGGGCAAGCGGAGGGGATTGAAGGTTCAACAAGTATAGAGGGGGTAGACTCTTGACATTCCTCTACTATATCGGTGTTTTCATCAATGAAACTCTTCAAATTCCCACTATCCTCACCCAATTCTTCACCAAACACACCCCCATCAAGGATTATCTCCTCTTTCGCCTCTTCTTGGGTAGACGATTGAGGTTCTTCAAAAGAAATTTCGCTTCAAAAAGGAGCGTCATCGGCGACTTCGTGATTAGGTTGCTCCCTTTGCTCAAGTGAGCACCCTTCATCTAGTTGCGACGTTCGGGATAAAAACATTACGGTTTTAACCGATAACGCATTTAATCGAGCATCCATCGCCTCGGTTTCCCTTTGATATTGGGCCATGAATTCACCTTGGTTCTTTTGCATTTGAATGGCCATTTTTTGTTGGCTCCTTTGCAATTGAAGAATCGATTTATATAACTCCAAGATGGGCATTTGGTGGTCATTTGGGTTTTGGAGTGCTACTTGGTAGTGAGGTTGAGGTGATTGGTAATATGGTGGGTTTTGGGGAAATTGGCTTCCATGTCCTTGAAACTCATACCCACGGGTTTCTTGATTACCAAATGAAGCTTGGTGGTACCTTGGAGACATCACGACATAGTCTCGATTCATGGAAGAAGAGGAGTAGCTTGTTGTAGCTTCTATGGGTGGGGAGTTTAGATCGAACCTCATGCTATACTCAAAAATCGTGGCTCATACCCGGTTGAGGACCTCTCAATCTAGCAACCGTCCGTTAAAGCGGCTCTAAGTCATAAGAAGAAGATGGTCACCACCTCTAGGCACAAACTGTAGACTAAGAGCAAACGTGAGAAGTATAGTGCTTTTTGGGCACTAGACAAGAAGGAAATAAACTTCGCACTCACAAGAAGCAAGAGAACAAAAAGAAAAAAGAAAAACACAAAAAAAAAAAACAAAAGACAAAGTCAAGTAGATAGGCAAACTAGGTCTAAACTAGCACCGTCCCTGGCAACGACGCCAAATTGATGGGAGGGATTTGTCGTGGATCCCCACCGATCAAATAAAAACCAACTATTCCTAACACGTAGATAGGGCAAGTCGGGTCGAGTCCACGGGGACGGTAAAGAGGTGTCTCGACTAAGTTTCACCCAAATACAAGACTAGGTCAACTAGGCTAAGCTAAACTAGAATGATAGGAAGGGGATAAACAATGACTATGACTAAGCTAACGAAGAAATCAAAGAAGGAAAGAATAGGGTTAGGTCGGGTTCATAAGTGTAGTAGGATAGTTGGGAGATCAATGGTGCAAGGTTCACCTAGTTACTAAGGTTGGTCCGCGCTCTCGCGTCAAAGCCAATGTCCGCACTCCCGTGTCACAGACAAAACCCGAATACTTATGCAAGATGTTACCCAATACACAAGGATTCAACCACAAATCAATCACACAATGAGAAGAGGAAGACAAGCAAGAGAAGCATTTGCAACTACTACTCTAACAAGCATTTCATCAAACACATGGTATGCATAACATGTGACTAGTAACAAAGAATCCACCGTTACCCACAATCAAACCCTAATTACCCATAATCAACACTTAATCCCCTACTAACCCCACAAAAAGTCTACTCACACATAATGATACTAATACTAACACTGTCAAGAGAAATCAACACAAACAACAAAACATACATAATGAAATTAACAAGAACAAGAACAACAATCAAAGATTAAAACTTGAAAGATTAAACAAAGATTAAGAGTAAAGAGAAAAAGAAGATTATACCTACTAACAAGAGGATGAAAGATTGAAACTTGCATTAATAAGAAAAACCCAAAACAATCTCCCAAGGTTGTCAATCTTGGTTGAATCTTGAAGAATTCCCTTAATACAAGGATTAAGCTAAGATTAACGATTAACTAAAGACTAATCTACACTAATCTAGGCTAAACTATGCTAAACACTACTACAAATCCCTATGAATCTCGACGCTTTTTCATTTGATTTTCGACGCTTTAAAGCGTCGAGAATTATATTCCCGACGCTTCAGAAAAGCGTCGGATTTTGGGCCGTCAGGACTTTCTGACGCTTTTAAGTGTCACTATTCTCGACACTTTCTTGTGTTAGCAATTGAAGCCGACACTTTATGACGTCAAGATTTCTGACGCTTTTATGTGTCAAGAATTCAGAGGTTGACACTAATATGCGTAAAGAAAAAATTGGCGGTAACAAGCCTTGACGCAAAAAAGCGTCAAGATTTACTTTAAAGAAAACGGTCCATATTTCTTTTTTTTTTTTTACATATTGTCAAAAGAATATATAATAAACCTTCAACATTTTTACCGTAAATTAAATAAAATACGAAATAAATAAAAAACAAAAAACCATGTATCGAACAAAGTTAAATCAAATAAAATATTAAATTATAACCGATATACGTAGTAGTGTACGATTGTCAATCATGCAAATATAGTATCATGATTGATTCAAAAATCTCTCCTAAAAAATGAAAGGCTAAAAAAATTACGTGAAAATATCTGCTCTCAAACATAATTGAGTACGTACTAAATTAATAACCCAATCTAATATCGATCGAAAAGAAAAATTGTGGACATGACATAGGTCCACCCCGATGCGGCCACGCGCGGGTTTGGGGAGGCAAATGAATCTCCATATGAGATGGTCAAATTGAAATTTAAATCGAAGTAGGAGTCGCCACCGAACTTTGTGGGAGTTCGGGCCCGTTCGAACCCACTCTATGTCGTAGTGGGCCGTGTACAGAAAACGGCCCATTTCCGATGTCAGAGCTTATTGGGTCCGTCCCTTTGCATTATGATACCGATACCGACATTATCGGATATCGTGTATTGAATGACTCTCGTTGCCAATGGATTCGGACATCCGGAAACCATGGTTCTGAGTAAGGGGTGAGGGTACGTGTTGGGAAGTTCACTAAAAACACCCAACCCCGCCCGCACTTAGCGGCCTTTACTAAGATATCGTTCGTTTTTGGTGTACACGCATTAGTTCGACGGTTGAATGATATGCAAAGAGCGTTTTTGACTAAGCATGTGAATTATGTTTGACTACGTCGTTCAATGCATCTAAACTAACGTCAAAGTTGTTTTAGCATGCGATGTTCATTTTAGTACAATAAAACAAACAACGAAGAAAACGATAACAGATTACAATATACGAGCGGCATACCACCTGGAATTACAATGCAACCAACGATACAATACAACAATCGCGATAATAAAGGAGTAAACGAGTTAGAAGATGTAAATATGATATGATGAAAAAATTGTATTTGGTTTTGGAAATCGATGATTTGGTTAAGTCGTGTAAAAATATGGTGCAATTTATACTCGACTTAAATATTGATAGTCGTAATATTTGATGCTTGATTATAGAATCAATATCGAATATTTAGAGTGGATTTTGAAAAAGTTGTTGAAAGATTGTGTAAAAATTGTGACGAAAAAAATTGTGACAAAAAAAAAATATTGTGACAAAAAAAAAAATTCATGACAAAAAAAAAAAATCGTGACAAAAAGAAAGGGAGAAAAACGGGATTTGATTTTACACCCTCAACCTACATGCTTTGTATACTCGGAACGGGGCTCGTCGGAATGTGGCTTAGGCGCGGGAGCGTCGAGATGATATAGGAAGAGTTATGGTGGTTTATGATTGGGATGAGATTTGACGAGTTTTGCTCTCGGGTTTGTATATGGTTTTCCTAAAATTGCCTAGAATTCCGGGGATGAATTGTATGGGATTGTATCGCCTAAGATGTTATGAGTTGTAGATGTGTTATGAATTGTAGATGTATGATGTGTGTGATGGGAGGGTCCTATTTATAGGAGATGGCTAACTTGCAAATGAAGAAAGTCACCGGTTGGAATGAGGTGGGATTCCGTCTAAGGATAGGAAAAGTAAGAAGTTGAAAGGTAAGAGAAATCCGTTTCTTGGTCGGAAAGAAAGGAATCTCGGCTGAAATGGGCTGCTCGGCCGAGTATTTGGCGCTCAGTCGAGTGTTTAATTCGGTATCCGGATAGAATTCCTACTTGAGATTGAATTCTATCCTTAAATGGATTTGTTTAATATTTTTTGAGGCTGATTTTTGTAGTATTCTAGCCTAAACCGAACTCGTGAGATGACACGGCTGGTCCGTGTGTCTCGAAAAAATATCTTTGACCGGGTTTGACCCGGCCACTAAAAGACGGTTTTGCCCCTAGTACCAGATTCTACCCAAATTAGTCTTATTTGACTCGAAACGACCCACTAGGCTTGGATTTGAGGTTGGTTTTGTGATATTTGTACTCCATAAAAAGCCTAAACCAAATGTCCATGATTTCAAGCTCATATCCGAGTCCATTAAAGCATGTTCGCGTCCGATCATCATCGGGTGTTTGGCGGGAACTACTATAGACACCTGGCGGTCAAAATGTGGGTGTCTACAGAGCCCCCACTCTGACTGAGGCTTGGACAAGGCAAAAGTCAGAGTAGCTACCAGGCCAATCAAGGATTAAAACCTGGCAGACTTCCGATCGGGTCGTTTAGAGTCCATTAGACTTGCGTGAAAGGGCTCGCCAGCCATAAGATAGGAATCATACCTGGGTAGATGTTAATAATGGCGCGGGGACTTTTCCTAAAAAGTCTTGGGTGTATCTGCTTGTAGATGCATCCCGTCTTGGAATCGCGGGGGAACTTGCCTTGTAATCTCTGGGTGTACCTGCTTACAGATACATCCCTGTCTTGGGATTGCGTGGGAGCTTGCCTGTAAGCTCTGGGTGTATCTGCTTGTCGATACATCCCGATTAATGAAAATGTTGCTTGAACTTTCCACTGGGGATTCTTTGAGAATTCTTCGGGAGTCTTGGGGTATCTGTCTGTAAATTGCATGTAATATTCAGATAAAATACCGACTCACGCTGGGGAAGAAATGATTTTTTTGACCGATTTTTGGAAAGAAAAAGTGCCGATTTTTAAAAAAAAAAAATTCAGAAATGCCGAAATTTTTTGAATTTTTTTTGGAAAGTAAGAATGCTTGGGATGACATGATTCCTGATCAGATTCTGACACGGACTCCTAAAATCCTCCGGTTAGGCCTGTATGCCTAGGTAAAGTAGGGAATATCATAAAAATTCCTACTCCAGGGGTGACTAGGAAAGGGATTTTCTCTACTATAAATAGAGAGTTCTTGCCCTTAATCTTCTCATACTCCAACCCAAATATTTTCTTCTATCTTAAAATCCCTTTAGACTTTTAAGACAAAACAAAACTTTCTGCTATGGGTATCGAACATCTGATCGCAATGCTTCATGCGTGGGCCCAAAATTTTCGAGACGAAGATAAGGTTCAGCTAACTCAGATGGGAATTGTTGCTTTATTCCCGCTTCAACGACTCAAGGTGGATGCACATTTCTTGGACGCTTGCTTATCCTTTTGGGATACTACCCACCATGTTTTTGCTTTTCCCCGAGGAGAAATATGTCCCCTTCCTGAAGAGATTGCAGCCGTAGGGGGTTGGTATCCCAATGCTCATTCTGCTATTCCTCCTTTTTATCCTGATCCAAGGAGGAGACTGAGGGATTTTCTTGGGTTGTCTCATGCTGAGACAGCTCGTATGGTAAAAGGAAATTATGTTTCCCTGTTTGACTTGGCTGACAAATTCATGTATCCAAATGGTGCCAGAATTTCTTCTACCTATAGGCGTAGGTCTTTTGCCTTTTGTATGCTGCATCGATACGCCTTTGAAGGTAGGATGGATGCTGGCTCATGTCTAGGCGAGATCAGGCTAATCAGCATAGTGGACCAGATGGAGACAGGCCATAGCCCAGCCTGGC
Source organism: Agrostemma githago (assembly GCA_958450325.1). Classification (NCBI taxonomy): domain Eukaryota; kingdom Viridiplantae; phylum Streptophyta; class Magnoliopsida; order Caryophyllales; family Caryophyllaceae; genus Agrostemma; species Agrostemma githago. The sequence goes on along the minus strand of OY288260.1, from coordinate 29,333,815 downwards.
TGATAACTGGGGAGATTATTATGGGCCTTGACGCTAGGAGACTTGACCCGGATCGGCAATTAACGGGCAGTATTCGTCTTCTGCAGGTATTTGACCGTTTTTTTTGCGAAAATTTCCGAAAAAATTGTTTTCGAATTTTTTGAAATTTTTCCGAAAAATCTGTTTTCGAAGAATTTTTTTTTTTTAATTTTCGAATTTTCCGAAATTTTTTTTTTGATTTTTTTTTCGGAATTTTTGATTTTTCGAAAGTTTTTGACTTTTCGGAAATTTTTGCAGATCTGGCTATCCGAGCGCCTGTCGATTATAGAGCCCCCGGTGTGCATATCCAGATATCGAAGCTGTCAAATTGGCTCACGGTCCCGACGAATAAGCTCGAGTCATCACATAAATCGGAGTTACTGGGATGAAGAGCTAAAATTCCATGGCGGGCCCTTGATTAGGTGGAACGTGATCTGGTGGTTCCTTTCGAAGATGACGGGACTAGCTAAAAGAGATAAAGCCCGTTACCTGGTGATCTTGTCTTTGGATTGGACCGTCCATATTTACCCAGATCGTCTTCTAAGGCAGTTCGGTTCATTCCAGCAGATCCCCGAGACTGAAGCAATCATTAGCGTTTCGCTCCAATTGACGGACGCTATGTGTGACACGTGGTTACAACGCTGGTTTACCCGTGTCATGTGAACCATACCTCGTCCTTGTCAGACCGCTTGGGTCTCCTAATCATTTTGCAATTGGACTTCTGAAGAGTCCAAGGAGGCCCGTAAAGCTTTAAAGACTGATGAGGCTTTTGACTTGGCCCGTAGAGAATTAGTAAAAAACAATAGATGGTTCTTTGATGAAGAGGAAACTCCAACTACCCTTGTTGGGCCGGAGTCGGGTTGTAAGTCAAAAACTAAGACTCGAGCTAAAGAGACCGGTGCTAGTGACTTGGAGAAAAGGCTTGGGCCGAAACTGGCGGCCCGGGACAGGCTAGGCTCGCGCGAGCGACTACCCGAGAGGGTGAGGGCTCGACTAGGACCGACGGAGGTGACCGGGGAATCGAGTTTGAGGAAACGAGCCCGGGTTAAGGAGGTTCCCTTGGTTATTCGGGAGCGCTCACCCCCACGTCGACGCAGGTGGACCGAAAAAGAAGCTAAGGACAAGGGAAAGGGAAAAATGCCTTAGATTTTTTATTATTTAAATATTAGTACTATTTATGTGTGTTTTTTTTTTTTTTTTGTAATTTTCCGAGTTTATCGGTTTTTTTTTTGAAATAAATAATGGAAGTTTATTAAAACCCGTTCCTGTTTTTTCGATTGCAGTGGTTGTGCCCTTTTGAGGGGCTGCCTACGTATCCACAAGTAGCGGAATCAAACCAGACGTAGTTCAGACTTAATTTGCAACTTCGAAATACATCCAGACTATTAGTTCAAGATGCTTATAGCAGTAGAATAAGTAATTCTAGCCCTTGACTTGTCTTTTTAGAAGTTTATTTTGAAAAGATGCTTTTAATAAACTTTTGCAAATGACATTGAGAGAAATGGGTTAGGGGTAATAACGTTTCAGCTGGTCCAGGTTAGTTGGGTTGACAAACTCATTCCCGTCCAGATCTGTTAGCATCACCGCTCCACCCAATAGAATCTTCTTTACCAAATAAGGTCCGGCCCAGTTAGGTTTGAACTTTCCCCTTGGGTCTACTGGTAATAAAGCTCGAACAGACTTGAGAACCACATCTCCTTCTTTGATGTTCCTGGGCCTTACCCTTTTATTGAAGGCCCGTTGGATCCTTTTTTGATAAATCTGTATGTTATTGAGGGCACGAGATCGTCATTCGTCTAAAAGGACTAGCGAGTCATATCGTGCTCGGACCCAATCGGCTTCGGGTACTTGACTTTCGAGCAAGATTCTGAGTGACGGCACCTCTAACTCAACAGGTTGGGTCGCAGTACGAATCGAGGTCCGATATCCCCAAAGAGCAAATGGTATCTTGTCGGGCCAGTCCCGATAATTGTCAACCATCTTTTTGAGTATGGTGACAATAGTCTTGTTAGCTGCTTCCACCGCTCCATTGGTTTGGGGTCGGTAGGGTGAAGACGTATGCCTTTGGATCTTGTACTTGGCTAGCAAGGCTGCCGTTTTGGCTTGAAAATGGGTCCCGTGGTCACTGATGAATTCGTGAGGGATCCCATACCGGCATATTATCCTATTTTGGATAAATTTGGCAACATGGCTGGCGTTGAGAATACGGTAGGATTCCGCTTCGACCCATTTGTTGAAATAGTCGATTGCTACCAAAATGAAGCATTGTCCTCCGGTTCCTGAGGGGTTTATCTTTCCGATTATATCGATTCCCCATGTTGAAAATGGCCAGGGTGACGTCATGGTGTACAGCAGGGATGGTGGCATATGCTGCACATTAGCGAAAATCTGGCAGTTATGGCAATGTTTGACGTAAAGCTGACAATCGGTTTCCATGCTGTTTCAGTAGTATCCGAGTCTCATGATCTTCCGGACAAGTATCTGGGCGTTCATGTGAGGACCACACTCGCCGTCATGTACTTCGGTCATGACCTTTTCGGCGTTATCCTTATCGACACATAAAAGGAGAGCCCCCTGCGGTGTCTTTTTGTAAAGCTGTCCATCGTCGGTACGGACGAACTGGGTTGCTAGCCTACGCAAGGCCTTCTTGGCTCGATTGTCGGCCCCGGATGGATATTCTCCGGTTGTCAAGTATGCTCGGATAGCCTTATACCACGGCTCGGGATCGGGTATCTCGATATCTTCAATGTCGTGGATATATGCTGGCTCGTATCGTCTTTCGACACAGATTGGCATGCTGGTTATATGATCGGGAATTTTTAGTAAAGATGCCAGTTTTGAAAGTGCATCTGCGAACTGATTTTCTTCCCGAGGTAGGTATATATACTCTACCTTTTGGAATTGTTTCTCGAGATGCCTTACTCGTGCCTGATAGGTCACAAGGTTAGCATTTCGGGTTTTCCATTTTTGGAGCGCTTGGTTAATGACCGGAGATGAGTCGCCGTGTACTCAGAGGTTTGTGACCCCTAAATCGGCGGCGGCTTGTTGCCCGTGGATACATGCTTCATACTCAGCAGCGTTATTGGTGACGTCAAAGTCTAATTTGATGGACACGGGAGTATGTTCCCCTCTTGGCGAGCTTAGAAGTATCCCGACTCCAAATCCCCGTTGTGGACATGACATAGGTCCACCCCGACGCGGCCACGCGCGGGTTTGGGTAGGCGAATGAATCTCCATATGAGAATGGATCGAATTGAAATTTAAGTCGAAGAGGAGTCGCCACCGAACTTTGTGGGAGTTCGGGCCCATTTGAGCCCACTATGTATCGCTATGGACCATACACCAAGTATGGCCCATTTCGGTTTCAGAGTTTATTGGGCTCGTCCCTTTGCATTGCAATACCGATACCGTCACTATCGAATCGATATGGAATACTAGAGTGAAAATAAAAGAAAATAAATTAATTTTAGTCGTCTTAAATTAATTAGCGCGATATGGATAAATCGCGTTAATTTATTTATGTGACTAGATTGCTAGATTCGACATCCAATTATGAAATTGGTATCGAATCTAGGGAATCGACTCTTTGCTTGAATTAAAGGACTTGATTCCCTCGACTTTTCCGACATCGAAATAAATCCCTAGGGATTGTGATGTCGGATCCGTGTCAACGGGTTTCGACCCTTATTAAAATACAATGTTTGTTTTGAAAATTGATGTAAATATGTGACTCGAATAATGATGAAAACGAAATAAAAAAAAAGATTATCGTTTAAGTTAACTTATTTCAATAATCAAACGATCGGGGTGATGGGATAAGCGACCGACGACGTGTGTGCAGTACACTTGTATATGCGGTTTTCCTTATCCCACCATCACTCACATTCGACACAAATCAATAAGTATTTTAATGTTTTGTACTAATAGTATTATCGATATTATGATGCAATTGACGAAATAATAAAAAAACAAAAAAAAGATGCGAAAAAAAGAAGAAGACGATGAGAAGAGAAGGAGAAGAGAAAAGGGGTTTGGACACCCTCAACCTACATGTTCTTGTCTCGGATCGAACTCGTAACCGTGGCTTTAACACAAGAGTCTCGAGGTGTATGAAGGTTGAGTTGTGGTGGCTCGAGATCGATTCCTAAAATCTAGGTTTAGGGTTTGCTAGTGTGGAATTGCTTAGGGTTTGCTTAGGGTTGTGTGTTTAAGATTAGGGTTGTAAAAGTTGTAAAAAAGTTGTGTAAAAGGGTTGCTTATATAGGCATGCCTAGGGCACCCGGTGTAGGTTTACTCGACCGAGTAGGTGGCCAACTCGGTCGAGTGGCCCGTTATGCCTGCCGTCGGGCTCGAAACAGGCCCACTCGATCGAGTGGGTGGGTCACTCGATCGAGTGGCCTAGCTGGGTCGCGCAGGTCAGTCTTTTGGACCTTGACGTTGGATGCTTGATGGGTCTTGTGTTTGACTTAGACTTTTGATGATGTGAGGGGCTGTTTTGTGTGTCTCGGAAACGACTTTGACCGGGGTTGACCCAATCGCTAAAAAGTCAGTTTTTTTATTCCGGTGTCGGTTTTGGCCCAAATTAGTCTTGTTCGACTCGGAATGATCCACTAGACCTGGATTCGAGGTTGATTTTGTGAGATTTGTACTCCGTAAGTGTGTTAGCCAGCAATTAATGGATTTGAGCCCGTATCTGAGCGCATAGAAACATGTTAGCGTCCGATCATCATCGGGTGTTTTTTGGAAACTGCCATAGACACCTGGCAGTCAAAATGCGGTTGTCTACAGAGCCCCCACTCTGACTGAGGCTTGGACAGGGCGAAAGTCAGAGTAGCTACCAAGCCCGTTAAGACCTGGTAGACTTCCGATCGGGTCGTTTATAGTCCATTAGACTCGCGTGAAGGGCTCGCCAGCTATAAGATAGGAATCATACCTGAGTTTGATGATAGTACCTCCGTGGGGCATTTGGACTTGTCGCGTAAGTCCTGGGTGCCCCTGTGTGTAGGCCCACCCTGCGAAAATGCTAGGGAGATTTAGAGGGTTGCATGTCCCAGTTTGAGTCGTACCTGCATAAGTCACATAAAAGTGCATGCAACACGTAGGTAGTAAAATGACTCGTGCTGGGAAAAATGATTTTTGAATTCTTGAATTCTTGAAAATTTTGAAATCTACAATTTTTGAAATTTTGAAGTTTTGACTCCTAAAGCATTTTAGGAAGGAAATTTGCAGTTTAAATAGTCCGAAATTTGACCTTGTCGAAAAGGTTTTTTTTCAAATGGCTAAATTTTGCAAATTTAAAAGTGGAATTTGAAGAGAGAGGCCTACCGACAGACTCGACTCTGGACGTGACAGGACGAGTTGACCGACAAGGACATGACTCTCTAAGGGTTGGACCATGACTCGTTAGGGGGATGGGCCACCTAAGATGACGAGGCTCTAAAGTTACGCTATTCCGTAGCCTAGGCGAGTGGCAACATGGGAACGATCTGTCATAGGGGGACTGCAGTAGTCTGTAATGAGACTGTTTTAGTCTGGTGCCCTTCTGGATTTCTGATTTTAGGGTACAGTCCAAAATGGATATTGCTTCGAGTCCTGACAGATTCTCGTCTTCGACTGAGCCAAGTACTAGGACACACTGTAGAAAGGAGGCTAGATTTTGAAAGTATTTGGATTATGTGAGTGGAAGGAGAACTTCTGTCTAATAGAAGCCCCCAGAACGACAAAGCTAGCTACTGAGAACATGACAGTGTCGTGACCGGAATGATAGTGCTTTTTGAATGCGTGTCAATGTGGGTGGTTGTGCCTCTGTTGAAAGGCTGCCTACGTATTCACGTCTAGTGAAATCAAACCATGTCGTAGTTCAGTGTCGGAAGATATATTATGATGCCTAGTCTAATAGGACTTTGTGTGTAACTAGCCATAGCGATGGTGTAGGCTAGGTGCATCCCCAATGATGTCTTGATCAAAGGGCTAGAATGGTTAGGATATTGATCCTGTGACTGTGAGCGTTCTCCGGGGTAGCCCCCAGAGGTGGTCTGAACTATTTGGGCATGTTCTATGCCGACCGTAAGTTGAGTCCCGTGTTTGGGGCTGGTAACTGGTTTGGATGTTTTTGAAAATGTAGAGCTAGGTTGAAAGTGGCTTTGATGCTTCGAAATCTGGAGCTCGATTTTGTGGAACTAAGGCTTCGATGGTAAGGTATTGTAATGTGGTAGGAAAGGGGGAAGTCGAGTAATGATGGCTCGAACTTCGATTGGGCTGGTTTGATAATGCGGGATCTGGTTTCCATGTCTGGCCCTAATGGTTAGGGGTATCCTATGGAGCTTGAATCCTTAAAATTCTGGGCTGTCTCTAGCCTAGGTCTCGAGGAGGTCTTGAGGGTTGTAATGTGGGAAGGTTGAGTGTGGTGTTAGCTAACCAGCTTGATTGTTACTCCCCTATTGGATGGTATTGATAATTTTGAATTTGACCGTACCCCGGTCAAAGGATTTTCACTTGAGTTGACCATTGACCACGGTCATGGGTATTTGATTTTTTTTATTGACCTCTCAGCCCCGGTCATGGGTTTTTTGAATTTTGGTTGACCTCTCAGCCCCGGTCATGGGTTTTTTGAATTTTTTCGTCCAATTTTTTTTTTGCTGGTCAGACTAACACCAAAGGTAGGGATCGGTTGATCTTATCGGATGGGTGTTTTTTGTGGGAAATGGGCTTGCCTCCCGTCTTGGACCCAAACTAGGAGACTACCCAAATTTGTCATAGGATTCGATATGCTCCTGCTAAGGGTAGTTATGTGGCTTTTCTATACCAGACATGGAATAGGTAAAAGGAAAACACGGGCTCGGTTTCCTGCAATCATTATAGATGTGCCTATAATAGTCACGTGCATGTGCTCACAGTGTATGACGGTGTTCATCATGTTTTCGGGAACATATAAGGAAAGTATATATGAGAAATAATATTGAAAGCTGATTTTATTGAATTTTGAAAAAAAGAGGACAGAATACAGTTGACTCTGACTCTGACTTTGACTTTGACTTTGAAAGAAATAGTACATCCTAGACTCGGACTCAAATCCGGGCTCTCGAATGATGTTCTCATTAGTCGTCGGCTTCTAAGGACTCGAGTTGATGTCCAGTATAGCCTTCAGTAGAAGCTTCACCCAGATCTTCATTATGTCGAAGATCGTCTTCAATCCTAATGCCCATTTCGGTAAGCACCGCAAAGTTTGAAATGCCGGCATACCTAAGATGGACGCGGTAGGAAGGTAGGAGGTTGTTGATGAACGCCTCCACTAGCACTTTCTCGCTGGGCTTATCAACCAACTTCACACTTTCGGCCCGCCATCTTTGGAGATATTTGGTGAACCCTTCTCTGGGCTCTTGGGCCATCACTTCCAAAGTACGCATTGTAGTCTGGATCTCGGTATTTTCAGCATAATTCCTAGCGAATTCAGTCGCCACATCATCCCAAGTCGGGTATTTCTTGGAATCGAGCCTGCAGTACCAGGCTTTGGGGTGCTTCTCGAGGGAGGAAGGGAATAAGTGCTTAAACATGGTGGACTTTACCCCATTGACCGCCATGAAATATTTGAAAGCCCAGATGTGATGGACCGGGTCTTCAGTACCCTCAAACATTGGAATTCCCGTAAGGTTGAGGTTAGCAGGTAGCTCGTCATTCAAAGGTGATTAGGAACGAGCGTTTTCAGTGTGGATTGAATTGTTCGTCGACAGATGAACCTGTTCTTCGAGCCTGCGAACAACGCTAATTAGTTCAGCTATGGGCCCAGTGGGCTTAGATCCTTCAACAGGGGCCGTCTTCTCTACGACGCTCAGGCGGGTGGCTAAAGTTGCTTGGTTAGCCTGGATGGTAGTCAGTTGAGTCTCGATCTTGGTCAGAGCATCCTTCAATTCGTCCATCTTGCGTTGTTATCTAGTAACGGGTGGCCTGTCTGTAAGAATACCGCGTAATCAGAAAGGTTGCTTCGGAACTCAAACTCACCAAGGCATAGGAAATAGCGCGAGAGGAGAGATGACTCCAGTTTGATTCGGGTTAGACTCCCCTAAGACAAATGTGTAGGGTACGATTCTCGGAGTGACTGTGATTAGTCACTCCGTCGGAGAATATCCCCCAATGTGAGACTAAGGACTTAGATGGTGTGGCATCTTAAGTGACTCGAAAGTGGGGTACGTGAGACACGTGTAAGACATGACCCTTAGAGCAACCGTGATTGATCACTCTGCTAAGGGGTAGCCCCCGAGTGAGATTGAAGGTTTTGTTAAGACTCGAGTGTCGGACGAGTGACCCTTAGACGTAAGGACCGTGAACCTTTTGTTATAGGGCTATGCCTTGTAAAAGGTTGACTCAGAAAAGACTCCTAGACGGGTGACTTGTGAAAGGTGGGCCTTTCCTTAGAATTCGGCGGGTGGGCCGAGTCCTGTTCGAAGGAAGGTCCACGTGAAACATCCTCAGCCTTTGGACTCGATTGTGTAGACGGGCCCTCCATTGCAGGAGTATGTCCTACATGGGTAGGCCTTGCCTTAGTCTAATAAGGCGGACCGGGGTAGGGAAGAAACTCGTGATGTAAGATCGACAGAGTTTCGACGCTAGAGACTTTGACGACTTAAGACACGACCCAAAACTGCTAAATACGGGAAGTCCTAAGAAGAGGAAGGTTTTGAAAATTGATTGTTTTTGGAAAGTCGAAGAGAACTCGGGGAAAGGCCCGATTTTTCGAGAAAATCGAAGAGTGTATCGGGCCTCGGTTTTGAAAGTTCGAAAATGTTTTCGAGTTTTGGATTGGGCAGCATACCGGCTAGAAAATAGGCTATTTTGAGTAAAATCATAAGTCCTAAATTCGGTATGTCTCCCGGGTTTTGAAATTGGATATCTTGAAAATTGAAAATTTGAATGTCGAAAAAAGAATTTCCAACGATTTGAAAATTGAAGATGAGATCCCAAAGATTTGAAAATCGAAAACGGCATCTCGGAGATTCGAAAATCGAGAATGGCATCTCGAAGATTTGAAGAGTAGAATTGAGATTTTGAAAATTCGAATATCAGAAAAAGAATTTCCGATAATTTGAAAATTGAAGATGAGATCCCGAAGATTTGAAAATCGAAAACGGCATCTCGAAGATTTGAAAATCGAGAATGGCATCTCGAAGATTTGAAAAGTGAAACTGAGATTTTGAAAATTCGAAAATCGAATGGTGGATCGGAAGTTCGAATTTCGAAATGGGCCGCATGCCGGCTAGAAATTAGGCTTGTTTTGAGTCAAATCATAAGTCCTAAATTTCGCTAGCTTTCCGAGTTTTTGAAAATTGAATATTTTTGGAAAGATGCATTTTTGAAATGATGGTTTTTGAAAACGACACGGAAACCAAGTAGCATGTAGTCAAGCATTATAACGACGCCATGTATGCTCTATACTAAGTCTCGGTCGGTCTATAAGGGGTCTATACCAGTGTACATAGTCTAGACGTTGATCGGGACGGACTTTCTAAGTCGAATTGATCTTAGAACATGCCGCGAAACCCACTCGAATCGACTATGGACTTCTTTTGACATATCCATATTGGAGTACATCAACGGTATAGCGGGACGTCGGTCGCGAGTATCGGCCCAGGAAAATATGGGTTATGCATGAACCGTAAAACTAAAACGCGTATTGTATTTGTCAAACGATTTCTATTCGAGTCTCACCCTGAGGATGCCGATGGTAAGTCACGCATCAGTTAATCCCCAGCGGAGTCGCCAATTTGTGGACATGACATAGGTCCACCCCGACGCGGCCACGCGCGGGTTTGGGTAGGCGAATGAATCTCCATATGAGAATGGATCGAATTGAAATTTAGGTCTATGTGGAGTCGCCACCGAATTTTGTGGTTATTCGGAACCATTCGAGCCCACTCTATGTCGTAGTGGGCCGTATACAAAATACGGCCCATTTCCGATGTCAGAGTTTATTGGGCTCGTCCCTTTGCATTTGAAACCGATACCGACATTATCGGATACCGTGTATTGAATGACTCTCGTGCGCCAACGGTTTCGGGCATCCGGAAACCGAGGTTCTGAGTAAGGGGTAAGGGTACGTGTTGGGAAGCCCACAAAGGGCACCCAACCCCGCCCGCACTTAGCGGCCTCTACTAAGAATTCGAATGACTTTCTAATACGCGCGTTAGTTAAACGGGAAAATGATATGCAAAGATTATTTTCCCTAAACATGTGAATGGAATTGAAAAGGGTTTCTAAGTCAATTTAATGCAATTAATTCTAACGTCAAAGTTGAATTTTAGCATGTGGGTTCATTTTAGTAAAATAAAACAAACGATAAAAATTGACAAAGGAAACGACAAACGGTTAGTAACGATATAACGAATAATAACGGTTTGCGCAAATATTGAATAAAATCGAATGATAAACAAGGTGATGTATGGTTTGAAAAATAGTAAATACACATGATTGATTAAGCACGTGTTGACCTAAGTCGTAAAATACTATCGAATTTAGAAAATAGAAGAATGTACGACTCTCGTTTTGGTCGTGATGAGGCCACTCGATCGAGTGGTCGATAGACTCGATCGAGTGGACCTTCAAAAAAGGATTTTGCTTTGCGTTATGGGCCAACTCGGTCGAGTACATTGCTACTCGATCGAGTCACTATGAGACTCGACCGAGTAGAGGTCGAAAGAGACATTCTGACTCGATTTTGTGATGTCACTCGATCGAGTTACTAAGGCACTCGGTCGAGTGGCACCTGTACGAACCAAGTTCGCTTGCAATTTTATTATTGACTTTGAAATTGTTTTTGATTTTGATAATTCGACGATTCTACCAAATCGGACATAAATATTGCATAATTTATGCTTAACTCGGATTTTATAAATTGTCGATTTTGTTGAATCGAATATAAATATTGCGGGATTTATATTCGATTCTAAATTTGAATGCTCGTAGTATCCCATATTCGATTATCGAATCGATATGGAATACTAGAGTGAAAATAAAAGAAAATAAATTAATTTTAGTCGTCTTAAATTAATTAGCGCGATATGGATAAATCGCGTTAATTTATTTATGTGACTAGATTGCTAGATTCGACATCCAATTATGAAATTGGTATCGAATCTAGGGAATCGACTCTTTGCTTGAATTAAAGGACTTGATTCCCTCGACTTTTCCGACATCGAAATAAATCCCTAGGGATTGTGATGTCGGATCCGTGTCAACGGGTTTCGACCCTTATTAAAATACAATGTTTGTTTTGAAAATTGATGTAAATATGTGACTCGAATAATGATGAAAACGAAATAAAAAAAAATTATCGTTTAAGTTAACTTATTTCAATAATCAAACGATCGGGGTGATGGGATAAGCGACCGACGACGCGTGTGCAGTACACTTGTATATGCGGTTTTCCTTATCCCACCATCACTCACATTCGACACAAATCAATAAGTATTTTAATGTTTTGTACTAATAGTATTATCGATATTATGATGCAATTGACGAAATAATAAAAAAACGAAAAAAAGATGCGAAAAAAAGAAGAAGACGATGAGAAGAGAAGGAGAAGAGAAAAGGGGTTTGGACACCCTCAACCTACATGTTCTTGTCTCGGATCGAACTCGTAACCGTGGCTTTAACACAAGAGTCTCGAGGTGTATGAAGGTTGAGTTGTGGTGGCTCGGGATCGATTCCTAAAATCTAGGTTTAGGGTTTGCTAGTGTGGAATTGCTTAGGGTTTGCTTAGGGTTGTGTATGTAAGATTAGGGTTGTAAAAGTTGTAAAAAAGTTGTGTAAAAGGGTTGCTTATATAGGCATGCCTAGGGCACCCGGTTTAGGGTTACTCGACCGAGTAGGTGGCCAACTCGGTCGAGTGGCCCGTTATGCCTGCCGTTGGGCTCGAAACAGGCCCACTCGATCGAGTGGGTGGGTCACTTGATCGAGTGGCCCAGCTGGGTCGCGCAGGTCAGTCTTTTGGAACTTGACTTTGGATGCTTGATGGGTCTTGTGTTTGACTTGGACTTTTGATGATGTGAGGGGCTGTTTTGTGTGTCTCGGAAACGACTTTGACCGGGGTTGACCCAATCGCTAAAAAGTCGGTTTTTTATTCCGGTGTCGGTTTTGGCCCAAATTAGTCTTGTTCGACTCGGAATGATCCACTGGACCTAGATTCGAGGTTAATTTTGTGAGATTTGTACTCCGTAAGTGTGTTAGCCAGCAATTAATGGATTTGAGCCCGTATCCAAGCGCATAGAAGCATGTTAGCGTCCGATCATCATCGGGTGTTTTTTGGAAACTGCCATAGACACCTGACAGTCAAAATGCGGGTGTCTACACCCGGAAATTGGATGCCCCGTCAAAGTATAAGTCCCACGTCTCGGTGTCAGTGTGGAAAATATCTTCATCTGAGAAGGACCAAGTGTCGGTGTGTCCTTCTTCGGTTACGGGACTGTCGGCGAGAAATTCGGCTACTATTCGGCCCTTGATGGCTTTCAACGGTACGAACTTTAGATCGAATTCCGCTAACATTAGAGTCCATCTTGATATCCTGCCGTTGAGAATGGGCTTTTCGAAAAGGTACTTGATCGGATCCATTCTAGACAGTACCTGTACCTCATAGCTGAGCATGTAATGTCGGAGCTTCTTAGTGGCCCAGACCAAAGCTAAACACGTCTTTTCGAGCATGGTGTACTTACACTCGTACTCTAAAAACTTTTTGCTGATGTAATATATAGACCGTTCTTCGGAGTTGACTGTTTGAGCTCGCATAGCCCCCATGGCTGTCTCTGTCGTGGTTAGGTACAGCGACAAAGGCAAACCGGGTTGAGGTGGCATCAGGACCGGTGGTGAAGACAAGATTCCTTTGATTCTATCAAAGGCTGCTTGACGCTTGTCGTCCCACAGTAACCGTTCCCCTATTTTCAGCTTCTTGAAGATCGGTTCACACACCATGGTTAGCTTTGAAATGAACCTGCTGATGTATTGGACTTTTCCGAGAAACCCTCTTATCTCCTTTTCGGTCTTTGGAGGTTGCATCTCGGTGATGGCCTTAATTTTGGCTGGATCGACTTCGATACCGCGTTGGCTAACGATATGACCCAGTAATTTGCCAGAGGTTACCCCGAAACTGCATTTCTGAGGGTTTAACCTCATGTTGTATTTGCGTAATCGGGTGAAGAATTTTCTCAGGGCGGTGATGTGACCGTCCCTGTCTTTGGATTTGACGATCATATCGTCTACGTAAACTTCCACTTCTTTATGCATCATGTCATGTAATAAAGTTGTGGCGGTTCGTTGATAGGTGGCCCCGGCATTGATGAGACCAAATGGCATAACAGTATAGCAATAAGTATCCCAGGGTGTAATGAAGGTGGTCTTATCCATATCCTCCTCTGCCATTTTTATTTGATTGTACCCGGCATACCCGTCCATGAACGATAGAAGGGCATGATCAGCTGTGTTATCCACCATTATATCGATGTGTGGTAACGGGAAATCGTCTTTCGGGCTCGCCTTGTTAAGATCCCGAAAGTCTACACAGACGTCTTTTTTAGGGACCGGCACGATGTTTGTAACCCAATCTGGATACTCGGAGACTCGTATGAACCCAGCCTTGAATTGTTTGTCGACTTCCTCCTTGACCTTGAGGGACCATTCGGGCCTCATGCGTCGGAGTTTCTGCTTAACCGGCATGAACCCTTCCTTGATCGGTATATGGTGCTCGGCTATTTCGCGATCTATCCCCGGCATATCCTTGTAGGACCATGCGAAGACGTCTTTGAATTCTTGAAGGAGATTGATGAATTGTTGTTTCTCCCCGGGATCTAGAGATAACCCTATCTTAAGCATTTGAGGCTCTAAGGTTGTTCCCACGTTGATGGATTCGGTTTCTTCGATTACCGGATTGTGGGATTCCCTTTGCTCCAGTTGCTCGATCAGGTGTGGAGGTAAGGATACCTGTTCATCGGGTTTCTAAATGTCATTGCACAGAATATTTTGAAAATTAAGAAAATTTTGAAAATGAGACAAGTCGTAAGCAGAACGGTTGTTATTATTCATAAATTGAGAAAATAGCTCGAAAAGAGCTGCCATCTGATCGCTTGTCAGTGGCGGGATAGGTAGGGTGCCCGGGACAGACCCCGAAGCACCAGGAAAAGCTAAAGGGAGAGGGAGAGTTACAGGACTGACCCTAGTACCGGACTCACTAGACTCAATCTCAGACTCTGACTCGGACTCTGACTCAGATTCTGGCATCTCTCCTTCTCCTGTGATCAGCTTGAAAGTTCTTCCTTGACTGTCAGTCCATTTGACAGTCTTCCTCCAGGCTTTCTTTTCTGTCCCGGATCCAGCATCCGAGATCAGCTTGGATGGATCAAAGGTGCGGCTGCGAAGAATGAGGCTAACGAGTTCTTCCTTCGACGTTGAGGCCGCGAGCTCCTCTCCAAAAATTAGCCCCAGTGCGGGCTCAACATTCTTAACATCTTTGGATCGGCCGAGGGCGAAGATGTCATCTGGTATGTAGTTGCAGACCTGGGCCAAGTGGGTCCCAGGGCGCGTGGTTGTGGGCTGGTATAGGCCTGTTTGGACGGATTCGAACACCGGCGTGACGAAGATGACTTTGCCGGCTCCGGTTTGACCCATGTTTTCTGGGGGTTATGGTGTAACCCAGACCGGTTTGAATCCTCCCGTTATCCAGAACTTCGAGGATTTTTCCTGTAGGGAGATCGGGCCTTGATGTAGCCCCTGGTAGAAAGCCCAGATTTTGCAACATCTAGTCAATGCTAACCGTAAAGTAAGGTCGGAAAAGGTATTCTTCGTCGATAGCCCCTATGAAGTCGAACCCCCAAAGATCGGTGCAGCCCGAGGTGTTGTAGTTGGCCACAGTCATAGGCGTGGCTTCCAGAGTGATGACGGTATCGTGTAAAGGTAGCTTGATCTTCCGTTGCTGGGTGGAGGATACAGCCTTGGTCGCGTGGATCCAGGGTCTTCCTAAAAGAAGGTTAAAGGAAGAAGTTACGTCGATCACTTGAAATTCCAGCTCCTTCTCTATCGGGCCCGTTACGATAGCAAGCTTCACGGCCCCGGCTACTGACTTTGGACTTCCGTCGAAAGCCTGAATGGTTTGAGCTGTAGGAATGTAGTCGGCCTCGGTGATACCGAGGGCTTTGGCAGTCCTCAAGGGGAGGACGTTGACTGCGGACCCATCGTCGATTAGGGTCATGGGCAGATATTTCCCACGGCAGATCACCGTGATGTAGAGGGCCATGTTGTGGGTTGGCCTAAATGGTGGTAGATCAGCATTGGAGAAGGTAATAAGTGGGCCTTCTTCTTTAGCTTTCCCCTTTAGGTGGGGCAGAACCGTGGCTACCATTTCAGCTGGGGTAGCCGTAGAGTCGATCTTGACTTGGTCGAGGGCCTTAGTGAGTGCCTCTCGATGTTCTTGAGAGCTAACTAGGAGTTGCCATATAGAGAGGTCAACTCGAGTCCTGCTCAGCTGCTTCACAAGAGCCTTTTCAGTAGTTGGCTCTTCCGGGGCGATCTCCACTCTAGGTGGCGGCTCGGTGACGATGAGGGCGTAACTGTTGGCTAAGGCCTTGGACTTAACCTTTTGGATCTCCTCGGGCGTGATAGGGATAGCTTCTCCCTTGGTGAGATAGACGTCGTCTTCATCGGCACACCAGATCCCGTTTATTTGCGGGACGAACGGGGAAATGAGATGTGAACAGTCCATGACTTCCCCGGAGAAGATGGCGTGAGTGGCCAACGGGTTGTCCTTGTTGCTGGGCTTGCCTCCAAGTAAGGGGATCTTCCCACTTTTGATGAGATCCTGGATAAGATGCTTTAGCTTCCAGCATTTCTCGGTATCGTGTCCCTTGCCACGATGGTACTGGCAGTAGGCTTGGATATCGTAGGACTTTGAGCGACGCTCGACTGGAAGCTCAGGTGTTGGACCTATCGGGTTGACCAGACCTTTTGATGAGAGCCTTTGTAAGGCATTCGCATAGGTGGTACCTATGTCACTGAATACCCGGGGTGTGGTATTCTTCTTGGACGGGGTATCAAGTAGATTTACCTCGTCAAAGATTCTACGAGTAGCAGCGGCAGATGTGGGCTTGCTTGTCGACGAGCTGGCCCCTTGGTATCCCTTGGTGGAGGCCTTAGTGAGGCTTTCCAACCTTAGATCATCCTCGATTCTCGTTCCCATCTCGGTTAGGACCGCGAAGCTAGGTATGATGGCGTACCGGAGATGGATCCGGTAGGCGGGCAGGAGATTCTTGACAAAGGCTTCAACTAGGACTTTTTCACTGGGCTTATCGACCAGTTTGACGCTTTCAGCCCTCCAACGTTGAAGGTACTTCGTAAATCCTTCCTTAGGTTCCTGGGCCATTACCTCCAGGGTGCGCATCGTGGTATGGATTTCCGTGTTGTCGGCGTAGTTCCGAGCGAATTCCGTTGCCATGTCATCCCAAGACTTGTACTTCTTGGAATCGAGCCTATAGAACCAGGCTCTCGGGTGCTTCTCGAGGGAGGAGGCAAACAAATGTTTGAACATGTTTGACTTAACCCCCTTAAGGGCCATAAATTCCTTGAAAGCCCGGATATGTAATACCGGGTCTTCAGTTCCGTCGAACATTGGGAGGCCCGTCAAGTTGAGATTGGCAGGCAATTCGTTGGTTAGGGGTGCATAGGCCCGAGCATTCTCCGTATGGATCGAGTTGTGGGTCGACAAATGGACCTGGTCTTGCAGCTTGAGGACCGCGCTAGTCAATTCGGCTAAAGGCCCCTTGGTTTCGTCTTCACCACTCGGCCTATCCTGTTCCATGGCGCTAACCCGGGTAACGATGGCGATTTGGTCTCCCCTCATCTGGTTCAGTTGGTCTTGGATCTTGGCCAACGAGGCGGTCAGTTGATCAATGGAGTCCTTAGTCATGGTTCGGGTGTGAGGTGGCATGTCTGTAAGAACACCGTGTAATCAGAATCGGATCTAGATCGAAGAGTGCATCCCGAGCAAGAAGAGGAAAAGACTAGACTCGGAAAGAAAACCGAAAACTGACTCCTAGACGGGTGACTGGTGGACGGTGGGCTTTCTTTAGGATTTTGGCGAAGTGGGCTTAGTCCCGTGTGAAGAAAGACCTATGTGTGAGCTATTCCCCAGACTTTGGACCCTAAAGTGTAAATGGGCTTCCCTTTGTAGGAGTTTGTCCTACGTAGGTGGGCCGTGCCTTGTCAAATAAGGCGGACTGGGATAGGGTGGAAACTCGTGACATAAGATCGACGGAGTTTCGACGCTATAGACTCTAACAACTTACGACAAGACTCGACACTATTAAATACGGGAAGTCCTAAGAAGAAGAAAGCTTTGAAAAGAGGATTTGGATTTGAAAACCGAGAAAAGTCGGATAGGATCCCGATTTTTTTTTGAAAATCGAAAAAAAAACGTTACCGGGCCGAGATTTCGAATTTTTGAAAAGGTTTGGACAGCATACCGGCTAGAAAATAGGCTATTTTGAATAAAAATCATAAGTCCTAAGTTCGGTAGCTTTCCGGGTTTGAAAAATGGATGATTTTCGAAAAAAGATGCAAGTTTTTGAAAACGACGGTTTTTGAAAAGACGAGACATGGATCAAGTAGCACGTAGTCACGGAAACAGTATAATGACGCCATGTATGCTCTTAGTCTAAGTCTCGGTCGGTCGAATAGGGTCTATACCAACGACGATAGCTTTCTTGCAAATCAGGACGATATTCCTAAGCCGAGTTGGTCTTAGAACCTGCCGTAAAACCCATGCGAGTTCCGCCATCGAAGTCTTTAGTGTGCCCATTTAGGAACGCACCGTGGTATAGTGGGACGTCGGTCACAAGTAACCGGCCCGGGAAAGATTGGGTTATGCATGACCCATTGAACTAAAACGTGTACATTACTATTCGAACGATTTCTTTTCGAGTCTCACCCTGAGGATGCCGATGGTAAGTGACTAATCAATTGATCCCCAGCGGAGTGGCCAAATTGTGGACATGACATAGGTCCACCCCGACGCGGCCACGCGCGGGTTTGGGGAGGCGAATGAATCTCCATATGAGATGGTCAAATTGAAATTTAAATCGAAGTAGGAGTCGCCACCGAACTTTGTGGGAGTTCGGGCCCGTTCAAACCCACTCTATGTCGTAGTGGGCCGTGTACAGAAAGCGGCCCATTTCCGATGTCAGAGCTTATTGGGTTCGTCCCTTTGCATTATGATACCGATACCGACATTATCGGATATCGTGTATTGAATGACTCTCGTTGCCAATGGATTCGGACATCTGGAAACCATGATTTCGAATAAGGCCAGGGTGAGGGTACGTGTTGGGAAGTTCACTAAAAACACCCAACCCCGCCCGCACTTAGCGGCCTTTACTAAGATATCGTTCGTTTTTGCTGTACACGCGTTAGTTCGACGGTTGAATGATATGCAAAGAGCGTTTTTGACTAAACATGTGAAATATGTTTGACTACGTCGTTCAATGCATCTAAACTAACGTCAAAGTTGTTTTAGCATGCGATGTTCATTTTAGTACAATAAAACAAACAACGAAGAAAACGATAACAGATTACAATATACGAGCGGCATACCACCCGGAATTACAATGCAACCAATGATACAATACAACAATCGCGATAATAAAGGAGTAAACGAGTTAGAAGATGTAAATATGATATGATGAAAAAATTGTATTTGGTTTTGGAAATCGATGATTTGGTTAAGTCGTGTAAAAATATGGTGCAATTTATACTCGACTTAAATATTGATAGTCGTAATATTCGATGCTTGATTATAGAATCAATATCGAATATTTAGAGTGGATTTTGAAAAAGTTGTTGAAAGATTGTGTAAAAATTGCGGCGAAAAATTGTGACGAAAAAAAAATATTGTGACAAAAAAAAAAATTCATGACAAAAAAAAAAAATCGTGACAAAAAAATTGTGACAAAAAAAAAATTGAGAAAAACGGGATTTGATTTTACACCCTCAACCTACATGCTTTGTATACTCGGAACGGGGCTCGTCGGAATGTGGCTTAGGCGCGGGAGCGTCGAGATGATATAGGAAGAGTTATGGTGGTTTATGATTGGGATGAGATTTGACGAGTTTTGCTCTCGGGTTTGTATATGGTTTTCCTAAAATTACCTAGAATTCCGGGGATGAATTGTATGAGATTGTATCGCCTAGGATGTTATGAGTTGTAGATGTGTTATGAATTGTAGATGTATGATGTGTGTGATGGGAGGGTCCTATTTATAGAAGATGGTCAAAGTTAATTTCATAAAAATATATTGGTCGATTAGAATTCTTAAATACGAGTTAAAAAACAATTTTTTTCAGACTGAAGATATTGTAAGAAAATAAATCAATAATTTGAAAAATAATAATACAACGCTCGAAAGTTGCGGTTATGAGTCATGCTCGATCACTTTTTTTTTAAAGTTTGTTTGTCTTCAAAAGAGGTTTAATAATTGTGAAAAAATTAATTAATTACGCGGTAAAACTAAAAGAGCCTCAAACAATATCAGACATGTCTGGATGATAAATCACATACTTATTTCTACTTGCTATGTACGCCGCATATTAGCTAGCATATATTACATCATTTAAATGTCATACAGTCTTTCAAAAGTCATACTTAAGATTATATAATTTTAATTAAACATATTGTCAAATTAAGAGAAATCAATGACTTCAAAAATTATGATTAGTTGAAAATCAACAAATTAGACAACCAAAGTTTTATTTACTTGTATTTTGTTTTACAATTTTTTTTTAAAACTAAATAAAAGAATGACAATTTTTTTGAGTAATAAAATATTTTCAAAATTAATATTTTTATTTACTTTCATATTATCTAGAACTTTAAATTTTAATGAATTTTTTAAGACTAAAATTTGACATTTGACTTAACTTGAAAGCAATTTATTAAAGTTTGAAGAACCATATTAGCCACATGCGTTTATTACATAAGTGGCTAAAAAATAATTTCACCATGGAAGTTAATTACATCGTGGCTAAAAAATATTTGCCACAAAACAAATTCGTGGCTAAATATATTTTTGCCACGGGTGTGGCAACTTTCGTGGCAAGAGTGATTATTGGCCATGACTTTAATAAAATTTGTGGCGCGAAAAAATAGATTCATCATTCCATTTCGTTCTTGTTTCGACAATTCAAAAGTCGGAGACGGTTTTCAAGTTACTTTTAGCCACGGGAAAAATTGTCCTGTGACATATTTTTTTTCTCAGGTAGTGAATCAAAATTTTCCCGTGGCTAGGTAAAAATTCGCCACAAATAACAAATTACCGTGGCATAATTCGTGGCGCAAGTGACAATTTGTTGTAGTGCTTCTTTTTGGATTAATTTAGGAAATTCGAGTTTGGAACGACCCTCTTGCACTACTACAAATCCCTATGAATCTCGACGCTTTTTCATTTGATTTTCGACACTTTAAAGCGTCGAGAATTATATTCCTGACGCTTCAGAAAAGCGTCGGATTTTGGGCCGTTAGGAATTTCTGACGCTTTTAAGTGTCACTATTCTCGACACTTTCTTGTGTCAACAATTGAAGCCGACACTTTATGACGTCAAGATTTCTGACGCTTTTATGTGTCAAGAATTCAGAGGTTGACACTAATATGCGTAAAGAAAAAATTGGCGGTAACTAGCCTTGACGCAAAAAAGCGTCAAGATTTACTTTAAAGAAAACGGTCCATATTTCTTTTTTTTTTTTACATATTGTCAAAAGAATATATAATAAACCTTCAACATTTTTACCGTAAATTAAATATAATACGAAATAAATAAAAAACAAAAAACCATGTTTCGAACAAAGTTAAATCAAATAAAATATTAAATAATAACCGATATACGTAGTAGTGTACGATTGTCAATCATGCAAATATACACTACAAGAGTTTAAGTATTGGGCGACTGAACTTAGCTACCGTCATCTGTAGCTAAAAAGAGACGCGCGACTGATAACAGTCGCTAAGCGACCGTCGCTAAGGTTAGTCGCATCTAGCGACTGATTTCAGTCGCTAGGTCCTCAATTTTAGCGACTGAAATCAGTAGCTAAATGTTCTATTCAGCGACTGATTTCAGTCGCTAAATGGTGTGACGTGGTAACATTTAGCTACTGAAATCAGTCACTAAATAGAACATTTAGCTACTGATTTCAGTAGCTAAAGTGCCTCAAATAGACCGGTTATAATTGTTATTATTCTAGCCAAAATCTGCGCAATAAAACAAACCAACAACCACAATACATCCCAAACATCATTCCAAAGGTTGTTCCAAACGTTACGCAAGCTTCACACTCCAAAATGGACGACAAAGTACGCAAACATCGTGAATACACTAAATTAAAAGTGTTGTTACAAACTGTTTTTTCAACAAGCATTCAGAAACTACAAATTGTTTTCAATTACTCACCTAACAGGGAAACTAGCTAACGCACCACTACCACCGTCACCGAAGGGATCTCTAGGATCCCGGTGTCGGGGAATGGGGCCGGAGTTACAGTTCTGCTGGTGCATGCTCCTAAGGCGCTGTAGCTCTTCCAGAGTTTGCAGGTTAACGGACTCCTGCATCTTCAGCCTCTCATCCTGTTCCTTCAGCTTCTCGGCCATAGCATCCCCTCGCGCCCTTTCCTCCTGCAGTTCCGACCTCATCCCAGCCATTTCGGATGGCACACAGTCCGTCGAGGTCGCATGGCCCCCACGAACATTGGGTGGTGTCCAGTACAGGGAATGAGCGTTCCCCGTACCGTACACCGCTCCCTTGCGGTATCCCTCCGCGACTCTGAACCAAATCGTGCTCGGGTCCACACCTTCATTCTCGGGCGCTCCAACGGCCTCCTGATACGAGTCCTGAAAAAAATTGAAGTCATGAGTAGGTGGGTTGTGTGAAGAAAAAAAAGTAACGAAGTCCTATGTTTGAAACTTACCCAAATGTCCATATCCTTCTGCGTGGCGAATGATCGGCCGGTGGCTTCGTTCCCCTTGCTCTTTGTGTCGAGAAATAGCTGAACAGGCGGAGGGAATTCTCCGGTTTTCTTCTTTACCTGTTGACAGTACACGTAGATTTCTCTTTTATATTTATAATGAAAACATTAAATAAGAATCCAAAATAAAAATCAAAGGTAAGGAAATACTAACATTCATGGTCCGCTGGTGCATCGATTGCGACCCACCATAGTGGGTGCGCTCAGCAAAGCCCTCGGGGTCCCCTCCCCGCCTCTTGTTCTTTTTCGCTTGGACGGATCTTGCAAGGAACTTCGGGTCGGAGCGGGCTGTTCTGAACTGTTGGATGGCGTCACCTACAATTTATACACTTTGAGATCAATACGTGTTTTGAAGAAATATACAACTTCCTATTCAAGTACTAACACTAATTGAGTAATCGAACCTTTAAGGTGTCTCTGTAACTTCTCGTCGGTTGCCATCTTATACATCATGTGTTTGTATCTGGGCTTCGAGACATCCATGTACCGGTCTCTCGCACACACCTCGAGACCCTCGTTGTAGAAGTGTTTCAACTGCAAGATCGTTTGTCGTCATTGTATTAGTAATCTGTAAACAGTAACAGGTAATTAATAAAAATCAGAAATTGGTGTACCTTGAAGTTGGCAAACCACTTCTCTCGTTGCCACAGAGGCACCTTAGTCTAACACGTGCAGTACGTAGTCAATTCCTTCATGAAACTGTCTGTCACGCCTGTTACCACCGCACGAGTACGAAACCTACACCAAAGAGTGAAATAAGATGATGTCTCACAAAAAAAGGAAATATAACGTCTCACCATGTGTTCTCTGGGCTAATAATAAGGCGTCCGTCGTCTGTATACTGAAGCCCTTGATCCTGTTGTGGTTGTTCTGGTTGCTCCTCGTCGTTCTCCCCTTGGTTATCCTCCTCTCGCCGGTTCTCCTCCTGGTCCTCCTGCTGCTGGGACCCCCTGTTCGTGTTGCTGCTCCCACTACCATAACGCAGTCTGCTGCCCAACGTCATATCTGCAGACATATAATAGTAGAAAGTTAGAAATTCACATCATAATATTGAAATAATTTGCCCAAAATAAGTAATGTCATAACGGCATCATCCTTCCAAAAAAGCATACATCCATCGGAACAAGCATCGATCTTTTGATGCGGAAGTTCAAGACCTTTAACAATTTTTTTGGTATTGTAGAATGTTTTGGTCATAATGTTGTCTTTTGGGATGATTTTCTCAATCAACGCAGCGATACCGTCTACGCACCCAAAAGGTAGGTTATACTCACATTTGAGGGTCACTACCATAGACGCCACTTCTAACAATGTCACATCACACCCTCCATATAATGGCTTCTCCGCAGCCTCTAACATATCAAAAAAAGCTTTCGCTCGTGGGTTTGGCTCTTGTGGGGTTGGTTGGTCATCGTCGTTAGTGTAAATGCTCTCATCATTAAACAAATTGCACTCAACCACATCAACAATCATTCCTCTCACCCCGCCCTCATTCTGATCCACCTCAGTTACCCCAAAGCAGACGTCTCACCATGACATATCCCATAATAATAATTTAGGCTAAACCCATTTGAGATAATATGTTCCTTAATCAGAATATCATCCAAGAATTTGAGGTTCTTACATTTCACACAAGGACACCTAAATCTACCCTCTGACGCGTATTCGGGATGGGTTTTAGCGAACTCAAGGAAACTATTAACACCCTCTAAAAATTCAGTTCTGGGACGTCGTCTCTTATCTAATCTTTCCTCATACATCCATTTTCGTTCCTGTCGCTTCATTTTTTTATCTAAAAAAATTGAGACAATAACCATATACAAATTATTTTCTCTTAAGTAATTTACTAATAAATACACACTAGTCACATATTTTGTAAAATTCTCAATTCACCTAAACATAGTACTATTTGCACCTAATCATCCATAATTACGTTACTAAATCGACATAATTGTATTTCAATTTCGATTTCCTAACACATCAAAACAACCCAATTCATTCAACTACGTAACCGCAAACCCTAATTTTATACTAACAATCTACCTATTTCAAATTGGGGAACCTATTGGGCGATTAACATTCTAACTACACTAAATATTCCAACAACTAAGAAATTATCCAACCCAAAAAATAATTTATTTAAATCTATAAAAACAGAAATTAACAAATAATTGAAACTAAATATAGATAGATAAACATACCTTAAGGAAAATGAGAGAATTGAAGAAGGAATGAAGAGGAATGGAGGAGGGGCGCGTTTTAGAGAGGGGGGGGGGGAGGGTTTTTTAGAGAGATAGAGTGAAATGAGTGAATGAGCCGGGGGAGGGAGGGTGTTCGTTAATTTTAAAAAAATTTAACACCCTTAGCGACCAAAATCGGTCGCGCGTCGTTTTTTTTAGCGACTGATTTCAGTCGCTAGGTCACAGATTTAGCGACTGAAATCGGTCGCTAATTAATGAAGTTAGCGACCGAAATCGGTCGCGCGTCCATTTATTTAGCGACCGATTTCGGTCGCTGAATTTAATTATTTTTTTAAAAAAACCGTCTCCTCGTCCAGCGACTATTATCAGTCGTGCGTTGTACTTTCAGTCGCAAAATAGTACTATGTAAGGCTAAAAAAGTATTAAATAACAGTTACGTGAAAATATCTATATGAAGTATTTCTTGTAGTGATAGTATCATGATTGATTCAAAAATCTCTCCTAAAAAATGAAAGGCTAAAAAAGTTACGTGAAAATATCTGCTCTCAAACATAATTGAGTACGTACTAAATTAATAACCCAATCTAATATCGATCGAAAAGAAAAATATATGTAACGAAATGTCTCATCACGAGTATTAAATAACAAAACTCGCGTGCATGCAACAACAACCGTCTTAATTAATAGAATAGTCTGAAAACAAGTTCTTGCAATTACTCCGACGGACAATCATCTTTTGCAGAACCTGAAACCTACAAAATAATAACCAATTTATATGAGCACAGACGTGATGAAAGGTTAAGATTAAGATGACAAGCTTAGATAAGATTAAGATGAAAGCTTCTAGGTTCACGCACATTTGTCACGTTTGATGACAAAAGTAGTTTACACAAGCGTATACACAACATTACCATATAGTGCCTCAAAGGCATGAAAGGAGACAAGATCTGAACAGACTAATCAATACTTTAGTCACACAGGCTGTTTCGGGAAGCTTAACCAAGCATAGAAGAGACGTTAAAAAGGAACAAAACAAAAAAGGTTACACCCAAGATCAAAGATCCCACATAAGATTTCTTCCCCTAGACTTGTTTCACATTCAACAATTTTCCAATGTAGATCCTGCATAAATTCCAGAGGAAAGTCCATACCGAAGATTAAATCACGTGTACGGAAAGGGCATAAAGGTCCAATTACGAGAATTCCGTAACGAAGCAATATGATATCATAAATTCATAACCTAGTTAATCCTCCAATAAGAATTCCATAACGAAGCAATTCCTAAGTATATGCTTATAATAGTAAGACTTACTACTATTCCATAAGCCATATATATTACATAAAACACAATTTCCCAAACAGAATAATTAATTAATTAATTAATCTCGTTAAATATATAATTTGGTAGTAAACACCAAATTAAAACCGAAAAATGAACCTGTGTGATTATGACATAGAGAGAAAATGTGATGTAACTGCACCAGATTTGAGAGATTAGCCTATATCAATTACTGTAAGAATTAGGTTATGAAGATCAATATAAATAATTAATTTTACATCTTCCATTGTTGTCATTGATAGTTTTGGATGCTTAATCGAGTACCCGAATGTTAATCTGATCACCATGAATGTAGGATTCTTCATAAAGCAAGATGTTCCACTGATTTCCCACTGTAAAAAAAAGTAACAGCATTAGCTGCATCTCGACCTGGCAAATGGGTCGACCGGGTCAAGTCAGACCAGGTGTCGGATCAGGTCAGTTTTGACAGGAAGGCGTGAAACAGGATGTTTACCAGTGACCAGATGAACATCGCCATCTCGAATGCATTATGTGTGTCACAATGTATCAATGATTTAGTAATTTCAATTAGATTAAACCCTTTTGAGATAAAATGTGATTAGAACTAATCAAATCAACTAATTGTAAATCTTACTTGAAAAGATATGAACTGTATTAACCTAAGCAGAAGCTTAGGTTTTCAAGGCCAGAACAGCTCGTCCCTTAGTCTGAAAACATGATTTTGCATATACGGGCTTGAATCCACCGTCTCTAGCGCAGGCTTTACTACTATTCGGTGTAGTTTTGTTCCGATCAGGATGATTATCTTCGACATGAAAAAATGTCAGTCGTCAGAACGTGATTTTCAGAATAAATTAAGCCTAAATGACAGTGTTTTCAAACTTACAATTGCTGGAAGAAAGGAAATGAAAAAATAGGCGCGACTTCCTGATTCAGGTTAATGCTGTTATGGTTAATGCTGTTAATGCTCTGATCCCATGTTCACGAGTTAAACCGGCTTTTAATCTAAAATCTGCTGTAAATTACCGTGGAAATCGAGGTAGATGCAAAATATGGCATATATCCAAAGGGGAATACTGCATCAGACAACAAAAAAAGCCGATTCATTAAATGTCTAAACAGTTAGTTTAGCCTCTAAAGTCACCTGATCCCGACAATGTCTCGGAATTCATCATGCATGCTCCTAGCCATGTAGTTCAGGAAATCATAGGACAGTGGAAGCTGATGACCCTGCAGACAAATTTACGAGACAAGTTTCGAAAAAAACTGACAATTCTTTTACAGTTTGTGACAAAAGATTTTTTTTACTAACAATAATAAAACAGAAGCGCAGCGGAGTGTAGTCAGATTTGCTGATAGAACTCCAAAATTGATGGCCGAAGCAAAGCTATACATAGCGCGACAAAACAATAGTTTGTGTTCAGAAATTCGAACATCATATCATGACAGTACAGTAGTAAAATCGGAAGGATGAAATTAAAAAGCGATGTTACCAGCCAAACAAGAATGCGGTGTTGAGCCCATGGATGCGATGCGTGATCAAGTACAAACGTATACAGACGCCTCAGCTTCTGATTTGACCCGCTGTTGTTGTCTAGGACAAAAAATCCGACTTCAAACTTCTCAACTGGAGTGGAACAAATGAACAACAATTTAAAGGGTCCAAAAATTAGATGTGTTTCGGACCTGATGATGTTCGTAAAGCCAACAACCTAGCTTCATTTTCGTACTCTCTCCAGCTATAAATCTTTAAAACAAACAAAAACAATTAACACTTATCATTTGCTAATTAAGTACTTAACTACTGAGATAAAACTGGACAAAATTTGCGATTTAACCTTAGTTACAGCAAATGCAATGGCTAAAGAGCAGTAAGTGATATGAGTCAACCCTAGCACGAACAGCAACCGACGGAGCTGCTCAAGGCTTTCGTATGCCACAAATGCTTCATCAAGATAAATACATAAACCTAAGATGACAAATCAGTACAAGACAAAGAGGATTACAGGAAGATTAATTATAAGCTTTCATCTTAATCTTATCCTGAACCTAGAACGATGTTATCCTCTTTCATCTTAATCGTTCTGTACACCCGTATGAAAAACCCGTAATCAATTGAAAAACCCGTATGAATTGAACAATAAAATCATCAAACAAATTATCAGCAATAAAATTACATCAAACAATAAAATTACAGCAGCAATAAAATCACGGAACATTTTATCAGCAACTGTTATGTTCTATGTAATCATCAATAACCTTAATATGAGAGAAATACTGATGAATTGATGATAATAAACGCGGATGAAACTTCTCAGTTGACGAATTGATGACCGACGAAGATGATGACTAATGATAGACGTGCGGGTGATTGAGATGATGATTCACGCGTATGAAGATGAGGATGTATTACCTTGATACGCGGATGAAGATGATTGACGAAGATGGCGGATGATTGACGAAGATTGACGAAGATGATGATTGACGCGGATGATACAGCTGATGAAGATGAACCTAGGTTTAGATGAATATTGATGCGCGGCAGTGTGCGTGGTATGTGATGTGAATGATTTTTTTATTTTTTTTTGAAATCGTGATGTGAATTATTAGCTACCCATATCAGCGCGAGAATAATAGTGGTTTTGGGAGAGGATCAGCACGTGGGACTAGTTTCTTAATTTATTAAAATTATTAATAATTATTTTATAGTTCTTGATACATGAAAGAGTCAAGATTGGTAATTAGGTACAAAACTAGTTTTCGTGCCCGTGAAATTCACGGGACTTACAATGGTATGTTTGTGCGATCTCCCTTTAGTGCAGTATCTTCTTTGGGAGCGTTTGTTGGCAACGTAGTGGTCAATTGGTGAAAGAATGGAAATGTTTAATGTTTGGTTTTGTTACTCGAAGTTGTGTAAATCGCAACGATGAGATAAGTGTTACTCGAAGTTGTGTAAATCGCAACGATAATGTAGACAGCAAACAACGCCAGTAAATAAGGAATAAGGGAATATGGTAAGCCACACCCCCAAATCTTGGTAAATAAATTGGAATATAGTTCGTGGTAGGTGAAAAACAACGTAGCATAACACAATTAACTAACAATAATACGTAAGTAATTTTTTGACCAATGTTTGTAGGTTTCTTTATTGTGCTTCTCTTAAGTGTGGTGTGATGTTGTTGGCCTTAGTCGCTTCCCAGCCTTACTAATCCCTTTCATGTTTGTGTCCTTTGCGTTAGGGTCATCTCTGCAACACATTGTAGACAGATTATTGCTGCCTTTTTTTTCCTCCGGCTCGATTCCCCAGTGGGTCCATCAGGGGAGCTGATTCTTTTCCTCTTCTGACCCCTTCCTGATCGGCTTGGAGGCGGTGGGGGCCGGGTTTTTTTGCTTCGGCCAAAATATTTCTTCTGGATTCCCTATTTCGCTTTGTTAGATGAGCGTACAAGCGACGAATGTGAGGATTCAACCCCAACTGTGGTTGTGGCTGCATTGGAGGCGTGACCTGGTAGTGGGTGTGTAAATAATAAGCATCAGTGTGACTTTTCTGCACTTCGGATTGGTTAATCATTCATAGTCACTAATTTATGCCTTTCGTGTATTTTATTCATAATATGCTAAGCGTGGAATAAGACCATAATTAAAGGCGGTGGATAAAGAATGGTGAGGATAAATAAATCCGTGTAACGTGCAATGCTAAATTAAATCACCTTGGATCATATGATGGCAGTCGCAGGGCAGCAATTATGTCACCTCGGTTCGAAAATGGTGGTTCAAGTGATACCGCTGTTCAGAGAAGTCGGAGAGCAGGATTAGCAATGCACATCAACGATCAAATGCAATCAAGTTTCCGGGGAATAAAGTTGCCACCCTTACTGAACAAAGACGGGCAAACAATGAAATTCTACTTGCAACCAAGTCATGTTAATGTGGTAGCTGAATGTAGGAGCATAAAATGTGTTGCTCTCTTCTTATTTACAATAAGGTCTCTTATTTCAGTTCGTGAAGCGTCATGCTTGGTATCATCGACTATATATCAGTAAAAAATGTATTGCTGTTTTCCAATTTACAATAAGGCCTCTTATTTCAGTTCGTGAAGCCTGATGCTTTGGTATCATCGACTCTATCAAACTTGTTACGCCTCGCATGTGTTCAATTGATAATAAATCAAAGAATTGACACAGCAGTCGCGCTGAAAACAATCAAACTTATTGAAAAACAATGCTACAAGCCGGTAAAATAAAATCATATGCAGATGAAATAGATTTCCAACAATAAATCTACTACTGACCTCCCTGCAAATCATATAAAGAAACCAGCAAAACGAAACGCAAGCATTTCAATGATAGAAACGTATCAAAACCTCAAATCACAGCAATCATAGCATGTGGGAGTGGACCTCATGCAGTTTAATGTCTGCCCTATAGACTGGTATAGTGGTACGAGGATAACTTAAATATTGCCTATTGATTGGTGCCCTGTTGTGGTTTCTTTGTTGCAATGTCATGCAGAGGTCTCTTGGCATTTTATAGGATCAAGCAATCATTAATATATCTGCTGTCTCCTTTTTTCCTCTTTCCCAGGAAGATATTTAGCTAAGTAATACAGTCATTAACCCTAAATCAACATTGTATTCTACAGGTAAACAGACATGAGACGCCTTGTTGACACTATCGATACATCGCAACAATGGATACATGCGAAAAGGTGAACTCACAAATTACCGTCATATCCTATCAATATTTTACGCTTTCCTTGTTCATCAGGTGCTTGAATTAATACTTTACACTTTCCGTTTTGGGAAAATATGATACCATAGCCCCTGAACTGGTTGCCATTTTGTTTGAAGAAATGTACTTGGGGGAGTATTAAATCCTACATGCGTAAATCATGATTCAGACGTAATGAGGGAGGGTCGATACATATGTGCAGTTGAGGTTGAATTATTAGCAACCAAATGCTGTTGAATTGCAGACTAACCCTAGTGGTCATGTGCAGGTCTGCAAAGGTTCCAACAATAAATCTACTACTGGTGATTCTGCTACTTTTGTTAGGGCGTTATAACAGCAAGTAATGTGCAGGAAGCAGAACACTGCTGGTGGTGCTCATCAGAACAGGAAATCGTCAATCTAAGAGCAGCATAAATGGGCCATAATAATTTGGTTCAGGACCTCAAGTGAGGGCGTAGTAGTTAAGTCAATGTCATACAGCGGAAGACTAAATTTGACCGATGAAGAACAATAACGAAATAGCATAAATCTTACCAATGAAGGCGGACGCGACTGGCAACAATTTGGAGCAAGAGGCCGCCGAAGGTGCAGACGGACGGAAAAAGGAAGGCAAGGGACGGCCTTATTTTGTCATATGCATGAACTTGAGAGGTATAAATAGACTCAAAAAACTTCAGTTCATAGGATGCCATTGTAACTGCAAGGAAGTTAATGGAAGAGAACTTTAATGGAGGAGTAAATGTGCTTAATTAGGAACTTTAATGTGCTTTAATGGTGAAGATGGGAGTAGGAACCGGGGTAGATTAGTTAGGGAATTGGTTAGGAGAGCAGCATAACCACGCAGAGGGGTAGATTAGTTAGGGAATGGGTTAGGGGAGGTGGCATTTGCTATGCCACGTGTCAATCTCTTGAGGGTTGTTGGTGTAATAGACTAAGAGGGAATGACTTTTTATTGTTTTATATAGATAGGGTCGACCCTTTAAAAAAGTGTCAACCTCAAAGTGTCCGAAAAATGGGGAGTTTGTAGTAGTGTTGGCCTTAGCCAAAGAGAGCGGGATTGCACCTACCTACAGTGTCGAACGAATCCATGGTTCGCTTATTCCACTCCGTTTAACACCTCGTTGTACCCCTTTAGAAGATTAGGAGGACCTAGCTAAGTCATCAACACCTTTATTGCATAATTTTCATAGTATTAGGCCTTGGTCCTTGTCTACGTGGGTGATTTTATCTTGGAAGTTTATTGTTGTTTAGGTAAGTAATCGGTGTCTTCCCCGCCGTCTCGATGAGGGATTCAGTGTTTTATTTTTGCTTTGGATGCGTCTATTCTTTCATGTTATGTGTGTTTTTTTTGTGTTTAGTCGTATCCACCAATTTGAGCAAGCCCCAACTTGCGTTGCATGGGAGTACTCTACCTCATGGGTATTTCGATGTGAGTTGAACGGACGGAGCGGGCCCGTTAATTGCCCCGTATCGGCTTAGCATAGTCTAGCTAGTAGTAGTAGTATGTAATTTCTTTTTGGGTCTTTGCTCAAGGACGAGCAACAGTTTAGTATGGAGGAATTGTTGTGTGCTAAATTTAGACCGTTTTTCGTCTCAGTTAGACCCGTTTTCCCCTCGTTTTGCGAGACTTGAGTCCGATTATCGCCTTATTTTGAGTATTTCTCGCATTAGCGTCCCTCTTGTGGGTTTTACGTGTTTTTGGTAGTTTTTCTATCAATTTTGATAGGTTTTGGCGCCAAAATCACGATCGAGCTTCCACGAGCACAAGAGAAGGGAAAACCGTCCAAAGAGCAAAGCACACAACTTAAAGTTCAAAGTCATTCAATCATACGACGAAGAATGAGACAAGAAAAGAGGCCAGAATATGATCGGGTGAAGTTTCATCCATTAGCGTCCCTCTTGTGGGTTTTACATGTTTTTGGTAGTTTTTCTATCAATTTTGATAGGTTTTGGCGCCAAAATCACGATCGAGCTTCCACGAGCACAAGAGAAGGGAACACCGTCCAAAGAGCAAAGCACACAACTTAAAGTTCAAAGTCATTCAATCATACGACGAAGAATGAGACAAGAAAAGATGCCAGAATATGATCGGGTGAAGTTTCATCCATTAGCATCCCTCTTGTGGGTTTTACGTGTTTTTGGTAGTTTTTCTATCAATTTTGATAGGTTTTGGCGCCAAAATCACGATCGAGCTTCCACGAGCACAAGAGAAGGGAACACCGTCCAAAGAGCAAAGCACACAACTTAAAGTTTAAAGTCATCCAATCATACGACGAAGAATGAGACAAGAAAAGAGGCCAGAATATGATCGGGTGAAGTTTCACCCGATGAGAATTGACCGGGCGAAGTTTCGCTCGACGGTAAATTTGCCTCCCCGAAGATTTTTCCGAGAGCTTCTCCACCGGGCGAAATTTCGCCCACCGGGTGAAGTTTCACCCGATGGTAAAGGCATCCAAAATTGCAAAACTGGAAGAGTTCACCGGGTGAAACCACCGGGTGAAGTTTCAGCCGGCGGTATTAGTCCGTGTACGATAGGGTGAAGTTCCACCTCATTAAGATTAAAGGGTGATTGTCTCACTATTGGAGCAAAAAGTTGGATTTGGGCTTTAGGTTAAGAGATCCATTAATGCACTACTATATATATGCTTACCCTAGTTTGTTGCCCAAGACATCCCACATTACAATTCCATTACACCACCATTAGTTTAGATTACTCCATCCTCTCACTGCTTAGTAGAATATTCTAGTAGTAAATCTAGTAGTTTTCTATAGTAATTTTGTAGTAGATCTTCATAGTTTCTTCAACAATTCTCTAGATCTTTATTCAAGTTTGTAGAAGATTATTATTTCAAGTTTTATTTGAAGATTTTTGGGGTATATCAAGGGACTAGTGACAAATCTCTTCATTCTCTTCACAAAGATTCATCTTTTATTTATGCAATCTTTCTCTTTATTGTTGATCTACATAGTTGGTATATTTCTCTTCCATTCTCTAATCTCTAGTTTAGATTTATTATTGTTCTTTCAATATTGTTCATTTTATTGTCCTTTCATTATTGTCTTGTTTTGATCATCTTTGTTTATGTTGTTTTAGATTGTTTTATGTTTTAGTTTTGTTGATTGTTATTTTGATCATCTTTATGTTGTTAGTTTCTCTAGATTTTACTTATGTTGCTCTAGATTATTTTCTAGTTTATTTTGATAGATCACAATTTCTTTCATAGTTTAGTGGTTAAATTGTTAGATCGTAATTTCTTTCTTGTTTTGTTATTATTTTCTTTAGATTTAGTTATTATGCATGTTTTAGTTAATTCCTCCTTTGTTAATGTTTTGTTGTCTTCCATTATGAGTAGTGAGTAGATTTCTTGTTGGGGGGTTTAGCGATGAGGATCTTGGATTATTTGAATTGAGGAATGTTTGGTTGGTTGGTTGGTTGCTTGTTGGTTTATCTTGTTTATGGTTGTTGTGTCATTGTTGTTTTAGTCCGGCCAACTAGACCGACCTTGACTCATTTTTATCAATATGGGGAAACTTGGGGTAGAAATTACCCTAACTTGAGACTTACCCTTCTTCGCCGTGAAAGCGGGTTTTTAGGTGGGTTGGGTGAAGAAACCAAACGGTGGCATTCTCCCTTTATCAATGTTGTGACTGACCCGATTCCGAGACTCTTAGACCCCAATTTCCGAATCCCGACTTTCCCCTAACATCTTTTGCTAGATTGATCATCTCTAGTTATTTTTATTGCTTTCTCTCTAGTTGTTTAAATTTCCGTTCTTTACCGCATTTCTAGCGTAGACTCAACCTTTAGAACCCCCTCTAGATTCCAAACACGTCGCTTTTAACTCGATATTACGTTCCGTTCCCTATGGACCGACCTCGACATACCACGATTACTCTAGTTTTTGTGTTTATGCGAGTCTATAAATATTGTTTGACCCCCCATCTTCACTAAACGACCGATCCGATTGGGCGAGCCGTCACTCTCCAATTCGCAGTTCTTCATCTTGTTTCTCTTTCCCCTTGCCGACCTAACCTCACAACTAAAAACAGAGAAAACTGAGGCGGACATTTTGCGTCGGACAAATAATCCGACAAAGGTATTTATGTTGCGTCGGGTAACTCGACACTACTAATTTGCGTCGAATTAACCGACGCTATCCGCCACCATGGAATAGGCGCCAATAATTTCACGTTGGCGCCACTATGTGGAATTGTTGTGGCGGATTAGCCGACGCAAATCCGACCCAATACGAAGGTGTTGCGTCGGCTAATCCCGACACACTCTCATCAAGTCAACGCGTCTTCTTACGCGGCCAGTCAACAGAGCGACGCATATTGCATCGGATTAGCCGACGCAAAATTGAAATTTGCGACGGTTATTGCGTCGGCTAATCCGCCGCAAAGTTTTTTAGCTTTAAAAAAAATAACGCGACATTACAATCAGATCCACATAACCCAACTCCCCCAAACCCCCCTCTCCTCTAAGGCTATTTCGACGACGAAGCGCGACAACCCCAAATCTCACCCACCTTCGGCGACTCACGGATCTCTGGCGACCTAACCCTGCCCCCTAAATCACCCCCCTAAAATCAAAACCCTAGGTTTCCTTCCCATCCCCTTTTCCGGCAAATACCACCCGACCCAGCTCCGGCGACTCTCAGGTATGATTTTCGTCCTACTTTCCGGCTTGTGTTCTTCCCTTAACCCTAGGTTTGAATTGTTGATATGGATTATGTTTGATTTGAGTTAATTGATTTAATTGAGTTAAAATTATTAGATTTATGTTTGATTTTAGAATGGTTATTTATGTTGGGTTATTGGAATTGTTAATTGTTGGATTTTGTTGGTTAATTGTTAGAATTGTGGTGGAATGATGTTGTTAGAATTTTGTATTGTTGGTTAATTATGTAGTTGACCTTAGTAGTAGTATAATGGAGGATTAGTAGTAGTAGTAGTAGTAGTATAATGGAGGATTAGTAGTAGTACAAGTAGAAGATTAGTAGTTGTAGTAGTAGAAGTAGAAGATTAGTAGTAATAGCAGATTAGTAGTAGTAGTAGTAGTATTAGTAGATTAGTTGTAGTAGTAGTATTAGTAGACACAATCTAGATGTTATGCATATCAAGAAGAACTTCTTTGAGCAGATTATCAACACCGTAATGGACGTACCGAACAAGACATCCTTTGGACCAAAAGGCAAAGCCGATTTCAAGGAACTGTGTCTTGGGCGACCCAAATCGTCGTCGTTTGTTATGGGAAAAAAAATGAAAGGAAGGCTTTGTGCAACTAGGTGGCTGGTTTGAAGTTCCCGGATGGTTACGCGTCCGACTTATCTCGGTGTGTGGACCAGTCGAAGTTAATTTTGCATGGCATGAAAATCCACGACTGTCACATGTTTATAGCGCGCTTGTTGCCAGTAGCATTGAAGCAGTTGGTACCTATGAACACCTGGAATGCAATAACAGAGATTATTCAATTCTTCCGTGATTTGTGTTCCAGTACGGTGTCAGTCGAGTACATGAGACGGCTGGAGAACAATATTCCCGAGATCCTTTGCAAGTTGGAGAAAATTTTTCCTCCGTCATTCTTCAACTCAATGGAGCATCTCCCACTTCACTTGTCGTATGAAGCAAGGGTTGGCGGTCCAGTTCATTACCGCTGGATGTACCCATTGGAAAGGTGACATCCTCAACTCCCGTTAGTATGACTTATTGTGTATTAATTATCAAGTAAGTGATATATTTTCCTACCACCATTTTGCAGGTTCCTACACCATTTGAAAAAAAATTGGGAACAAAGCGCGTGTCGAGGGGTCAATACGCAACGCGTATTTGTTAGAGGATACATCAAACTTCTGCTCCTACTAATTCGAAGATCACGTTGACAAGAAAGCCAAAGACCTGGACGTGGGTGTGCATGAAACTGAAGACCATCAAAGGAAGGTGGAACCATTTCAAAATGACATGGGAAGCAGCACTGGAAAATGTAAGGAGAGGTGGTTGACTAATGTTGAGTATAAGCAAGCACACTCCTATGTTCTAAGAAACTATGGCACTGTCATCCCACCGTACGAGAAGTAAGTGACTCACGTACGACATACCCTCCTAATAATTAATAGTATGTTCGATTAACTACAACTTGTAACCATTTCAGGAAGTTTGAGGCTTTTATTATGGAAGAACACGCGGAAGTGAAAACATCTGACGACGTTTGGGTCAAATATGAGTCATTGTTTCCCTCCTGGCTACGTAATCAAGTATGTCGAAATGCTATTTGAATGAACTTTATAAATTGTGTTTGGTATAGGTCTTAAATTATATTGCATTGTTTATTGATATATTTTACCTTCACAAAAGCCTGAAGCGTTGGAGGATCCCTTGTAAGACCTCTAGTCACTGGGTCGTCTTCATGAGTCCGGACTTCGAGGCGATATGCAATTAACGGGTACAAGTTTCGTGCATTTAAAGAGGGTGTTGACGTTCCAAAATTGACCAAAAGTAACGACGTCTCTGTGTTGTCTACCGACGGGTCAGATTATTATGGAACCCTAGTCGAAGTGATCGAGCTTGACTACTATAACAGCAACCAAAGCTGCAAGGCCGTACTGTTCAATTGTGATTGGATCGACAACTCCGTGCACCAAGTCAATGTTCATTAGTTGTACAAACTTGTGGATGTCGACCTGACCAGAAAACTACGAGGACACGACCCTTTTGAGTTGACATATCAAGTCGATCAAGTTTGCTACGCTCCTTACCAGAAGGGAAAAAAGAGTACAAATTGGTCAGTGGTTTTTAAGATCAAGGCAAGATCACAAGTTGATAATCCTATCATCGACAATGACGTCTACCAAGAGAATGTAGTTGGTACTAATCAACCAATATCATCTATTTTGATTGAAGACAATGACGTCAATAAGTAAGAATATGAAGTTGAAGTTGCTGGTGCTGAAGGGGAGGGCGACGAATTTGCCGATTGGATTGTTCCTGAAAGAGAGGGCGATGAGGAAGAGTTGATCGTTGATGAAGATGATGGGGATGAGGTGAATAGAGACTGGGACAATGACGATGAGGACGGGGAAGAGGGGTTCATTAAAGCACACACCGATGCGGATAGTGATAGTGACGATAAATAACAAGTCTATAGTTCTTTGTATTTTATTCAGTACAACTTATAATTTATTTATTTGTAATTAGAGACTATTTTGTTAATCAATGAAATTCCTAGATTACCCTAAACTAATTGACTTTATATTTTAACTTTGCGCAAACATGTTTCTCGTAGACGTGATTATGGTAAGTGGCAGTGGAATGGCTCCGTTGATGAGTAGCAGTAGCCAGAGTAACACCACCGCTATGGAAGAAGATGTGCCTGTCGTCCATAGTGTGGACGCTGTACAGGTAATCGGGGCGACGGTGTACGTGGAAATGCCTTCGAAGCCCTACCTTTCACGGCGGAAAGTTCAGGGCGGTACTTGGTGAGTTTATGTTGTTATAATCAAGTGTTTTATATTATTTCTTATTTGTCTGCTTAACATCCAAAATTACATGTATAGGTGGGATGACAAAAAATACTCCGATTTTTTTGCGTGATTCCGTAATCATGCCCTAGGCGTCTACCCCTGGCGCCTACCGTAGCTGGACGGAGGCGCCCCAGAGAGCTCGGAACGACACTTATATCTGCACTTCGCGGTAATTGCCTCGTTTGTCATTCTGAATTGTTCATTGCACGACTTATACATTAAATTATAACTAACAAATTATATTCTTGACAAACAGAGGAGAGTGCGTATAGATTTGGGGTACGACCTCAGATCCGACTAAGAGAGTCGGATAAAGAAGAGAATAACTGATATATTTCAGAGAGCGGTTCCGAGGGTTTAGAAGGCAGACTGGATTCCGGAGGAGAAGTGGGCGGAACTGAAACGGAAGGTAGATGACCCAAACTTCAAGAAGAAGGTGGCGCTGAAGAAGTCGAATCGAAGAGGTGGGCAAGTCGACGAGGTGGCCAAACCCACCAGCTGCCTTGGTAGTAGGAGCGTAGCAACTGCTTTCAAGCAAATGGTAAGTGCTTATAACACAAGTAATCAATTTGAGTATAGTTCAATATATTATTGGTAAATAAATGCTGAAAGTTCTAACACTGTTTTATGAAGGGCCCGACCACAACCTCGGTGCAGCTTTTGGAGAAGACGAAGAAGGGGAAGGATGGGAATTGGATTGACGCCCGAGGACCGGAGATCGTTGTGAGTAGTAGTAGTAGAGTTTTTCAAGAAAATACTAGTCCCAAAAATTATGATGTGAAAGTATATATTGTTCTGAAAGTTCTAACACTGTTTCTGTGGACGTCCGTCCGCACCGCCCGGCGCCCCGCACGCGCCCGTGCGGGACTGACCCGGTTTTTTAACGTGTGGCAGCGGCCACCCACGCGCCCCCCTCCCGGTCGGGGGCCGGTCCGATCTCGCGTATGGGGCGATGTTTCGGACCTCGATTCGGATGACGATCCGGACTTGTACTAGACGGGTACGGGCACCCATGTTTCCGTTTGGAATCGATCGAGTCGTTGTAATCCCCTAGAAAATCTAACGAAATACAATGGCGGAACACTGTAGAGTTGGGATTAAAACACACTGACAAACTATATCTTATTAAAAGAAAGGGTAAGTCAATACAAAGGCCACTTTTTACAAAAGGGCTAAATAAAATATTCACCAAACGGGTTATACAAATCTATAAATTACATGAATAGAGAAAGAGTAGGATCCACGCTACTCGCTAGCTCACACCTAAAACCCAACAGCTAATACCTGTCATGTTATAAACATAACAGCCACGTCAGTGGGGAGTAATACAGTGGCAGAAACACTGTATAGTTGAGATTAAAACACACTAACAAACAATATCTTATTAAAAGAAATGGTAAGTCAACACAAAGGCCACTTTTTACAAAAAGGCTAAATAGAATATTCTCCAAACGGGTTATACAAATCTATAAATTACATGAATAGAGAAAGATTAGGATCCACGTTACTCGCTAGCTCACACCTAAAACCCAGCAGCTAATACCTGTCATGTTATAAACATAACAGCCACGTCAGTGGGGAGTAACTCGGACGTTCTCCCAGCCATATTATATCATATGGAAAAATAATAGTATTATTATATCAAAATATTTAAAAAGAGAACATTAAAACGATATAATAAAAATAAGTTTTCGGAGAAAACTTAAAATATTTGCCAACCAGCAAATCAAAACAAATCGATAATAATAAAATATTAAAAAATGGCGTCATGGATAATATTAGTGTAGACAGTTAGACTTTCACTAGGAGAATACTAGAACTAGCTTCGAGAACTTAGTTCAAACAAATCAAACTTCGGTCTCTAACTAGGCTACTCAACCATAATAGGACGGCGACTTATAAATGCGTGGCCCTAGTTTAAGACAATGCACACCCCTCCTGGGATTACCTGTCACCCAGTTCAACTTATGACGGCGACTTACTGCGAGGTCTAAGCTTAAGGTCAAAATGTACACAACTTCCGGGATACCTAGCACCCGGTTCAACAACTAATGTACCGATTCCTGATACACTAGCCTTATAGTTGATGGCAAAAACGTAGACCCTAGAATGTATTACTCTAACCTCACACTTGTCCTTATTACATAACTCCAAAACAAGCTATTATCGATATTGAGAATAAATAATCATTATAAATAATATGAAGATAAAAAGAATAAACGAGTTATATTAAAGGGGAAACTTTCTATAAATAGAAAATTACTAATTTTAGAAACTTAGTTAAAGTAGAAATATTGTCATAGAAATTCGTAAGTTATTAAAATAAGCGAATGTATAAAAATAGCATTTCTAACGAAATTAACATTTTATTATTATCGTCATTATCGTAACTTTAATATATTTCTAAATTCGTTAATCAAAATATAAACAAAATATAATAAGTCAACAAAACGTATTTTACAAATAATTAGGAAATCGAGTTAAAACTATAAATTTTAGAAAAGAGATGTTTTAAGAAAATGACATCAAAATTAATTGAGTTGACGAACTTTATAAATGAAATGAAATTTACAAAGAATTCAAATTATTTTTAACAAATAGTTTTTATTAATAAATAATATGGATTTTAATAATAGTCCATCAGAAACAAATAGGAAATTATTAGTGAAAATAGTCTCAACTAAAAATATATTTAAAACAAAAGCGACTATTTCTTGTTTATTAGAATAAATCGTAAAACAAAAATTAATTTATTAACAAGTATACAAATTTCGATTAAAATATACAAAAAATACGATTTTTAAGTGAAAATTATAAATTAACGATATATGG
The DNA here is from genome assembly GCA_958450325.1 of Agrostemma githago. NCBI lineage: Eukaryota > Viridiplantae > Streptophyta > Magnoliopsida > Caryophyllales > Caryophyllaceae > Agrostemma > Agrostemma githago. Next base: position 29,293,178 of record OY288260.1, on the reverse strand, counting down.
CGAAATATGAAATCGACATTATTTAGTTACTAGTGTCACGATAACCAACAAAATATTATAACGATCGTAAATAATAACGATTTATAAAACGATATCGAAAACTTGTAAAAATATTGATAAGGCATACGATTTAAATTAGTATAATTAGCAAATAATAAATAGCTAAAATTAGGAAAACCGAAGTTAAAATATTTACTACATACCACTACTCAAACATACGATATAAAATCGAGTAACGTCCTAAAGTTACCTTGAGTCGATCTCCGCGTTGATCACGTACTAGTCCTTGACGGTTCTTGACAAAGATTTGAGATACACCCAAGTTAGAACCGGACACCGAGCAACCAAAATAGTACGTCGATATCAGCATACAACAGCAGCGACACGGTCATAGGAACGACAGCCACGAAACAGCACAACAGCCTTCACGGTAACAGTACAGCACAACAACCAACAACGATAAGCCGCAACAACATTTGATAATAACAGCGAGCAGCAGTAGCACCGTCAGAACGAATAACCAAAGACAACCAAGAAGGGAGCAATGGCATAAAAACAACAGCCCACAAGACAACCAAAGCAATATCGAATCGGAAACAAAGAAGATAGATGACGAAGCTAAGACAAGGATAGACAGAAAATCAACAGACCGAACAAGAACAACAAGTAATCTTAGCGTTGTGCTCGAAACCCATCCACGAAACAAGTAATCTTAGCGTTGCACCATCCACGAAACAAGATGAGCAACAGAAATTCACATGAATAAATAGAGGAACGAAGCACATGGCTCAAAACCCGATACGGACAAGGAAAACAGCAGCAAAACAGCCAATTAAGAACCGATGCACCGAAATAAAAAGAGAAGGAAACGGAGAAGTAAGCAGAAACAAGGCATGAATCGAGTAGGAGCAGAACTGGCAGACAGAAAAATCAAACAACAGCAGCAAAGCAAGAGAATGACAGGGGAGGAGAAAGGGGAAACTGTTTTGGTAAAAATTTACCGGGTTACGATTCAAGTGCGGGTTAAAGTGATCAGACTAACGCTTACGAATTAACGGAGCGAATTGAATCTACGAATGCAAAAGTAAGGAAAGAAAACAAGGAGACACGAGAATTGGTGACGCGGAAACCCAAAATGGAAAAAAACCGCGGGGGGTGTCGGAATCCCGCCAAATATCTACTATGAACTATGAGAACGAATAATCAATACAAGTACAGATTTTGGAGTATCGGAGAATGTATTTGCTAGTATGCTCTTCTTGGATGAGACTTTGCTGAAAAAGTGAATGACCTCTTTCTTCCTGTCTTTTCGTCCTTTTATTCGCCTCTTTCCTCCTTAGCCGTTGCACAAACTTATTCCCCATTTTTCTCCTCCTTTCTCTCCTCCTCTGGTGGAACCATCCCTAGGATTTAGGGGTTGTTGGTTGACCGGGTCCATTGCTTGAGGTAGGGTTTATTTTAGCGTTGGGCTGTACTCGGCCCATCTCCGGACTTGATTGCTGCTCGGCCCATTATCATTACTAGGTCTCGTCTTTGGGTTGATTTGTTGATTCTCTTTCGTGTTGGACTTACGACTTTCACGACTTTTGACTTTTGACTTTCGAGTGCTATTCCGTAGTTTCTTCGTATTCAATCTTTTGACTTTTTGACCGAAGGTATGCCACGTCATCTCTTGAGGATACGAAATTTATCCCAAACAAATGCCCCCAAATTTCCGACAAAGTTCATCTTAGGCGGGAATTTTCGTTTGTGTTCGTTGCTCATAGCTCTGTTGACGATTTTTTCTTCCTAGAGTTTGTCTTTCAGTCTACCTCTCTCGTTTCTCTAACTGACTCTTCTTCTCCCCTCATGATGACTTTATTCTCCCCCCTTCATTATTGCTCGCGCTTCCCTACAATACCTCGTCTTCTTTACTCCACTTAATCTTCCTCTCTCTCTACTTACCCCTACTCCCTCTACCTTCTCTCTAAACCCAAATTTCTTTCAAAATTCAAACCGACCTTTCCTCCCTGCTTTCCTGCCGTCCGTTGCCGCCGTCGTGCCGTACCTTTTCTTGTGATCAGGTGATTCTCTTCTCCTCTCACTCGTTATTTTCATCCCCTCTATGGCTCCCAAACCAAGTCGTAGCAAATCCCCTATTCTCCCTTCATCTTCTTCGCCGTCGTCGTCGGCGCTGTTCTCCCCTTCCTCCACTCTAGGTTTGAAACATTCTTGCGATTCCAACTTCACTGATGGCGATCTCCCTTTTATTAGAGAGATTTTTGGTTTTGGTGAAGAGGTGGTGGTTCATATCCCTTCTCCTGGGCAGAAAGCGGACTTCATCCGGCCAGGATGGGTCTGCATGTATGCCTATCCATTTCTTCTAGGCCTGCGTTTCCCTTTTCCTCAACTTGTTCAGGAATTTTTGACCTATTACAAATTTGCCCCTTGTCAATTGGCCCCCCATACTTGGCGGGTACTGTTGTCTTTCTGTGTCTTAAACTACCGTTATCAGAGGAAATTTTCCTTGGGCGACGTCTGCTCCCTATTCCAGGTGAGGTCTCTGGGGTGTGGCCAAGTGATAATGCGCGTAAAAGACAAATGTTTTCCTGGCATAATTTTCCCAGCCAATCCTCCTGATGCTTAATGGTTCAAAGATTTTATCTTTGTGAAGGTTGATTCCCTTTCCCCTCTTCCTCATGATTATCTCTTTTCTGAGTGGGGGTCCGTCATAGGTACTTGTCATGTCCCCAGTCCTCAGGTTTTCTTGCACACTTACGGTTCTTACTGGTTTCGTGTTGTAGGTTTACAGCAGCCTGAGGAGGTGACGACAATTCTCGACGTTGCTGCTCAGCTCTCCAGCCTAAGTTCGGAACAACGTTCCTTCAATAACCTCTTCATCCCCTCTCGAAACGGTGCTTGTCCTCCTCTTGTGGTCGTCATGTCTTCTGGTAAGGAACGTTCTATTAAGTCGATCGATATGCACTTTGTTCTTCTCCTGATGTGGGGCTCGTTTTGCGTTTTCTGATTTCATTAGGCAATTCAAAGGCTCCGATGACCTTGGACCGGGTTAGGGCTAAGAGGAAGAGCATGGCCACCCGTACATGCTCTAGGAGAGGTTCCGGTTCTTCTCCTGCCCCTTCAACCAGCTCCAAGAGGAAGCACAGTCTTTCTCCCTCTGCACGGGTTGGTTCTGCGGAGGAGGCTCCTGTGATCAATGTGCCTGACTCTCCTCTGCCTTCTGCTCCACACTTTGCAGAGTGTGGTCCTGACGACATACTGTTGGCCTTTCCCAAAGATTTTGGGACCATCAGGAATCTGACTAATCTATCTCCTCTGGACCAACTCCTCTTTCCTGGTTCCGATGCCGTGATGGCCAGAGAACCTCTCATTGAGGTGGCTACTCATGTCGCTGCACATGCCTTTGAGGTAATCTTACTTCCCTGACTCTTGAGTTTGCCTAACTTTGATGGCGTTACTGATTGACGTGGTGTTGATCAGACTCTTCAGATGGGCCTGTTCCTAAAGGGTGGTGTATCCCACCTTAGGGAATTGGGGAGTCGGCTCCAGTCTGACAATGCTCGCCTGCTGGAGGAGGTCAGCCAGGCTAAAAAGGAGGCTGCGCAGTTGAAGAAGGAGTTGGGTCAGGCTCACAGGCAACTGGCTGAGGAGAGGGAGCACAAGGCTGCTGTGGAGGAGGTGAAAGCTGAACTTGCCCAGGGTCAGAGTGTCAACTCTGGTCTTCAGAAGAAGGTGACTGAGCTGCAGGAGAACATGGAGGGTGCCCTGAGCTGGTCAGCTCTAAGTACTGAAATTCAGATGGTCAGAGACTATGCTGAAGGAAAGCACGAAGGCTGGGACCTGGCCGCTCTGGAGGGGCGGATGAAGGCAGAGTTTCCTGCGGGTTTCAACCTGGAGATGCTTGCTGGAGGTGAGGAGGAAGCAGTGGATGAGTCAGTTTCCTCTCCTCCAGCGGCTCAGGAGGCACTTGGGCAAGTGGACGCTGGAGCTGAGGTTACTGTGACGGTGGAGCCCCTTGCTAGCTTTCCTCCTGAGGGAGATGATATCTAGGCTGTTCAGCCTAATATGTTTGTTTTCTGTTGCTTCTGCCCTGGGTGTCAGATAAAAATATTTTGTTAAAAATTTTTTGATCTGTTCCGAATTTTACTTCTGCTCAAGGGAGCAGAATATCCGAATTTTACCTCTGCTCAAAGGAGCAGAGTGTTTTGAACTTGCCTAGATACAATGTTTTTTATTGCACTTGTTTTCTTACTTTGCGATGTTTCTGTGTTTGATTGCTGTCATCTGTTGTATGCATGCCTTTGTTTGTGTGGTCGACCTCTGATAGGTGGTGGCCTGGGATTTTGTTTACCCACTCAGTCGGAGGTGCCACGCTTTGCGTGGGTGCTAAGTGGCGCAGGAGACTGTAATGTCCTGGTTGTAAGCACTTAGCACAAGACGCACGCCTTCTGTAGGAATTATACACTCCACCAGATCAGTTGTCCATATTAGTTGAAGAAGTTGACAAAAGATGGTAAAAAATGTCATGTTAAAAATTATTATGTGGGAAGAAATTATACTTCCAAAAATATGCGAAGGAGGAGAATCAACTTTTGGTGGTACGTAAAAAGGAAGTCGAATTTTGCAAACATATGAAAAGGGAATTATGTGTGAAAATTTAAAATTCAATTTTAAAAACATATGAGAGGAAATTCAAAATTTGAGGACATGTGAAAATAGAACTAAATCGTGAAAGTACATGAGAAAGGTTTCCAACATTTTAAGATATGTGAAAATCAAATTAAGTCTTTGAGTCATGTGAAAATGAGCTAAGTCTTGATATTTTATAAAAGGAAACTCGAATTTTTGAGGATATGTGAAAATTAAATTCTATCCTGATGTTATGTATTTTGCAACCAGAAGAATAGTTTGAAGGACAAAGTAGAGTTAAAAAGACAAAAGATGAGGTTGAACCTAAGCTCTGGTGGAGGTGTATTCGGCAGATTGAAGGCCTTATTTTTGGCGACAGTTGCCTAGGCTTCTGGTGACTTTCATTTAGAAGAAGTACTTTTTCAAGTGCACTATGTTCCAGGGTTTTTGGATGATTTCTCCTTCCATGGTCATAAGTCGGTAAGCTCCATTTCCAACTACCTTCTCCACCTGGTAGGGTCCTTCCCAATTGTAAGCGAATTTCCCCGCCTGCTGGTTTCTGGTGTTCTGGAATACCTTCCTGAGGACCAGGTCTCCTTCTTGCAGGATTCTGACTTTGACATTCTTGTTGTAGCTTCTGGCGACTGTCTGCCAGTAGAAGGCCATTCTGATCTGGGCGTCAGTTCTGAGCTCATCTACAGTGTCCAAGCTGTTCGCCATTTCCCCTTGGTTTCTTTCCTCTGTTATGCAGCCATATCTGTGAGTGGGTACTCTCACCTCTGAAGGAATGACTGCCTCAGCACCAAAGACCAAGCTAAAAGGCGTTTGCCTTGTAACCACTTTAGGTGTAGTTCTGTCGGACCACAGTACCAGGGGAAGCTCCTCTGCCCATTTGACCCCTGCTTCCTCCAGCCTCCTCTTCAGGTTATCTATTACGATTTTATTGTTTGACTCTGCCTGACCATTGGACTGGGGATTTCTGGGGGTAAACTTATTTAAGGTGATATTCCACCTGGCGCAATAGGCCTCCATCTTGTTGCCAATAAATTGGGATCCGTTGTCGCAGATAATTTCTGAGGGAATGCCAAACCTGCAAATAATGTTTCGTTTAATAAAGGATATAACCTGCTTCTCAGTCACCTGAGGAAACGCTTCTGTTTCTATCCACTTGGAGAAGTAGTCGGTCATTGCAAGCATAAAGACTTTATTTCCTGGTGTTCTTGGCAGTTTGCCCACAATATCCATCCCCCACTTCATGAAGGGCCAGGGAGAGATTATTGGGTGGAACGGTTCTGCTGGCTGGTGATTGACCGGTGCATGTCTTTGGCAGGCATCGCATTTTTTAACATACTCTCTGGCGTCTCTGCGCATTGTTGGCCAATAGTAGCCCTGGCGAAGTGCTTTGTTGGATAGACTCTTGCCCCCTGCATGATTTCCACACTCTCCGCTGTGGAGATCATGCATAACCATTTCTGCCTCCTCCTGACTTAAGCACCTCAGGTACGGTCCGGCGGTTGATCTCTTGAATACTACGCCATCAATGAGGGTATACCTGGATGCTTTCATCCTGAAACTCTGGGCTTCTTTCCTGTCTGTTGGCAGAATATCATTCTGCAGCCATTCTTTGTATGGCTTCCTCCAGTCGGTGATTTCCTCTTGCTCTGCTGTGGTGCTGCAGATTCTTGCTTCCTGAAACCATTGTAGTCCCTGACCTGGCGAGTTCTCTTCTGGTACTTCATGTTCCTGTGCGCCCTTCCAGATTGCTGGCTCCAGTATATGGACTATGGGTATGGTGGATACTACTCCTGGTTTGAAGGTTGCCCCCAAAGTTGCTAAGGCGTCTGCTTCCACGTTCTGATCCCTTGGAACTTGGTTGATTGAGAGATCTTTTGCCACTTCAAGGTAAGCCATCATCTTGGAGTCCTTCGCTGCGTATGAGTCGTTCATGTGGTTGACTATTAGCTGGGAATCACCGTACACCTCCAGTCGCTTGATTTTGAGTTCTAGAGCCAGCTGGAGACCTCAGATCAAAGCCTCGTACTCTGCTTCATTGTTCGTTGTTCGGAACTCGTATCATACCGCTTGGACTATGAGGTCCCTCTGAGGTGATCTGAGGACCAATCTTGCTCCAGATCCTCTTATGTTTGAGGCGCCATCTACATTGAGTTTCCACACCTGTTTGTCCTTGTCTTCCTCTAGGAGAATGATGTCTTTCTCTGCCTGTGTCTGCAGCGTTGGGCTGAAGTCGGATATGAAATTTGCTAATGCTTGGGACTTGATTGCTTCTGGGGACAAACTTCAGGTCGAAGCCACTCAAGTGCATAGACCACTTAGCCATCCTACCTGACAACTCGGATTTTCTCATAATAAGTTTCAGCGGGTAATTTGTTATTACAGATATAGCGTGTGATTCAGAATAAGGACGCAGTTTGTAGGATGTTGTAACAAGTGCAAGTACAAGTTTTTCAAGAGACGTGTACCTGGTCTCTACAGGAAGTAGAGACATACTGACATAGTAGACGGGATGTTGTGCTACTTCATGTTCCCTTACCAACACGGCACTTACCGCCACCTCAGTCACTGACAAGTATAGAAAGAGCGGTTCTCCAGGTTCTGGCTTTGACAAGAGTGGTGGAGTACTCAGGTAGTGCTTCAACTTGTTGAGCGCCTTCTCATGCTCCTCCATCCAATCGAACCTCTGAGCCTTCTTCAAGATATCATAGAACAACCGACATCTGTCTGAGGACCTGGAGATGAACCTATTTAAAGCGGCAATTCTTCCGGTCAACCGCTGCACATCTTTCGGTTTCTGTGGAGACTCCAACTGTAGAATGGCTTTGATCTGCTCTGTGCTGGCTTCGATTCCCCTCTGGGTGACCATGTACCCCAGGAATTTTCCACATGATACTCCAAATGTGCACTTGGAAGGATTTAACTTCATCTTGTATTCCCTCAGGGTGTTGAACGCGTCTTCCAGGTGTGCCGTGTGCTGTGAGGCTTGCTTAGACTTGACGACCATGTCATCAATATATACCTCCGTGGTATTGCCAATTTGCTTCTTGAACATCATGTTAACCAGCCTCCGGTAGGTGGATCCTGCATTCTTCAGACCAAAAGGCATAACATTGTAACAATAAATACCTCTCTCAGACCTGAACGCAGTTTTCTCCTGATCTGCTGGATGCATCTTGATTTGGTTGTATCCACTCCATGCATCGAGGAAGGTTAACATTTCATGACCTGCTGTGGCATCTACCATGGCATCTATATGTGGCAGGGGGAATGGGTCTTTTGGGCATGCTTTGTTTAGATCGGTGAAATCGATGCACACTCTCCACTTGCCATTCTTCTTTGGGACCACTACTACATTGGATAACCACTCTGGGTACTTCACTTCTCTTATTTTTCCGGCAGCCAGCAGGTTATCTACCTCCTGATTTATGACTTGGTTCCTCTCTGGGGCGAACTTCCTCCTCTTCTGTTGGATTGGTTTGTAGCTTGGGTCCACGCTTAACCTGTGGGTTATGATACTCGGATCTATTCCTACCATATCATCATGGGACCAAGCAATATAATCCATGTTAGTTTTTAATAATTCAATAAGGTTTTGTCGGATATTACCTGTGCATTCTGATCCGATTAGCACTTTTCGCTCTGGATGTTGCTTGTCTAAGTTGACTTCATCTATCTCCGCCTGAGGTGGCTCAAGATATTCTTACAGAGGTAGGTGAAGGATCTGTAGTTGCTATGCTGGAGGACTTGTTGTCTTCTTCAGCGCCACTCTGTAGCAGTCTTTGGCTTCCCTCTGATCACCGCTAATCATCTGCACTCCCCAGGGTGTGGGGAACTTCAAGCATTGGTGGTAGGTGGAAGTGATTGCCTTCATCTCATGTATCCACGGCTTCCTAGGATCACATTGTAAGTGGATGGACCATCAATGACCAAGTATCGCACCTGTTTATTCATTCCTCCCGCATAGGTGGGAATCGTGATCTCTCCCAAGGAGTATTTGGTTTCTCCACAGAAGCCTATTAGAGGAACCGCTTTTTTGCTCAGGTCCTACTCGCTAAACCCCATGTTCTGCAGGGTCTCTAGCATGATAAGGTTGACTGATCTTCCGGTGTCCACCAATATTTTCCTCACAGTGCAGTTCCCTATGGAGAGCGTAATGATTAGGGCGTCATGGTGGGACTCTGGAGAGGGTTCTGCATCAGATTCATCAAAGGTGACGGATGGAAGGTCTTGGCAACCGATTCTGCAGGAGTGCTCTGGTCTATCCCTTCTGGACTGGGAAGCATGCCTTTTCGCTGCTGAATAAGTCAGTCCGCACAATTCTGATCCACCTGTTATTACATTGACAATTCTGGTGCACAGTGGAGGAGGAGAGGGCAACACTTGGTCTGCCGCATTTATCCTGCTGGAGCTCCTGGATACTAGGTGATCCAGGTTTCCTTGATCATATTGGTATTTCACTTCCTTCCTGAGGAGGACGCATTCCTCGGTGTTGTGCCCAATGTCGTCATGGAACTCACACCTCTTGCTGGCATCCCGTCGGTCGTTGGCATACTCTTGTCTTCTGGGCCATCTGACTTTGCGCCCCAACTCCTTCAGGGCTCTGAGTATACCAGCAAGGTTGGTAGAGAACCCGTATTCGCTTACTTTAGGTGGGAGTCCTGGGCTCTCCTTCCAGTCTTTCTCTTCAGAGATCTTGTGCACATTTCTGTCGTAGGGCTTAGATCTTTCGCTTCTTTTCTTTGCTGGTGCCTTCCTGGAGACGTGCTCAGAACCATATGTAGCCCTTCTGGGGCCCGAATCTTCTTCCAGTCTGATGGCCGCCATTGCTTTGGTTTTCACATCTTCGAATGTAGCGCAAGGATACTTGGTGAGATCTTTGTAAAGATCCGAATCCTGGAGGAGTCCTTGACGAAGGCTTCTATGGCAGTGGCTACGTCGCATCTGGGAATGGTTACCTTCTCCCCGTTGAATATGTTGAGGAAATCTCGCGTGGACTCCTCGAATTTCTGTACCACCCGATACAGATCGCTAGTTTGTTTCTCTGGCTTCTTGCTGCTGGCGAACTGCTGGTTGAAGGCGTTGACCAGATCAACAAAGGAAGTGATACTTCTATTAGGCAGACCAACGAACCAATGAAGGATTGCTCCTGAGAGAGTGAAGCCAAACCCTTTGCACATGCAGGCCTCCTTCAGTGGCCCCGTAGCGGTTACCACCATCATTTTTTGCTTGTACTGGTTGATGTGATCTAGGGGGTCTGTAGTGCCATCATAGAGCGTTATGGCTGGTGACACAAAGCCCTTGGTTACAGCAACGCAGGCCAGATCGTCTGTGAAGGGCGAGTCTGCATAGCTGTCTTTGGCTGCTCTCTCCAGGGGGCGTGACATTCCAGGAATTTTGCTGATCAGGTCCCTCAACTCTTTCAGCTCTTGGTACTGCTGGTCTGCAGCACTGTTTGTTCCTGCAAGAGGGTTAGAAGCAGGAGGGAAAAAACTGAAGGGTGTACTTCCTGTCTGGGGTCCTCCAAGGTGTGAATTGCTTGGAGGAGGCGGTGGAAGAGACGCAGCTGCTGCAGGTCCGGATTGTCATTCTGGCGCCTGCTGAAACGGGGTTCCGGACGGCCAGATTACTCCAGGGTGTGAACTGTTGCCAACGGTCGTCGGGTTGACTGGCATTCCTGGCTGCAATCCCGGCAATTGCTGGTTGGAAGTAGATGCTGTCCACATTCCTCCACAGGGTTGGCTATTGGACAGAGGGTGCATCCCTGGTGAGTGTGCTGATTGCCATCCTGGCGCCTGATGGGCTGGGGTACCTGTAAGAGATAATGAATTAGTCTCTCGGTTTTCAGTGCCGGAGAAGAGATTACCTGTGACGTGCGATCTATCGGGTGTGGGCCCATGGGTCAGGTAGCCTAGCCCTTGTGGCACAACGGTTTGGATGGGTGGTGACAGTTCCAGATCCAGCCTGGTGATCAGTTCTTGGGGAATTGTTCTGGAGGCCTGCCCACTGGTGATGGGTTCTCTGTGGAAGCTTGACTCTCCCCTAGATATCATAGGCAGGATTTCTGGTGATGGTTGGACTGGCGTGGATGGTGGTCTGGATGTCGCCCTTATCTGAGCCCTTATGTCCCGGTTGTCCTTTTGCAATGTCTTCACCGCTTGGTGCAGAGTGTTGATCCCCTGAAGTATCTCCATCATAGGATCTGGTGCTGATGGAATTCTGGGGGCATCTCCAAGCAACCCTCCATGAGCCGGCGTTTTGGATCACGCGCCCTCCTTACTGGTTCTGAATGGGTTGAACGTTTTTGACGTTGGGGGCCCTTGAGGTGGTCTGGAGGTTGTTGGTGCATGCCCTGCCGCCAGGCTGATAGGGGTTGCCTGGGTGGATGATGCGGCGAGCGGGTTTGCTGCCCCAGAGGACCGGTGTTCCTCCAGCAAGTTGGGTGGAGGCATATTCGCCGCTGACGAGGTCTTGACCGGATCCAGACATGATGGTATGCGGATCGCTTGACTGTATGTTTTGGCTAGTAAACGATCACTTTGCCCCACGGTGGGCGCCAAATTGTTTTGGTAAAAATTTACCGGGTTACGATTCAAGTGCGGGTTAAAGTGATCAAACTAACGCTTACGAATTAACGGAGCGAATTGAATCTACGAATGCAAAAATAAGGAAAGAAAACAAGGAGACACGAGAATTGGTGACGCGGAAACCCAAAATGGGAAAAACCGCGGGGGGAGTCGGAATCCCGCCAAATATCTACTATGAACGATGAGAACGAATAATCAATACAAGTACAGATTTTGGAGTATCGGAGAATGTATTTGCTAGCATGCTCTTCTTGGATGAGAGTTTGCTGAAAAAGTGAATGACCTCTTTCCTCCTGTCTTTTCGTCCTTTTATTCGCCTCTTTCCTCCTTAGCCGTTGCACCAACTTATTCCCCCTTTTTCTCCTCCTTTCTCTCCTCCTCTGGTGGAACCATCCCTAGGATTTAGGGGTTGTTGGTTGACCGGGTCCATTGCCTAAGGTAGGGTTTATTTTAGCGTTGGGCTGTACTCGGCCCATCTCCGGACTTGAATGCTGCTCGGCCCATTATCATTACTAGGTCTCGTCATCGGGTTGACTTTTTGATTCTCTTTCGTGTTGGACTTACGACTTTCACGACTTTTGACTTTTGACTTTCGAGTGCTATTCCGTAGTTTCTTCGTATTCAATTTTTTGACTTTTTGACCGAAGGTATACCACGACATCTCTTGATGATGCGAAATTTATCCCAAACAGAAACCAAAAGCAATGGCCGTAGTAAACAGGACAGCAGCGAGCAGACCAAACAAACGCAACAGCAGCAGAAGAACGAAGGGGAAGAAAAAAACGGGGAAGATGATAGAAGACAACGAAACACTTGCAGTAAAACGAAGCAGCAGCATCATCGGATTTAGCAGAGTAGCAGAAATAATAACGAGATGGAGATGGGAAAACAAGGAGAAAATAGGAGGATCATACGTACCATAGCAACCAACTGCAGCGACAAAAACAATAGCAGAGGCAGCAACAGCAGTGTTCAGGAGGAGAAGGACGAAAATGGCAAAGAAGGTGGGGGAGTTGAGAAGAAGACATAAAGAAGAAGAGGCTGACATAACGAAACTAAAATGGGCTTCGAAAAAAATAAAAATGAAGAGACAGGTTGGGTGAATCTGAGCGTTTGAAAACAAAAGAAATGGGATGTATGAGGAGTAATAATAGTGAGGCGGTGGAAACAATATGGGAAGGGGGAAGAACGTGATTAAGCAGTGGAAAATTAAAAGAAGACAAAGGGGGTGTACGTTAACACATGTGGGGTGCATACACATCACCAAAACGAGTGTACGGAAACCGTGATGATATGTATACCATGTATACGGGTTAATTAAATGAATCGGCTAGAAAACGAATTCCGTAACGATAAGTTGACTGACCTACGAACCGAGTTAAAACGAGTTAATAAAATGATTGGGTCGACTAAATAAAAATGAGTAAATAAACATTTCTCGAAATACAAATAATTATTTGAGACGAAAATGAAGTTTATAGAAGTTTATAGTAAGACGATGAAATAGTATTTCCCGAAGAATAACAATTTTTTGATAAAGTGAATTAAATTGATTTCTCGAGGAAATGTAATAAATGTTTTGGCGAAAGTTAAAATAAATAGGCTTCGAGCCAAAAAAATAGGAAATTCGAGCTTAAATATAAACAAATAAAAAGAATAGAATTTAAATGAGCGAAATAGACTTTCGATAAGAATCAAATTAAATGTATAACATGAATCGAAACAAAATAAAAAATATGTTTTAAATATAAGAAGAGTTCCCGAGTCAAATAGAATTTTAGGAGTTTGAAACGATTAAACGATAAATTCGTTTTGTAATAATTTAAGAATTACGAGTTAAATCGTAAATAAAATAAAAATACGAATATAACTTTAATTTAATTTATTTTATAAAATCAGGGGTGTTACGGTCGTGGTTGTAAATGTTTAAAGGCCGATTTGTTTGGTAAGGCGACCTTTTTAGTGAACTGAATTCGTTGCCTATTTGTGGAGTCGCCACCGAGTCAATTATGGGGACTCGGAAACCGTTCAAGTCAACTTTGATCCTTAGCCGGCTCAAAGTTGAGGAGCACGGGACCTAAAGATAAAGACTTGTACCGTTAAGCACTCCATGCCTGGATGACTCTCATTGCCAATGGTTTCGGACATCCAGAAACCGTCGATTCTGAGTAAGGGGTAAGGATACGTATTGGGATGCCAACATCCGATAGATGTCAACACCCAATCCCGCCCGCACTATAGCGGCCTCTACTAATCAATCGGTGGACTGATAACCTAGTTCTTTTGTTGTGGCGGAAGTACTGTAACATCCATTGTTTTCACCCTATACCTTTTTCTATGTCGGTTGTTTAAGGACAAGTAGGTTTTGTCGTCAAAGTAGTTGCGTTTACATTCTTTGCATGCGATTTCACGTGACAGGTAGGCCATGAAAAGATGAACATAGGAGAGTAGAGAGTACTACTATTATACGTATTAGCAAATCAGTTTTAACGCGATAATACGTATATTAGCCGTTCTCGTGATATACCTTACCTGGTATTCTGCATAAGATGCGTCGGTTCGGTATTAATAGAGATGCGCCGAACCTAGTAAGGCAAGCACTAGGACTAATACGGAACCCGACCATCGCTTTGTTCAGTTTTAGTTGTTTTACGTTTTAAATTCCGTGTTAGGTGATTTAGCATGCGATTATAAGGTCATAAAAGCAATAAATCATACGAAAAACTATAAATGCGAATGTAAGTAAATCACATTGTGAGGAGTTGCACCCTCGGAGTATACACTAAACGGGCACGATGCATGGATAGTTGGGAACGGATCTCGGAATTACTCGGGTCTATTTAGTGTATTTTAGTGTTTGCGGTTGAGGTTTGGACGTTACGTGTTTTCGTATGTGTAATGGACCTAGTGTCCATGTTTGACGTTATCGTAGTGCATAATAAAGGTGCAAAAATATAAAGTTTTGTTTAGACGACAACCTAGTGACGATTCGACTTCAAAGGTGGATCCTCCTAGCATGCCCGGTGATTTCGGCAGAGTTCCGTTATCGTCGACTCTTCCTGCGGCTACTTCGGCAGAGCTCCGTTACTATTGATTGATTCTGCGGCTAATCCGGCAGAACTTCGTTACTAGACTATAGCTAGTCGAACACAGGCACATCGGGATCGAGTAGAGTGCTCGAAGGTGAGGAGTAGCGTCGATGTCGCTTTTATCGGAACTACGATCGAGTGGATCGTTTGCCTCGGGTGTCGGAGTGCGAGCCCTTAGCGAGAATGTAGAGGGAGAAGAGAAGAGTTGTGAATTGTGTGTTGAAATAAGGGCGTGAAGGGGGTATTTATAGGTGTTTTCGGGCCCTCGTCACCCTGATAGGCGCCTGATTCCAGGCGCACTAAGACTCAGGCGCCTGGGTTTAGGCGTGTGAAGACTCAGGCGAGCAAGGTGAGGCGCTCGGGATTTTGGAGATACGATTTTGATACTTTCCAAAACCGAGGAGTGGGTGTATGATATGAAGCTTGGGGACTAAGGTTTCCCCGGGTTTGACCTTGCGTCGTGAGTTTAGTGAGCCTCGGGTACGCATCCCGAGGTTCGCTTGGCGCGGTGCTGACTCGGTTCGAGTTTCAGGACCGAGTCGGGGTCCCGGTGTCAGAATTGACTTTAATTAGTGTCTATGCGACCGTAACGACACGACTAAGGCTGCCAATATGTTAGTTTAGTTTTTCCGAGTAATTTATTTGATCTGTTCTATAGAAAAACTACCTAAAACATCGTGAATCTGTGTCGCGTTGCAGTCCGATCGTCATCGGGTGTTTGTTGGGCACTTCTGCAGCCACCAGATCCGAATCTGGGTGTTTACCGAAGCCCCGACTTTGACTGAGGCTTGGACAAGGCGAAAGTCAAAGTATAGCCACCTAGGTCAATCAAGGATTACGACCTGGTGGCTGGCCGGTCGGATCGTTTTAAGTCCATTGGACTACGAGATGAGTCTCGCCAGCCAAGGCTTAGAGATCATACCTGACGTCTTTGCCTGCGGTTGCTTGCTTATTGGGCCCGGGCCGTTGCTTGTCCTCTTGTTCTTGGTTCTTCATGCTCGTCTGTTTTGCCTTTTCGGATTGCTTAAGAGTTTGTTCAATTTTGAATACCTTGTGTGTGGGTGACACGTTAAGCGTAGATGCGAAAAATTTTCGTATGTGTTGGCTTACGTTTAAACAAATGTCTTTGGGATGCTTATGAACCCTTGGACTTAATGAAATGAACGTTGGTGACACGTTAAGCGTAGATGCGAAAAATTTTCGTATGTGTTGGCTTACGTTTAAACAAATGTCTTTGGGATGCTTATGAACCCTTGGACTTAATGAAATGAACGTTCGAGGGCGTCAGTCTTCACTCGAGCGGTCGTCTTTGGGATGCCTATGACCCCTTGGACAAAATAAAGCGAGATAAAATGTTGGAGGGCGTCAGTCTCCACTCGAGCAGTCGTTTTCGGGATGCCTATGACCCCTTTGACGAAATAAAGCGGGATAAAATGTTCAAGGGCGTCAGTCTCCACTTGAACACTCGTCTTCGGGATGCCTATGACCCCTAGGAGAAAACGAAACAAGATTAACCATTCGAGGGCGTCAGTCTCCACTCGAATAACTGTCTTTCAGGATGCCTATGACCCCTAGGGCAAAGCAAAACAAGATAAACTATTCGAGGGCGTCAGTCTCCACTCGAATAGCTGTCTTTTGGGATGCCTCTGACCCCTAGGACAAAATAAACCATTCGAGGGCGTCAGTCTCCGCTCGAATGAAAAATGTTGTGGAGGTATCAGACTCCTTCGAGGGCGTTGGTCTTCAATAGAGTTAAATTGCTGTGGAGGTATCAGACTCCTTCGAGGGCGTTGGTCTCTACTCGAATTAAATTGATGTGGAGGTATCAGACTCCTTAGAGGACGTTGGTCTCCACTCGAATTAAATTGCTGTGGAGGTGGAGGTATCAGACTCCTTCGAGGGCGTTGGTCTCCACTCGAATTAAATTGCTGTGGAGGTATCAGACTCCAATGCCTCTCGGATGACTAAAACCCTGTTAGGCAAAAGTTGCTGTGGAGGTATAGGACACCAATGCCTCTCGGATGACTAAAACCCGTTAGGCAAAAGTTGCTATGGAGGTATAGGACTCCAATGCCTCTCGGATGACTAAGACCGTTAGGCAAAAGTTACTGTGGAGGTATAGGACTCCAATGCCTCTCGGATGACTAAGACCCGTTAGGCAAAAGTTGTTGTTTTTTATTTGTTTTAGTTAAGTGGCTTTTGTTTTGCGGGTTTGTCTTATTTTGTTCGGGTTTGTTTTTGCCTTGTCTTGGTTTGTCATGCATTTGGGATCCGTTCGGAGTTTGCTTAGATTAATTCGGTTCGGGTTGTTTTATTACGTGTTCGGATGCAGTGTTCATGTTAAGTGCGACTCTTGTGTTTGTTTTCTTCTTCGCTTTATCGATATTGATTAGTAATTGCTTCGTCATTATTAACTTGTTTGCGTATTTTGTGTATATTGGACGTTAAGCGTTGTTTGCTTCTGTCTTAGTCTGTGCTGGACTGTTCAGACGCGCGCACATCTGCGCCCCAATGTTCAGACGCCTAGCCCCCAGCGGCTCAGAACCTGGGCGCGTCATCCGAGGCAGTCGGGCTCTCGTGGATCGGGTTTGTTTAAGTAAACGAAGGCTGGGGGCGATTTGTTCATTCGACCCAAAAGTCGAACGCGTCACCCCCTTCGCCCCAAAATCGCCTTCTCGATTTTTCTTGCCAAATTTCCTCTCGATTTCTGCCATACGTGAAAATGTCGACTCCGGGTAAGCGTTATTTGTTTGTTTATTTTCGGTTTTGCTTGATTTGGTTGATTGTGAGTTTGTTTTGTCGAAACCCTAGAAAATTGATTTGGGGGTTTTTAATACGTTAAGCTTCGATGCTTGTGTTTAATCCCATTGTTAAATTAGGGTCGATTAGAGCTTGTTAGGGTAGTTATAAGCTTAATAGAGGATTTCGAGGTACGACAATGGCTCCCTATAGTGATAGGTTCGAGATGCTAGGGTTAGGGACCGTTTTCCCGGATATTCCCGCGTTTGTTTTGCATAATCTTGCTCAATTAATGTTTGTGGGGATATGGGTAGCTCCCTTGTCGATTTTTATGGGCTAGGATGGCTCTTAGAGCCTTCCGTGAGGTTTTGTGTGTCTTACGACGGGCAAAATGGTGTCGTAACGATGCCGGATTTTACTGAAACCACTTCCATCGTGACTAGGATTGAAAATGGGTGTTAGCGGTCTTTTCAGAATTTTAATATCCTTATCCGAAATTTTGACCCTATTTTGACCTGTTTAAGCTGCTTTAGCCTGACCTGGGGTATGAGTTTTTCATGTTTTGTTTGATTTCACAGTTAGAGGTGACACCGAGCATCCCGAGAGAGCTTCTACAGTTGGTGCTAGTGGCGAGGTTGCCGGGACAAGTTCACAGACTCCCCGCGGGATTCGCAGGAGACGACGGAGCATTTCATCTCAGTGTCGTGATCCGGAGGCCATAAATGAGGCCGATTTCGATAGGGTGAGGAAGCGTAGGCTTCCCGAGACAGTTGTTAGGAGGGCCCATGTTCCGGTTCCTGTACCGGAGAATGAGGAGATTGGCTACGAGGATCCCAAGTGGGCTCGGGACTGGGATGGTCACCAGTTGTTGTTTCGTCCTGACCCACACGTTTCTCACCGTATCGTGCATGGTCTGGTGAATGTCCTATTCGTGTTTATTAATTATGTTTTGGATGTTGGCTCGGATTGGGTTAGGTTTGTTTCGTTTATACTTGTATTGTTTTGGTTTGCAGCCCCCAGGTCCGATGAGGACTTTCTCGGGTTTTACTACATGTCTCGAGATTTATTTTCGGAAGTTGACCCCCGTGGTAAAGGGAATTATCGCGAGGACTGCTTTAGGTCCCATGGTCGAGCAGTGGGTCCGGTTGGTGGGTTGCAAGACTAAGTGCAACCTTATGGTGATTAGAGCGATGATAGATCGTTTTCATGATACTACCTCGACCTTCCATATATATGTCCTTTGGGGAGGTCGGGATGACTTTAGAGGATTTCGGGGTGATTACCGGTTTGCCCTGGGGCCCGAAGAGGATTAGGTGCGCTGCTGAGGGCCCTAGGCTAGATAGTGATGAGGTGCGAGGGCTCATCAAGGATTGTTTGGAGCGTGAGGCATATAGTGCGCCTCATGCTTTGGTGAGCTCGTATATCACCGATCACTTTGAGCAGGTGGCAGTGTTAGAGGGTCGAGTACCCAACAGGTCGAAGCAGGTTGCCCGGTTATGGTTGTGGTACTTCCTAGAATCGACCCACTTTCCGGATAAAGGCGAGAGGTTCAGTACTAGGATTTTGCCTCTCCTGGCTGATCTGGCTCAGCTAGGACGTTTTGATTGGGTGACCGCGGCTTTTACGGAGATGACTCGATGCTTGCAAGTCGTGGTGAGGCCGTTGGTGGTGGAGTCGGCGTTAGCCTTGCCCATCGTGGGTCTAGGCCTTATACTGGAGGTTAGTTGCTATTCCCGCTTCTGCATCTTAGGTTATGCTTAGTTTTGGCTTGGTTTTGCTAAAAGGTATTTTGGGATTTTGCAGGCTTGGATATATTCCTACTTCCCCGGTTTGGCACCTAAAACGTGCAGGTTCATCCGACGAGATTTGCGGCGGGGATCGAATGGAGGTTGGCTCAGCCTAAGAGTACAACCAGCCACTACCCGACGGAGAACGTGCTGGTCAACCAGCTACGCCTCGAGGATGTAAGCTTCGTTTATGTCTTGCTTTATTTAGTGTCTATCGTGGGTTTAGGGTTGTTGAAGTGTTAATTTTTTTTGTGCAGTTTGTGGCCCCCTCTTGGGCGAATTATGAGGGCGTGCCTGAGTACGTAGCTGCGGAGCTGAGGCCTCGGAGTTATAGGAGGATGCTCCTTCCCTCATTGTTTTGCCCGGTTTGGTATCTGGGCGAGCGGTTGGTGCGTCAGTGTTTGTATGACAATTTCAGGGTGCCGGTTGATCCTTCCCGGACCATGTTTAGACCACCGACCGCCGCAGAAGTCCTCGAGGGTAGGGATGGAGAAGGAGGTGATGCGCTGCTGGTGCCTCCTATTTATCTCACGTCAGCCAGTGGCTAGCTTGCCACCGCCTTGTGGTAAGGTTTTAGTCTTTGATTCTAAGGTTTATTTCATGGTTTTAGTGTTTACTTGCCGTTGACCGACCGATTTGCTGTTCTCAGCTGGCCGATCCGGCTGTTCAGCCCCCAGAATCCCCCTTGACGCTGCTTAGGGTGGATGCGGCCGGGATAGCATTCACCGAGCCCCTCCCCCTTGTGTTCTGCCGAGGAGATGGACGCTGGGATAGAGTGGCGTGATTGGGTATACCGGGTAAGTTTTGGCTTTCGTTTTGTGTTTGGGTTCTAAGAGTTAGGATTGGTTTGTCTAACTTCCGTGGTTTCACCTTTCAGGTTTCATCAGCTTGCCATCAGCGTTTGTGGCAGGCCGCCAACCGCTTCCGGGCCTATGCCTCGAGGGTTTCCCGTGACACTTCAGGGCCTCGATCGGTGAGTTTGCGTGACTAGGGTGGTTTTCTAGGCTGCTCGCATGTTTTCCTAACGCTTAAGTGTACTTGTAGGATGTCTCGGATATGGTGGGGCAGCTGGAGACTCGGGTGACCGAGCTTGAGGCGGAGGTGGTTGAGGGGCGACAGCTCCTGCAATCTCGGGACGACGAGATTACTCACCTTAAAGAACAGGGTGAGGCTAGGCATCAGATTGAGAGGGAGGCAGAGGCTGAGGCTACTGGTCACGCTACGGGTGCTACCAAGGAGGTTAAAGGAGTCCCGGAGACGGTTACCTTAGACATGCTGTCAGGAATGGATGGTAGTGAGTCTCCTATTTTGGACCTGGAGGATCTAGGTTTGGATGACAACATTTGTGAAGTTGTGATTGCCATTGGCGCGGCTTCTAGGGGTACTTCCTAGCCTCGATTTGTGTATGGATTTATATGTTTTGTATATTTTCTTGAGATTTTTAATATTTGAATTAGTTGGACTAGTCTTGTGTTCTCGTTTGGCGAATTGTTTACCTAGATTGACAAGTAATCACTTTGCGTTCATTTTTTTGCGATTTGCTCTTAGTTTAGGGTGCGTTGGCATTGTATGGGAGTTCGAAAACAGTTCCTTTCGGGTGTTTTGAAATGCGTTAGTTTAAGCCGGGAATCGGATCAGATAGTACGTCGATTAAAATGTTTTGACTTGAGACGGGCGAGCCGTAAAACATTAACGTGTTCTGACCGAGTGTATTAGGGGATGAGTGTAGTTGTTTTGACATTCAGAACGAGGTCGAAGTTAAAATCCGGATAACTTTTGAAAAAAAAGTTAGACCACTTTTTGCATACTCATAACATTGCCTTTTTAGGCTACAGACGCGATTCGACAATAACCGTTAAAAGGCTAAAACACGCCTAGGTGAGGTAGCTTATCCCCCTAAAAAAAGAAAAGACACCTAAGTCTTGTGCGTCCGACGGGTGAACTCGCATTCCTGTAGCTCCTGCATGGGTATTTCGGTCTCCGAAGCGGGCTTTAGTGACTTCGAAAGGTCGTTCCCGATGTCCGAGGTGTCATGTGGTAGCTTATGGTGATAATGCAGGATCGATGTCTCTATTTTTTTGGGTCGCTCTAGGTGTTGGCTGCCTAGATAGGCGCCTGGGCTAAGGCTCTCGGATTTTGGGTCGCCTGGGCTGGAGACTCGGGCACCTGGGCCAGGGCGGTTCGAGCCTGGTTTATGGAAATTTTTGTTGTTTACTAATTGTTGTGGGATTAGAGCTATATATACGGGTTGTGGGTGCTCGTCTTGGACATACTAGAATATCTATAGGGTCTAGGACATCCATATTTAGAGTTATGTCAGGTTTCAGGAATCTCTTAACCGAATGGGCGGGTTATTTTAAGAAATGCGACTCCGAGGTTTGTTCAAATGACGGTTTGTCAACGGTCGTTGCGCTGAGTCGAGCCAAGGTACAAGATGACTTCTTACTGGCATACTCTAAGTTTTGGGACCCAAAAGGCCATGTTTTTGCTTTTCCCAGGGGTAAAATTTGTCCTCTTCCCGAAGAGATAGACGCTATAGGTGGGTGGAATTCGGTTCGGCCTTGCGTGCCTTCGGGAGATGAAGTTTATGTGGAGTGGTTTTGTCACTTTTTAGACCTTTCTTCATTGTAGGAGGCTAAGGTTTTCTTCGGGAGAGATGGCATTGACTTAGAGTTGCTTTTTAGGACATTCTCACAGGCTGGTTCCTACGATATTTCGGCCCTAGCATGTAGGCGTGCTTTTAACATCGCGGTGGCTTGTTATTATCTTTTCGAGGATAGGAGAGCGCGTGAAGGTTTGGTAATCCTCGAGTTTTAGATGTGGTGGTGGGAATGGAACATGGACGATCACCCTCTTTACTTATTTTGGGTGAGCTTATTCTAGGTCTCGATGCTCGTGCCCGACTCCACAAGACATCTTTTCGGGGCTCCCGGATCATTCTACAGGTGTTTTTGGTGTCATGTTTCCTTATTACTTGGCTTTTTTTCTCTTTTTTTTGTTTTTTTTGTGGTTGCTTGGGCTTGAAGGTGTGACGTTTTGTCGTGTTTTGTGCAGGTTTGGCTACAGGAGTAGCTTGGTTTGGTCGACCCTCCCCGAGGTTTCAAAGGTTATAATTACAGGGGTTTCACGGGCCGGAAGACGGTGCGGGCATGGAGTAAAGGTCACACCGAAAAGGAGTGGCTTTCCTATTTGGCTAAAGGGCAGTTGGTCATTAGGTGGTCTATCCCGTGGTGGAATATCAGCGAGCGTACCAGATTTTCATTTTCATCTTCGACCGAGGCTTTGTTAATACTATCTTTGAGGGATCCGGTTTACATTTATCTGCGGGAGTTGTCGAACCAAATGGGCGTTAAACCATCCACTTTGGTGGCTGCTAAGTGTGTTTCTAGGTTCGACTTATGGACAGAGAATTCGCTTAAGGAGTTTAGGGTGTTCTGGGAACAGAGGTTTTCGCGTCCCGTCGTTATTGGGAATGTCCAGCCGGCCAACACTGCTCCCGTATGGCAGGGGGTTTGTGAACACCCGTCATGACAGAGTAACTCAAAAGTTAGGAAGACATCGCTACTAGGGAACGAGGAGGTGACTCGAGGGAATGTCACTAAGTGCCTGACCAAGGACAGCGTTACCGATCCTAGTATCGTCATTTCATCTATGCGGGCTAAGAATAACGAGACCCATATTGAAAATGTGAGTGAGGAAGGAATGTGGGATTGGCTGGACTCGCCTTTGGCTAGGGTGGTGGAAGCTTGTGTTCAGAAGATCGATGATGAGAAACACAAGCAGATACACCCAAATGGAAAGGGAAAGAAAAGGTTGGACCGGTAGAGTTCAGCCATTTTGTATTATGTCTTATAAGTCGATATTATGTGGCGTATTAGTACTAGTTTTTGTGGAGTTTTGACACATTGTTGCTTTCCGGTATATCCGGGTTTCAGATGCTTTATGTAAATGCCTCGACAAAGGCTCGATTCAACCAAATTTTATCGTTAATGAGAAGCACATTGTCATTATTTTTTTTTGTGGTGGCTCGCAACTCGATTCTTCATTTTACCCGGAGCGCCCTTTTGGGTTTTCATTCCGTCCTCGGCTCACCTTTTTTGTTTTGTTACATCATTCTTTTTTTTCCTTTTTTTTTTGACGGCTCGCAACTCGATTCTTCATTTCGCCTGGGGCGCCTTTTCGGGTTTTCACCCCGGCTCGTCATTTTTTTTACAACGGCTCGCAACTCGTTTCTTCATTTTGCCCAGGGCGCCCTTTCGGGTTTTCACCCCGTCCTCGACTCGTCGTTTGTGCTTTGTCATTTAAATCACTCATTAGCCGGAATGTGGTAAGAGTCCCGGTTCATACGTGAATCGAGTAATCGATTCTTGTTTTTTTTGTTTGGTTGTACCCAAAGGAGGGTTGCCTACGTATCCGCTTTTAAACGGAATCAAACCATGTTCGTAGTTCTTTGAAAATGTGAGTGATTTTGCTTTAGACTCGTTATGCCAATTATCGATGCGAATAGTATTTTTTCTCATTTTGCATGGTTTCCCCCCTAATTCGGAGGTCGGGACGTGGTTGTTAGGATGTCTATGGGTAGTATCGTTTGAGTTGATCCATTTTGGTTGGAGTTGAGAATTCTTGATCGTCTAGGTCGACGAGAATCACGGCGCCCCCGAGAGTATTTTCTTGACGAGGTAGGGGTCCGCCCAGTTTGGTTTGAATTTCCCTCTAGGATCGACGGGAAGGGGTGCTCTAATGGATTTGACTACTAAGTCTCCCTCGTGTATGTTCGGGGATTTCAGTCGTTTATTAAATGCTCGTTGTATGCGTTGCTAGTAGGCTTGTACGTTGGATAAGGCATGTATTCTACACTCGTCTAAGAGTACTAGCTCGTCATATCGTTTTTGGTCCCATTCTTCTTTGGGAATACCGCTCTCGGCTAATATCCTTAGTGACGATATTTCTAGTTCTACGGGTTGCACGGCTTAAGAACCGTAGGTCAAGTAATATGGTGTGGCTCCGATGGGTGTTCGATAGGATGTTCGGTACCCCCATAAGGCGAAGGGGATTTTGTTTGGCCAATCCTCGTAATTGTCTATCATTTTCTTAAGGATCGTGGTGATGGTTTTGTTGGCTGCTTCTACGTCCCCATTTTTTTGAGGTCTATAGGGTGAGGACATGTGTCTTTGGATTTTGTATTTGTCGAGGAGCTTTTGGGTGTCGGCCCTGAAGTGAGCCCCCTGATCACTGATGATTTCTTGAGGCATGCCGTAGCGACAGATGATGTTATTTTGTAGGAATTTAACTACTTGTTTTGAGGTTAGTACGGTGTAAGAGGCGGCTTCTACCCATTTGGTGAAATAATCGACGGCCACTAATATAAAGCAATGTCCGCCGGTCCCGGATGGGTGTACATTTCCTATGATGTCTATTCCCCAAGTAGAGAAAGGCCAGGGTGTGGCTATAGTGTGGAGAGGATATGGCGGTAGGTGTTGGATGTTGGCAAATATTTGGCAGTTGTGGCAGTGACGAACGTGACGTCGACAGTCTGCCTCTAAGGTAATCCAGTAATAGCCCAGTCTCATTATTTTTCGGGCTAGTAGGTGTGCGCTGATGTGGGGTCCGCCCTCTTCGTCATGTACCTCTTCCATGACTCTCTCGGATTGGTTTTTGTTTACGCACCTAAGGAGGACTCCTTGTGGGGTTCGTTTGTATAATAGTCCTAGATTCAGGACGTAATGGGCGGCTTGTATTCGTAGGGCTCTTTTGTTCCTGGTGTTGGTGTCGGGTGGATATGACCCGTGGGTTTTAAAGTCTAGGATTGCTTTGTACCATGGCTCCTCGGTGGTATCGCCTGTTTCGAGGTTATGGATGTGGGCTGGTTGTTCGCTTCTCTCTACGCAAATAGACATAGAGAAAAGGTGGTCGGGCATGTTTATTAGTGAGGCTAGTTTGGATTGGGCGTTGGCGAATTGATTTTCTTCGCGGGGTATGTGTATGAAGTCGATTTTGGTGAACTCCTGGGACATTATTTTCACTTTGGTTTGGTATGGGGTTAGGCTTTCGCTATAAACCTTCCATGTACCCCTGGCCTTGTTGACTACTAAGGATAAATCCCCGTGTACTTTAAGGTTTTTAACTCCTAGAGATAAGGCGACTTTTAGTCCTATTAGGCAGGCTTCGTATTTAGCTGCATTGGGGAAGTCTAGTTTGACGGAGGTTCGTTCGTTGCAGGCTCATCGTTGTTTGGTTGGGGGGGGGGGGGTCAGTGATGGGTTGAACCTAAGGTTGTTGTTCCCGATCGCTTTTTAGGGTGAAGTTAAGTGGGCCGTTTGTTGTAGCCCTTGTGTTTTAGTCAATTGTTATCGATAAGTGGCATAGTATCAATTCTTTAAGCGTTAAAGTAAGTTACTGAAAGAAATTAAGCGATTGTCGAGGAATGTAAAAAAAAAAGTTGCTTTATTTAGATAAATAGTAAACGGGCTAGATGCCTGTGATTTTGTTTGACGGGGGGAGGTGGAGGACATGTCCCTTCTCACCTTCCTGGACTCGATAAAAAAGACTTTATTATCATTAGCAAGCCTAGGCCCTAGGATGAACTAGACTCTACCTAAGACCGGCCATGCCTCTAAGCATCGAGGCTCCCTTCGGAGAATAGCACCTTGATGGTGCCGCTTGTCTTTACTATCACAGACCCGGTCGTCTCGTCGCTAGTCTTGCCAGCAACGGGTTGTAGTGTCTGTGCCTTTACCAGAGGGAAGGTTCCGGCATCCACCAGGTCCTGGATGTCGTGTTTGAGGCGATCACAGTCTTCTGTATCGTGCCCCCTACCCTGATGATACAGGCAATAGGCACTGGGATCCCAATCCGCCCCTCGGGCTTCACAGGGTGGATCCGGAGTAGGGACGAGCTGCGATAACTGCCAGTCATCGTTTGCAATTCTAAGGGCCTCGGCATAGGTCATGCTTGGGTCGCTAAGGCTCCTGAAGGGATGCCCCTCGAGGGCTGGGACAAACCTAGCCGGCCCGAGCCTCATCCTGCCTTTAGGGATGAATGGCCTCTCGTCCACCTCCTCCTGAGGGAGGTTTCACATCTTATTGGCTGCGCCCTCCAGCTTGCCGAGTTGGAGTAGGATGTTGTCATGGGCGGTGGTTATTTGGGCCATGTTGTTTTGGAGTTCCTTAACAAGCCTTAGCATTATGTTGAGTGGTTCGATGTTGTCGTTGGAGGACATTTCTTGATCTACAAAACAGGACTGAAGGTGAGGCTATGTCCACCAGACGATTTTAATAAGGACTCGAGGAATGCTCGCGGCTGAGCGACGCGGAAATGAGACCCTTGACTCGCGTGTGTGTGCGGTCACTGGCTTAGGGACTCAGGTGCTTTAGACTCTTGGTGTGTTTGGCGAGACGCCTTAGATGGAGTTATGTCTCTAGAGCGAGACGATTTGACACTAATCTCGGGGGTGAGATTCAAAGGAGGACTTACTCGAGATGAGACGACCCAAAATGTAAGACCTCGAGCAGAGGCGACCCTAGTAACTAACACAGACAGTTAATCACACGGTTGTACGACGTAAGAAGTTGATCGCGATCCCGGCCCAGGATCAAAGAATTTTGATATATGTTTTTTTTTGAAAATGACCAATCTTTGCAGCGAAAAACCTTTTTAAAAAAAGGAGGATTTGTAAAATTAGGGTGACGATGGTGTGGTGACATCGTTTGTGACGTGAAAGTGTGTTGCTATATGTGTGCGTCGGGAATCCGATGATAGCGAAAGTGTAAATGTTTTTTTTTCTTTGAAAAGGGAACATGGTTCTTAGGGGAACCGGTTTTGAAAATGGCGACGTGGTGCTTTTATCGAAACTACTATTAATTAGCCAGTTCGATACTTATGGGTATGTGGCGCTCGTGATAGAACGTGATGTCTGTTGATGGTGTTTTGAAAATGATGTTTTGTGGGTGTGACCGTTTCGGGTTTGACCGGAGTATCGGTGTTCACAACGTCGCTTTGAAAAGAGGAGGTATTTTTTTAAAACGGAATTGGGTGCGGTTGAATATGTTGGCGTGGTTGAATCCAGATTTTAGTACTTTATTTGGGTTGTTCAAACACGCTACACGTAACTAGGAATGCATACACTCATGCAGGATGCAGACACGGGTAGGTTAGGGTAGGCTACCGCCTACGAATAGTCTTTACTTAGGCATTGACAAATCATCTGGGGAGACGAGTGTCATACCGTCCGTTCGGAACTATCCGTTTAT
Source organism: Agrostemma githago (assembly GCA_958450325.1). Lineage (NCBI taxonomy): Eukaryota > Viridiplantae > Streptophyta > Magnoliopsida > Caryophyllales > Caryophyllaceae > Agrostemma > Agrostemma githago. Next base: position 29,266,086 of record OY288260.1, on the reverse strand, counting down.
TATTCCCGCGAGGTACGCGTTAGGCGGCCGGAGCGTCAACCCAGAATCTCTTCGCATGTCCATAAGGATCTTACCACGAAGAGGTCGGTTGGTACTGATATCGGTTAGGGTGGGCTTTTTAGGGCCAAAACCTGTAGTGACCACAACTAGGAACTAGGAAATGAGCTTCACCGACCACGTTCAAGTTACACCACCGCTGGAAACTTGTTTCCAAATCCCCAACGGAGTCGCCAAACTGTGGACGTCCGTCTGCACAGCCCGGCGCCCCGCGCAAGACCGACCCGGTTTTTCAACGTGTGGCGGCGGCCACCCACGCGGCCCCCTCCCGGTCGGGGGCCGGTCCGATCTCTTGTACGGGGCGATGTTTCAGACCTCGATTCAGATGAGGATCCGGACTTGTACTAGACGGGTGCGGGCACCTGTGTTTCCGTTTGGGATCGATCGAGTCGTGGTTGTAAATGTTTAAAGGCCGATTTGTTTGGTAAGGCGACCTTTTTAGTGAACTAAATTCGTTGCCGATTTGTGGAGTGGCCACCGAGTCAATTACGGGGACTCGAAAACCGTTCAAGTCAACTTTGATCCTTAGCCGGCTCAAAGTTGAGGAGCACGGGAGCTAAAGATACCCATAAGCAGTCCATGCCTGGAATTACTCTCATTGCCAATGGTTTTGGACATCCAGAAACCGTCGATTCTGAGTAAGGGGTGAGGGTATGTATTGGGAAGCCAACATCTGATAGATGTCAACACCCAATCCCGCCCGCACTATAGCGGCCTCTACTAATCAATCGGTGGGCTGATAATCTAGTTCTTTCGTTGTGGCGAAAGTACTGTAACATCCATTGTTTTCACCCTATACGTTTTGCTATGTCGGTTGTTTAAGGACAAGTAGGTTTTGTCGTCAAAGTAGTTGCGTTTATATTTTTTGCATGCGATTTCACCTAATAGGCAGGCCATGAAAAGATGCACATAGGAGAGTAGAGAGTACTAATATTATACGTATTAGCAAATCAGTTTTAACGCGATAATACGGATATTAGTCGTTCTCGTGAAATACCTTACCTGGTATTCTGCATAAGATGCATCGGTTCGGTATTAATAGAGATGCGTCGAACCTAGTAAGGCGAGCACCCGGACTAATACGGAACCCGACCATCGCTTTGTTCAGTTTTAGTTTTTTTAAGTTTTACATTCCGTGTTAGGTGATTTAGCATGCGATTATAAGGTCATAAAAACAATAAATCATACGAAAAACTGTAAATGCGAATGTAAGTAAATCACATTGTGAGGAGTTGCACCCTCGGAGTATACACTAAACGGGACACGATGCATGGTTAGTTGGGAATGGATCTCGGAATTACTCGGGTCTATTTAGTGTATTTTAGTATTTGCGGTTGAAGTTTGGACGTTATGTGTTTTAGTATGTGTAATGGACCTACTTAGTATGCGTTACGTGTTTCAAACGCGTACTTTAATGGAGTTTCGAATGACACGAAAGAGGCCATCTTACAGTTGTCTGGCTGTTCTGAGGGCACTTTACCGTTCAAGTATCTTGGAATTCCAATCAAGCCCTCCAAGCTTAGCATCATGGAATGTCAACCCATTGTTCATAATCTGATGGAGCGCATTCGGAAAATTGGGGCGAGGAAATTATCCTATGCGGGGAGGGTAATTGTTATCAAGAGTGTCCTGTTCTCGCTTCACTCGTATTGGGCTTCTATTTTCATTATACCTTCAACCGTCATGAAACAAATTGATAATTTGTGCAGGAATTACCTTTGGGATGGTGGAATTGATTACCATAGAGTTCCCATGGTAGCCTGGGATAAATTATGCAAACCGTATAATGAGGGAGGAATCAACCTTCGTCAAAATGCTAAAATAAGGCGGCCATCGGGAAGCTCGCGTGGTGGGTAAGTAATTGCCAAAGCAAGTTATGGGTTCAATGGGTACACCATGTGTACCTGAAAGGAAGGAATTGGGATGAATACCAACCTACTGCGGATACGAGTTGGGCTTGGCGGAAAATTTGCCAAGCGAGAGACAATATCAAGCACCTAAATGATGCTACTGATCAGGGGGCGAAGAGTTTCAGCATTGCTGCTGTCTATGATAGTTTGAGGGAGAAAAGTGACCGGGTTTCATGGCATAACCATGTATGGACGAACTGGGCTTTACCTAAACATAAAATGGTAGCGTTGATTCATCAGAGACATGCTTTTAACGTCAAGGATAAGCTGTACAATTTGGGGATTGCTGCGGACAATCGCTGCTGCATTTGTAATGCTGAACCGGAAACCATGGAGCATTTGTTTACCAAATGCGAGTTCAGTAGGAGACTAATAACTGAGGTTAAGAAGATCCTAGGATGGAGTTGCAGCATTGAACTGAGTGAACACGGGAGGAAACGCCTTAAAGGGTCAAAACTTTAGCGAGCTATTAAGAATGGCGTGATCAACATGCTTATTTATCACATTTGGAATCAAAGGAATAAAAGCAGGATGGAGCACCAAGTGATCAAACCGGATGCCCTTGCAACAATAATTCTCAAAGAATTTAAGAGTTTTTGTAAAAATAAGGAAGTATACAAATTAGACACAAGAGATACCTCCTTTTTCAATAGCCTTCGGGGCTTATGCATATGACATGATGTAAATCCGTTCATCAATATACTTACCCTTACCAAAAAAAAAAATTGGACCTAGTGTCCACGTTTGACATTATTGTAGTGCATAATAAAGGTGCAAAAATGTAAAGTTTTGTTTAGACGACAACCTAGTGACGATTCGACTTCAAAGGCGGATCATCCTAGCTTGCCCGGTGATTTCGGCAGAGTTCAGATACCGTCGACTCTTTCTGCGGCTACTCCGGCAGACACTAGTAGAAAAATGTGGAATTGCTGCTCCTCATTTGAGGCGTTTTTGGTAATTAGCTGCAAATAATTTATCTTTTTTTTAAAGAAAAATGCTTGGGTGAGTCGTTTTTAGGGATAAATTGCAAAAAAAAAAAAAAAAATATAGTGAGGCGTCATCAACCATCGACGCCTCTCCATACCTATTCTAATTTGTTTTTAAAAAGAAAAGAAATAAACCCCAAACCCCACTCTTCTTACCTGGTTATCTCTTACTCCCTTATCAAACCCTAAGAAATCAAACCCCAAATTCTCCCTCATCCTCGACAACAGCAAACCCAATTCCCAAACCCAGAAATTCATGGATGTCAACGAAACACCAAAACTCTGTTGCTGGTAGCTGCTCTCCGGTTGTAGGTTCGGTAGGTTCGCTGCTCTCCGCTGGTAGTTGCCGTCGCTGTTAGTTGCCGTCGTATTTCTGCTTCCTGTTCGGTAAGTTCACCTGAATTCTTCATCTTTCTTCATCTTTCGTATTCGTCTTATAATCTTACTGCTGGAGTACGATTTATTCATCTTATAATCTTGTTCGCTGGGTTTTTATAATCGTTGTGTTTTGCTGGAGTAATATTTGAATAAAGATTCAACCTTTGGTTTGATTTGATAACGAGTTTTGCTTTGAAATGTATGTTTTTATGATAAACATTCTATATTTGTGTCTAATTATGCTGAAATCGTCGTTTTTTTAACAATTGATTATGCTGAAATCACCGTTAATCAATAACGTATGAACCAAGAATTGATTTTTATGATAAAGATTCTATATTTGTGTCTGATTATGCTGAAATCGTCGTTTTTTTAGCAATTGATTATGCTGAAATCACCGCTAATCGATAACGTGTGGACCAAGAATTGATTTTTATAATAAAGATTCTATATTTGTGCCTGATTATGCTGAAATCATCATTTTTTTATCAATTAATTATGCTGAAATCACCGTCAATCGATAACGTACGGACCAAAATTGATTTTTATGATAAAGATTCAATATTTGTGTCTGATTATGCTGAAATCACCGTTTTTAGCAATTGATTATGCTGAAATCACCGTTAATCGATAAGGTACGGACCAAAAATTGATAATGTACAGACAGTTAATCGACTACAGCGTATTAAACAGATAAGAGGGCTGCAATATTACTACTACTTGAAAAGTAAAAAAAATCGACACCTTAACAATTTTAACAAAATGTACTACTCGTATTACTTTAATATTAGTCATACAACTCCCAAGTTACATTCCGGTCAATGAATCTTAAAGTTATATATTCACATTCGTACAAACTAATCCAAAATTATAAAATGATAAAATCTAGAAAAAGAATCACTCTCCAAGTTAAATTCGTTGTCAAAATCATCTAATCTGCACTCGAACACCAAATCATCACATTTAAGTCTTGTCGTAACATTTTGCTTCTCGATTTTCTGCAATAGAAGTCGCAACATCTAGTCAAAAAATAATACTTAAAGAACAAACCAATCAACTTTCATTCTGCAATTATGCAATTCTCGGGATGTGTGGAAGGTTCTTTGCCATTTCGGTACCTTGGACTTCCTATTCAAAGTACCAGATTGGGTAAGAATGATTGTGTGAAGCTGTTGGCGCATATTACTGCGAGAATTGCAGGTATAGGTGCTCGGAAATTATCTTATGTGGGTGGATTGACCTTAGTTCAGTCTGTGCTATCTCAATTACACAATTACTAGGCTATGGTCTTTATTATCCCAAAATCTGTTATGGCTCGTATTGGGTCCCTTTGCCGGAACTTTTTATGGGATGGCAGGGTGGAAGGCACTAATCGAGCGTTAGTGAGCTGGGAGAAAATTTTTTACCCCAAGAATGAAGGAGGGTTGGGTTTACGGGATTTAAATGTGTGGAATGAGGCTGTTGTGGCTAAACTGGCGTCGTGGGTCTTTGATCAGCCGGATAGGTTGTGGGTTCGATGGGTAAGTAATGTTTATCTGAAAGGCTCCTCGTGGCGTGACTTTCAGCCTCATGCGGATGTCACGTGGGCGTGGAGGAAGATCTGTCAGGCTAAGGACAAGATTAAGCATATGTTTGAAAATGGAAAGTGGCATGGGTCGGATAACTTTTATTCGATCTCGAAGGGCTATGAGGAGTTACGCAACAAAAAACCGAGAGTTTCGTGGTGGAGGATTGTTTGGAGCAATTGGAGTATCCCGAGACATAGCTTTATATCGTGGCTAGTGTTTAGTGGTGCTCTTAATACGAGACTGCAGCTCCACAGGATTGGGGTTGCTGAATCTGATCGATGTTATTTGTGTGAGGCGCAGCCAGAGAGTTTGGATCATCTGTTTTTTGGGTGTGCTTGGAGCTCGAGAGTTGTGAACATTGTGGGTGGATGGTTGATGAAGAGGATCCTGATAAACGGGAGCCTGACATGGGCCAAAAACATTAGGGGGTCGAAGCTTCAATGCAACATTATTAGAGTTGTGATCAATGCGTTGATTTATCATATCTGGAGACTGCGGAATGCATGCAGATTGGATGGAACTGTTCCACAGCCAAACTTCACGGCTAAACTGATTATTTTGGATGTGAAAAATCGAATAATGTGTAAGATCAAATATCCGATTCATACCAAAGACACTAGATGGCTACAAAATTTGTTGTAGTCATTTGCTTGTAAATTGGTGATTCACACACACACACACACACACACACACATATATATATATATATATATATATATATATATATATATACTTACACTTTACCAAAAAAAAAAACTTTCATTCTAACGAGCTATATCAAATTTAGTACCTCTGAAAAACTTCATCATTGGTTGTGTAGATGACGTATATCTGAGAAAAGTGGTTCCGATGAATACACCTCTGCTTCGCAGTATACAATTGATTTCAGCAACCTATTGAATAAGTAAAATGAAGCTATAACTTAAAGCAAGCATCACTTGAAAAGGAACTAGTAGTCCTAGTGTACAGTGAATATTTGCAATCTAGTCATTGGAGATGAAAATAGAAATCTTACAGCATGTTTTGGTAAAAAAATTATCGGGTTACGATTTAAGTTGCGGGTTAAAGTGATCGGACTAACGTTTCACGAACTAATTGAATAAATCGAATCTACGAATGAAAGAATGACGAAAGAAAGTAAAGAGACACGAAAATTGGTGACGCGGAAACCCAATGTGGGAAAAACCGCGGGGGGAGTCAGAATCCCGCCAAATATCTACTATGAATGGAGAAAATGAATAAGGAATACAAGTACCGATTTCGGGTTAACGGAGGCTATATTTTGCTAGTATGCTTTCGTGTTTTGGAGTCGAGGTGTGTTGAAGATGAGTTGAATGATTTTTCTGTTGTCGTTGTTGCGCTTATATCCACCCCTTTTTCCCCTTAGCCGTTATCTCCCACGTCTCCCTTCTTCTTCTCCTGATTTATCTCCTCCTCTGGTGGAACTGTCCTAGAATCTAGGGAGTTTTTGGTTGACCGAGCCCTTTGCTTGGGATAAGGTTCCTCTTAGTATTGGACTGTCTTCGGCCCATTTCTGGACTTGGCTGCTGTTTGGCCCAATACCACTAGTAGGCTTTATTCTCGTGTGACCTTGCTGACTTTCTCTTGTATCGGGTTTCCGACTTTTACGACTTTGACTTTTGACTTTCGGGTGTTATTCCGTAGTTTCTTCGTATATGATCCTTTGACTTTTTGACCGTAAGTATTCCACGTCATTTCTTGAGGATGCGGAATTTATCCCAAACAAATGCCCCCAAATTTCCGACTAAGTTCATCTTAGGCGGGAATTTTCGTTTGTGTTCGTTGCACATAATTCTGGTGACGATTTTTCTTCGTAGAGTTTGTCCCTCAGTCTACTTCTCTCGTTTCCCTAAATGACTCTTCTCCTACCCTCATTATTACTCGCGTTTCCCCACGCCATCTCCTCTTCATTACTTACTTTCCCCCTCCCTCTCTACTTACTTCTGCTCCCTCTACCTCTCTCTAAAATCCGAACCCCTTTCAAAATTCAAACCATTTACGTCTTCCCAATTCTTGTCGTCCACTGCCGTCGTCGTGCTTGATCAGGTGACTTTCTTCTCTCCTTACTCATTTCTTTCGTCTTTCCCATGGCTCCCAAGTTGAACCGCAACAAATCCCCTCTTCCTTCTTCTCCTTCTTCGCCGTCGTCGCCGACGGCGTTTACTCCCGCCTCTTCTATTCCGGGTGCAAAACACTCTTGTGACCAACTTTTCGGAGGATGATCTCCCTTTTGTTAGAGAGATCTTTGGTTTTGGCGATGGGGTAGAAACTAGAAATTCACATCCCTTCTCCAAGGCAAAGGGCGGACTTCATCCGACCAGGATGTGTCTGCATGTATGCTTACCCATTCCTCCTGGGCTTGCGCTTCCCCTTCCCTTCAATCGTTCAAGAACTTCTTACCTACTATAGATTCGCCCCTTGTCAACTGGCCCCCCACACATGGCGGGTACTGCTGTCCTTCTGTGTCTTGAACTGCCGCCATCAGAGGAGTTTCTCCTTGGGCGATGTCTGTGCCATATTCCAGGTGAGGCCCCTGGGGTGTGGTCAAGTAACTATGCGTGTGAAAGATAAATGCTTTCCTGGCATAGATTTTCCAGCCAATCCCCCTGACGCTGAGTGGTTCAAAGATTTCATATTTGTGAAGGCTGATTCCTTCTCCCCTCTTCCTCATGATTATCTATTTTCTGAGTGGGGGGACATCACAGGTAGTTGTCATGCCCCCAATCCTTAGACTTCTTTGCACACTTACGACTCTTACTGACTCCATGTTGTAGGTTTGCAGCAGCCTAAAAAGGTGACGTCCATTCTTGCCTTAACCCCTCAACTCTCCACCCTTAGTCCAGAGCAGCTTGTCTTCAACAACCTCTTCGTCCCCTCTCGTAACGGCACTTGTCCCCCTTTTACTGACTCCATGTCTCCTGGTGAGGGATATTCTGCTGAGTAGATTTGTGATTTTACTTTCTCTTCCTTTTTCTTTGTGACTTATTCTGTACCTCTGCTTTCATTAGGCAATTCGAAAGCTCCTATGATCTTGGACCGGGTCAGAGCCAGAAGGAAGAGCATGGCTACTCGCTCATCTTCTAGGATGGGTTCTGGTTCTTCTCCTGCTCGCTCTACCAGCTCAAAGAGGAAGCGCAGTCTCTCCCCCTCTGCACCGTTTGATTCTGCAGAGGGGACAACTGTGATTCATGTGCCTGACTCCCCTCAGCTCTCCGCTCCACATTCCGCTGAGTGTGGTCCCGACGATATTGTGATGACCTATCCTAGGGATTTCGGGACCATCAGAAATTTGTCGGACCTATCTCTCCTGGATCAGTTTCTCTTCCCTAGCTCTGAGCCCGTGATGGCTAGAGAGCCTCTTATCGAGACGGCAGCCCATGTCGCCGCTCACGCTTTTGAGGTGATTCTGTTTTCCTGGCTTTGAGTTAATTTCAACTTAGATTGAATTACTGACTGTTGCGGTGTTGATCAGACTCTCCAGATGGGTCTCTTCTTGAAAGTTGGCATATCCCACCTCAGGGACTTGGGGAGTCGACTTCAGTCAGACAATGCTCGTCTGCTAGAGGAGGCTAATCAGGCCAAGGAGGAGGCTGCCAGGTTGAAGGTGGAGTTGGCTCAGGCTCAAGGACTGCTGGCTGAGGAGAGGGGATACAAAGCTGCTGAGGAGGAGGTGAAGGCTGAGCTCGCCCAGGCCTAGAAGGTCAATTCTGAGCTCCAGGAGAAGGTGGCTGGCTTGCAGGAGCAGATGGAGGGAGCCCTCAGTTGGTCGGCCCTTAGCACTGAAATCGAGATGGTCAGTGATTACTCCAAGGGGAAGCATGCGAGCTGGGACTTGGCCGCCTTGGAGAGAAGGATGGAGGTGGAGTTCCCTAATGGCTTCAATCTTGAGATGCTCGCCGGTGCTGAGGAGGAGGCGGTTGACGAGTCAGTTTCCTCTCCTCCAGCAGCTGAGGAGGTACCCGGGCCGGTGGATGCAAGTGCTGAGATTGCTGTGGTGGAGCCTCTTGCCAGCCTTCCTCCTGAGGGAGATGATGTCTAGGTTGTTCAGCCTCTTATGTTAGTTTTCTGTTGCTTCCTTCTGTAATCCCCTAGAAAATCTATCGCAATACACTGGCGGAAACACTGTAGAGTTGGGATTAAAACACACTGACGACTGTCTGCCTGTAGAGTTGGGAAGGTGAAACACTACTTTGAGTCTTTCGACTCGGACTTGGATTTAAGGTAACTTTAGGACGTTACTCGATTTTATATCGTATGTTTGAGTAGTAGTATGTAGTAAGTATTTTAACTTCGGTTTTTTAATTTTAGCTATTTATTATTGCTAATTATATTAATTTTTAAATCGTATTTATAAATATTTTTTCAAATTTCGATATCGTTTTATAAATCGTTAGTAATTTAATTATTTACGATCGTTGTAATATTTTGTTGGTTATCGTGACACTAGTAACTAAATAATAACGATTTCATATTTTCTTCATATTTCGTTAATTTATAATTTTAACTCGAAATCGTATTTTTATATTATAATCGAGATTTGTATATTTGTTTAATAAATTAATTTTCGTTTTACGATTTATACTAATAAATGAGAAAATAGTCGATTTCGTTTTAAATATATTTTTAGTCGAGACTATTTTCACTAATAATTTCTTATTTGTTTACAATTGACTATTTTTATTAAAATCCGTATTATTTATTAATAAAAGCTATTTATTATAAATAATTTGAAGTTTTTGTAACTCTCATTTTATTTATAAAACTCGCTGATTCAATTAATTTTGATATCGTTTTTCTTAAAACATCTCTTTTCTAAAATCTATAGTTTTAACTCGGTTTCCTAATTATTTATATAATACTCTATATTGACTTATTATATTTTCTTTATGTTTTGAGTAACGAATTATAATCCTCTATATTGATTTATTATATTTTCTTTATGTTTTGAGTAATGAATTTAGAAATATAATAAAGTTACGATAACGACGATAATAATAAATGTTATTTTCGTTAGAAATGCTATTTTTATACATTTCACTTATTTTAATAACTTACGTATTTTCTATAACAAAATTTCTATTTTAAGTAAGTTCCTATTTATAGAAAGTTTCCCTTTTAATATAAAATGTTTATTCCTTTTATCCTCATATTATTTATATTGATTACATTCATTTTTGAATATCGATGATGGCTGTTTTGGAGTTATGGAATAAAGTCAAGTGTGGGGTTAGAGTAATATAGTCTGGGATGTACGTTTTTTTGCCATCAGCTATAAAGCCGGTGTGCCTATTTGAGGCACATTTGGCCGTTGAACTGAGCATGGTTTGTGTTCAGGAGAGTGTATATTTACCTTAAACTTAGATATCGCATCCTATAAGTCGCGTCGGGTTGAACTGGATATGGTTTGTATCCAGGAGGGGTGTGCACTACTTAAACCAGGACCTCGCTGCACGCAGTCCTGTTATAGTTGAGTTGCCTAGTTAGAGACTGGATTCTGTTATGAGTTAAGTCTGCAGTTCTCGAAGCTAGTTTCCAGTAGTATCCTAGTGAAAGTCTAGCCTTGTGCACACTGATCGAATTTCCATAACGTCACTTTTGAATATTGTTATTATCGATTGATTTTGACTTGCAGGTTGGCAAGTGGTTTAAGTTTATCTGAAAAATTATTTTTATTATATCGTTTTAATGTTTTCTCTTTTTAAATATTTTGATATAGTAATACTATTATTTTTCCGTATGATATAATATGGCTGGGAGAACGTCCGAGTTACTCCCCACTGACGTGGCTGTTATGTTATAAGCATGACAGGTATTTGCTGCTGGGTCTTGGGTGTGAGCTAGCGAGTAGCATGGATCCTAATCTTTCTTTATTCATGTAATTTATGGATTTGTATAACCCGTTTGGTGAATTTTCCTTTTAGCCCTTTTGTAAAAAGAGGCCTTTGTATTGACTTACCATTTCTTTTAATAAGATATAGTTTGTCAGTGTTTTAATCCCTACTCTACAGTGTTTCCGCCAGTGTATTGCGATAGATTTTCTAGGGGATTACAGAAGGAAGCAACAGAAAACTAACATAAGAGGCTGAACAGCCTAGACATCATCTCCCTCAGGAGGAAGGCTGGCAAGAGGCTCCACCACAGCAATCTCAGCACTTGCATCCACCGGCCCGGGTACCTCCTCAGCTGCTGGAGGAGAGGAAACTGACTCGTCAACCGCCTCCTCCTCAGCACCGGCGAGCATCTCCAGATTGAAGCCATTAGGGAACTCCACCTCCATCCTTCTCTCCAAGGCGGCCAAGTCCCAGCTCGCATGCTTCCCCTTGGAGTAATCACTGACCATCTGGATTTCAGTGCTAAGGGCCGACCAACTGAGGGCTCCCTCCATCTGCTCCTGCAAGCCAGCCACCTTCTCCTGGAGCTCAGAATTGACCTTCTGGGCCTGGGCGAGCTCAGCCTTCACCTCCTCCTCAGCAGCTTTGTATCCCCTCTCCTCAGCCAGCAGTCCTTGAGCCTGAGCCAACTCCACCTTCAACCTGGCAGCCTCCTCCTTGGCCTGATTAGCCTCCTCTAGCAGACGAGCATTGTCTGACTGAAGTCGACTCCCCAAGTCCCTGAGGTGGGATATGGCCGCTTTCAAGAAGAGACTCATCTGGAGAGTCTGATAAACACCGCAACAGTCAGTAATGCAATCTAAGTTGAAATTAACTCAAAGCCAGGAAAACAGAATCATCTCAAAAGCGTGAGCGGCGACATGGGCTGCCGTCTCGATAAGAGGCTCTCTAGCCATCACGGCCTCAGAGCTAGGGAAGAGAAACTGATCCAGGAGAGATAGGTCCGACAAATTTTTGATGGTCCCGAAATCCCTAGGAAAGGTCATCACAACATCGTCGGGACCACACTCAGCGGAATGTGGAGCGGAGGGCTGAGGGGAGTCAGGCACATGAATCACAGGTGTCCCCTCTGCAGAATCAACCCGTGCAGAGGGGGAGAGACTGCGCTTCCTCTTTGAGCTGGTAGAGCGAGCAGGAGAAGAACCAGAACCCATCCTAGAAGATGAGCGAGTAGCCATGCTCTTCCTTCTGGCTCTGACCCGGTCCAAGATCATAGGAGCTTTCGAATTGCCTAAGGAAAGCAGAGGTACAGAATAAGTCACAAAGAAAAAGGAAGAGAAAGTAAAATCACAAATCTACTCAGCAGAATATCCCTCACCAGGAGACATGGAGTCAGTAAAAGGGGGACAAGTGCCGTTACGAGAGGGGACGAAGAGGTTGTTGAAGACAAGCTGCTCTGGACTAAGGGTGGAGAGTTGAGGGGCTAAGGCAAGAATGGACGTCACCTTTTTAGGCTGCTGCAAACCTACAACATGGAGTCAGTAAGAGTCGTAAGTGTGCAAAGAAGTCTAAGGATTGGGGGCATGACAACTACCTGTGATGTCCCCCCACTCAGAAAATAGATAATCATGAGGAAGAGGGGAGAAGGAATCAGCCTTCACAAATATGAAATCTTTGAACCACTCAGCGTCAGGGGGATTGGCTGGAAAATCTATGCCAGGAAAGCATTTATCTTTCACACGCTGATAAGTGTCATTTGTAGTGCCTATTTCGTAGTGTTTTGGTCCCATTTTCCTTGTAGAATCGCTCCTTGGGAGCGGTTTAGGGGCTTCTTATGCTTCCTTTAGTTCGTTTCAGGTTCCCGAGACCGAATTTGAAGAGTTGGAGCGATTCCGACTCGATACATACACATTTTGGAGCCAACGAAGTAGAGGAACGATGACTCGATGCCTTGGAATCGACCCCGAGACCTCGGGACCCAATCCCGAGCCTTCGAGACCCGATCCCGAGTCCCGAGAATCGACGGGGATCCCATGAGAAGCAAGGAGGGACAAAAGAGCTCTTAAAGGAGGCCTACAAAGACCCATCCCGTTCGGGATGGCCTCATCCCGTCCGGGATGAAGGGAGCATGAAGTGCGGCTACTGTAAGCCCATCCCGATCGGGAAGGTGGCGTCCCGACCGGGACCGACCTCGTCCCGACCTAGACCATCCCGTCTCAGCCGGGACGGGCGTGCTGCTGCCGTGCTTTGCTTTATTTCTTCTCCTTTCATTCTAAAACCCTATATATACCCTTCCCTTGTTATGTAAAGCTTAAGGACTTCATTAGACATTAAACCCTAGACTACTTTAGGTTAGAGTAGATTAGATTAGTGTAGATTAGTCGGTAATTAGTTGTTAATCCTAGATTAGTACTTGTATTAAGGGAATTCTTCAAGATCCACTCAAGATTGACAACCTTGGGTGTTTGTTTTGGGTTTTCTTCATTAATGCAAGTTTTGTTCTTTCCTCTTCACTAGTTTGGTACAATCTTCTTCTCCTTTTAATCTTAATCCATTTTTGTTTATCAAGTTTAAATCTTTGTTCATTGTTATCATTAGTTTGTGATGTTTGTTTTGTTTCTTTGATGATTCCTCTTGTTAGTGTTAATCCTAGATTAGTTATGTTAGAGTAGTGTTCTTGCTAGGGTTAGTAAGGTGATTAGGGTGTTAATTGGGTGATTAAGGGTTTGTTAGAGATGTTGGTGGAAGATTTGGGTTTCCTCTTGTTTGATGCATATCACATGTTTGTGGAATTGCTTGAATGACTAAGTATGTACGAATGCTTGTTTTTCTTGCCTTTCTTTTGTGGGTGTTAGTTTGTTGTGGGTTCGGTCCCCTCACTAAGTTGCGAGAGCCCGGTGAGGACGACCTCTAGGCCGGTCTAAGTTGCGAGAGCCCGGATTCGACCTAGGACCATAGCGCGCTAGAACCCCGTTTGTCGTGTGTGTCGCCGAGATGGGTTCTAGGTGGAACCTCTAGGTGAGTCTAAGTTGCGAGAGCCCGGACCAACCTAGATCACCCTACTACCTCCTTCACTCTAGTCCTCCCTCGACCATTCCGTTACCCCTTTGACCCCGACCTAATCCTAGCCCGTTAGTTGTTCTTCTTAGTCGTAGTCTAGTTTTCTCCCCTCTCTACCATTCTTTAGTTTAGCTCGTTGACTTATTCTCGTTCTTAGGCCGACCTAGTCTAGACGCCTCTTACCGTCCCCGTGGATTCGACCCGACTTACCCTATCTACCGTAGGAATAGCCGGTTTATTATTGACGGTTGGGATTCCACGACAAATCCCTCCCATCACACGCATAGTTACTTGACCACACCCCAGGGGCCTCACCTGGAATATGGCACAGACATCGCCCAAGGAGAAACTCTTCTGATGGCGGCAGTTCAAGACATAGAAGGACAGCAGTACCCGCCTTGTGTGGGGGGCCAGTTGACAAGGGGCGAATCTATAGTAGGTAAGAAGTTCTTGAACGATTGAAGGGAAGGGGAAGCGCAAGCCCAGGAGGAATGGGTAAGCATACATGCAGACCCATCCTGGTCGGATGAAGTCCGCCCTTTGCCTTGGAGAAGGGATGTGAATTTCTAGTTTCTACCCCTTCGCCAAAACCAAAGATCTCTCTAACAAAAGGGAGATCATCCTCCGAAAAGTTGGAGTCACAAGAGTGTTTTGCACCCGGAATAGAAGAGGCGGGAGTAATCGCCGTCGGCGACGACGGCGAAGAAGGAGAAGAAGGAAGAGGGGATTTGTTGCGGTTCAACTTGGGAGCCATGGGAAAGACGAAAGAAATGAGTAAGGAGAGAAGAAAGTCACCTGATCAAGCACGACGATGGCAGTGGACGGCAAGAATTGGGAAGACGTAAATGGTTTGAATTTTGAAAGGGGTTCGGATTTTAGAGAGAGGTAGAGGGAGCAGAAGTAAGTAGAGAGGGAGGGGGAAAGTAAGTAATGAAGAGGAGATGGCGTGGGGAAACGCGAGTAATAATGAGGGTAGGAGAAGAGTCATTTAGGGAAACGAGAGAAGTAGACTGAGGGACAAACTCTACGAAGAAAAATCGTCACCAGAATTATGTGCAACGAACACAAACGAAAATTCCCGCCTAAGATGAACTTAGTCGGAAATTTGGGGGCATTTGTTTGGGATAAATTCCGCATCCTCAAGAAATGATGTGGAATACTTACGGTCAAAAAGTCAAAGGATCATATACGAAGAAACTACGGAATAACACCCGAAAGTCAAAAGTCAAAGTCGTAAAAGTCGGAAACCCGATACAAGAGAAAGTCAGCAAGGTCACACGAGAATAAAGCCTAGTAGTGGTATTGGGCCAAACAGCAGCCAAGTCCAGAAATGGGCCGAAGATAGTCCAATACTAAGAGGAACCTTATCCCAAGCAAAGGGCTCGGTCAACCAACAACTCCCTAGATTCTAGGACAGTTCCACCAGAGGAGGAGATAAATCAGGAGAAGAAGAAGGGAGACGTGGGAGATAACGGCTAAGGGGAAAAAGGGGTGGATATTAGCACAACAACGACAACAGAAAAATCATTCAACTCATCTTCAACACACCTCGACTCCAAAACACGAAAGCATACTAGCAAAATATAGCCTCCGATAACCCGAAATCGTTACTTGTATTCTTTATTCATTTTCTCCATTCATAGTAGATATTTGGCGGGATTCCGACTCCCTCCGCGGTTTTTCCCACATTGGGTTTCCGCGTCACCAATTTTCGTGTCTCTTTACTTTCTTTCGTCATTCTTTCATTCGTAGATTCGATTTATTCAATTAGTTCGTTAAACGTTAGTCCGATCACTTTAACCCGCAACTTAAATCGTAACCCGATAAAATTTTTACCAAAACATGCTGTAAGTGGAGATCATGCATTACCATTTCTGCTTCCTACTGGCTTAGGTACCTTAGGTATGGTCCGGTGGTCGATCTCTTGAATACCACGCCATCAATGAGGGTATACCTGGATGCTTTCATCCTGAAACTTCGGGCTTCTCTTTTGTCTGCTGGCAGAATATCATCTTGCAGCCAATCTTTGTAGGGTTTCCTCCAGTCGGAGATTTCCTCTTGTTCTGCTGTGGTGCTGCAGATCCTTGCTTCCTGAAACCATTGCAGTCCTTGATCTGGTGAATCCCCTTCTGGTGTTCCCTGTTCCTGTGCGCCTCTCCAGATTGCTGGCTCCAGCACATGGACTATGGGTATGGTGGATACTTCTCCTGGTTTGAAGGTTGCCCCCAGAGTTGCTAAGGCGTCTGCTTCCACGTTTTGATCCCTCGGAACTTGGTTGATTGAGAACTCTGTCAACCTCAAGGAGAGATCTTTTGCCACTTCAAGGTAAGCCATCATCTTGGAATCCTTCGCCGCGTATGAACCATTCATATGGTTGACTATCAACTGGGAATCACCATACACCTCCAGTTGCTTGATTTTAAGATCTAGGGACAATGGGAGACCCAAGATTAAAGCTTCATACTCTTCTTCATAGTTCGTTGTTCGGAACTCGCATCGGACTGCTTGGACTATGAGATCTCCCTGAGGTGACCTGAGCACCAATCCTGCTCCAGATCCTCTCATGTTTGAGGCGCCATCTACGTTGAGCTTCCACACCTGTTCGCCCTTGTCTTCTTCCAGGAGAATGATGTCTTTCTCTTCTTGTGTCTGCAGCGTTGTGCTGAAGTCGGATATGAAATCTGCTAATGCCTGGGACTTGATTGCTGTTCTGGGGACAAACTTCAGGTCGAAGCCGCTCAAGTGCATGGACCACTTAGCCATCCTACCTGACAACTCGGGTTTTCTCATAATGGCTTTTAGGGGGAAATTCGTTATTACGGATATAATGTGTGATTCAAAATAAGGACGCAGTTTATATGATGCTGTAACGAGTGCAAGTACAAGTTTTTCAAGGGACGTGTACCTGGTCTCTGCAGGAAGCAGAGACTTACTGACATAATAGACGGGATGTTGCGCTCCTTCATGTTCCCTTACCAACACTGCACTAACCGCCACCTCAGACACCGATAGGTATAGAAAGAGCGGCTCTCCAGGTTCCGGCTTTGACAGGAGTGGTGGAGTACTCAAGTAGTGCTTTAGCTCCTTGAATGCTTTCTCATGCTCCTCCGTCCAGTCAAATCTTTGAGCCTTCCTCGGAATATCATAGAATAAACGGCACCTGTCTGAGGACCTTGAGATGAACCTATTCAGGGCGGCAATTCTTCCGGTCAACCGCTGCACATCTTTCGGTTTCTGTGGAGACTCCAACTGCAGGATGGCTTTGATCTGCTCTGTACTGGCTTCGATTCCCCTCTGGGTGACCATGTACCCCAGGAGTTTTTCACAGGATACTTCGAATGTGCACTTGGAAGGATTTAACTTCATCTTGTACTCCCTCAGGGTGTTGAAAGCATCTTCTAGATGTGCCGTGTGCTGTGAGGCTCACTTGGACTTGACGACCATATCATCAATATACACCTCCATGGTATTGCCAATTTGCTTCTTGAACATCATGTTAACCAGCCTCTGGTAGGTGGATCATGCATTCTTCAGACCAAAAGGCATAACATTGTAACAATAAATACCTCTCTCAGATCTGAACGCAGTTTTCTCCTGATCTGCTGGATGCATCTTGATTTGGTTATATCCACTCCATGCATCGAGGAAGGTTAACATCTCATGACCTGCTGTGGCATCTATATGCGGCAGGGGGAATGGGTCTTTCGGGCATGCCTTGTTCAGATCGGTGAAGTCGACGCACACTCTCCACTTGCCGTTCTTCTTTGGGACTACTACCACGTTGGATAGCCACTCTGGGTACTTCACTTCTCTGATTTTTTCGGCAGCCAGCAAGTTATCTACCTCCTGATTTATGACTTGGTTCCTCTCTGGGCAAACATCCTCCTCTTCTGTTGCATTGGTTTATAGCTTGGGTCCACGCTTAACCTGTGGGTTATGATACTCGGATCTATTCCTACCATATCATCATGGGACCAAGCAAAACAATCCACGTTAGTTTTTTTATAATTCAATAAGGTTTTGTCGGATATTACTTGTGCATTCTGATCCGATCAGCACTTTTTGTTCTGGGTGTTGTTTGTCTAAGTTGACTTCATCTATCTCCGCCTGAGGGGGCTCGAGATACTCCTGCAGAGGTAGGTGAAGGCTCTGTAGTTGCTATGCTGGAGGACTTGCCGTCTTCTTCAGCGCCACTCTGTAGCAGTCTTTGGCTTCCCTCTGATCACCGCTGATCTTCTGCACTCCCCAAGGCGTGGGGAACTTCAGGCATTGGTGGTAGGTGGAGGTAGTGGCCTTCATCTCATGTATCCACGGTCTTCCTAGGATCACGTTGTAAGTGGATGGACCATCGATGACTAAATACCGTACCTGCTTGTTCACTCCCCCTGCGTAGGTTGGAATCGTGATTTCTCCCAGGGAGTACTTGGTTTCTCCACTGAAGCCTATTAGGGGGACCGCTTTTTTGCTCAGGTCCTCCTCGCTGAACCCCATGTTCTGCAAAGTCTCCAACATGATAAGGTTGACAGAGCTCCCGGTGTTCACCAGTATCTTCCTTACAGTGCAGTTCCCTATGGAGAGCGTGATGATTAGGGCATCATGGTGGGACTCTGGAGAGGGTTCCGCATCAGATTCATCAAAGGTGACGGCTGGAAGGTCTGGACAGCTGATTCTGCAGGAGTGCTCTGGCCTATCTCCTCTGGACTGGGAAGCGTTCCTTTTGGCTGCCGAATAAGTTAGGCCGCACAATTCCGATCCTTCTGTGATTACATTGACAATTCTGGTGCACAGTGGAGGAGGCGAGGGCAGCACTTGGTCTGCCGCATTTATCCTGCTGGAGCTTCTGGATACCAGGTGATCCAGGTTTCCCTGATCATAGTGGAACTTCACTTCCTTCCTGAGGAGGACACATTCTTCGGTGTTGTGCCCAATGTCATCATGGAACTCACACTTCTTGCTGGCGTCCCGACGGTCGTTAGCATACTCTTGTCTCCTGGGCCACCTGACTTTGCGCCCCAACTCCTTTAGGGCCCTGAGTAGACCAGCAAGGTTGGTAGAGAACCCGTACTCGCTTATTTTAGGTGGGAGTCCTGGGCTCTCCTTCCAATCTTTTTCTTCAGAGATCTTGTGCACATTTCTGTCGTAGGGCTTTGATCTTTCGCCTCTCTTCTCTGCTGGTGCCTTCCTGGAGACATGCTCAGAACCATATGTAGCCCTTCTGGGGCCCGAATCTTCCTCCAGTCTTATGGCTGTCATTGCTTTGGTTTGCACATCTTCGAACGTAGCACAAGGATACTTGGTGAGATCTTTGTAAAGATCCGAATCCTGGAGGAGCCCTTGACGGAAGGCTTCTATGGCGGTGGCCACGTCACATCTGGGAATAGTCACTTTCTCCCTGTTCAATCTGTTGAGGAAATCTCGTGTGGACTCCTCGAATTTCTGCACCACCCGGTATAGATCGCTAGTTTGTTTCTCTGGCTTTCTACTGCTGGCGAACTATTGGTTGAAGGCATTGACCAGATCATCAAAGGAGGTGATACTTCTGTTTGGCAGGCCAACGAACCAGTGGAGGGATGCTCCTGAGAGGGTGGATGATGAGTGTCATTTGTAGTGCCTATTTTGTAGTGTTTTGGTCCCATTTTCCTTGTGGAATCGCTCCTTGGGAGCGATTTAGGGGCTTCTTATGCTTCCTATAGCTCGTTTCAGGTTCCCGAGACCGTTCATGAAGAGTTGGAGCGATTCCGACTCGATACATACACTTTTTGGAGCCAACGAAGCTAAGGAACGATCACTCGATGCCTTGGAGTCGACCCCGAGACCTTGGGACCCAATCCCGAGCCTCCGAGGCCCGATCCCGAGTCCCGAGAATCGATGGGAAGCCCATGAGAAGCAAGGAGGGACCAAAAAGTTCATATTGGAGGCCTACAAGACTTATCCCGGACGGGTATGGCCTCATCCCGTCCGGGATGAGGAAGCAAATGAAGAAGGAGCTACTGTGGGTCCTTCCCGACCGGGAGCAACTCTTCCCGGCCGGGACCGACCCCATCCCGACCGGGACCACCTCGTCTCGGCCGGGACGGGGGTGCTGCAGCTCGCCTTCTATTCTTTTCTTCTCCCTTCCATTTGTAACCCTATATATACTCTTCCCTTGTTATGTTAAGCTTATGCCTTTCATTAGAGACTAAACCCTAGATATTTTTAGCATAGATTAGCATAGATTAGTGTAGATTAGTCTTTAGATTATCGTTAATCTTAGATTAATGCTTGTAATTTGGGAATTCTTTAAGATCTCCACCAAGCTTGACAACCTTGGATGTTTGTTTTGGGTTTTTCTCATTTATGCAAGTTTTCTTCTTCCTTTCATCTTGTTAGTAGGTATAATCTTCTTTTCCTTCTTCTTAATCTTGTTTTTATCATTCAAGTTTGAATCTTTAGTTCTTGTTTATTGTTCATTGTTCATTGTTTCACTAGTTTCATTATGTTTGTTTTGGTTCTTGTGTTGATTCATCTTGTTAGTGTTAGTTTTAATATAGTTATGTTAGAGTAGTGTTCTTGCTAGGGTTAGTAGGGTGATTAGGGTGTTAATTGGATGATTAAGGGATTGTTGGAGATGTTGGTGGAGGATTTGGGTTTCCTCTTGGATTGGTGCACATCACATGTTTGTTGAAATGCTTGAATGATTAAGTAGTTGTGAATGCTTGTTTTTCTTGCCTTTCTCTTGTGGGTGATGGTTTGTTTGTGGGTTCGGTCCCCTCACTAAGTTGTGAGAGCCCGGTGAGGACGACCCCTAGGTCGGTTTAAGTTGCGAGAGCCCGGATTCGACCTAGGCCTATAGCGTGCTAGTAACCCCGTTTGTCATGTGTATCGCCGAGACGGGTTTTAGGTGGAACCTCTAGGTGGGTCTAAGTTGCGAGAGCCTGGGCATTACCTAGATTACCCTACTACCTCCTTCACTCTAGTGATCCCTTGACCATTCCATTACCCCTTTGACCCCGACCTAATCCTAGCCCGTTTCCTTTGATTGTTTTCTTGCTTTAGACCTAGTTTAGTCCTAGTCTCCCCCTCCTTAGAATAGCTTGTCTCGAACTTAGTCCTAGACCCGAGCATACCTTAGTCCATCCTCCCGTCCCTGTGGATTCGACCCGACTTACCCTAGCTACCTTAGTTAGGTTAGCCGGTTTCATTTGACGGTTGGGATCCACGACAAATCCCTACCATCAAATTGGCGCCGTTGCCGGGGACGGCGTAGTTTAGACTTTTGTTTGCTTAGTTTTGGACTTTGTTCTTGATTTTTGTGTTCTCTTCTCCTTGTGTATCTCCGTTTTTTTTCTTGTGTGTTACTCTCCCTTCCTAGTGCCTCAAAAGCACTAGGCTACTAACGTTTGCTCAAGTGCTTCTAGCTCATCCTAGGTACCAAAGCGACGTTATGGACATGGCTCGTCCAAGCTACCATCAATCATCACGGGACAACTTTGGGGCGAATTACCAAAACCCACAACTTTACCAACCATATCAACCTCATCAACAATCTTATGAACCCTCTTCTTATGGTTACCAAGAAAGTTGTCAAGGATCGTTCCCACATCCTAACAACTACCAAACACCCTCACATAACCCACAACCAAATATCCCTAACTTTGAGACTTGTCAAATGTTGGTCCAAACACAAGGGAGCCAACATGAGATGATGATGTTATTGCAAAAGGGTCAACAATTGATGTTGACTCAAATACAAGGGGTTAGGGAGGAGTTCAAGGCCCAAATAGAGGTGCAAGATGCTCGCATCAATGCACTCATGGCTCATATCACGATGTTGGCCACTCGAGCTCCACTACATGTTGAGGAAGGTTCATTTGGGCAAGAAGGTCGGGTGCCTCCACAAGAAAGTTAACCCAACCTTGAAGCTACAAATGAAGAAGAGAGGGTCGATCAAGAGACCATTGTTGAGTGTTGCTTGGGTGGTGAAGATAGGGAGAGAATAGAGGAAGTTGAAGCTTCAAGGGTCGACAATGAGGAGGGATTTGAACATGATTCTCGAGATAAATCTTGGGGAGCCGATGTATTGGCGATAAATTTGGATTTGTTCGATTTTCTTCGTGATGAACCACTAGACAATCCAAAGCCAAGTGAAGACATACCTCATCCAGGCCAATTAGACAAGGTGAGTGAAAAGGAGCGCAATACTTGGGAAAAAGAAGTGGACGCCTTGGAACTTGCCTTGTATGGGAAATTGGAGGATCCTAAAGCCTCCAATGAAGAAAACTTGATGCCTTCTCCTCCTCTACCGCACTCAATGTCTAGCCCTTTGTCTTGTGAGACGGTTGGTGAAGAGGATCCTTGTCGGACGGTGGAAAAGAGTTCCACTCTCGACCCCATAGAAGAAGCGACACCCCTAGGGTGTGATCTCCCACATCATGACACCGAGCACGACTCTAGACCACTATACCTACCGGATGGTCATAAGAGTCGTAGCTATGTTGGTTCCCAAGACCCGGAAGATCACAGTAACCCCGAGCATAATGAAGATGATCGCTTCTTCCCTTCGACTTGGAAGCTCTTAGGAGTGGCTAGGCTCAGCAATGTGAGCTTCAATGAAGATGTTGCTAAGGCATTTGACTTACTACTCCGAGCTCTTGATGGCTATGGAGGTGTAGTTGGTGAGAGTATCTTAGTGTAAATATTTTTTTCTTTTCTTTTGTGCTTGTATTTGTGTTTTTTGTTTGTGTGTATATTTTGGTTTCTAGGATTGTTAGCTTTTGGGAAATTCTTGTTTATTTGGATTGTTGATGAGCGATGTGAGGGAGGGAATTTGATGTTGTATTTGAGTTCATTGTGATAGGTGTGAAGGAAAGGTGATTCCTAGAGGAGAGTAGATAATGATAGAGCTTGGATTGTGAGTATGGAAGACGGTTTTTGAAGCTTTGGTGAAGCTTTTGGGGTTTTGGGAGTCATGAAGACCCTTCCCGACCGAGAAGGAGGCTTCCCGACCGGGAAGGATATGCCATCCCGACCGGGAAGGAGCCGTCCCGATCGGGATGGAGGTGCAAAAATTGGAGCTTGCTGGAGTGCCGTCCCGACCGGGAAGGTGGCTGGTGGCAGGGATTCGTCACGTCCCTAACCGATCAATAAAACACCGACTAATCTAGTGGGTAGCTAGGGTAAGTCGGGATCGTATCCACAAGGACGGTATATAATGGTAGGATTTGTCGTGGGGCCTAACCGTCAATAATAAACCGACTATTCCTAGTGGGTAGCTAGGGCAAGTAGGGTCGATATCCACGGGGACGGTAGAGTAAGGTCTAGACTAGGTCCACTAAAAACTAGGCTAAGTCACCCAAACGAACACAAAGAAAGCTATGATTGGAAAACTATGATGGAGAAGATATAGAAACTAGACTAATGATTAACTAAACGATGAAAACTAATGGAATGATGACTAACTAAGACGATGGATCAAATATGGAAAGAAAGTGGGGTAGGTCGGGTTCATAGGAGTAGAAGGGTAATTGGGGTGATCAAGGGTAAAGGTGTCTCCTAATCGCTAGAGTCGGTCCGGGCTCTCGCAACTTAGACCGGTGTCAAGGTGGGTCCGGGCTCTCGCAACTTAGACCCTAGTCCGCGCTCTCGCGACTAAACTATTCTCAACATTTCCACATAATAGACAATCAATGAGAAGATGAGCACAAGTATGGGAAGCATGGCCACTACAACTCATACAAGCATATCAACAAACACATAGAGTGCCCACAATGTGACTAACAACAAAGATTCACCCTTTTCCCTTAATCAACCCTAATCGTCCATAATCTACCCCTAATCCCCCTACTAACCCCACAAGAAGACTACTCACTCATCATTAAGAGAAAACCAACAATAATAAGAGAAATCAATGTCACAAAACAAGCATCCATTATCATTAACAAGAACAATAACAATAACAATAACAATAAGAAAGAAACTTGAATAAATAACAAAGACTAAGGATGAAAATATTATACCAACAATAGGATGAAGAAAAGATGAAAACTTGTATTAATGAGAAACCCAAATACAATCCCAAGGTTGTCAATCTTGGAACAATCTTCAAGAATCTCTTAATCCAAGACTAATTACAATGATTAACTAAGGATTAAAGAGAGAATTAAACTAATGAGAGTAGTACTAATCTAGGGTTTGAATGTTAATGGAGGCTTAAACTAGTCTAGGGTCAGATAAGATCTCTTAACATTACAAGAAGGGAGTATATATATGGGTACAAGAATGAAGGGGAAGAAAAGAAAGGAGTGCGGCTGCCAGGTCCACGGTCCCGACCGGGACGGGTTGGTCCCGACCGGGACGGCCTGTCATCCCGACCGGGATGGGTTGGTCCCGATCGGGACGGGCCCACAGCAGCACCTTCAAAAGTGCACCCCATCCCGAACGGGATGAGGCCATCCCGAACGGGATGGGTCTTGTAGGCCTCCCTTAAGAGCTCTTTGGTCCCTCCTTGCTCCTCATGGGTTCCTCGTCGATTCTCGGGACTCGGGATCGGGTCTCGGAAGCTCGGGATTGGGTCCCAAGGTCTCGGGGTCGATTCCAAGGCCTCGAGTCATCGTTCCTTTATCTCGTTGGTTCCAAAATGTGTATGTATCGAGTCGGAATCGCTCCAACTCTTCCAAATCGGTCTCGGGAACTTGAAACGAACTAAAGGAAGCATAAGAAACCCATAAATCGCTCCAAAGGAGCGATTCCACAAGGAAAATGGGACCAAAATACAGTAAAATAGACACTACAAACTACACTTATCAGTGGCTTCCCGACCGGGACGAGTGTGTCTTCCCGACCGGGACCATCCATCCCGACCGGGATGGTCCCCTTTCTCCTCTTTTGGCCTCTTCTTCGACATTTGAGCCCACCCAACCATTGTATGCCCCCACCCAACCTCCCTACTCATCCTTGCTCATGTCATATGACCCTTACACTTCATTTACATACCCTCACCTCATTTTCTCTTCACTTTACACCGAGCTTCACATCGAATCCTGCCCCCCCTCACACCATTACTACCTCAACCATGCGTTTTATCGAGAATGAAGCGGAATAGCAATGATGAAGACAAGCAAGTGCCTATATTGATCTAGGAGACGATGGAGCGAGTGAGTTGCTAACCTATTGGTACGACAAGTATCCTTTCTTTTCCGTCTTTTATAGCTTGTTTTCTTTTGTGTTTGTTCCCTTCCCCTTGTACACTTTTGTGTCTTGATGTCATGGTGGCCTTCGAGGCCTTGGTATAGGTTGCTCCCGACTCTCGATGATGTGACTACATCGAGAGTCATTTTCAAAATCCAAATTTTACAAGATTTTCACTCTCTTTTTTGAGGAATTAGTCGGATTTAGGCGGAATCCGGGCTAGGTGACTTGATTACACCTAGCCCTCCCCTCCCATTTCCTTTTATTTCCTTCTTTTTATTTTTCTTCCCCCTTCCATATCTTTTTCTTGTCTCGACCCATGGTGACTTGACTACACCCCGGCCGGACACCTTCTACCCTTTTCTTCACCTTATTTTTGATTTTTAGTTTTATTTTCGCAGTTTCTTTTTCTTTCTTTTGTCTCTCCGCACCCTACGATCGAGCATGAGGACATGACTCGATTTAAGTGTGGGGGAGCGATATTCTAGGGTAGTTAGCTTTATTTTTGTAGCTTTTTCGAAAAAAGCTTTAAAAAACCCTAAAAATTTGAAAAAGTTTCATAAAAATCAAAAAGATTTTCTTTTTGTGTGTTTTTCTTTTGTGTCGTTGTGTCGTATATTTGTTTCGTTGTGTGTGTTTGCCTCCCTTTTTCTTTTTAGGTCGCCTAATCGCCGTTAGCTTTGGTGAGCTTTCAAGACTTCCGGTAACATCTCTTCATCCCTTTTTCCCTCTTTGCTTCTTGTGAGTTTGGAGGAGATTTGTGATGATGTGTGCTTGGGAGGAGCTTTGTAAAGATTGTGGTGGATTTGGAGACTTGTTTGAAGATCGGGGTGGTGTTTGTTTTGTTTATGTGTTGTTTCTCCTTGTTTTGTTTTGTTTTGTCTCTTTTTCTTTCATTTTCGTTGTGTCTTTGTTTTGTGTTTTGTTGTGTGTTGTGTGTGTAAACCGTTTTCGAAAACCCGGTTTAGAGGCTAGTGTGTGAGTGTGTACTTTCCCTTCCTAGTAGTGTAAATCGAGTCTTGGACTTTAATCTAGTAGAATGACCCTTAAATCAATGATTTTGTTGGTCCTTTACCTTGAGTCCACCTAGCTTACTAGGGATTTACTACGGGATTTGCATTTTGACCATTATGACCACCGACGATGTGAAAAGGCCTTGGTTACCGAGTCTCGTCCCTTAGGTGACCGTGTTTAGGATCGTTTGATTAGTCCAAGTTTTCCCTTTTTTGTGGGTTTGAAGGGAAAGCGCGCTCCCGACTCACCCATTCACCTACCTCCTACACATTCCACACAAATAAAATGCAATGTGTTGATTTCTCTCTTTCTCAATTGTCAAAGAAGTGCCAAAAAGCCAAATCTTGCCAAAAAGGGCAAAGAAAAGAAAAGAAGGAAAAATGAAAGAAAGAAAAGAAATGAAGAAAAAGAAAAGGCACAAAAGCCAAAAAGAAAATAGAAAAGAAGAAAAAGAAATGGCATGGCAACAAACAAATCAAAACGTCGTAAAGAGAAAATGCCAAAAGAAAACCCGATTCACAAAAATAACCCCTACCTCTCAAAATAAGCCTTTTTCCGACATTTGCCGTGAAGGGCCTACCAAAGGACCGAGTCCCTAGGAAGGATGATAGCGGCATTAGTCGGTCTTCCCTCATTTTGCATGTTTTCCACCTTTTTACTTAGACTAGTTAGGCGGTTTTGGACACGGGACGACCCTCTCGGCTCACGCTAAAGGGGGCGGGGTCTCACTTACCTACACTGTCGACTAACACCGTGGTTCTTCACTTTCCACTCCGCCGATCGTCCCGTAGTACGTTTTTAGAAAGTTAGGAGGACCTAGGTAAGTTACCAACGTTTTTATTGCATTATCGTCATACTATTAGGGTTTAGTTCACCTTAGTTTGTATTGCTAGCTTGGGAACGTTGTCACTTACCTCGAGTCCTAAACCGGTGTTTTATTCACCGCTTTTTTGAGGGAAGCGGTATTTGTTTTTCTTTTGGGTGCATCCGATTATGTGTTTGTTTTTGTGTTTGTTTGTTTGTGTGTTTGGTGTCCGGTTGCATCCACAGTTTTGTCGCAAGACCCCACTTGCCTTGCGGAGTGCACTTTTCCTCTAAGTGTACTCGCGTGAGTTGAAGGGGCGTAGGGTGCGCTAATACCCACTCAGATAGTTTAGTAGATAGTATGTGCTTACTCGAGGGCGAGTAAGGGTTAAGTGTGGGGGAGTTGATAAGTGTCATTTGTAGTGCCTATTTTGTAGTGTTTTGGTCCCATTTTCCTTGTGGAATCGCTCCTTGGGAGCGGTTTAGGGGCTTCTTATGATTCCTTTAGCTCGTTTCAGGTTTATGATTAAGTGTTTGTTAATGCTTGTTTTTCTTGCCTTTCTCTTGTGGGTGATGGTTTGTTTGCGGGTTCGGTCCCCTCACTAAGTTGCGAGAGCCCGGTGAGGACGACCCCTAGGTCGGTCTAAGTTGCGAGAGCCCGGATTCGACCTAGGCCTATAGCGTGCTAGTAACCCCGTTTGTCATGTGTATCGCCAAGACGGGTTTTAGGTGGAACCTGTAGGTGGGTCTAAGTTGCGAGAGCCCGGGCATTACCTAGATTACCCTACTACCTCCTTCACTCTAGGTCTCCCTTGACCATTCCATTACCCCTTTGACCCCGACCTAATCCTAGCCCGTTTCCTTTGATTGTTTTCTTGCTTTAGACCTAGTTTAGTCCTAGTCTACCCCTCCTTAGAATAGCTTGTCTCGAACTTAGTCCTAGACCCGAGCATACCTTAGTCCATCCTCCCGTCCCTGTGGATTCGACCCGACTTACCCTAGCTACCTTAGTTAGGTTAGCCGGTTTCATTTGACGGTTGGGATCCACGACAAATCCCTACCATCAGTGGAACCAAACCCTTTGCACATGCAGGCTTCCTTCAGAGGCCCTGTGGTGGTTACCACCATCATTTTCTGCTTGTACTGGTTGATGTGATCCAAGGGGTCTGCAGTGCCATCATAGAGCGTCATGGCTGGTGGCACAAAGCCCTTGGGCACAGCAACGTAGGCCAGATCATCAGTGAAGGGCGAGTTTGCATAGCTGTCTCTGGCTGCTCTCTCCAGGGGGAGCGGCATTCCACGAATTTTATTGATCATCTCCCTCAGCTTTTTCAGTTCTTGGTACTTCTGGTTTGCAGCACTGTTAGTTCCTACAAGAGGGTTAGAAGCAAAAGGGAAAAAAATGAAGGGTGTACTTCCTGTCTGGGGTCCTCCAAGGTGTAGACAGCTTGGAGGAGGCGGCGGAGGGAACACAACTACTTTAGGTCCGGACTGCCACTCTGGTGCTTGCTGGAACGAGGCTCTGGATGGCCAGGTTACTCCAGGAAGCGGACTGTTGCCAACAGTCGACGGGTTGACTGGCGCTTCTGGCTGCGATCTTGGCGCCTGCTGGTTGGGAGTAGATGTTGCCCACGCTCCTCCAGAGGGTTGGTTGTTGGACAAGGGGTACATTCCCGGTGATTGCGCTGGTTGCCATACTGGCGTCTGATGGACTGGGGTACCTGTAAGAGATAATGAATTAGTCTCTCGGTTTTCAGTGCCGGAGAAGAGATTACCTATGACGCGCGATCTGTCGGGTGTGGGCTCATGGGTCAGGTAGCCTAGCCCTTGTGGCACAACGGTTTGGATTGGTGGTGATAGTTCCAGATCCAGCCTAATGACCTCCTCTTGGGGAATCGCTCTGGAGGTTTGCCCACTGACGACGGGTTCCCTGTGGAAGCTTTACTCTCCTCCAGATATCATAGGGAGGATTTCTGGTGACGGCTGGACTGGAACGGATGGTGGTCTTGATGCCACCTTTATCTGAGCCCTGATGTCCCGGTTGTCCTTCTGCAAGGTCTTCACTGCTTGCTGCAGAGTGTTGATCCTCTGAAGTATTTCCATCATAGGATCTGGTGCTGGTGGAATTCTGGAGACATCTCCAAACAACCCTCCATGAGCCGGTGTCTTGGATGACGCACCCTCTTTACTAGTTCTAAAAGGGTTGAGCGTCCTTGATGTTGGGGGCCCTTGAGGTGGTCTGGAGGTAGCTGGTGCATGCCGTGCCGTCAGGCTGACAGGGGTTGCCTGAGTGGATGACGCGGTGAACGGCTTGCTGCCCCAGAGGACGGCGTTCCTCCAGCGGACTGGGTGGAGGCATCTTGGCTACTGACAAGGTTTTGATCGGATCCAGACATGATGGTAGGTTGCTTCACTGTAGAATTTTGGCTAGCAAACGATCACTTTGCCCCACGGTGGGCGCCAAATTATTTTGGTAAAAATTTACCGGGTTACGATTTAAGTTGCGGGTTAAAGTGATCGGACTAACGTTTCACCAACTAATTGAATGAATCGAATCTACGAATGAAAGAATGACGAAAGAAGGTAAAGAGACACGAAAATTGGTGACGCGGAGGGAAAAACCACGGGGGAAGTCGAAATCCCGCCAAATATCTACTATGAATGGAGAAAATGAATAAAGAATACAAGTAACGATTTCGGGTTATCGGAGGCTATATTTTGCTAGTATGCTTTCGTGTTTTCGAGTCGAGGTGTGTTGAAGATGAGTTGAATGATTTTTCTGTTGTCGTTGTTGCGCTTATATCCACCCCCTTTTCCCCTTAGCCGTTATCTCCCACGTCTCCCTTCTTCTTCTCCTGATTTATCTCCTCCTCTGGTGGAACTGTCCTAGAATCTAGGGAGTTGTTGGTTGACCGAGCCCTTTGCTTGGGATAGGGTTCCTCTTAGTATTGGACTATCTTCGGCCCATTTCTGGACTTGGCTGCTGTTTGGCCCAATACCACTACTAGGCTTTATTTTCGTGTGACCTTGCTGACTTTCTCTTGTATCGGGTTTCCGACTTTTACGACTTTGACTTTTGACTTTCGGGTGTTATTCCGTAGTTTCTTCGTATATGATCCTTTGACTTTTTGACCGTAAGTATTCCACGTCATTTCTTGAGGACGCGGAATTTATCCCAAACACGGCATTTGGTGGAGATGCCCAGCAATGCATTGCGGCTCCATTCAAGTCAAATGAAAGAATATGAATGAGATCAAGTTGATAATGGTAGCTCTGACTACAAGCGCCTCTTATTATAACATCATAGAGATATACGGAGTAGAATTAATCAACTGTACAATATTACAAACATATCAACACACAACACACAGCACACTAATTCCTTCAAATAATAATTAAACGAGTGACACACCAGCTTATGTTCTCACACATAAGAGAATTGAACAAATTTAGTAAGAAAAATACTCCATGTAAACATAAAATCTTACATTTCTCATATCCTCACAGATGTCCTCGATTGCAAGTTTGGTAATCTCTCTCATGGTAAATGTTTTACCACTTCTAGTTTGCCCATAAGCAAATATTCTTGCCGCAAGAACAACTCAAATAAATTTTTCGACATTTTATACATATTAACAAATAGCTCCGCCATGGAAATGGTAACATAATCTATCCACTTAAGACATTAGTTTATCATTGATTCTTGTTAGAGTAGATAGAGCAACACCCTTTTCCCCTTCTCTATACACATTTGTTGTTCCACAACTTTGACCAAAAACTTTATTTGCCTAGAAAGAACACTTTACAAGTCAAGCTGTTCGGGCCAAAAATTTGCACCTTCGGAATGCAACATGGCACGATACGAGTGGACGGTCAAAAGTCAAAGGTCAACGATAAGAGAGTCGAAATTCGCG
The DNA here is from genome assembly GCA_958450325.1 of Agrostemma githago. Lineage (NCBI taxonomy): Eukaryota > Viridiplantae > Streptophyta > Magnoliopsida > Caryophyllales > Caryophyllaceae > Agrostemma > Agrostemma githago. Next base: position 29,235,377 of record OY288260.1, on the reverse strand, counting down.
GGTGAAAGGTCAAAGTCGGAGATTAAAAGACGGAAGTCAAAAGTCGTCAAATCAAGTCAACCCGTAATCATAAACAAGTAATGGGTCAAGTAAGGCATGAAGTAGAACAGTGGACCATTTGGTGAAGAAGGCCCCACATGAGGAAGATGAACCCCAGCCCACACCAAGAGAAAAGGAGGCAACAACCCCCTACAAACTAGGAAACCCTCCTGCAGACCAGGAGAGAATCCAGGGGGAAAAGGTAACGGCTGAGGGAGAATTAAAGGATGAGATCTTAGGCAATTAAGGGGGGAGTAAAGGCCAAGATTCTAGGAGAGAGAGGCAACGGTCAAGGGCACTATAAAGGCAAGAAAAGCAAGAAAGAAGGATCATCCAATCACACCCATTCAAGCACACCTACCTAAATCTACGCATTCCCTATCAATCATAGCCAAAATATAGCCTAATTATTTGTATTCGTAGTCTTTTCTTGAGCATTTTCCAGTTCATAGTGAAGCTTTGGTGGGATTCCGACTCCCCCCGCGGTTTTTCCCATACCGGGTTTTCCGCGTCACCAAAACCTTGTGTGTCAACCTTTTTTCTTTTCTTGCTCTTCGTTCATCAAAATCGACTCGACCCGTAGTTATAGGACGATCGCTTTGACCCACAACCTACATCTTAGACCCGGTAAATTTTTACCAAAACAATTTGGCGCCCACCGTGGGGCAAAGTGATCGTTTTCTATAAGCCAAATCCTACAGTGAAGCAATTCCGTGAATCCATGTCCGGATCTGACCGAAGTCCCTCCAGCAGTCAAGGAGCTTCAACCCAGCCCAGTGGAGGAGGATCATCCCCAGGATCAGCAGAGCCAATTCTCGCGCCCCTCACTCTGGCGATCCCCACCAGCCTGACGGTGAAGCTCACGCTTTCGGCGTCCAGGCCCCCTCCGACGCCTAAAACTTCTGGGGTCACCAGCTCCTCCAAGGCCAGAAAGGAGGGCATACCAACCAGAACCTCGACCCCATAAGGATTCGTAGGAGAAGCTTCCAGAGGCACAGGGTCACCAGACCTGATGCAGAGTATACTTCAGGGGATCAATGCTCTGCGCCAAGCAGTAGAAACTCTGCAGAGGGACAATCAAGATATCAAGGCTCGGATCTCGGCAGCAGACAAGACTCCAGTTGCATCGCTCCAGATGTCACCAGAGATGCAGCCCTTGATGCCTAGGGGAGAACCCAGCACCCGTAGGGAATCAGCAGTTGGCAAGAGGACCACCAGAGAAGTTCCCTCTGACTTGGTCACCAGACTGGAGCTAGGATTGGCTCCACCAGGTCCCGTCATCGAACCCCAAGGGTTGGGATACCTAACATATGGCCTTACATCCGGAAGATCTCGCACCACAGGTAACCTTCTCTCCAGCATCGAAAGTCGGGAAACTAATTCATTATCTTTCGCAGGTACCCCTGCCCACCAGACACCAGAGGTGACCACCTTATCCAGTCACCAGCCCTCTGGAGGAGCGTGGACAGCACCCAGAACCCCACTCCAGCAGACGTCAGAATGGCAACCCGGATCTGCGACAACACCAACACCTTTACTTCCTCCTCATAACAGCCAACACCTTGGAGGACCTTATGCAGGAAGTACTCCTTTCAATTTTTCTCCTCCTGTCTCTAACCCTCTTGCAGGAACAATCAGCACAGCAGATCAGCAACGCCAGGAACTGAAGGAATTGAGGGACCTGATCAACAATATTTCCGGAATGCCACGCCCCCTAGAGAGAGCAGCTAGGGACAGCTACGCAGATTCACCCTTTATCGACGATCTAGCCTGTGTTGCTGTACCGAAGGGTTTCATGCCACCAGCCATGACGCTTTATGATGGCACTGCAGACCCCCTAGATCACATCAACCAGTACAAACAGAAGATGATGGTGGTGACCGCTACGGGGCCCCTGAAGGAAGCCTGCATGTGCAAGGGGTTTGGCTCCACTCTGTCAGGAGCAGCCCTCCATTGGTTCGTTGGTTTGCCTAACCGAAGCATCACCTCCTTCGCTGACTTGGTCAATGTCTTCAACCAGCAGTTCGCCAGCAGCAGAAAACCAGAAAAGCAGACCAGTGATTTATATCGGGTGGTGCAGAAGTTCGAAGAATCCACACGCGACTTCCTCAACAGATTTAACAAGGAGAAAGTAACCATCCCCAGATGTGATGTACCCACCGCCATAGAAGCCTTCCGCCAAGGGCTCCACCAGGATTCAGACCTCTATAAAGACCTCAGAAAGTACCCATGTACCACATTCGAGGATGTGCAGACCAAGGCGATGGCAGCCATCAGGCTAGAAGAAGATTCAGGCCCCAGAAGGGCTGCGTATGGTTATGAGCATGTCACCAGAAAGGCGCCAGCAGAAAAGAGGGGTGAAAGATCAAAGCCCTATGATAGGAACGTGAGCAAGGTTTCCGAGGAGAAAGACTGGAAGGACAATCCAGGATTGCCGCCCAAAGTAAGTGAGTATGGGTTCTCTACCAACCTTGCTGGGGTACTCAAGGCTCTAAGGGAGTTAGGGCGCAGAGTCAGGTGGCCCAGGAGAAAGGAGTACACCAATGACCGAAGAGACGCCAGCAAGAGGTGTGAATTCCACGACGACATTGGACACCATACCGATGAGTGCATCCAGCTCAGGAGGGAGGTTAAGTTCCAGTATGATCAGGGGAATCTGGATCACCTCAGGTCCAGAAACTCCAGCAGGATAAGTGCAGCAGATCAAGTATTGCCTTCTCCACCTCCAATATGTACCAGAATCGTCAACGTAATCACAGGAGGATCAGAATTGTGCGGACTGACCTACTCAGCGGCCAAGAGGCATGCTTCCCAGACCAGAGGAGACAGACCAGAACACTCCTGCAGAATCAGTTGCAAGGATCTTCCAGCTGTCACCTTTGACGAAACTGATGCAGAAGCTACTCCAGAGATGCACCATGACGCCTTAATAATTACTCTCTCTATAGGGAATTGCACCGTGAAAAAGATTCTGGTGGACACTGGGAGTTCAGTCAACCTCATCATGCTGGAAGCTCTCCAGAGCATGGGGTTTAGCGAGAAGGATCTAACGAGGAAGGCGGTCCCCTTGGTAGGTTTTAGTGGTGAGACCAAGCATTCCCTGGGAGAGATCACCATCCCTACCTATGCCGGAGGAATGAACAAACAAGTACGGTACCTAGTCATCGATGAACCCTCCACCTACAACGTGATTCTGGGGAGACCTTGGATCCGTGAGATGAAGGCAATTACCTCGACCTACCACCAATGCCTGAAGTTCCCTACGCCCTGGGGAGTGCAGAAGATCATTGGAGATTAGGAGGAGGCGAAAGACTGCTATAAGGTGGCCCTCAAGAAAACTGCAAGTCCTCCAGCATAGCAATTAAAGAGCCTTCATCTGCCTCTGCAGGAGTACGTAGAACCACCTCAGGCGGAGTTGGATGAAGTCGACTTGGACAAGCAACATCCAGAGCGGAAAGTGTTAATCGGATCAGAATGCACAGGTAATATCCGCCAAAACCTCATTGAATTATTAAAAACTAACATGGATTGTTTTGCTTGGTCGCATGATGACATGGTAGGTATAGATCCAAGTGTTATCACCCACAAGCTAAGTGTGGACCCAAGCTACAAACCAGTCCAGCAGAAGAGAAGGAAATTTGCCCCAGAGAGAAATCAAGTCATAAATCAAGAGGTGGACAATCTGCTGGCTGCTGGGAAAATCAGGGAGGTGAAGTATCCAGAGTGGCTATCTAATGTGGTGGTGGTCCCAAAGAAGAATGGTAAGTGGAGGGTGTGCGTTGACTTCACCGATTTGAACAAAGCATGCCCGAAAGATCCATTCCTCCTACCGCACATAGATGCCATGGTGGATGCTACAGCAGGACACGAGATGCTAACCTTTCTTGATGCATGGAGTGGATACAACCAAATCAAGATGCACCAAGCAGACCAGGAAAAGACAGCTTTCAGATCTGAAAGAGGTATATATTGTTACAACGTAATGCCTTTTGGTCTGAAGAATGCAGGTTCCACCTACCAGAGACTAGTTAACAAGATGTTCAAGAGACAAATTGGGGACACGATGGAGGTATATATTGACGACATGGTCATCAAATCCAAGCAAGCTTCGCAACATACTACACATTTGGAGGATACCTTCAACACCTTGAGGGAGTACAAGATGAAGTTAAATCCTTCAAAATGCACATTTGGAGTGTCGTGTGGGAAGTTTCTGGGATACATGGTGACCCAGAGAGGAATTGAAGCTAGCACAGAGCAGATCAAAGCCATCCTCCAGGTGGAATCCCCACAGAAGCCAAAAGACGTGCAGAAGCTGACTGGAAGAATTGCTGCTCTGAGCAGATTTATCTCCAGGTCTTCAGATAGATGCCGGCTGTTCTATGATATCCTGAAGAAGGCCCAAAGGTTCGACTGGACAACAGAGCACGAGAAGGCATTCAGCGACCTGAAGCACTACCTCAGCACTCCACCTCTGCTGTCAAAACCGGAACCTGGAGAGCAGCTCTTCCTATACCTGTCAGTAACTGATGTAGCCGTTAGTGCAGTACTAGTGAAGGAACACGAAGGAGCACAGTACCCGGTATATTATGTCAGTAAGTCTCTGCTCCCTGCAGAGACCAGGTACACATCCCTTGAAAAACTCGTACTTGCACTCGGTACATCATCTTATAAGCTTCGACCTTATTTTGAATCGCATGCTATTTCCGTAATAACAAAATATCCACTAAAAACTATTATGAGAAAACCTGAGTTATCAGGAAGAATGGCCAAGTGGTCTATACACTTGAGCGGCTTCGACCTGAAATTTGTCCCCAGAACAGCAATAAAATCCTAGGCGTTAGCAGACTTCGTATCCGACTTCAGCCCAGCACTGCAGACCCAGGCAGAGAAAGACATCCTCCTCCTTGAGGAGGACAAAGGCGAACAGGTGTGGAAGCTAAATGTAGATGGCGCTTCCAACATGCGAGGATCTGGAGCAGGATTAGTTCTGAAGTCTCCACAGGGGGATCTCATAGTCCAAGCAGTACGGTGCGAGTTCCGAACAACAAACAACGAAGTAGAATATGAAGCTCTAATCTTGGGTCTCCAGCTGGCTCTGGATCTCAAAATCAAACGCCTGGAGGCATACAGCGATTCCCAGCTAATAGTCAACCACATGAATGGTTCGTATGCAGCTAAGGACTCCAAGATGGTGTCTTACCTTGAAGTGGCAAAGGAGCTCTCCCTTAGGTTCGTAGCATTCTCAATCAACCAAGTCCCTAGGGACCAGAATGTGGAAGCAGACACCCTAGCCACCCTGGGGGCAACCTTCAAACCAAACGTAGTTTCCACCATACCCATTGTTCATGTCCTGGAGCCATCAATTTGGAAGGGTACACAGGAGCACAAGATGCCTGGAGAGGAGGAAAATTCACCAGACCAGGGGTTGCATTGGCTGCAGGAAGCAGGAGTCTGTAGCACCTCAGCAGAACAAGAAGAAATTTCTGACTGGAGAAAACCCTACAAAGAATGGCTGCAAAACGATATTCTGCCAGCAGACAAGAAGGAAGCCCGGAGTTTTAGGATGAAAGCGTCCAGGTACACCCTCATTGATGGTGTCATGTTCAAAAGATCAGCCGCTGGACCATACTTGAGGTGCCTGAGTCAGCAGGAGGCAGAGGTGGTTATGCATGACCTCCACAGCGGTGAGTGTGGAAATCATGCAGGGGGCAAGAGTCTATCCAACAAAGCACTCCGCCAAGGTTACTATTGGCCGACAATGCGCAAAGACACCAGAGAATATGTTAAGAAGTGTGACGCCTGCCAGAGACATGCACCGGTCAACCACCAGCCAGCAGAACCATTGCACCCAATAATTTCTCCTCGGCCCTTCATGAAGTGGGGGATGGATATTGTTGGCAAGTTACCAAGAGCTCCAGGAAACAAAGTCTTTATGTTGGCCATGACAGACTACTTCTCCAAGTGGATAGAGGCAGAATCATTCCCTCAGGTGACTGAGAAGCAGGTTATATCCTTCATAAAACGTAACATTATCTGCAGGTTTGGCATTCCTTCAGAGATCATCTGCGACAACGGATCTCAGTTTATTGGCAACAAGATGGAGGCCTACTGCGCCAGGTGGAACATCACACTAAGCAAGTATACCCTCAGAAACCCTCAGTCCAATGGTCAGGCGGAGTCTAGCAACAAAATTGTGATAGACAACCTGAAGAGAAGGCTGGAGGAGGCAGGGGGCAGATGGGCAGAGGAACTCCCCTTGGTGTTGTGGTCTGACAGAACTACACCCAAGGTGGCTACAGGACAAACACCTTTCAGTTTGGACTTTGGTGCTGAGGCGGTCATCCCTTCAGAAGTGAGAGTGCCAACCACAGATACGGTTGCATAACAGAAGACAGGAACCAGGTGGAGATGGCAAGCAGTTTGGATACTATAGATGAGCTCAGGACCGATGCTCAAATAAGGATGGCCTCCTACAGGCAGACAGTCGCCAGAAGTTACAACAAGAATGTCAAAGTCAGAGTCCTGCAGGAGGGAGACCTAGTTCTCAGAAAAGTGTTCCAGAACACCAGAAACCAGCGAGCAGGAAAATTCGCCTACAATTGGGAAGGGCTTTACCAAATAGAGAAAGTAGTTGGGAACGGAGCCTACCAACTTATGACCATGGAGGGGAAAATCATCCAAAAGCCATGGAACATCGTACACCTAAAGAAATACTTCTTCTGAGAAGGGCCGCAGCCGCCAGCAATCCTGGCCACTACCGCCAGAAACATGGGCCATAGCCGCCAGAAACATGGCATCTATTCTGCCAGGTGCACCTCCACCAGAACCCAGGTTTAATCTTTTCAAATCTTACAAACATATATTTAAGCTTTCCTGTCATTCTTCTGTCTGCCTTACTTTCTTTTCGCAAAATTTTAAATTTTCTCTTCGCAAAATTTAAAATTTTCTTTTTTACATGTGTCGTCAAAATTGAAATTTCTTTTGCATCGGAGTTTGACTTTCTTGTTGCATACATTTTCAAAATTTGATTTTCATTCTTCATATGCTTTTGAAAGTCGATTCTTCTTCCACATATGTCTTCAAATGTTGCGTTCCCTATCTTTGCCAAATTTTTCAGCCTTCCCCAAACTGGTGACTAATCTGGTGGAGTGCACAACTTCTACAGAGGCGTGTGTCTTGTGACTAAGTGCCTACAACCGGGACATTACAGTCTCCTGCGCCACTTAGCACCCACGCAAAGCGTGGCACCTCCGACTGAGTGGGCAAACTAAACCCCAGGCCACCACTATATCAAAGGTCGACCATACATACATAAGGCATGCATACAACAGAAGGTAGTAAGACAAAACTACAACAAACGATTACAATCAAACGCAAACAGTCACGATCAAAAGCAAAAGATTACGATCAAGAGTTAAGGCACGAAGTGCCACAAAATACTAACACACTTCGCTCCCCTGAGCAAAGTCAAAGTCACCACAGAATTTTTTTACACTAACAGAAGTTCACACCACGCAGGGTTCACAAGCCGAAGACAGAGTTCAACAAAGGAGGAGTAGCGTCACTCCAGCAGAACTTGGCCCACAGCCTAGACATTCTCCTCTGGTGGAGGCGGAACTGTAGCAGATCCTCCTGCAGGAACCTGGGACTCTGCTGAACAGTAACAAAACCTCTCAAAGGATCATCAACGACGTCCTCCTAATCCACATTCTCTTGCCCATCAGCCTCCTGATCAGCAACAGGGAAATCAACGGACTCCTTCAAAATCATCCGCCTCCACATCAGAAAGAGCATCCAGACTCCTCCGTAGACAACCTGCGAACCAAGCCCAACTCCTTCAGAGAACTCTTTTCTAGCACAGACCTGGGACCAGGGAGCAGCATCTGATCCAGGGAAGTCATATCCTCTGCAGACTTGGGCGTACCAAAGCCTTCAGGAAATTTGAGCACCACTCCAGCAAGAACATCATCAACAAATCTGGGGGCAGAATAAGAGGTAGACTCAAGAAGGTCTGCCACCAGAGGTCCACTTTCTGCAGAAGTAATTTCTGAGAGAGAGGACGGATTGCGCCTTCTCCTACAACCAGCGAGGCCAGCAAAAGCAGAGCCGACTGCCTACAATTGAGGCAAACGGAAATTCCCGCCTAAGATGAGCTTAGTCGGAAATTTGGGGGCATTTGTTCGGGCCAAAAATTTGCACCTTCGGAATGCAACATGGCACGATACAAGTGGACGGTCAAAAGTCAAAGGTCAACGATAAGAGAGTCGAAATTCGCGGGTGAAAGGTCAAAGTCGGAGATTAAAAGACGGAAGTCAAAAGTCGTCAAATCAAGTCAACCCGTAATCATAAACAAGTAATGGGTCAAGTAAGGCATGAAGTAGAACAGTGGACCATTTGGTGAAGAAGGCCCAACATGAGGAAGATGAACCCCAGCCCACACCAAGAGAAAAGGAGGCAACAACCCCCTACAAACTAGGAAACCCTCCTGCAGACCAGGAGAGAATCCAGGGGGAAAAGGTAACGGCTAAGGGAGAATTAAAGGATGAGATCTTAGGCAATTAAGGGGGGAGTAAAGGCCAAGATTCTAGGAGAGAGAGGCAACGGTCAAGGGCACTATAAAGGCAAGAAAAGCAAGAAAGAAGGATCATCCAATCACACCCATTCAAGCACACCTACCTAAATCTACGCATTCCCTATCAATCATAGCCAAAATATAGCCTAATTATTTGTATTCGTAGTCTTTTCTTGAGCATTTTCCAGTTCATAGTGAAGCTTTGGTGGGATTCCGACTCCCCCCGCGATTTTTCCCATACCGGGTTTTCCGCGTCACCAAAACCTTGTGTGTCAACCTTTTTTCTTTTCTTGCTCTTCGTTCATCAAAATCGACTCGACCCGTAGTTATAGGACGATCGCTTTGACCCACAACCTACATCTTAGACCCGGTAAATTTTTACCAAAACACAAGCTAATTAACAATCTGCGTAAATTTGAATAATTCACTCATATTGTATGTTGTAAACCTGTAGCCATACCAAAATTAAATGAAGAAGAGGGCTTGTGGTCATTTGTGTTCTTGAATACAACAGTATGATCATCAAGACAAACTCGAGGCCAATTCCCTTGTACTCAAGGGGCCAAACTAGAACCGTGACTGTAACACCCGCAAATTTCCTAACTTTGCTATCTGTCCCGTTACAATTATATCGTAACTCTTTATATCGTAACTCTTTAATATTTCGTCAATTACATTTTTCCCATTTTGAGGTCTCTTTCATATCGAGCCTAAAATTATTTATTTTCGTAAAAGGATTTTAATTATTTCTATTTTTATTCGAAAACCCATTTAATTCTTTTCATCGCGAGCATGTGTAATTATTTTTGAGAAATCATATTTTCTATGAACAATAGTTTTAAAATTAAGTTTGAACTATTTATTTTTCTAAAAATGCTCGATTATATATACAATGGTTTCTAGCTCAACAATATTTTATTTTCAAAAAATGGCTATTTATTATTTTACTACGTACGCGATTTCATAAATAATTATTTTCTAATGCGTTTTTAATCCGATTTCTTCATAAACGTTTATATTATTTTACGAACCTTCTTTTATCGACTTGAGAAATATTTTTGTACTCCTTTTATCAGCACTACATATTATTTTTATCCTATCTATTTTAAATCTTATCCTCGTATTTATTTTAATCGAAAACTTATCACATCAATTTGTTGCTTGTTCTTTCCATCTCAACCATCTCGTCTCCTAGTTGAGTTAAGAGTCCTTGTAACTAAATTATTCCTATCTTTTAGCTTTCTAATTTTTCTTTATATATATTCTCTTTCATTCTGGTCTATTTTATTGACAACACAAGTCTTCTTTTCTCCTCTATTTTAAGTTAAACTTCCTCTTTTTTGTTCATCATTACGATCCTAATTCGGCTCTAATTCTTTCCGATCTCGAGGGTAATTTAATTACTCTTATTCGTTCTTCATCTCGCTTTCTCCTTTCTAGTCACCTATAATGTGGTTTTAATACCATATGTTTATTTATTTCGTAGGCTATCGTGCTAGATCCGACGGAGACGATTATTTAATTGATTCGGATCTCGATTAAGGTAACATTGTCACGTTACTCGGTATTATGTCATATTAATGTTGTAGTTGCATGTATAGAAATTAGATTTTTGTTAGACAATATATTTATGTGTCGTTTTTAATAACAAAATCATTAAAATCGTAAGTTTTCACTTGTTGCGTTATTTTAAATCGTCTTTACGAGATTTGCAAATAAATCGTTCTTTTAACTATTAAAAAGTATTATAAGGCCGAGACTAAAACGTAGACCTAATAATTAATTTCATAATTTTCGTGATTTTTAATGTATGAAGTGTCAAATTGAAAGTTTTATTATTTTTAATAAAGTTACAACATGTTTCAAAATCTGTTAGTGTTTTTGTGTGAATTAATAATTTATTTTAAATACTTTATTTCCGAAAACTTTGAAAAGAGGCTACTATTTATTTTAAGTCTAATTTCTGTCTGTTTAATTTCGTAAAATAATTTGAAGTGGTTTGGTCAGAATAAATTGTTTATGAACATGTGTCAAATTAATCCGCGATTCTGTCAGTTGTGATAAGATCTAAATTGAAACATATGTTAAACTTTTTTTACAATCTTGTTAATTTACTTAAATAAACGATAATGAGTCTATTTTTTTTTGATGAAAATGTTAGTATTATATCAATCACTAAAAAATAGGATTACAAGTTACAAACGACCTATCCGACACGACTAAGCTAGCCGTGAGGAGGCCATTAATCTCTATGATATCATTGCTATTGAGTTTTGTTGTATGAATAATCTTTTCAAACCTAGACCGTAACCCAATTTTAATCTCTTTGATCACTTTCTCCGGGCGCTGCAGTGTACTGTCCATACACGCATTATTTATGGACATCCATATAGCATACCAGGCAGCCACCATCACAGCGGCTTGTATACTACCTGAAGGACCAGGCGGTCTCTTGAAATCGGGAGGGCAGGGTAGTTTCATCTTTATCCAAGCTTCAATTCCATCTATCACTCTCTGGCTATATTCACAGTCATACATCAAGTGCTTGACGGTCTCTGTTTCAGCTCCGCATATACAGCATACATCGTCGTCACAGCAGCCATATTTAATCAATTTGTCTTTTGTATTCAGTCCTCCATTGAGCATGATCCACGAAATTGCTGAATGTTTAGGCACGTTCCAAGCATTCCAAACAAGGTTACTCCACTGCACTTTCGGGCTATGGCCCCTAATCCACGCATATCCTCTAGCTATGGTGTAATCACCCCCGTCCTGAACCCATTCATCATTCACATAGCCATTTTTCAGTCTCTCCTTCGCTTTGCATATGATTCTTCAAGTCCAAGAAACATCATTCATGGGGATGTAATCGTGCCAGTTCTTACCCTTAAGGTAATTTTGAGTGATCCATCGAACCCACATCCTATCACTCTTACTGTAAACCCATTGCACCATTTTTCCCACTGCTGCCACATTCCAGTTACCTGCTTGTTTTATGTTGACACCTCCTTCCTTCTTCGGCCTGGTCACTTTATCCCAAGAGACAAGAGCGACTCTGTTGTATTCCGATCCACCTTCCCAAAGATAGTTTCTACAAATCGCTTCAATTTGTTTTATAACCCCTTTAGGAATGATGAATATGTTGGCCCAATAATTGTAAATGGTATTAAGGACCGAGTTAATGACCACAATTCTCCCCGCATATGAGAGTTTTCTAGCCCCCAAACTCCTAATTCTTGACATCATCTTGTCTGCCATTATAGAGCATTGGATGTTACTCAGTTTCTTAGTTTGAATGGGTATACCGAGGTAAGTTAAAGGAAGAGCACCCTCGCTGAATCCTGTAGCTTGTATAATATCATCAATGATTTCTCTTTTCACCCCATTGAAGTACATAGCAGATTCGGACTTGGTGATTTTTAGACCTGAGGCCTTGGAGAAGGATGAGAGGGCTCTGATAAGCAGCATACTAGACTGGGCCTCCCCCTTGCAAAACATCATGAGATCGTCAGCAAAGAAAAGATGCGTGAGTCTCATATGCTTGCATTTCGGATGGTATCTAAACGTCCATTTGGTCGTTGTGAACTTGATCATACGACTTAGATACTCCATACAAATGGTAAAGATAAGAGGGGATATAGGGTCCCCTTGTCACATTCCTCGTTTCCCTTTGAAATAACGAAATACCTGCCCATTAAGATTAATAGAGAAACTAGGAGTTGATATACAGTTCATCAGCAAAGTTCTGAAATGATGTGGGAATTGTAGCTGGATTAGAAGTTGTTCAACGAAGCTCCATTCCACCGAATCATAGGCTTTCTGAAGGTCAATCTTAAACATGCATCTGGGCGATGCCCGAGCCCTATTATATTCCTGTGCGATGTCTTGACAAATTAGAACATTCTCAATAATGGACCTATCCTTAACAAACGCGCCTTGAGTTTCGTCAATTAAATCCGGCAGAATTTTTGCAAGTCGATTCGACAGAACCTTAGATATGGCTTTGTAGATCACATTGCAGCAGGCAATGGGTCTAAACTGCTTCACATCACTAGGCCGCTCGCATTTTGGGATCAACGTCAAAGTCGTTGCATTTATCTGAGTAAGGAGCTTTCCTGTCATGAAATAATCTTTAATTGCTGCACACACATCCTCCCCAACGATCGCCCATGTCTTCTTATAAAAACCACTTGTATATCCATCGAGTTCAGGTGATTTATCATTAGGAATAGAAAAAATGGCATCTTTTATCTCTAAGTCCGTAACAGGCTGCAGGAGAATGCTTTTATGATGATCCGTGCACCCATTACCCATTCGGATAACCTCATTCCTAACAGGGACCGTATGCTCTGAACACCCAAGCAGATGCTCATAGAACAGGAGAAAAGCGTTTTGTATGTCTTGTATCTCAGTTCTAAGCACACCCACCATATCTTTTATCTGAGTCACTTTATTCCTATCAACTCTTTTTTGATTGCTCTATGAAAATGGGCAGAATTCTCATCCCCCTCCTTAATCCAAGTTGCCTTCGCCTCAGAATTAACGATGATGAGTCTAGTCAATGTTTCCAATTGTATTTTCTTTAAAATCAATTTTTAAACATCTTTTATTGAAGAAACACAATCGGGTGTCTAATTCTGACAGTTTTTAAATATACGAAAGGAAACCCATGTTTTATTTAGAATTTGGATTTTCTCCAGAAATAGAAGTTGTAACTAAGTTTCTAAAGTTTTTAACCCCACTGATCTTACTTTATTTTGATTTTTGATGATTTAATTACGAATTTCATAGTAAGACAGTGCAAATCTGGAAAATCTGTCATTTTGTTATTTAAATAGTTTTAATTACTTAAACTTCAATCTTTTAAAAAAAATGATTATGATTTTGAATTTAGTTGACTTTTAATAATGAATGATACATTTATATAATAAATATAATGTTTACGTCTCGATGCCTAATATTAACTATTTTATTTTACCTCTATTTTAATAAATTTCTATTTATTATAATACCTACTTTTGGAAAGTTATTATCTAAAGAAAAGTTCTATATTTATAAAGTTTTCTCTTTTGAAAAACGAACTATATTTCTATTGAATTACGATAATGGCTTTGTTTTGGAGTTATGGAATAGAGGAAGTGTACGGGTAGAGTAATACAGTCTAGAGTATACGTTTTGCCATCAGCTATAAGGCTAGTGTATCCGAGAGGGATGCATTGGTTGTTGAACTGGGCATGTTCTTGTCCAGGAGTGTATGTTCATTTTGACCTGAAGCTCGTACCTCGCATGTAAGACGCCGTCGGGTTGAACTCGTCACATTTTGTGTTCCAGGAGGGGTGTGCATATTTACTTAAGCTAGGACCTCGCATTGATAAGTCGCCGTCCTATTATGGTTGAGTTGCCTAGATTAGAGATCGAAGTTTGATTTGTTTGAACTAAGTTCTCGAAGCTAGTTTTTAGTATTCTCCTAGTGAAAGTCTATTCTGTTGCACTGATTCATATCCATAACGCCGTTATTATTATTGATTGATATTGACTTGCACGTTGTCCGTCGTTTTGAATTATTTTACTATATCGTTTTAAACGTTTTCCATTTTTAACTATTTTGATATAATAGTAATTATGCTTTAATATCATGTAATATGGCTAGGAGAACGTCGTCGTTACTCCCCACTGAATTGTGCATGTTATGTTTATAAGATGACAGATATTTTGCTGCTAGGTTTGGGTGTGAGCTAGCTAGTAGCATGGATCCTACTCTACTTCATTTATATTAATTTTTGGATTGTTAAACCCATTTGGAGAATTTTTATTTTTAGCCCTTTTGTGAAAAGTGACATTTGTATTGACTGACCGTTCTTTTTCTAAAATATAGAACATCAGTGTGTTTTAATCCCAAATCTACATTGTTTCCGCCACTGTATTGCGATAGAATTTATAGGGGATTACAGTTGGTATCAGAGCATCGTTGCTCCCGACGCTTACACCTGATTTTAGGAAAAACACCAGTAAATGATTTGAACATTAATGAAAGATTAGTGAGAGATGGGTAGAAACCAAATTAAGGACTTAACTGTTAGGTTTTACCTGTTCTTGTAACTCAATGATTAGCATTGAATATTTGTTTTATTTGCCCAAGAAGAAGATGAGTGAGACTAGTGTGCTCATATCTCTACAAGAAGATGATGAGATCCAACGAGTTCCTTTGTGAACTCTGGAGGCCCGAAGATTCTTTTCTAGTTCAATACCATAGTAGTCTAGGATCGTTGATTCTTTTCTTCCAGTCTTAGCTTCTTCTAAATTCTTCTCTTTCGAATTCTCATCTCTATTGGTAAATCTCTGTTCTACTCTACTATTTTACCACCTTCCCTCTTGAGATTCTTTGGTAAGGCCGACTCTTGTTTTAGTAAACCTAGTTGGAAGTTAAAGATATTTGAGGATTAGTAACCCCTTATTACCTACGATTGAGGATTGTGAGTTGTACCTGTTTCCTAACCTGGTAAGAGATTTTGAGGATTGATATGATGGTATTAGTTAATAAATGGAATTAGGATTGTACCTTAAGTGTTGACCTTGGGTTATAGGTTACCTGATTATAAGGAGTACTTAGAGTTGAATCAGTTTCGGATGGTAAGATTATATTTTATTCGACGGATACCTAGTTCCAAGCTAAGTGTAAATTAATATTATTTTGGGATTCCTACCTAGTGCGTACTTAATGGATGTACCGTGCACGTTTAAGATCATAGAACCTCGTTTAGATCGTTGGCCTGAGTGTTGTGGTACCATTTCAGGTTCTCAGTAATGTTTTTAGTAATTTTCATTGACATAGATTAAGCTTTGGTTTTTGGTGGATAAGATCGTGGAATGTGATAAGGTCATAACTTATGAACTTTTGAGTTGAGTGATCTAAACTTGTTTTGAGGAATACTTTAGTGCAAACCACCTTAATGGAACGAATTTACAACTAAGAACCCTTAGACCAACGAGATTGTGGCTTCGTTGGGATTTAATCCTATAGTTGTTGCATCGTTTTGATTAGAGCTTTATTGGACTTTTAAGAAACCTTATCCCAATGGTGTGTTTGAAAACATGTTGGTATTATTAATTTTGAGGACTTCGTTTTCGAGCTTGTTAATTGGTGAATTTTGTTTGTGTTTCTTACTCAAGTACCATGGAATATACTTCGGGTTCAAACATAGTGAACTTTGGATTTAGGAGTCTTATCAATCACGGGTTTAGGTGTGTTATGTCAATCCTTTGAATCTTAAGTATGTAAGACTTTATATTGGAGGTTGTAGCAATTGATAATTTTGGAGGTTGTAGACCGTGTAGAACCACATATAGTGCCTGATATTAATGGACTTAGAACTTTTTTTGATGGAAATAGGAACCCGAGTTTCGTAGGAGTCGTACTTGGAATCTCGATTTCCTTTTTGCCTTTTTGTCCAGTTTCGAGGACGAAACTTTTTTTTAGTGGGGAAGATTGTAACACCCGCAAATTTCCTAACTTTGCTATCTGTTCCGTTATATCGTAACACTGTAATATTTCGTCAATTACATTTTTCCCATTTTGAGATCTCTTTCATATCGAGCCTAAAATTATTTATTTTCGCAAAATAAGATTTTAATTATTTCTATTTTTATTCGAAAACCCATTTAATTCTTTTCATCGCGAGCATGTGTAATTATTTTTGAGAAATCATATTTTCTATGAACAGTAGTTTTAAAATCAAGTTTGAACTATTTATTTTTCTAAAAATCCTCGATTATATTTATAATGGTTTCTAGCTCAACAATATTTTATTTTCAAAAAATGGCTATTTATTATTTTTACTTTACTACGTACGCGATTTCATAAATAATTATTTTCTAATGCGTTTTTAATCCGATTTCTTCATAAACGTTTATATTATTTTACGAACCTTCTTTTATCGACTTGAGAAATATTTTTGTACTCCTTTTATCAGCACTACATATTATTTTTATCCTATCTATTTTAAATCTTATCATCGTATTTATTTTAATCGAAAACTTATCACATCAATTTGTTGATTGTTCTTTCCATCTCAACCATCTCGTCTCCTAGTTGAGTTAAGAGTCCTTGTAACTAAATTATTCCTATCTTTTAGCTTTCTAATTTTTCTTTATATATATTCTCTTTCATTCTGGTCTATTTTATTGACAACACAAGTCTTCTTTTCTCCTCTATTTTAAGTTAAACTTCCTCTTTTTTGTTCATCAATACGATCCTAATTCGGCTCTAATTCTTTCCGATCTCGAGGGTAATTTAATTACTCTTATTCGTTCTTCATCTCGCTTTCTCCTTTCTAGTCACCTATAATGTGGTTTTAATACCATATGTTTATTTATTTCGTAGGCTATCGTGCTAGATCCGACGGAGACGATTATTTAATTGATTCGGATCTCGATTAAGGTAACATTGTCACGTTACTCGGTATTATGTCATATTAATGTTGTAGTTGCATGTATATAAATTAGATTTTTGTTAGACAATATATTTATGTCTCGTTTTTAATAACAAAATCATTAAAATCGTAAGTTTTCACTTGTTGCGTTATTTTAAATCGTCTTTACGAGATTTGCAAATAAATCGTTCTTTTAACTATTAAAAAGTATTATAAGGCCGAGACTAAAACGTAGACCTAATAATTAATTTCATAATTTTCGTGATTTTTAATGTATGAAGTGTCAAATTGAAAGTTTTATTATTTTTAATAAAGTTACAACATGTTTCAAAATCTGTTAGTGTTTTTGTGTGAATTAATAATTTATTTTAAATACTTTATTTCCGAAAACTTTGAAAAGAGGCTACTATTTATTTTAAGTCTAATTTCTGTCTGTTTAATTTCGTAAAATAATTTGAAGTGGTTTGGTCAGAATAAATTGTTTATGAACATGTGTCAAATTAATCCGCGATTCTGTCAGTTGTGATAAGATCTAAATTGAAACATATGTTAAACTCTTTTTACAATCTTGTTAATTTAATTAAATAAACGATGATGAGTCTATTTTTTTTGATGAAAATGTTAGTATTATATCAATCACTAAAAAATAGGATTACAAGTTACAAACGACCTATCCGACACGACTAAGCTAGCCGTGAGGAGGCCATTAATCTCTATGATATCATTGCTATTGAGTTTTGTTGTATGAATAATCTTTTCAAACCTAGACCGTAACCCAATTTTAATCTCTTTGATCACTTTCTCCGGGCGCTGCAGTGTACTGTCCATACACGCATTATTTATGGACATCCATATAGCATACCAGGCAACCACCATCACAGCGGCTTGTATACTACCTGAAGGACCAGGCGGTCTCTTGAAATCGGGAGGGCAGGGTAGTTTCATCTTTATCCAAGCTTCAATTCCATCTATCACTCTCTTGCTATATTCACAGTCATACATCAAGTGCTTGACGGTCTCTGTTTCAGCTCCGCATATACAGCATACATCGTCGTCACAGCAGCCATATTTAATCAATTTGTCTTTTGTATTCAGTCCTCCATTGAGCATGATCCACGAAATTGCTGAATGTTTAGGCACGTTCCAAGCATTCCAAACAAGGTTACTCCACTGCACTTTCGGGCTATGGCCCCTAATCCACGCATATCCTCTAGCTATGGTGTAATCACCCCCGTCCTGAACCCATTCATCATTCACATAGCCATTTTTCAGTCTCTCCTTCGCTTTGCATATGATTCTTCAAGTCCAAGAAACATCATTCATGGGGATGTAATCGTGCTAGTTCTTACCCTTAAGGTAATTTTGAGTGATCCATCGAACCCACATCCTATCACTCTTACTGTAAACCCATTGCACCATTTTTCCCACTGCTGCCACATTCCAGTTACCTGCTTGTTTTATGTTGACACCTCCTTCCTCCTTCGGCCTGGTCACTTTATCCCAAGAGACAAGAGCGACTCTGTTGTATTCCGATCCACCTTTCCAAAGATAGTTTCTACAAATCGCTTCAATTTGTTTTATAACCCCTTTAGGAATGATGAATATGTTGGCCCAATAATTGTAAATGGTATTAAGGACCGAGTTAATGACCACAATTCTCCCCGCATATGAGAGTTTTCTAGCCCCCAAACTCCTAATTCTTGACATCATCTTGTCTGCCATTATAGAGCATTGGATGTTACTCAGTTTCTTAGTTTGAATGGGTATACCGAGGTAAGTTAAAGGAAGAGCACCCTCGCTGAATCCTGTAGCCTGTATAATATCATCAATGATTTCTCTTTTCACCCCATTGAAGTACATAGCAGATTCGGACTTGTTGATTTTTAGACCTGAGGCCTTGGAGAAGGATGAGAGGGCTCTGATAAGCAGCATACTAGACTGGGCCTCCCCCTTGCAAAACATCATGAGATTGTCAGCAAAGAAAAGATGCGTGAGTCTCATATGCTTGCATTTCGGATGGTATCTAAACGTCCATTTGGTCGTTGTGAACTTGATCATACGACTTAGATACTCCATACAAATGGTAAAGATAAGAGGGGATATAGGGTCCCCTTGTCATATTCCTCGTTTCCCTTTGAAATAACGAAATACCTGCCCATTAAGATTAATAGAGAAACTAGGAGTTGATATACAGTTCATCAGCAAAGTTCTGAAATGATGTGGGAATTGTAGCTGGATTAGAAGTTGTTCAACGAAGCTCCATTCCACCGAATCATAGGCTTTCTGAAGGTCAATCTTAAACATGCATCTGGACGATGCCCGAGCCTTATTATATTCCTGTGCGATGTCTTGACAAATTAGAACATTCTCAATAATGGACCTATCCTTAACAAACGCGCCTTGAGTTTCGTCAATTAAATCCGGCAGAATTTTTGCAAGTCGATTCGACAGAACCTTAGATATGGCTTTGTAGATCACATTGCAGCAGGCAATGGGTCTAAACTGCTTCACATCACTAGGCCGCTCGCATTTTGGGATCAACGTCAAAGTCGTTGCATTTATCTGAGTAAGGAGCTTTCCTGTCATGAAATAATCTTTAATTGCTGCACACACATCCTCCCCAACGATCGCCCATGTCTTTTTATAAAAACCACTTGTATATCCATCGGGTTCAGGTGATTTATCATTAGGAATAGAAAAAATGGCATCTTTTATCTCTAAGTCCGTAACAGGCTGCAGGAGAATGCTTTTATGATGATCCGTGCACCCATTACCCATTCGGATAACCTCATTCCTAACAGGGACCGTATGCTCTGAACACCCAAGCAGATGCTCATAGAACAGGAGAAAAGCGTTTTGTATGTCTTGTATCTCAGTTCTAAGCACACCCACCATATCTTTTATCTGAGTCACTTTATTCCTATCAACTCTTTTTTGATTGCTCTATGAAAATGGGCAGAATTCTCATCCCCCTCCTTAATCCAAGTTGCCTTCGCCTCAGAATTAACGATAATGAGTCTAGTCAATGTTTCCAATTGTATTTTCTTTAAAATCAATTTTTAAACATCTTTTATTGAAGAAACACAATCGGGTGTCTAATTCTGACAGTTTTTAAATATACGAAAGGAAACCCATGTTTTATTTAGAATTTGGATTTTCTCCAGAAATAGAAGTTGTAACTAAGTTTCTAAAGTTTTTAACCCCACTGATCTTACTTTATTTTGATTTTTGATGATTTAATTACGAATTTCATAGTAAGACAGTGCAAATCTGGAAAATCTGTCATTTTGTTATTTAAATAATTTTAATTACTTAAACTTCAATCTTTTAAAAAAAATGATTATGATTTTGAATTTAGTTGACTTTTAATAATGAATGATACATTTATATAATAAATATAATGTTTACGTCTCGATGCCTAATATTAACTATTTTATTTTACCTCTATTTTAATAAATTTCTATTTATTATAATACCTACTTTTGGAAAGTTATTATCTAAAGAAAAGTTCTATATTTATAAAGTTTTCTCTTTTGAAAAACGAACTATATTTCTATTGAATTACGATAATGGCTTTGTTTTGGAGTTATGGAATAGAGGAAGTGTACGGGTAGAGTAATACAGTCTAGAGTATACGTTTTGCCATCAGCTATAAGGCTAGTGTATCCGAGAGGGATGCATTGGTTGTTGAACTGGGCATGTTCTTGTCCAGGAGTGTATGTTCATTTTGACCTGAAGCTCGTACCTCGCATGTAAGACGCCGTCGGGTTGAACTCGTCACATTTTGTGTTCCAGGAGGGGTGTGCATATTTACTTAAGCTAGGACCTCGCATTGATAAGTCGCCGTCCTATTATGGTTGAGTTGCCTAGATTAGAGATCGAAGTTTGATTTGTTTGAACTAAGTTCTCGAAGCTAGTTTTTAGTATTCTCCTAGTGAAAGTCTATTCTGTTGCACTGATTCATATCCATAACGCCGTTATTATTATTGATTGATATTGACTTGCACGTTGTCCGTCGTTTTGAATTATTTTACTATATCGTTTTAAACGTTTTCCATTTTTAACTATTTTGATATAATAGTAATTATGCTTTAATATCATGTAATATGGCTAGGAGAACGTCGTCGTTACTCCCCACTGAATTGTGCATGTTATGTTTATAAGATGACAGATATTTTGCTGCTAGGTTTGGGTGTGAGCTAGCTAGTAGCATGGATCCTACTCTACTTCATTTATATTAATTTTTGGATTGTTAAACCCATTTGGAGAATTTTTATTTTTAGCCCTTTTGTGAAAAGTGACATTTGTATTGACTGACCGTTCTTTTTCTAAAATATAGAACATCAGTGTGTTTTAATCCCAAATCTACATTGTTTCCGCCACTGTATTGCGATAGAATTTATAGGGGATTACAGTTGGTATCAGAGCATCGTTGCTCCCGACGCTTACACCTGATTTTAGGAAAAACACCAGTAAATGATTTGAACATTAATGAAAGATTAGTGAGAGATGGGTAGAAACCAAATTAAGGACTTAACTGTTAGGTTTTACCTGTTCTTGTAACTCAATGATTAGCATTGAATATTTGTTTTATTTGCCCAAGAAGAAGATGAGTGAGACTAGTGTGCTCATATCTCTACAAGAAGATGATGAGATCCAACGAGTTCCTTTGTGAACTCTGGAGGCCCGAAGATTCTTTTCTAGTTCAATACCATAGTAGTCTAGGATCGTTGATTCTTTTCTTCCAGTCTTAGCTTCTTCTAAATTCTTCTCTTTCGAATTCTCATCTCTATTGGTAAATCTCTGTTCTACTCTACTATTTTACCACCTTCCCTCTTGAGATTCTTTGGTAAGGCCGACTCTTGTTTTAGTAAACCTAGTTGGAAGTTAAAGATATTTGAGGATTAGTAACCCCTTATTACCTACGATTGAGGATTGTGAGTTGTACCTGTTTCCTAACCTGGTAAGAGATTTTGAGGATTGATATGATGGTATTAGTTAATAAATGGAATTAGGATTGTACCTTAAGTGTTGACCTTGGGTTATAGGTTACCTGATTATAAGGAGTACTTAGAGTTGAATCAGTTTCGGATGGTAAGATTATATTTTATTCGACGGATACCTAGTACCAAGCTAAGTGTAAATTAATATTATTTTGGGATTCCTACCTAGTGCGTACTTAATGGATGTACCGTGCACGTTTAAGATCATAGAACCTCGTTTAGATCGTTGGCCTGAGTGTTGTGGTACCATTTCAGGTTCTCAGTAATGTTTTTAGTAATTTTCATTGACATAGATTAAGCTTTGGTTTTTGGTGGATAAGATCGTGGAATGTGATAAGGTCATAACTTATGAACTTTTGAGTTGAGTAATCTAAACTTGTTTTGAGGAATACTTTAGTGCAAACCACCTTAATGGAACGAATTTACAACTAAGAACCCTTAGACCAACGAGATTGTGGCTTCGTTGGGATTTAATCCTATAGTTGTTGCATCGTTTTGATTAGAGCTTTATTGGACTTTTAAGAAACCTTATCCCAATGGTGTGTTTGAAAACATGTTGGTATTATTAATTTTGAGGACTTCGTTTTCGAGCTTGTTAATTGGTGAATTTTGTTTGTGTTTCTTACTCAAGTACCATGGAATATACTTCGGGTTCAAACATAGTGAACTTTGGATTTAGGAGTCTTATCAATCACGGGTTTAGGTGTGTTATGTCAATCCTTTGAATCTTAAGTATGTAAGACTTTATATTGGAGGTTGTAGCAATTGATAATTTTGGAGGTTGTAGACCGTGTAGAACCACATATAGTGCCTGATATTAATGGACTTAGAACTTTTTTTGATGGAAATAGGAACCCGAGTTTCGTAGGAGTCGTACTTGGAATCTCGATTTCCTTTTTGCCTTTTTGTCCAGTTTCGAGGACGAAACTTTTTTTTAGTGGGGAAGATTGTAACACCCGCAAATTTCCTAACTTTGCTATCTGTTCCGTTATATCGTAACACTGTAATATTTCGTCAATTACATTTTTCCCATTTTGAGATCTCTTTCATATCGAGCCTAAAATTATTTATTTTCGCAAAAAGATTTTAATTATTTCTATTTTTATTCGAAAACCCATTTAATTCTTTTCATCGCGAGCATGTGTAATTATTTTTGAGAAATCATATTTTCTATGAACAGTAGTTTTAAAATCAAGTTTGAACTATTTATTTTTCTAAAAATCCTCGATTATATTTATAATGGTTTCTAGCTCAACAATATTTTATTTTCAAAAAATGGCTATTTATTATTTTTACTTTACTACGTACGCGATTTCATAAATAATTATTTTCTAATGCGTTTTTAATCCGATTTCTTCATAAACGTTTATATTATTTTACGAACCTTCTTTTATCGACTTGAGAAATATTTTTGTACTCCTTTTATCAGCACTACATATTATTTTTATCCTATCTATTTTAAATCTTATCATCGTATTTATTTTAATCGAAAACTTATCACATCAATTTGTTGCTTGTTCTTTCCATCTCAACCATCTCGTCTCCTAGTTGAGTTAAGAGTCCTTGTAACTAAATTATTCCTATCTTTTAGCTTTCTAATTTTTCTTTATATATATTCTCTTTCATTCTGGTCTATTTTATTGACAACACAAGTCTTCTTTTCTCCTCTGTTTTAAGTTAAACTTCCTCTTTTTTATGTTCATCAATACGATCCTAATTCGGCTCTAATTCTTTCCGATCTCGAGGGTAATTTAATTACTCTTATTCGTTCTTCATCTCGCTTTCTCCTTTCTAGTCACCTATAATGTGGTTTTAATACCATATGTTTATTTATTTCGTAGGCTATCGTGCTAGATCCGACGGAGACGATTATTTAATTGATTCGGATCTCGATTAAGGTAACATTGTCACGTTACTCGGTATTATGTCATATTAATGTTGTATTTGCATGTATATAAATTAGATTTTTGTTAGACAATATATTTTTGTCTCGTTTTTAATAACAAAATCATTAAAATCGTAAGTTTTCACTTGTTGCGTTATTTTAAATCGTCTTTACGAGATTTGCAAATAAATCGTTCTTTTAACTATTAAAAAGTATTATAAGGCCGAGACTAAAACGTAGACCTAATAATTAATTTCATAATTTTTGTGATTTTTAATGTATGAAGTGTCAAATTGAAAGTTTTATTATTTTTAATAAAGTTACAACATGTTTCAAAATCTGTTAGTGTTTTTGTGTGAATTAATAATTTATTTTAAATACTTTATTTCCGAAAACTTTGAAAAGAGGCTACTATTTATTTTAAGTCTAATTTCTGTCTGTTTAATTTCGTAAAATAATTTGAAGTGGTTTGGTCAGAATAAATTGTTTATGAACATGTGTCAAATTAATCCGCGATTCTGTCAGTTGTGATAAGATCTAAATTGAAACATATGTTAAACTTTTTTTACAATCTTGTTAATTTACTTAAATAAACGATGATGAGTCTATTTTTTTTGATGAAAATGTTAGTATTATATCAATCACTAAAAAATAGGATTACAAGTTACAAACGACCTATCCGACACGACTAAGCTAGCCGTGAGGAGGCCATTAATCTCTATGATATCATTGCTATTGAGTTTTGTTGTATGAATAATCTTTTCAAACCTAGACCGTAACCCAATTTTAATCTCTTTGATCACTTTCTCCGGGCGCTGCAGTGTACTGTCCATACACGCATTATTTATGGACATCCATATAGCATACCAGGCAACCACCATCACAGCGGCTTGTATACTACCTGAAGGACCAGGCGGTCTCTTGAAATCGGGAGGGCAGGGTAGTTTCATCTTTATCCAAGCTTCAATTCCATCTATCACTCTCTTGCTATATTCACAGTCATACATCAAGGGCTTGACGGTCTCTGTTTCAGCTCCGCATATACAGCATACATCGTCGTCACAGCAGCCATATTTAATCAATTTGTCTTTTGTATTCAGTCCTCCATTGAGCATGATCCACAAAATTGCTGAATGTTTAGGCACGTTCCAAGCATTCCAAACAAGGTTACTCCACTGCACTTTCGGGCTATGGCCCCTAATCCACGCATATCCTCTAGCTGTGGTGTAATCACCCCCGTCCTGAACCCATTCATCATTCACATAGCCATTTTTCAGTCTCTCCTTCGCTTTGCATATGATTCTTCAAGTCCAAGAAACATCATTCATGGGGATGTAATCGTGCCAGTTCTTACCCTTAAGGTAATTTTGAGTGATCCATCGAACCCACATCCTATCACTCTTACTGTAAACCCATTGCACCATTTTTCCCACTGCTGCCACATTCCAGTTACCTGCTTGTTTTATGTTGACACCTCCTTCCTCCTTCGGCCTGGTCACTTTATCCCAAGAGACAAGAGCGACTCTGTTGTATTCCGATCCACCTTCCCAAAGATAGTTTCTACAAATCGCTTCAATTTGTTTTATAACCCCTTTAGGAATGATGAATATGTTGGCCCAATAATTGTAAATGGTATTAAGGACCGAGTTAATGACCACAATTCTCCCCGCATATGAGAGTTTTCTAGCCCCCAAACTCCTAATTCTTGACATCATCTTGTCTGCCATTATAGAGCATTGGATGTTACTCAGTTTCTTAGTTTGAATGGGTATACCGAGGTAAGTTAAAAGAAGAGCACCCTCGCTGAATCCTGTAGCCTGTATAATATCATCAATGATTTCTCTTTTCACCCCATTGAAGTACATAGCAGATTCGGACTTGTTGATTTTTAGACCTGAGGCCTTGGAGAAGGATGAGAGGGCTCTGATAAGCAGCATACTAGACTGGGCTTCCCCCTTGCAAAACATCATGAGATCGTCAGCAAAGAAAAGATGCGTGAGTCTCATATGCTTGCATTTCGGATGGTATCTAAACGTCCATTTGGTCGTTGCGAACTTGATCATACGACTTAGATACTCCATACAAATGGTAAAGATAAGAGGGGATATAGGGTCCCCTTGTCACATTCCTCGTTTCCCTTTGAAATAACGAAATACCTGCCCATTAAGATTAATAGAGAAACTAGGAGTTGATATACAGTTCATCAGCAAAGTTCTGAAATGATGTGGGAATTGTAGCTGGATTAGAAGTTGTTCAACGAAGCTCCATTCCACCGAATCATAGGCTTTCTGAAGGTCAATCTTAAACATGCATCTGGGCGATGCCCGAGCCCTATTATATTCCTGTGCGATGTCTTGACAAATTAGAACATTCTCAATAATGGACCTATCCTTAACAAACGCGCCTTGAGTTTCGTCAATTAAATCCGGCAGAATTTTTGCAAGTCGATTCGACAGAACCTTAGATATGGCTTTGTAGATCACATTGCAGCAGGCAATGGGTCTAAACTGCTTCACATCACTAGGCCGCTCGCATTTTGGGATCAACGTCAAAGTCGTTGCATTTATCTGAGTAAGGAGCTTTCCTGTCATGAAATAATCTTTAATTGCTGCACACACATCCTCCCCAACGATCGCCCATGTCTTCTTATAAAAACCACTTGTATATCCATCGGGTTCAGGTGATTTATCATTAGGAATAGAAAAAATGGCATCTTTTATCTCTAAGTCCGTAACAGGCTGCAGGAGAATGCTTTTATGATGATCCGTGCACCCATTACCCATTCGGATAACCTCATTCCTAACAGGGACCGTATGCTCTGAACACCCAAGCAGATGCTCATAGAACAGGAGAAAAGCGTTTTGTATGTCTTGTATCTCAGTTCTAAGCACACCCACCATATCTTTTATCTGAGTCACTTTATTCCTATCAACTCTTTTTTGATTGCTCTATGAAAATGGGCAGAATTCTCATCCCCCTCCTTAATCCAAGTTGCCTTCGCCTCAGAATTAACGATGATGAGTCTAGTCAATGTTTCCAATTGTATTTTCTTTAAAATCAATTTTTAAACATCTTTTATTGAAGAAACACAATCGGGTGTCTAATTCTGACAGTTTTTAAATATACGAAAGGAAACCCATGTTTTATTTAGAATTTGGATTTTCTCCAGAAATAGAAGTTGTAACTAAGTTTCTAAAGTTTTTAACCCCACTGATCTTACTTTATTTTGATTTTTGATGATTTAATTACGAATTTCATAGTAAGACAGTGCAAATCTGGAAAATCTGTCATTTTGTTATTTAAATAATTTTAATTACTTAAACTTCAATCTTTTAAAAAAAATGATTATGATTTTGAATTTAGTTGACTTTTAATAATGAATGATACATTTATATAATAAATATAATGTTTACGTCTCGATGCCTAATATTAACTATTTTATTTTACCTCTATTTTAATAAATTTCTATTTATTATAATACCTACTTTTGGAAAGTTATTATCTAAAGAAAAGTTCTATATTTATAAAGTTTTCTCTTTTGAAAAACGAACTATATTTCTATTGAATTACGATAATGGCTTTGTTTTGGAGTTATGGAATAGAGGAAGTGTACGGGTAGAGTAATACAGTCTAGAGTATACGTTTTGCCATCAGCTATAAGGCTAGTGTATCCGAGAGGGATGCATTGGTTGTTGAACTGGGCATGTTCTTGTCCAGGAGTGTATGTTCATTTTGACCTGAAGCTCGTACCTCGCATGTAAGACGCCGTCGGGTTGAACTCGTCACATTTTGTGTTCCAGGAGGGGTGTGCATATTTACTTAAGCTAGGACCTCGCATTGATAAGTCGTCGTCCTATTATTGTTGAGTTGCCTAGATTAGAGATCGAAGTTTGATTTGTTTGAACTAAGTTCTCGAAGCTAGTTTTTAGTATTCTCCTAGTGAAAGTCTATTCTGTTGCACTGATTCATATCCATAACGCCGTTATTATTATTGATAGATATTGACTTGCAGGTTGTCAGTCGTTTTGAATTATTTTACTATATCGTTTTAAACGTTTTCCATTTTTAACTATTTTGATATAATAGTAATTATGCTTTAATATCATGTAATATGGCTAGGAGAACGTCGTCGTTACTCCCCACTGAATTGTGCATGTTATGTTTATAAGATGACAGATATTTTGCTGCTAGGTTTGGGTGTGAGCTAGCTAGTAGCATGGATCCTACTCTACTTCATTTATATTAATTTTTGGATTGTTAAACCCATTTGGAGAATTTTTATTTTTAGCCCTTTTGTGAAAAGTGACATTTGTATTGACTGACCGTTCTTTTTGTAAAATATAGAACATCAGTGTGTTTTAATCCCAAATCTACATTGTTTCCGCCACTGTATTGCGATAGAATTTATAGGGGATTACAGTTGGTATCAGAGCATCGTTGCTCCCGACGCTTACACCTGATTTTAGGAAAAACACCAGTAAATGATTTGAACATTAATGAAAGATTAGTGAGAGATGGGTAGAAACCAAATTAAGGACTTAACTGTTAGGTTTTACCTGTTCTTGTAACTCAATGATTAGCATTGAATATTTGTTTTATTTGCCCAAGAAGAAGATGAGTGAGACTAGTGTGCTCATATCTCTACAAGAAGATGATGAGATCCAACGAGTTCCTTTGTGAACTCTGGAGGCCCGAAGATTCTTTTCTAGTTCAATACCATAGTAGTCTAGGATCGTTGATTCTTTTCTTCCAGTCTTAGCTTCTTCTAAATTCTTCTCTTTCGAATTCTCATCTCTATTGGTAAATCTCTGTTCTACTCTACTATTTTACCACCTTCCCTCTTGAGATTCTTTGGTAAGGCCGACTCTTGTTTTAGTAAACCTAGTTGGAAGTTAAAGATATTTGAGGATTAGTAACCCCTTATTACCTACGATTGAGGATTGTGAGTTGTACCTGTTTCCTAACCTGGTAAGAGATTTTGAGGATTGATATGATGGTATTAGTTAATAAATGGAATTAGGATTGTACCTTAAGTGTTGACCTTGGGTTATAGATTACCTGATTATAAGGAGTACTTAGAGTTGAATCAGTTTCGGATGGTAAGATTATATTTTATTCGACGGATACCTAGTACCAAGCTAAGTGTAAATTAATATTATTTTGGGATTCCTACCTAGTGCGTACTTAATGGATGTACCGTGCACGTTTAAGATCATAGAACCTCGTTTAGATCGTTGGCCTGAGTGTTGTGGTACCATTTCAGGTTCTCAGTAATGTTTTTAGTAATTTTCATTGACATAGATTAAGCTTTGGTTTTTGGTGGATAAGATCGTGGAATGTGATAAGGTCATAACTTATGAACTTTTGAGTTGAGTGATCTAAACTTGTTTTGAGGAATACTTTAGTGCAAACCACCTTAATGGAACGAATTTAC
This sequence comes from Agrostemma githago, assembly GCA_958450325.1. Taxonomy (NCBI): domain Eukaryota; kingdom Viridiplantae; phylum Streptophyta; class Magnoliopsida; order Caryophyllales; family Caryophyllaceae; genus Agrostemma; species Agrostemma githago. Next base: position 29,206,012 of record OY288260.1, on the reverse strand, counting down.
AACTAAGAACCCTTAGACCAACGAGATTGTGGCTTCGTTGGGATTTAATCCTATAGTTGTTGCATCGTTTTGATTAGAGCTTTATTGGACTTTTAAGAAACCTTATCCCAATGGTGTGTTTGAAAACATGTTGGTATTATTAATTTTGAGGACTTCGTTTTCGAGCTTGTTAATTGGTGAATTTTGTTTGTGTTTCTTACTCAAGTACCATGGAATATACTTCGGGTTCAAACATAGTGAACTTTGGATTTAGGAGTCTTATCAATCACGGGTTTAGGTGTGTTATGTCAATCCTTTGAATCTTAAGTATGTAAGACTTTATATTGGAGGTTGTAGCAATTGATAATTTTGGAGGTTGTAGACCGTGTAGAACCACATATAGTGCCTGATATTAATGGACTTAGAACTTTTTTTGATGGAAATAGGAACCCGAGTTTCGTAGGAGTCGTACATGGAATCTCGATTTCCTTTTTGCCTTTTTGTCCAGTTTCGAGGACGAAACTTTTTTTTAGTGGGGAAGATTGTAACACCCGCAAATTTCCTAACTTTGCTATCTGTTCCGTTATATCGTAACACTGTAATATTTCGTCAATTACATTTTTCCCATTTTGAGATCTCTTTCATATCGAGCCTAAAATTATTTATTTTCGCAAAAAGATTTTAATTATTTCTATTTTTATTCGAAAACCCATTTAATTCTTTTCATCGCGAGCATGTGTAATTATTTTTGAGAAATCATATTTTCTATGAACAGTAGTTTTAAAATCAAGTTTGAACTATTTATTTTTCTAAAAATCCTCGATTATATTTATAATGGTTTCTAGCTCAACAATATTTTATTTTCAAAAAATGGCTATTTATTATTTTTACTTTACTACGTACGCGATTTCATAAATAATTATTTTCTAATGCGTTTTAATCCGATTTCTTCATAAACGTTTATATTATTTTACGAACCTTCTTTTATCGACTTGAGAAATATTTTTGTACTCCTTTTATCAGCACTACATATTATTTTTATCCTATCTATTTTAAATCTTATCATCGTATTTATTTTAATCGAAAACTTATCACATCAATTTGTTGCTTGTTCTTTCCATCTCAACCATCTCGTCTCCTAGTTGAGTTAAGAGTCGTTGTAACTAAATTATTCCTATCTTTTAGCTTTCTAATTTTTCTTTATATATATTCTCTTTCATTCTGGTCTATTTTATTGACAACACAAGTCTTCTTTTCTCCTCTATTTTAAGTTAAACTTCCTCTTTTTTGTTCATCAATACGATCCTAATTCGGCTCTAATTCTTTCCGATCTCGAGGGTAATTTAATTACTCTTATTCGTTCTTCATCTCGCTTTCTCCTTTCTAGTCACCTATAATGTGGTTTTAATACCATATGTTTATTTATTTCGTAGGCTATCGTGCTAGATCCGACGGAGACGATTATTTAATTGATTCGGATCTCGATTAAGGTAACATTGTCACGTTACTCGGTATTATGTCATATTAATGTTGTAGTTGCATGTATATAAATTAGATTTTTGTTAGACAATATATTTATGTCTCGTTTTTAATAACAAAATCATTAAAATCGTAAGTTTTCACTTGTTGCGTTATTTTAAATCGTCTTTACGAATTTGCAAATAAATCGTTCTTTTAACTATTAAAAAGTATTATAAGGCCGAGACTAAAACGTAGACCTAATAATTAATTTCATAATTTTCGTGATTTTTAATGTATGAAGTGTCAAATTGAAAGTTTTATTATTTTTAATAAAGTTACAACATGTTTCAAAATCTGTTAGTGTTTTTGTGTGAATTAATAATTTATTTTAAATACTTTATTTCCGAAAACTTTGAAAAGAGGCTACTATTTATTTTAAGTCTAATTTCTGTCTGTTTAATTTCGTAAAATAATTTGAAGTGGTTTGGTCAGAATAAATTGTTTATGAACATGTGTCAAATTAATCCGCGATTCTGTCAGTTGTGATAAGATCTAAATTGAAACATATGTTAAACTTTTTTTACAATCTTGTTAATTTACTTAAATAAACGATGATGAGTCTATTTTTTTGATGAAAATGTTAGTATTATATCAATCAGTAAAAAATAGGATTACAAGTTACAAACGACCTATCCGACACGACTAAGCTAGCCGTGAGGAGGCCATTAATCTCTATGATATCATTGCTATTGAGTTTTGTTGTATGAATAATCTTTTCAAACCTAGACCGTAACCCAATTTTAATCTCTTTGATCACTTTCTCCGGGCGCTGCAGTGTACTGTCCATACACGCATTATTTATGGACATCCATATAGCATACCAGGCAACCACCATCACAGCGGCTTGTATACTACCTGAAGGACCAGGCGGTCTCTTGAAATCGGGAGGGCAGGGTAGTTTCATCTTTATCCAAGCTTCAATTCCATCTATCACTCTCTTGCTATATTCACAGTCATACATCAAGTGCTTGACGGTCTCTGTTTCAGCTCCGCATATACAGCATACATCGTCGTCACAGCAGCCATATTTAATCAATTTGTCTTTTGTATTCAGTCCTCCATTGAGCATGATCCACGAAATTGCTGAATGTTTAGGCACGTTCCAAGCATTCCAAACAAGGTTACTCCACTGCACTTTCGGGCTATGGCCCCTAATCCACGCATATCCTCTAGCTATGGTGTAATCACCCCCGTCCTGAACCCATTCATCATTCACATAGCCATTTTTCAGTCTCTCCTTCGCTTTGCATATGATTCTTCAAGTCCAAGAAACATCATTCATGGGGATGTAATCGTGCCAGTTCTTACCCTTAAGGTAATTTTGAGTGATCCATCGAACCCACATCCTATCACTCTTACTGTAAACCCATTGCACCATTTTTCCCACTGCTGCCACATTCCAGTTACCTGCTTGTTTTATGTTGACACCTCCTTCCTCCTTCGGCCTGGTCACTTTATCCCAAGAGACAAGAGCGACTCTGTTGTATTCCGATCCACCTTCCCAAAGATAGTTTCTACAAATCGCTTCAATTTGTTTTATAACCCCTTTAGGAATGATGAATATGTTGGCCCAATAATTGTAAATGGTATTAAGGACCGAGTTAATGACCACAATTCTCCCCGCATATGAGAGTTTTCTAGCCCCCAAACTCCTAATTCTTGACATCATCTTGTCTGCCATTATAGAGCATTGGATGTTACTCAGTTTCTTAGTTTGAATGGGTATACCGAGGTAAGTTAAAGGAAGAGCACCCTCGCTGAATCCTGTAGCCTGTATAATATCATCAATGATTTCTCTTTTCACCCCATTGAAGTACATAGCAGATTCGGACTTGTTGATTTTTAGACCTGAGGCCTTGGAGAAGGATGAGAGGGCTCTGATAAGCAGCATACTAGACTGGGCCTCCCCCTTGCAAAACATCGTGAGATCGTCAGCAAAGAAAAGATGCGTGAGTCTCATATGCTTGCATTTCGGATGGTATCTAAACGTCCATTTGGTCGTTGTGAACTTGATCATACGACTTAGATACTCCATACAAATGGTAAAGATAAGAGGGGATATAGGGTCCCCTTGTCACATTCCTCGTTTCCCTTTGAAATAACGAAATACCTGCCCATTAAGATTAATAGAGAAACTAGGAGTTGATATACAGTTCATCAGCAAAGTTCTGAAATGATGTGGGAATTGTAGCTGGATTAGAAGTTGTTCAACGAAGCTCCATTCCACCGAATCATAGGCTTTCTGAAGGTCAATCTTAAACATGCATCTGGGCGATGCCCGAGCCCTATTATATTCCTGTGCGATGTCTTGACAAATTAGAACATTCTCAATAATGGACCTATCCTTAACAAACGCGCCTTGAGTTTCGTCAATTAAATCCGGCAGAATTTTTGCAAGTCGATTCGACAGAACCTTAGATATGGCTTTGTAGATCACATTGCAGCAAGCAATGGGTCTAAACTGCTTCACATCACTAGGCCGCTCGCATTTTGGGTTCAACGTCAAAGTCGTTGCATTTATCTGAGTAAGGAGCTTTCCTGTCATGAAATAATCTTTAATTGCTGCACACACATCCTCCCCAACGATCGCCCATGTCTTCTTATAAAAACCACTTGTATATCCATCGGGTTCAGGTGATTTATCATTAGGAATAGAAAAAATGGCATCTTTTATCTCTAAGTCCGTAACAGGCTGCAGGAGAATGCTTTTATGATGATCCGTGCACCCATTACCCATTCGGATAACCTCATTCCTAACAGGGACCGTATGCTCTAAACACCCAAGCAGATGCTCATAGAACAGGAGAAAAGCGTTTTGTATGTCTTGTATCTCAGTTCTAAGCACACCCACCATATCTTTTATCTGAGTCACTTTATTCCTATCAACTCTTTTTTGATTGCTCTATGAAAATGGGCAGAATTCTCATCCCCCTCCTTAATCCAAGTTGCCTTCGCCTCAGAATTAACGATGATGAGTCTAGTCAATGTTTCCAATTGTATTTTCTTTAAAATCAATTTTTAAACATCTTTTATTGAAGAAACACAATCGGGTGTCTAATTCTGACAGTTTTTAAATATACGAAAGGAAACCCATGTTTTATTTAGAATTTGGATTTTCTCCATAAATAGAAGTTGTAACTAAGTTTCTAAAGTTTTTAACCCCACTGATCTTACTTTATTTTGATTTTTGATGATTTAATTACGAATTTCATAGTAAGACAGTGCAAATCTGAAAAATCTGTCATTTTGTTATTTAAATAATTTTAATTACTTAAACTTCAATCTTTTTATAAAAATGATTATGATTTTGAATTTATTTGACTTTTAATAATGAATGATACATTTATATAATAAATATAATGTTTACGTCTCGATGCCTAATATTAACTATTTTATTTTACCTCTATTTTAATAAATTTCTATTTATTATAATACCTACTTTTGGAAAGTTATTATCTAAAGAAAAGTTCTATATTTATAAAGTTTTCTCTTTTGAAAAACGAACTATATTTCTATTGAATTACGATAATGGCTTTGTTTTGGAGTTATGGAATAGAGGAAGTGTACGGGTAGAGTAATACAGTCTAGAGTATACGTTTTGCCATCAGTTATAAGGCTAGTGTATCCGAGAGGGATGCATTGGTTGTTGAACTGGGCATGTTCTTGTCCAGGAGTGTATGTTCATTTTGACCTGAAGCTCGTACCTCGCATGTAAGACGCCGTCGGGTTGAACTCGTCACATTTTGTGTTCCAGGAGGGGTGTGCATATTTACTTAAGCTAGGACCTCGCATTGATAAGTCGCCGTCCTATTATGGTTGAGTTGCCTAGATTAGAGATCGAAGTTTGATTTGTTTGAACTAAGTTCTCGAAGCTAGTTTTTAGTATTCTCCTAGTGAAAGTCTATTCTGTTGCACTGATTCATATCCATAACGCCGTTATTATTATTGATTGATATTGACTTGCAGGTTGTCAGTCGTTTTGAATTATTTTACTATATCGTTTTAAACGTTTTCCATTTTTAACTATTTTGATATAATAGTAATTATGCTTTAATATCATGTAATATGGCTAGGAGAACGTCGTCGTTACTCCCCACTGAATTGTGCATGTTATGTTTATAAGATGACAGATATTTTGCTGCTAGGTTTGGGTGTGAGCTAGCTAGTAGCATGGATCCTACTCTACTTCATTTATATTAATTTTTGGATTGTTAAACCCATTTGGAGAATTTTTATTTTTAGCCCTTTTGTGAAAAGTGACATTTGTATTGACTGACCGTTCTTTTTGTAAAATATAGAACATCAGTGTGTTTTAATCCCAAATCTACATTGTTTCCGCCACTGTATTGCGATAGAATTTATAGGGGATTACAGTTGGTATCAGAGCATCGTTGCTCCCGACGCTTACACCTGATTTTAGGAAAAACACCAGTAAATGATTTGAACATTAATGAAAGATTAGTGAGAGATGGGTAGAAACCAAATTAAGGACTTAACTGTTAGGTTTTACCTGTTCTTGTAACTCAATGATTAGCATTGAATATTTGTTTTATTTGCCCAAGAAGAAGATGAGTGAGACTAGTGTGCTCATATCTCTACAAGAAGATGATGAGATCCAACGAGTTCCTTTGTGAACTCTGGAGGCCCGAAGATTCTTTTCTAGTTCAATACCATAGTAGTCTAGGATCGTTGATTCTTTTCTTCCAGTCTTAGCTTCTTCTAAATTCTTCTCTTTCGAATTCTCATCTCTATTGGTAAATCTCTGTTCTACTCTACTATTTTACCACCTTCCCTCTTGAGATTCTTTGGTAAGGCCGACTCTTGTTTTAGTAAACCTAGTTGGAAGTTAAAGATATTTGAGGATTAGTAACCCCTTATTACCTACGATTGAGGATTGTGAGTTGTACCTGTTTCCTAACCTGGTAAGAGATTTTGAGGATTGATATGATGGTATTAGTTAATAAATGGAATTAGGATTGTACCTTAAGTGTTGACCTTGGGTTATAGGTTACCTGATTATAAGGAGTACTTAGAGTTGAATCAGTTTCGGATGGTAAGATTATATTTTATTCGACGGATACCTAGTACCAACCTAAGTGTAAATTAATATTATTTTGGGATTCCTACCTAGTGCGTACTTAATGGATGTACCGTGCACGTTTAAGATCATAGAACCTCGTTTAGATCGTTGGCCTGAGTGTTGTGGTACCATTTCAGGTTCTCAGTAATGTTTTTAGTAATTTTCATTGACATAGATTAAGCTTTGGTTTTTGGTGGATTAGATCGTGGAATGTGATAAGGTCATAACTTATGAACTTTTGAGTTGAGTGATCTAAACTTGTTTTGAGGAATACTTTAGTGCAAACCACCTTAATGGAACGAATTTACAACTAAGAACCCTTAGACCAACGAGATTGTGGCTTCGTTGGGATTTAATCCTATAGTTGTTGCATCGTTTTGATTAGAGCTTTATTGGACTTTTAAGAAACCTTATCCCAATGGTGTGTTTGAAAACATGTTGGTATTATTAATTTTGAGGACTTCGTTTTCGAGCTTGTTAATTGGTGAATTTTGTTTGTGTTTCTTACTCAAGTACCATGGAATATACTTCGGGTCAAACATAGTGAACTTTGGATTTAGGAGTCTTATCAATCACGGGTTTAGGTGTGTTATGTCAATCCTTTGAATCTTAAGTATGTAAGACTTTATATTGGAGGTTGTAACAATTGATAATTTTGGAGGTTGTAGACCGTGTAGAACCACATATAGTGCCTGATATTAATGGACTTAGAACTTTTTTTGATGGAAATAGGAACCCGAGTTTCGTAGGAGTCGTACATGGAATCTCGATTTCCTTTTTGCCTTTTTGTCCAGTTTCGAGGACGAAACTTTTTTTTACTGGGGAAGATTGTAACACCCGCAAATTTCCTAACTTTGCTATCTGTTCCGTTATATCGTAACACTGTAATATTTCGTCAATTACATTTTTCTCATTTTGAGATCTCTTTCATATCGAGCCTAAAATTATTTATTTTCGCAAAAAGATTTTAATTATTTCTATTTTTATTCGAAAACCCATTTAATTCTTTTCATCGCGAGCATGTGTAATTATTTTTGAGAAATCATATTTTCTATGAACAGTAGTTTTAAAATCAAGTTTGAACTATTTATTTTTCTAAAAATCCTCGATTATATTTATAATGGTTTCTAGCTCAACAATATTTTATTTTCAAAAAATGGCTATTTATTATTTTTACTTTACTACGTACGCGATTTCATAAATAATTATTTTCTAATGCGTTTTTAATCCGATTTCTTCATAAACGTTTATATTATTTTACGAACCTTCTTTTATCGACTTGAGAAATATTTTTGTACTCCTTTTATCAGCACTACATATTATTTTTATCCTATCTATTTTAAATCTTATCATCGTATTTATTTTAATCGAAAACTTATCACATCAATTTGTTGCTTGTTCTTTCCATCTCAACCATCTCGTCTCCTAGTTGAGTTAAGAGTCCTTGTAACTAAATTATTCCTATCTTTTAGCTTTCTAATTTTTCTTTATATATATTCTCTTTCATTCTGGTCTATTTTATTGACAACACAAGTCTTCTTTTCTCCTCTGTTTTAAGTTAAACTTCCTCTTTTTTATGTTCATCAATACGATCCTAATTCGGCTCTAATTCTTTCCGATCTCGAGGGTAATTTAATTACTCTTATTCGTTCTTCATCTCGCTTTCTCCTTTCTAGTCACCTATAATGTGGTTTTAATACCATATGTTTATTTATTTCGTAGGCTATCGTGCTAGATCCGACGGAGACGATTATTTAATTGATTCGGATCTCGATTAAGGTAACATTGTCACGTTACTCGGTATTATGTCATATTAATGTTGTAGTTGCATGTATATAAATTAGATTTTTGTTAGACAATATATTTTTGTCTCGTTTTTAATAACAAAATCATTAAAATCGTAAGTTTTCACTTGTTGCGTTATTTTAAATCGTCTTTACGAGATTTGCAAATAAATCGTTCTTTTAACTATTAAAAAGTATTATAAGGCCGAGACTAAAACGTAGACCTAATAATTAATTTCATAATTTTTGTGATTTTTAATGTATGAAGTGTCAAATTGAAAGTTTTATTATTTTTAATAAAGTTACAACATGTTTCAAAATCTGTTAGTGTTTTTGTGTGAATTAATAATTTATTTTAAATACTTTATTTCCGAAAACTTTGAAAAGAGGCTACTATTTATTTTAAGTCTAATTTCTGTCTGTTTAATTTCGTAAAATAATTTGAAGTGGTTTGGTCAGAATAAATTGTTTATGAACATGTGTCAAATTAATCCGCGATTCTGTCAGTTGTGATAAGATCTAAATTGAAACATATGTTAAACTTTTTTTACAATCTTGTTAATTTACTTAAATAAACGATGATGAGTCTATTTTTTTTGATGAAAATGTTAGTATTATATCAATCACAAAAAAATAGGATTACAAGTTACAAACGACCTATCCGACACGACTAAGCTAGCCGTGAGGAGGCCATTAATCTCTATGATATCATTGCTATTGAGTTTTGTTGTATGAATAATCTTTTCAAACCTAGACCGTAACCCAATTTTAATCTCTTTGATCACTTTCTCCGGGCGCTGCAGTGTACTGTCCATACACGCATTATTTATGGACATCCATATAGCATACCAGGCAACCACCATCACAGCGGCTTGTATACTACCTGAAGGACCAGGCGGTCTCTTGAAATCGGGAGGGCAGGGTAGTTTCATCTTTATCCAAGCTTCAATTCCATCTATCACTCTCTTGCTATATTCACAGTCATACATCAAGTGCTTGACGGTCTCTGTTTCAGCTCCGCATATACAGCATACATCGTCGTCACAGCAGCCATATTTAATCAATTTGTCTTTTGTATTCAGTCCTCCATTGAGCATGATCCACGAAATTGCTGAATGTTTAGGCACGTTCCAAGCATTCCAAACAAGGTTACTCCACTGCACTTTCGGGCTATGGCCCCTAATCCACGCATATCCTCTAGCTGTGGTGTAATCACCCCCGTCCTGAACCCATTCATCATTCACATAGCCATTTTTCAGTCTCTCCTTCGCTTTGCATATGATTCTTCAAGTCCAAGAAACATCATTCATGGGGATGTAATCGTGCCAGTTCTTACCCTTAAGGTAATTTTGAGTGATCCATCGAACCCACATCCTATCACTCTTACTGTAAACCCATTGCACCATTTTTCCCACTGCTGCCACATTCCAGTTACCTGCTTGTTTTATGTTGACACCTCCTTCCTCCTTCGGCCTGGTCACTTTATCCCAAGAGACAAGAGCGACTCTGTTGTATTCCGATCCACCTTCCCAAAGATAGTTTCTACAAATCGCTTCAATTTGTTTTATAACCCCTTTAGGAATGATGAATATGTTGGCCCAATAATTGTAAATGGTATTAAGGACCGAGTTAATGACCACAATTCTCCCCGCATATGAGAGTTTTCTAGCCCCCAAACTCCTAATTCTTGACATCATCTTGTCTGCCATTATAGAGCATTGGATGTTACTCAGTTTCTTAGTTTGAATGGGTATACCGAGGTAAGTTAAAGGAAGAGCACCCTCGCTGAATCCTGTAGCCTGTATAATATCATCAATGATTTCTCTTTTCACCCCATTGAAGTACATAGCAGATTCGGACTTGTTGATTTTTAGACCTGAGGCCTTGGAGAAGGATGAGAGGGCTCTGATAAGCAGCATACTAGACTGGGCCTCCCTCTTGCAAAACATCATGAGATCGTCAGCAAAGAAAAGATGCGTGAGTCTCATATGCTTGCATTTCGGATGGTATCTAAACGTCCATTTGGTCGTTGTGAACTTGATCATACGACTTAGATACTCCATACAAATGGTAAAGATAAGAGGGGATATAGGGTCCCCTTGTCACATTCCTCGTTTCCCTTTGAAATAACGAAATACCTGCCCATTAAGATTAATAGAGAAACTAGGAGTTGATATACAGTTCATCAGCAAAGTTCTGAAATGATGTGGGAATTGTAGCTGAATTAGAAGTTGTTCAACGAAGCTCCATTCCACCGAATCATAGGCTTTCTGAAGGTCAATCTTAAACATGCATCTGGGCGATGCCCGAGCCCTATTATATTCCTGTGCGATGTCTTGACAAATTAGAACATTCTCAATAATGGACCTATCCTTAACAAACGCGCCTTGAGTTTCGTCAATTAAATCCGGCAGAATTTTTGCAAGTCGATTCGACAGAACCTTAGATATGGCTTTGTAGATCACATTGCAGCAGGCAATGGGTCTAAACTGCTTCACATCACTAGGCCGCTCGCATTTTGGGATCAACGTCAAAGTCGTTGCATTTATCTGAGTAAGGAGCTTTCCTGTCATGAAATAATCTTTAATTGCTGCACACACATCCTCCCCAACGATCGCCCATGTCTTCTTATAAAAACCACTTGTATATCCATCGGGTTCAGGTGATTTATCATTAGGAATAGAAAAAATGGCATCTTTTATCTCTAAGTCCGTAACAGGCTGCAGGAGAATGCTTTTATGATGATCCGTGCACCCATTACCCATTCGGATAACCTCATTCCTAACAGGGACCGTATGCTCTGAACACCCAAGCAGATGCTCATAGAACAGGAGAAAAGCGTTTTGTATGTCTTGTATCTCAGTTCTAAGCACACCCACCATATCTTTTATCTGAGTCACTTTATTCCTATCAACTCTTTTTTGATTGCTCTATGAAAATGGGCAGAATTCTCATCCCCCTCCTTAATCCAAGTTGCCTTCGCCTCAGAATTAACGATGATGAGTCTAGTCAATGTTTCCAATTGTATTTTCTTTAAAATCAATTTTTAAACATCTTTTATTGAAGAAACACAATCGGGTGTCTAATTCTGACAGTTTTTAAATATACGAAAGGAAACCCATGTTTTATTTAGAATTTGGATTTTCTCCAGAAATAGAAGTTGTAACTAAGTTTCTAAAGTTTTTAACCCCACTGATCTTACTTTATTTTGATTTTTGATGATTTAATTACGAATTTCATAGTAAGACAGTGCAAATCTGGAAAATCTATCATTTTGTTATTTAAATAATTTTAATTACTTAAACTTCAATCTTTTAAAAAAAATGATTATGATTTTGAATTTAGTTGACTTTTAATAATGAATGATACATTTATATAATAAATATAATGTTTACGTCTCGATGCCTAATATTAACTATTTTATTTTACCTCTATTTTAATAAATTTCTATTTATTATAATACCTACTTTTGGAAAGTTATTATCTAAAGAAAAGTTCTATATTTATAAAGTTTTCTCTTTTGAAAAACGAACTATATTTCTATTGAATTACGATAATGGCTTTGTTTTGGAGTTATGGAATAGAGGAAGTGTACGGGTAGAGTAATACAGTCTAGAGTATACGTTTTGCCATCAGCTATAAGGCTAGTGTATCCGAGAGGGATGCATTGGTTGTTGAACTGGGCATGTTCTTGTCCAGGAGTGTATGTTCATTTTGACCTGAAGCTCGTACCTCGCATGTAAGACGCCGTCGGGTTGAACTCGTCACATTTTGTGTTCCAGGAGGGGTGTGCATATTTACTTAAGCTAGGACCTCGCATTGATAAGTCGTCGTCCTATTATGGTTGAGTTGCCTAGATTAGAGATCGAAGTTTGATTTGTTTGAACTATGTTCTCGAAGCTAGTTTTTAGTATTCTCCTAGTGAAAGTCTATTCTGTTGCACTGATTCATATCCATAACGCCGTTATTATTATTGATTGATATTGACTTGCAGGTTGTTTGTCGTTTTGAATTATTTTACTATAACGTTTTAAACGTTTTCCATTTTAACTATTTTGATATAATAGTAATTATGCTTTAATATCATGTAATATGGCTAGGAGAACGTCGTCGTTACTCCCCACTGAATTGTGCATGTTATGTTTATAAGATGACAGATATTTTGCTGCTAGGTTTGGGTGTGAGCTAGCTAGTAGCATGGATCCTACTCTACTTCATTTATATTAATTTTTGGATTGTTAAACCCATTTGGAGAATTTTTATTTTTAGCCCTTTTGTGAAAAGTGACATTTGTATTGACTGACCGTTCTTTTTGTAAAATATAGAACATCAGTGTGTTTTAATCCCAAATCTACATTGTTTCCGCCACTGTATTGCGATAGAATTTATAGGGGATTACAGTTGGTATCAGAGCATCGTTGCTCCCGACGCTTACACCTGATTTTAGGAAAAACACCAGTAAATGATTTGAACATTAATGAAAGATTAGTGAGAGATGGGTAGAAACCAAATTAAGGACTTAACTGTTAGGTTTTACCTGTTCTTGTAACTCAATGATTAGCATTGAATATTTGTTTTATTTGCCCAAGAAGAAGATGAGTGAGACTAGTGTGCTCATATCTCTACAAGAAGATGATGAGATCCAACGAGTTCCTTTGTGAACTCTGGAGGCCCGAAGATTCTTTTCTAGTTCAATACCATAGTAGTCTAGGATCGTTGATTCTTTTCTTCCAGTCTTAGCTTCTTCTAAATTCTTCTCTTTCGAATTCTCATCTCTATTGGTAAATCTCTGTTCTACTCTACTATTTTACCACCTTCCCTCTTGAGATTCTTTGGTAAGGCCGACTCTTGTTTTAGTAAACCTACTTGGAAGTTAAAGATATTTGAGGATTAGTAACCCCTTATTACCTACGATTGAGGATTGTGAGTTGTACCTGTTTCCTAACCTGGTAAGAGATTTTGAGGATTGATATGATGGTATTAGTTAATAAATGGAATTAGGATTGTACCTTAAGTGTTGACCTTGGGTTATAGGTTACCTGATTATAAGGAGTACTTAGAGTTGAATCAGTTTCGGATGGTAAGATTATATTTTATTCGACGGATACCTAGTACCAACCTAAGTGTAAATTAATATTATTTTGGGATTCCTACCTAGTGCGTACTTAATGGATGTACCGTGCACGTTTAAGATCATAGAACCTCGTTTAGATCGTTGGCCTGAGTGTTGTGGTACCATTTCAGGTTCTCAGTAATGTTTTTAGTAATTTTCATTGACATAGATTAAGCTTTGGTTTTTGGTGGATTAGATCGTGGAATGTGATAAGGTCATAACTTATGAACTTTTGAGTTGAGTGATCTAAACTTGTTTTGAGGAATACTTTAGTGCAAACCACCTTAATGGAACGAATTTACAACTAAGAACCCTTAGACCAACGAGATTGTGGCTTCGTTGGGATTTAATCCTATAGTTGTTGCATCGTTTTGATTAGAGCTTTATTGGACTTTTAAGAAACCTTATCCCAATGGTGTGTTTGAAAACATGTTGGTATTATTAATTTTGAGGACTTCGTTTTCGAGCTTGTTAATTGGTGAATTTTGTTTGTGTTTCTTACTCAAGTACCATGGAATATACTTCGGGTTCAAACATAGTGAACTTTGGATTTAGGAGTCTTATCAATCACGGGTTTAGGTGTGTTATGTCAATCCTTTGAATCTTAAGTATGTAAGACTTTATATTGGAGGTTGTAGCAATTGATAATTTTGGAGGTTGTAGACCGTGTAGAACCACATATAGTGCCTGATATTAATTGACTTAGAACTTTTTTTGATGGAAATAGGAACCCGAGTTTCGTAGGAGTCGTACTTGGAATCTCGATTTCCTTTTTGCCTTTTTGTCCAGTTTCGAGGACGAAACTTTTTTTTAGTGGGGAAGATTGTAACACCCGCAAATTTCCTAACTTTGCTATCTGTTCCGTATATCGTAACACTGTAATATTTCGTCAATTACATTTTTCCCATTTTGAGATCTCTTTCATATCGAGCCTAAAATTATTTATTTTCGCAAAAAGATTTTAATTATTTCTATTTTTATTCGAAAACCCATTTAATTCTTTTCATCGCGAGCATGTGTAATTATTTTTGAGAAATCATATTTTCTATGAACAGTAGTTTTAAAATCAAGTTTGAACTATTTATTTTTCTAAAAATCCTCGATTATATTTATAATGGTTTCTAGCTCAACAATATTTTATTTTCAAAAAATGGCTATTTATTATTTTTACTTTACTACGTACGCGATTTCATAAATAATTATTTTCTAATGCGTTTTTAATCCGATTTCTTCATAAACGTTTATATTATTTTACGAACCTTCTTTTATCGACTTGAGAAATATTTTTGTACTCCTTTTATCAGCACTACATATTATTTTTATTCTATCTATTTTAAATCTTATCATCGTATTTATTTTAATCGAAAACTTATCACATCAATTTGTTGCTTGTTCTTTCCATCTCAACCATCTCGTCTCCTAGTTGAGTTAAGAGTCCTTGTAACTAAATTATTCCTATCTTTTAGCTTTCTAATTTTTCTTTATATATATTCTCTTTCATTCTGGTCTATTTTATTGACAACACAAGTCTTCTTTTCTCCTCTATTTTAAGTTAAACTTCCTCTTTTTTGTTCATCAATACGATCCTAATTCGGCTCTAATTCTTTCCGATCTCGAGGGTAATTTAATTACTCTTATTCGTTCTTCATCTCGCTTTCTCCTTTCTAGTCACCTATAATGTGGTTTTAATACCATATGTTTATTTATTTCGTAGGCTATCGTGCTAGATCCGACGGAGACGATTATTTAATTGATTCGGATCTCGATTAAGGTAACATTGTCACGTTACTCGGTATTATGTCATATTAATGTTGTAGTTGCATGTATATAAATTAGATTTTTGTTAGACAATATATTTATGTCTCGTTTTTAATAACAAAATCATTAAAATCGTAAGTTTTCACTTGTTGCGTTATTTTAAATCGTCTTTACGAGATTTGCAAATAAATCGTTCTTTTAACTATTAAAAAGTATTATAAGGCCGAGACTAAAACGTAGACCTAATAATTAATTTCATAATTTTCGTGATTTTTAATGTATGAAGTGTCAAATTGAAAGTTTTATTATTTTTAATAAAGTTACAACATGTTTCAAAATCTGTTAGTGTTTTTGTGTGAATTAATAATTTATTTTAAATACTTTATTTCCGAAAACTTTGAAAAGAGGCTACTATTTATTTTAAGTCTAATTTCTGTCTGTTTAATTTCGTAAAATAATTTGAAGTGGTTTGGTCAGAATAAATTGTTTATGAACATGTGTCAAATTAATCCGCGATTCTGTCAGTTGTGATAAGATCTAAATTGAAACATATGTTAAACTTTTTTTACAATCTTGTTAATTTACTTAAATAAACGATGATGAGTCTATTTTTTTTGATGAAAATGTTAGTATTATATCAATCACTAAAAAATAGGATTACAAGTTACAAACGACCTATCCGACACGACTAAGCTAGCCGTGAGGAGGCCATTAATCTCTATGATATCATTGCTATTGAGTTTTGTTGTATGAATAATCTTTTCAAACCTAGACCGTAACCCAATTTTAATCTCTTTGATCACTTTCTCCGGGCGCTGCAGTGTACTGTCCATACACGCATTATTTATGGACATCCATATAGCATACCAGGCAACCACCATCACAGCGGCTTGTATACTACCTGAAGGACCAGGCGGTCTCTTGAAATCGGGAGGGCAGGGTAGTTTCATCTTTATCCAAGCTTCAATTCCATCTATCACTCTCTTGCTATATTCACAGTCATACATCAAGTGCTTGACGGTCTCTGTTTCAGCTCCGCATATACAGCATACATCGTCGTCACAGCAGCCATATTTAATCAATTTGTCTTTTGTATTCAGTCCTCCATTGAGCATGATCCACGAAATTGCTGAATGTTTAGGCACGTTCCAAGCATTCCAAACAAGGTTACTCCACTGCACTTTCGGGCTATGGCCCCTAATCCACGCATATCCTCTAGCTGTGGTGTAATCACCCCCGTCCTGAACCCATTCATCATTCACATAGCCATTTTTCAGTCTCTCCTTCGCTTTGCATATGATTCTTCAAGTCCAAGAAACATCATTCATGGGGATGTAATCGTGCCAGTTCTTACCCTTAAGGTAATTTTGAGTGATCCATCGAACCCACATCCTATCACTCTTACTGTAAACCCATTGCACCATTTTTCCCACTGCTGCCACATTCCAGTTACCTGCTTGTTTTATGTTGACACCTCCTTCCTCCTTCGGCCTGGTCACTTTATCCCAAGAGACAAGAGCGACTCTGTTGTATTCCGATCCACCTTCCCAAAGATAGTTTCTACAAATCGCTTCAATTTGTTTTATAACCCCTTTAGGAATGATGAATATGTTGGCCCAATAATTGTAAATGGTATTAAGGACCGAGTTAATGACCACAATTCTCCCCGCATATGAGAGTTTTCTAGCCCCCAAACTCCTAATTCTTGACATCATCTTGTCTGCCATTATAGAGCATTGGATGTTACTCAGTTTCTTAGTTTGAATGGGTATACCGAGGTAAGTTAAAGGAAGAGCACCCTCGCTGAATCCTGTAGCCTGTATAATATCATCAATGATTTCTCTTTTCACCCCATTGAAGTACATAGCAGATTCGGACTTGTTGATTTTTAGACCTGAGGCCTTGGAGAAGGATGAGAGGGCTCTGATAAGCAGCATACTAGACTGGGCCTCCCCCTTGCAAAACATCATGAGATCGTCAGCAAAGAAAAGATGCGTGAGTCTCATATGCTTGCATTTCTGATGGTATCTAAACGTCCATTTGGTCGTTGCGAACTTGATCATACGACTTAGATACTCCATACAAATGGTAAAGATAAGAGGGGATATAGGGTCCCCTTGTCACATTCCTCGTTTCCCTTTGAAATAACGAAATACCTGCCCATTAAGATTAATAGAGAAACTAGGAGTTGATATACAGTTCATCAGCAAAGTTCTGAAATGATGTGGGAATTGTAGCTGGATTAGAAGTTGTTCAACGAAGCTCCATTCCACCGAATCATAGGCTTTCTGAAGGTCAATCTTAAACATGCATCTGGGCGATGCCCGAGCCCTATTATATTCCTGTGCGATGTCTTGACAAATTAGAACATTCTCAATAATGGACCTATCCTTAACAAACGCGCCTTGAGTTTCGTCAATTAAATCCGGCAGAATTTTTGCAAGTCGATTCGACAGAACCTTAGATATGGCTTTGTAGATCACATTGCAGCAGGCAATGGGTCTAAACTGCTTCACATCACTAGGCCGCTCGCATTTTGGGATCAACGTCAAAGTCGTTGCATTTATCTGAGTAAGGAGCTTTCCTGTCATGAAATAATCTTTAATTGCTGCACACACATCCTCCCCAACGATCGCCCATGTCTTCTTATAAAAACCACTTGTATATCCATCGGGTTCAGGTGATTTATCATTAGGAATAGAAAAAATGGCATCTTTTATCTCTAAGTCCGTAACAGGCTGCAGGAGAATGCTTTTATGATGATCCGTGCACCCATTACCCATTCGGATAACCTCATTCCTAACAGGGACCGTATGCTCTGAACACCCAAGCAGATGCTCATAGAACAGGAGAAAAGCGTTTTGTATGTCTTGTATCTCAGTTCTAAGCACACCCACCATATCTTTTATCTGAGTCACTTTATTCCTATCAACTCTTTTTTGATTGCTCTATGAAAATGGGCAGAATTCTCATCCCCCTCCTTAATCCAAGTTGCCTTCGCCTCAGAATTAACGATGATGAGTCTAGTCAATGTTTCCAATTGTATTTTCTTTAAAATCAATTTTTAAACATCTTTTATTGAAGAAACACAATCGGGTGTCTAATTCTGACAGTTTTTAAATATACGAAAGGAAACCCATGTTTTATTTAGAATTTGGATTTTCTCCAGAAATAGAAGTTGTAACTAAGTTTCTAAAGTTTTTAACCCCACTGATCTTACTTTATTTTGATTTTTGATGATTTAATTACGAATTTCATAGTAAGACAGTGCAAATCTGGAAAATCTGTCATTTTGTTATTTAAATAATTTTAATTACTTAAACTTCAATCTTTTAAAAAAAATGATTATGATTTTGAATTTAGTTGACTTTTAATAATGAATGATACATTTATATAATAAATATAATGTTTACGTCTCGATGCCTAATATTAACTATTTTATTT
Organism: Agrostemma githago; assembly: GCA_958450325.1. Classification (NCBI taxonomy): domain Eukaryota; kingdom Viridiplantae; phylum Streptophyta; class Magnoliopsida; order Caryophyllales; family Caryophyllaceae; genus Agrostemma; species Agrostemma githago. The sequence goes on along the minus strand of OY288260.1, from coordinate 29,187,333 downwards.
TACCTCTATTTTAATAAATTTCTATTTATTATAATACCTACTTTTGAAAAGTTATTATCTAAAGAAAAGTTCTATATTTATAAAGTTTTCTCTTTTGAAAAACGAACTATATTTCTATTGAATTACGATAATGGCTTTGTTTTGGAGTTATGGAATAGAGGAAGTGTACGGGTAGAGTAATACAGTCTAGAGTATACGTTTTGCCATCAGCTATAAGGCTAGTGTATCCGAGAGGGATGCATTGGTTGTTGAACTGGGCATGTTCTTGTCCAGGAGTGTATGTTCATTTTAACCTGAAGCTCGTACCTCGCATGTAAGACGCCGTCGGGTTGAACTCGTCACATTTTGTGTTCCAGGAGGGTGTGCATATTTACTTAAGCTAGGACCTCGCATTGATAAGTCGCCGTCCTATTATGGTTGAGTTGCCTAGATTAGAGATCGAAGTTTGATTTGTTTGAACTAAGTTCTCGAAGCTAGTTTTTAGTATTCTCCTAGTGAAAGTCTATTATGTTGCACTGATTCATATCCATAACGCCGTTATTATTATTGATTGATATTGACTTGCAGGTTGTCAGTCGTTTTGAATTATTTTACTATATCGTTTTAAACGTTTTCCATTTTTAACTATTTTGATATAATAGTAATTATGCTTTAATATCATGTAATATGGCTAGGAGAACGTCGTCGTTACTCCCCACTGAATTGTGCATGTTATGTTTATAAGATGACAAATATTTTGCTGCTAGGTTTGGGTGTGAGGTAGCTAGTAGCATGGATCCTACTCTACTTCATTTATATTAATTTTTGGATTGTTAAACCCATTTGGAGAATTTTTATTTTTAGCCCTTTTGTGAAAAGTGACATTTGTATTGACTGACCGTTCTTTTTGTAAAATATAGAACATCAGTGTGTTTTAATCCCAAATCTACATTGTTTCCGCCACTGTATTGCGATAGAATTTATAGGGGATTACAGTTGGTATCAGAGCATCGTTGCTCCCGACGCTTACACCTGATTTTAGGAAAAACACCAGTAAATGATTTGAACATCAATGAAAGATTAGTGAGAGATGGGTAGAAACCAAATTAAGGACTTAACTGTTAGGTTTTACCTGTTCTTGTAACTCAATGATTAGCATTGAATATTTGTTTTATTTGCCCAAGAAGAAGATGAGTGAGACTAGTGTGCTCATATCTCTACAAGAAGATGATGAGATCCAACGAGTTCCTTTGTGAACTCTGGAGGCCCGAAGATTCTTTTCTAGTTCAATACCATAGTAGTCTAGGATCGTTGATTCTTTTCTTCCAGTCTCAGCTTCTTCTAAATTCTTCTCTTTCGAATTCTCATCTCTATTGGTAAATCTCTGTTCTACTCTACTATTTTACCACCTTCCCTCTTGAGATTCTTTGGTAAGACCGACTGTTGTTTTAGTAAACCTAGTTGGAAGTTAAAGATATTTGAGGATTAGTAACCCCTTATTACCTACGATTGAGGATTGTGAGTTGTACCTGTTTCCTAACCTGGTAAGAGATTTTGAGGATTGATATGATGGTATTAGTTAATAAATGGAATTAGGATTGTACCTTAAGTGTTGACCTTGGGTTATAGGTTACCTGATTATAAGGAGTACTTAGAGTTGAATCAGTTTCGGATGGTAAGATTATATTTTATTCGACGGATACCTAGTACCAAGCTAAGTGTAAATTAATATTATTTTGGGATTCCTACCTAGTGCGTACTTAATGGATGTACCGTGCACGTTTAAGATCATAGAACCTCGTTTAGATCGTTGGCCTGAGTGTTGTGGTACCATTTCAGGTTCTCAGTAATGTTTTTAGTAATTTTCATTGACATAGATTAAGCTTTGGTTTTTGGTGGATTAGATCGTGGAATGTGATAAGGTCATAACTTATGAACTTTTGAGTTGAGTGATCTAAACTTGTTTTGAGGAATACTTTAGTGCAAACCACCTTAATGGAACGAATTTACAACTAAGAACCCTTAGACCAACGAGATTGTGGCTTCGTTGGGATTTAATCCTATAGTTGTTGCATCGTTTTGATTAGAGCTTTATTGGACTTTTAAGAAACCTTATCCCAATGGTGTGTTTGAAAACATGTTGGTATTATTAATTTTGAGGACTTCGTTTTCGAGCTTGTTAATTGGTGAATTTTGTTTGTGTTTCTTACTCAAGTACCATGGAATATACTTCGGGTTCAAACATAGTGAACTTTGGATTTAGGAGTCTTATCAATCACGGGTTTAGGTGTGTTATGTCAATCCTTTGAATCTTAAGTATGTAAGACTTTATATTGGAGGTTGTAGCAATTGATAATTTTGGAGGTTGTAGACCGTGTAGAACCACATATAGTGCCTGATATTAATGGACTTAGAACTTTTTTTGATGGAGATAGGAACCCGAGTTTCGTAGGAGTCGTACTTGGAATCTCGATTTCCTTTTTGCCTTTTTGTCCAGTTTCGAGGACGAAACTTTTTTTTAGTGGGGAAGATTGTAACACCCGCAAATTTCCTAACTTTGCTATCTGTTCCGTTATATCGTAACACTGTAATATTTCGTCAATTACATTTTTCCCATTTTGAGATCTCTTTCATATCGAGCCTAAAATTATTTATTTTCGCAAAAAGATTTTAATTATTTCTATTTTTATTCGAAAACCCATTTAATTCTTTTCATCGCGAGCATGTGTAATTATTTTTGAGAAATCATATTTTCTATGAACAGTAGTTTTAAAATCAAGTTTGAACTATTTATTTTTCTAAAAATCCTCGATTATATTTATAATGGTTTCTAGCTCAACAATATTTTATTTTCAAAAAATGGCTATTTATTATTTTTACTTTACTACGTACGCGATTTCATAAATAATTATTTTCTAATGCGTTTTTAATCCGATTTCTTCATAAACGTTTATATTATTTTATGAACCTTCTTTTATCGACTTGAGAAATATTTTTGTACTCCTTTTATCAGCACTACATATTATTTTTATCCTATCTATTTTAAATCTTATCATCGTATTTATTTTAATCGAAAACTTATCACATCAATTTGTTGCTTGTTCTTTCCATCTCAACCATCTCGTCTCCTAGTTGAGTTAAGAGTCCTTGTAACTAAATTATTCCTATCTTTTAGCTTTCTAATTTTTCTTTATATATATTCTCTTTCATTCTGGTCTATTTTATTGACAACACAAGTCTTCTTTTCTCCTCTATTTTAAGTTAAACTTCCTCTTTTTTGTTCATCAATACGATCCTAATTCGGCTCTAATTCTTTCCGATCTCGAGGGTAATTTAATTACTCTTATTCGTTCTTCATCTCGCTTTCTCCTTTCTAGTCACCTATAATGTGGTTTTAATACCATATGTTTATTTATTTCGTAGGCTATCGTGCTAGATCCGACGGAGACGATTATTTAATTGATTCGGATCTCGATTAAGGTAACATTGTCACGTTACTCGGTATTATGTCATATTAATGTTGTAGTTGCATGTATATAAATTAGATTTTTGTTAGACAATATATTTATGTCTCGTTTTTAATAACAAAATCATTAAAATCGTAATTTTTCACTTGTTGCGTTATTTTAAATCGTCTTTACGGGATTTGCAAATAAATCGTTCTTTTAACTATTAAAAAGTATTATAAGGCCGAGACTAAAACGTAGACCTAATAATTAATTTCATAATTTTCGTGATTTTTAATGTATGAAGTGTCAAATTGAAAGTTTTATTATTTTTAATAAAGTTACAACATGTTTCAAAATCTGTTAGTGTTTTTGTGTGAATTAATAATTTATTTTAAATACTTTATTTCCGAAAACTTTGAAAAGAGGCTACTATTTATTTTAAGTCTAATTTCTGTCTGTTTAATTTCGTAAAATAATTTGAAGTGGTTTGGTCAGAATAAATTGTTTATGAACATGTGTCAAATTAATCCGCGATTCTGTCAGTTGTGATAAGATCTAAATTGAAACATATGTTAAACTTTTTTTACAATCTTGTTAATTTACTTAAATAAACGATGATGAGTCTATTTTTTTTGATGAAAATGTTAGTATTATATCAATCACTAAAAAATAGGATTACAAGTTACAAACGACCTATCCGACACGACTAAGCTAGCCGTGAGGAGGCCATTAATCTCTATGATATCATTGCTATTGAGTTTTGTTGTATGAATAATCTTTTCAAACCTAGACCGTAACCCAATTTTAATCTCTTTGATCACTTTCTCCGGGCGCTGCAGTGTACTGTCCATACACGCATTATTTATGGACATCCATATAGCATACCAGGCAACCACCATCACAGCGGCTTGTATACTACCTGAAGGACCAGGCGGTCTCTTGAAATCGGGAGGGCAGGGTAGTTTCATCTTTATCCAAGCTTCAATTCCATCTATCACTCTCTTGCTATATTCACAGTCATACATCAAGTGCTTGACGGTCTCTGTTTCAGCTCCGCATATACAGCATACATCGTCGTCACAGCAGCCATATTTAATCAATTTGTCTTTTGTATTCAGTCCTCCATTGAGCATGATCCACGAAATTGCTGAATGTTTAGGCACGTTCCAAGCATTCCAAACAAGGTTACTCCACTGCACTTTCGGGCTATGGCCCCTAATCCACGCATATCCTCTAGCTGTGGTGTAATCACCCCCGTCCTGAACCCATTCATCATTCACATAGCCATTTTTCAGTCTCTCCTTCGCTTTGCATATGATTCTTCAAGTCCAAGAAACATCATTCATGGGGATGTAATCGTGCCAGTTCTTACCCTTAAGGTAATTTTGAGTGATCCATCGAACCCACATCCTATCACTCTTACTGTAAACCCATTGCACCATTTTTCCCACTGCTGCCACATTCCAGTTACCTGCTTGTTTTATGTTGACACCTCCTTCCTCCTTCGGCCTGGTCACTTTATCCCAAGAGACAAGAGCGACTCTGTTGTATTCCGATCCACCTTCCCAAAGATAGTTTCTACAAATCGCTTCAATTTGTTTTATAACCCCTTTAGGAATGATGAATATGTTGGCCCAATAATTGTAAATGGTATTAAGGACCGAGTTAATGACCACAATTCTCCCCGCATATGAGAGTTTTCTAGCCCCCAAACTCCTAATTCTTGACATCATCTTGTCTGCCATTATAGAGCATTGGATGTTACTCAGTTTCTTAGTTTGAATGGGTATACCGAGGTAAGTTAAAGGAAGAGCACCCTCGCTGAATCCTGTAGCCTGTATAATATCATCAATGATTTCTCTTTTCACCCCATTGAAGTACATAGCAGATTCGGACTTGTTGATTTTTAGACCTGAGGCCTTGGAGAAGGATGAGAGGGCTCTGATAAGCAGCATACTAGACTGGGCCTCCCCCTTGCAAAACATCATGAGATCGTCAGCAAAGAAAAGATGCGTGAGTCTCATATGCTTGCATTTCTGATGGTATCTAAACGTCCATTTGGTCGTTGCGAACTTGATCATACGACTTAGATACTCCATACAAATGGTAAAGATAAGAGGGGATATAGGGTCCCCTTGTCACATTCCTCGTTTCCCTTTGAAATAACGAAATACCTGCCCATTAAGATTAATAGAGAAACTAGGAGTTGATATACAGTTCATCAGCAAAGTTCTGAAATGATGTGGGAATTGTAGCTGGATTAGAAGTTGTTCAACGAAGCTCCATTCCACCGAATCATAGGCTTTCTGAAGGTCAATCTTAAACATGCATCTGGGCGATGCCCGAGCCCTATTATATTCCTGTGCGATGTCTTGACAAATTAGAACATTCTCAATAATGGACCTATCCTTAACAAACGCGCCTTGAGTTTCGTCAATTAAATCCGGCAGAATTTTTGCAAGTCGATTCGACAGAACCTTAGATATGGCTTTGTAGATCACATTGCAGCAGGCAATGGGTCTAAACTGCTTCACATCACTAGGCCGCTCGCATTTTGGGATCAACGTCAAAGTCGTTGCATTTATCTGAGTAAGGAGCTTTCCTGTCATGAAATAATCTTTAATTGCTGCACACACATCCTCCCCAACGATCGCCCATGTCTTCTTATAAAAACCACTTGTATATCCATCGGGTTCAGGTGATTTATCATTAGGAATAGAAAAAATGGCATCTTTTATCTCTAAGTCCGTAACAGGCTGCAGGAGAATGCTTTTATGATGATCCGTGCACCCATTACCCATTCGGATAACCTCATTCCTAACAGGGACCGTATGCTCTGAACACCCAAGTAGATGCTCATAGAACAGGAGAAAAGCGTTTTGTATGTCTTGTATCTCAGTTCTAAGCACACCCACCATATCTTTTATCTGAGTCACTTTATTCCTATCAACTCTTTTTTGATTGCTCTATGAAAATGGGCAGAATTCTCATCCCCCTCCTTAATCCAAGTTGCCTTCGCCTCAGAATTAACGATGATGAGTCTAGTCAATGTTTCCAATTGTATTTTCTTTAAAATCAATTTTTAAACATCTTTTATTGAAGAAACACAATCGGGTGTCTAATTCTGACAGTTTTTAAATATACGAAAGGAAACCCATGTTTTATTTAGAATTTGGATTTTCTCCAGAAATAGAAGTTGTAACTAAGTTTCTAAAGTTTTTAACCCCACTGATCTTACTTTATTTTGATTTTTGATGATTTAATTACGAATTTCATAGTAAGACAGTGCAAATCTGGAAAATATGTCATTTTGTTATTTAAATAATTTTAATTACTTAAACTTCAATCTTTTAAAAAAAATGATTATGATTTTGAATTTAGTTGACTTTTAATAATGAATGATACATTTATATAATAAATATAATGTTTACGTCTCGATGCCTAATATTAACTATTTTATTTTACCTCTATTTTAATAAATTTCTATTTATTATAATACCTACTTTTGGAAAGTTATTATCTAAAGAAAAGTTCTATATTTATAAAGTTTTCTCTTTTGAAAAACGAACTATATTTCTATTGAATTACGATAATGGCTTTGTTTTGGAGTTATGGAATAGAGGAAGTGTACGGGTAGAGTAATACAGTCTAGAGTATACGTTTTGCCATCAGCTATAAGGCTAGTGTATCCGAGAGGGATGCATTGGTTGTTGAACTGGGCATGTTCTTGTCCAGGAGTGTATGTTCATTTTGACCTGAAGCTCGTACCTCGCATGTAAGACGCCGTCGGGTTGAACTCGTCACATTTTGTGTTCCAGGAGGGTGTGCATATTTACTTAAGCTAGGACCTCGCATTGATAAGTCGCCGTCCTATTATGGTTGAGTTGCCTAGATTAGAGATCGAAGTTTGATTTGTTTGAACTAAGTTCTCGAAGCTAGTTTTTAGTATTCTCCTAGTGAAAGTCTATTATGTTGCACTGATTCATATCCATAACGCCGTTATTATTATTGATTGATATTGACTTGCAGGTTGTCAGTCGTTTTGAATTATTTTACTATATCGTTTTAAACGTTTTCCATTTTTAACTATTTTGATATAATAGTAATTATGCTTTAATATCATGTAATATGGCTAGGAGAACGTCGTCGTTACTCCCCACTGAATTGTGCATGTTATGTTTATAAGATGACAAATATTTTGCTGCTAGGTTTGGGTGTGAGGTAGCTAGTAGCATGGATCCTACTCTACTTCATTTATATTAATTTTTGGATTGTTAAACCCATTTGGAGAATTTTTATTTTTAGCCCTTTTGTGAAAAGTGACATTTGTATTGACTGACCGTTCTTTTTGTAAAATATAGAACATCAGTGTGTTTTAATCCCAAATCTACATTGTTTCCGCCACTGTATTGCGATAGAATTTATAGGGGATTACAGTTGGTATCAGAGCATCGTTGCTCCCGACGCTTACACCTGATTTTAGGAAAAACACCAGTAAATGATTTGAACATTAATGAAAGATTAGTGAGAGATGGGTAGAAACCAAATTAAGGACTTAACTGTTAGGTTTTACCTGTTCTTGTAACTCAATGATTAGCATTGAATATTTGTTTTATTTGCCCAAGAAGAAGATGAGTGAGACTAGTGTGCTCATATCTCTACAAGAAGATGATGAGATCCAACGAGTTCCTTTGTGAACTCTGGAGGCCCGAAGATTCTTTTCTAGTTCAATACCATAGTAGTCTAGGATCGTTGATTCTTTTCTTCCAGTCTCAGCTTCTTCTAAATTCTTCTCTTTCGAATTCTCATCTCTATTGGTAAATCTCTGTTCTACTCTACTATTTTACCACCTTCCCTCTTGAGATTCTTTGGTAAGACCGACTGTTGTTTTAGTAAACCTAGTTGGAAGTTAAAGATATTTGAGGATTAGTAACCCCTTATTACCTACGATTGAGGATTGTGAGTTGTACCTGTTTCCTAACCTGGTAAGAGATTTTGAGGATTGATATGATGGTATTAGTTAATAAATGGAATTAGGATTGTACCTTAAGTGTTGACCTTGGGTTATAGGTTACCTGATTATAAGGAGTACTTAGAGTTGAATCAGTTTCGGATGGTAAGATTATATTTTATTCGACGGATACCTAGTACCAAGCTAAGTGTAAATTAATATTATTTTGGGATTCCTACCTAGTGCGTACTTAATGGATGTACCGTGCACGTTTAAGATCATAGAACCTCGTTTAGATCGTTGGCCTGAGTGTTGTGGTACCATTTCAGGTTCTCAGTAATGTTTTTAGTAATTTTCATTGACATAGATTAAGCTTTGGTTTTTGGTGGATTAGATCGTGGAATGTGATAAGGTCATAACTTATGAACTTTTGAGTTGAGTGATCTAAACTTGTTTTGAGGAATACTTTAGTGCAAACCACCTTAATGGAACGAATTTACAACTAAGAACCCTTAGACCAACGAGATTGTGGCTTCGTTGGGATTTAATCCTATAGTTGTTGCATCGTTTTGATTAGAGCTTTATTGGACTTTTAAGAAACCTTATCCCAATGGTGTGTTTGAAAACATGTTGGTATTATTAATTTTGAGGACTTCGTTTTCGAGCTTGTTAATTGGTGAATTTTGTTTGTGTTTCTTACTCAAGTACCATGGAATATACTTCGGGTTCAAACATAGTGAACTTTGGATTTAGGAGTCTTATCAATCACGGGTTTAGGTGTGTTATGTCAATCCTTTGAATCTTAAGTATGTAAGACTTTATATTGGAGGTTGTAGCAATTGATAATTTTGGAGGTTGTAGACCGTGTAGAACCACATATAGTGCCTGATATTAATGGACTTAGAACTTTTTTTGATGGAGATAGGAACCCGAGTTTCGTAGGAGTCGTACTTGGAATCTCGATTTCCTTTTTGCCTTTTTGTCCAGTTTCGAGGACGAAACTTTTTTTTAGTGGGGAAGATTGTAACACCCGCAAATTTCCTAACTTTGCTATCTGTTCCGTTATATCGTAACACTGTAATATTTCGTCAATTACATTTTTCCCATTTTGAGATCTCTTTCATATCGAGCCTAAAATTATTTATTTTCGCAAAAAGATTTTAATTATTTCTATTTTTATTCGAAAACCCATTTAATTCTTTTAATCGCGAGCATGTGTAATTATTTTTGAGAAATCATATTTTCTATGAACAGTAGTTTTAAAATCAAGTTTGAACTATTTATTTTTCTAAAAATCATCGATTATATTTATAATGGTTTCTAGCTCAACAATATTTTATTTTCAAAAAATGGCTATTTATTATTTTTACTTTACTACGTACGCGATTTCATAAATAATTATTTTCTAATGCGTTTTTAATCCGATTTCTTCATAAACGTTTATATTATTTTACGAACCTTCTTTTATCGACTTGAGAAATATTTTTGTACTCCTTTTATCAGCACTACATATTATTTTTATCCTATCTATTTTAAATCTTATCATCGTATTTATTTTAATCGAAAACTTATCACATCAATTTGTTGCTTGTTCTTTCCATCTCAACCATCTCGTCTCCTAGTTGAGTTAAGAGTCCTTGTAACTCAATTATTCCTATCTTTTAGCTTTCTAATTTTTCTTTATATATATTCTCTTTCATTCTGGTCTATTTTATTCACAACACAAGTCTTCTTTTCTCCTCTATTTTAAGTTAAACTTCCTCTTTTTTGTTCATCAATCCGATCCTAATTCGGCTCTAATTCTTTTCGATCTCGAGGGTAATTTAATTACTCTTATTCGTTCTTCATCTCGCTTTCTCCTTTATATTCACCTATAATGTGGTTTTAATACCATATATTTATTTATTTATTACGAAGGCTATCGTGCTAGATCCGAAGGAGACGATTATTTAATTGATTCAGATCTCGATTAAGGTAACATTGACACGTTACATACTCTGTATTATGTCATATTATTGTTGTAGTTGCATGTATAGAAATTAGATTTTTGTTAAACAATATATTTATGTCTCGTTTTTAATAACAAAATCTTCAAAATCGTAAGTTTTCACATGTTGCGTTATTGTAAATCGTTTTTACGAGATTTGCAAATAAATCGTTTTTTAACTATTAAAAAGTATTATAAGGCCGAGACTAAAACGTACACCTAATAATTAATTTCATAATTTTCGTGATTTTTAATGTATGAAGTGTCAAATTGAAAGTTTTATTATTTTTAATAAAGTTACAACATGTTTTAGAATCTGTTAGTGTATTTTTGTGTGAATAAATAATTTATTTTAAAGACTTTATTTCCGAAAAATTTGAAAAGAGACTACTATTTATTTTACGTCTAATTTATGTTTGTTTAATTTCGTAAAATAATTCGAAGAGGTTTGGTCAGAATCCTACTTTATTTAAAGATAGGCCCAACACCGCCGAGTTGGCACGCCTCACAGTGCTCAAAACCTCTTTCGGAGCACTCTCATTAATTGGACAGAATCGAAATTATTTCACATCCTTTGCATAATTTAGGGGCAAGATAGTCATTGTCTACACTTAAATATAAAATAAAATATATTGTTAAATATCCAATCACTCAAATATATAGTTGCTTCTTTTACGGTATTCTCTATCCATATATTGTTATTATTATATTCATATAATTTCCGAAATATTCACACAATTTTCGAAATTTTCGGATATTTATAAATTTCCAATAGATATCTATTATAAGTTATAAAGATTGTTATAATGTTCGAAATGCATGATATATAATTAACTATATGTTAATACAAATATAAATATCATTATGTATTATTATATAATTATATATGTCATATATGTATATATATGTAATTTCCAATGTAATATATATAATGTCGTATTGACTATAATACGTATTGATTAAGAACATGTATGCAAAAACGTATATTTCGTTTTTATGTTTTTATGGAAAGAATATTTATTTGCCTAACCAACCACTCCCAAAATACATCTCATATATTTTCGTATACATTGACCCAATATAAGAAATTTTAGTGTATTTAGGAAGTTTTGAGAAGTATCTACTATAGTCGTATGTTCATATTATATATCTAATATTTATATGTAATTATATATGTGATATATATAATTATCATTATTATAGTACGTATAGATTAGAAACGTGTATTACGTATAATTCACCTAAATAGTCGGGACATATTTAATAACAGAATTTAGTTATCGAAACAATATATATACATATCAAATTTGTTTAGTTGTGGACGTCAAATTCGTTTAGCCGAAACAATATACTACGATTTCGTTTAGTTGTGGATCGTTTAACAAAATTTATATATATGTCAAATTCGTACTAGATATACTACGATTTCGTTAATTTAATAGATATAATAACTAACAATTTACGTTACCTTAACAGATTACTGTATTTTGTTGTTTATTAATAACGGTATATTCCTTTTTCCAGTCAACAATAACTTCATTCATCGAACTAAATATAGGATATACGAATATAGTTCGAGAATAGGTATTACGTATTCGATCTAAATATGATCTAAATTCTGTGTACGTATCTATGCTAAACCGATTCTTTAATATACTTATAAGCGGAATTCATTAGGTTGGTTAATAAAATCCACTTTTTGATAATATTTTCCTTTATTCCTAAATCTATTCAACAGGAATATTCCTTGGTATCAATATATAATAATCCCGCGTTCACATTAATCAACCACATTTATAAATACTTACTTCTTATTCATTCTTTAGTATCATATTCAAAAAAATCTCAGTCATTCTATAACAATTACAACCTATTCATACAATGTCGACCTCCGAATTAACGAACATATCGAAGCTCGAGCAGGACAGGCGCCTCAAGGAGATGGTTATCAGGGTCGTTCATCGCTGGACCCGGCCGGTCATGAAGGACAGAACCAAAGTTGATTCCATCGAGGTTCTACTGATTGACTCCGAGGTAGTGCGTTACTCATCATAATAGTACTACTATCTTTCTTATCCGAGTATTTATCCCCTACTACAATCTATCGTTTTGGTTTTATCCTGAATGCTCTTTCGCATCTATCGTTTTCGTTTGAAGTTAGCCCCAATATCCTTTTCATTATTGTTCTCGCATCTACATTTAATTATAATACCAAATTGTATTTTATTTTACGCTCTGTTTTTTTTCATATTTACAAATTAATTGTTCAATAGTAACTATGTCAAGCACTAATATTTATTTCTTTCACATTCCTACTTTGCAAAATACGATCATAGACAAACAATCTAATAGCATTACCTATCAAACCCCGTGATTTTATCTACATTTAATTGTGATACCATATTGTATTTAATTGTATACTCTACTTCCTTTCATGTCCATATTTGATATAATTATTGACGTTATTATTTGTTTAACGTATTAGAACGTGCTCCATCATTCGCAACTTTGGTCCATAATGACTATGTCATTTCGTATATTGTACGTTTTCAATTAGTCATTGACAAATTAATTGTTCAATCGTAACTATGTCAAACACTAAGATTGATTTCCTTCACACTCATACTTTGCTTAATACGATCATAGACAACCAAACTAAGAGTATTACTTACTCAACCCCGTGATTTTATCACGGGTATTGAACTAGTAAGTTGTTTATGAACAGGTGTCAAATTAATCCGCGATTCTGTCAGTTCTGTTAAGATCTAAATTGAAACGTATGTTAAACTTTTTTTTTTAATCTTTTTAATTTACTTAAATAAATTATGATGAGTCTAGTCAATGTTTTCAATTGGATTTTCTTTAAAATCAATTTTTAAACGTCTTTTATTAAAAAAAAATACAATCGGGTGTCTAATTCTGACAGTTTTTAAATATACGAACGGAAACCCATGTTTTATTTAGAATTTGGATTTTCTCCAGAAATAGAAGTTATAACTAAGTGTCTAAACTTTTTAACCCCACAAATCTTACGTTATTTTAATGTTTTATGATTTAATTATGAATTTTATAGTAAGACAGTGCAAATCTGGAAAATCTGTCAATTTGTTACTTAAATACTTTTAATTACTTAAACTTCAATCTTTTTAAAAAAATGATAAATATTTTGAATTTAGTTGACTTTTAATAATGAATGATACATTTATATAATAAATATAACGTTTACGTCTCGAGGCCTAATATTAACTATTTTATTTAACTCCTATTTTAATCAATTTCTATTTATTATAATACCTACTTTTGGAAAGTTATTATCTTAAGAAAAGTTCTATATTTATAAAGTTTTCTCTTTTGAAAAATGAACTATATTTCTATTGAATTACGATAATGGCTTTGTTTTAAAGATATGGAATAGAGGAAGTGTACGGGTACAGTAATACAGTTTAGAGTATACGTTTTGTCATCAGCTATAAGGCTAGTGTATCCGAGAGGAATGCATTGGTTGTTGAACTGGGCATGTTATTGTCCAGGAGTGTATGTTCATTTTGACCTTAAGCTCGTACCTCGCATGTAAGACGCCGTCGGGTTGAACTGGCACATTTGGTGTTCCAGGAGGGGTGTGCATATTTACTTAAGTTAGGACCTCGCATTGATAAGTCGCCGTCCTATTATGGTTGAGTTGCCTAGATTAGGGATCGGAGTTTGATTTGTTTGAACTAAATTCTCGAAGCTAGTTTTTAGTATTCTCCTAGTGAAAGTATATTCTGTTGCACTGATTTATATCCATAATGCCATTATTATTATTTATTGATATTGACTTCCAGGTTGTCAGTCGTTTTGAATTATTTTACTATATCGTTTTAAATGTTTTTCATTTTGAACTATTTTGATATAATAGTAATCCCCCTTTCCACTAACAGAATAACACTTCTCAAACTTTTCCCGCCTACTTTGTTTGGGCTATTAATTGGGCTTATTATCTTCATTGGGTCATATATCACGTTATCTTTATTAGTTGGCTAATCTTTATGGGCTATTGTATTTTTATTATAAATACCAATGTTATATCACGTTATCTTTATTGGTTGGTACATTTAATTGTGAACGTGATATAATATGATTACATGATGTGATGTAATATAATTATTATGTCATAAATTCCGTATATAATGCATAAATTCCATATAACATGCATCTATATTATTTTTCATATATTATGCCATAAAATTTCATATATATGCCATAATTATTATATCACGTTATATTTCATTGCATATCAAGTGTCTTATAATACCGATACTTATGGAGTTATGTGACGTATCAATTAATCAATTTCCAGTAATTATGTCTAAGATTGTGTAATATACAGTATTATATCCATATAATTATGCTACATATCAATACACATACAATTTTCCATATTATTATGCCCTAAATTCCAAATTTTATTAAATTTTACAACACTAATAATATTAATAATTTTTTAGAATAACCGTGTATATTTGAATATCTTTGACAGTATAATTTTAAAGGGTAATAATATTAGAATACCTTTAATAGTAAAATAGTTTATATTCCAAGAGTTCTTTGCATACATTTGGTATATAGCATAATTGTGCAAAAATTAGTCATATGTTTTGATAAATATTGAGGAGAGAAGTATGACGGACTCGAGAAACATTAATGACATATTAAAAAACAGTGGAGTAGTATTAATGTTAGAATACATATTTTATAGTACCATTAGCTAAACTCCCTATTTTAATTAGTTTATTTTCAATTTATTTTCTCAAAACAAAATATTAAAATGAAAAATATGAGAAAATAATGAACTGCGAATCAAAATTTATTTTGTATAAATAATCAACTAAAAATTAAACTTTTATATATACCGTGCTGGGCACGGGGTCTATACTATTTATGCTTTAATGTCATGTAATATGGCTGGGAGAACGTCGTCGTTACTCCCCACTGAATTGTGGCTGTTATGTTTATAACATGACAGGTATTTTGCTGCTGGGTTTGGGTGCGAGCTAGCGAGTAGCATGGATCGTACTCTACTTCATTTATATTAATTTTTGGATTGTTAAACCCATTTGGAGAATTTTTATTTTTACCCCTTTTGTGAAAAGTGTCATTTGTATTGACTGACCGTTCTTTTTGTAAAATATAGAACATAAGTGTGTTTTAATCCCAAATCTACAGTGTTTCCGCCACTGTATTGCGTTAGAATTTATAGGGGATTACAGTGACCAATATTTTCGAGTTGAAATTCACAAATGAATTGTTCAAATCCGAACACGACCTACAGATCACCTACTAATAGCAAATGAATTGTTCAAATTTAAAGAAAATTGAATCATTACAAATCCAAACATAAAAATCCGTATGATGCCCAATTAATAAACTACTAATAGCAAAAGAACTAATCGAATCAGACTTCAAATTAAATCACCATTAGACACACATGACTAAAACCGTAACCAAATTCATCATTTCTGCCTAATTGCAAAAGTCCGATCAAGTCAAAATATGAATTATACCTGTACCACCATTGCCAACCTGAAGCTAGGGTATGAAATGTTTGCTGATTTGGTAAAGCCTATAAAAACAAATCAATTCAAACAGTCCATAATCAGATGAAAAGAAAAGAGGCGGATATAACCAATGAATAAGACTAACCATAGCTGAGATTTGAAGGATTAAATGACAGATGAGATCAGTAACATACAATAGAACGGTTGTGGACAGAAGTAATGGTGAAACTGAAGAAGGGATTGAAGGAAAGGATGATTGAACTAATTAAGGGATGATTTTCAACTGAATTAGAGATGTGAGGATATTGCGTGCGAGTTTTATTTAACATGTACTTCTGTATTAATGATTTTTCAGGAGACCGGTGAATAAAAAAATGGTTTCTTATACTAAGAAACTGGTTATATAATTTAGCTGGTGTCTTATATGTAACTTTAAGAGACCGATTACAGGTAATGAATGGTCTTTTAAATTAAGAGACCTGTTAATAGTCCAACCAGTTTGTCATCAAAGATTTTAAGAAACCGGTTGAAATAAATGAATGGTTTCTTAATATTAAGAGATCTGTTAGACTATTCTACCGGTGTGTTAATGGTGGTCTCTTAGAGCATTTATGTATTAGCTAGTGAGTAAAACACAATTAATGTTAAATCAATCAAACTTGCTTTTGTCTCTAGCTAATATTCCATTACTGTACTCTAGATTCTATCTTTTTCTGTAATTTAACCTTTGTATGCATTACTTTGGGGGACTTGGTGTTGGTTATTAGCCTAGTGAGATTCAGCTCAATCTGAAGGCTCTAGCTTAGTTGTAGATACCCATTTTAAGAGAGCTCTTATATTGTGTGTGCGAGTGTTTGTGTGCACATTTTCATGTGCAGTGGATTTTTTAGGAGTGGCTCTTAAGTTGCATGTGTTTGACTTTGATATTTGGTGTTAAGGTAGAACACTCTCATTACATATAAACATCACCTCATCAGTAAATAAAGAAATACACGATCTATATAAATTTAGAAAACAAAATCTTACTTTTTTTTAGTAATTATCTACTCGTATATTTGATGTGTTATACATGTGATCGGCAAGAAATGTTTTACTACTTCATTTGATATTAATGTATCATTTAAGGACCTAATTGGTGTATTTTTAGCTTTCTATACATGCGATGGACCGTAATTGGATGTATGGTAGGCGTAATTCAAAGGAGTTTAAGAAGGGAGTGGAAGAATTTTGTAGAGTTGCGCTAGATTATGCCAAAAGTACGGGCGATGAGGGTTTTTATTGCCCATGTGTTGATTGCTCTAACTTGGAAATGCTTAATGATATAAGGTTGTTGAGGGAACACATTACTTGTCGTGGGTTTAGGATAAATTATCACATATGGATATGGCACGGTGAATGAGGGGTTTACAAGGAAAATACCAATGTAAATGATCATGTGAAGAAATATCCCGAGATCGTGGACCATGTAACGGAGACCGAAGACCTTACAGAAACCGAATACCACGTAGAGGATGATGTTCTAGTTGAGGATGAAGTAATTGGTGACGTGGTGGAAAATTTGGGTGATGACGGTGATGAGGATGACAATGATCGGTTAGACGAGATGTTAGGTGATGTTGAAGATCAATTTAGCCATCATCGTAATGTATTTGAGAATTTGACTAAGGCATCTAAAACACCGTTTTATCCAGGGTGTAGCAAGTACACTAAGTTTTCAGTGGTGCTTACATTTTTTAACATTAAATCAAAGAATGGTTGGAGTGACATAGGCTTCACCGAATTGTTAGAAGCATTGCAAGATATGTTCCCTGATAATAAGCTACATACGATCTTTTTACATGAATATATGACTTCATTATCATATTTATGTGTTCAATCGATAATAATTCGTTGTTCTTGTATGTTTTTAAGGTTTGGATCTTATACAAAATGAGCAACCCTACACCTACGGTGAAGATGAGATGAATGAATTACGAGACAAGTGGGCTACGTACTTTACAAATCGTTGTTGTACTTGAAGTAGACTAGTTAATTGGAGCATTTTGGCATGACTTGTGTGGTTTAATTGAGGTTGGAATTGTATCCATGCCACTTTTGGGACATGTGAATGTATGTATGTAGATTTGGATGGATAGTTCAAGTAGACTAGTTAATTGTCCATTTTGGCAGGACTTGTTTGGTTTATTTGAGGTTGAAATTGTATCCATGCCACTTTTTGAACATGTGAATGTGTGTATGTAGGTTTGGATGGATAATGTAAGAATTTTATTTGGTTTATTAAAATGCAAATGGATGTTTTCGAAATTATTAAAAAATTATATATTTTTTAAATAAAATAAATATTGCATGCGACATTTATTTGGAGTAAACGCTTCTGACGATCAAATTAAATATGTAAAATATGGTGTATTTGTGGCGTCGAATGGTAAATGACGCATCAAATTTTGGCTCTATTTGAGGCATCATAAACCAAAAGACACCGCGAAAAAGGTGTCATTAGAGGCGTTTTATATATCCTTAGAAGCTGCAAAATTTTCAGAGTATTTGAGGCGTCATTTTTATAAAACGCCGCAAATAGTCCACTATTTGAGGCTTCTAAAGAATGCCGCACCATAATTTCCAATGTGCGGTCCCCCCGTATGAGGCATCATAAAAGATGCCTCTAATGGGGGGTTTTATGGAGCCTCAAATCCAAGTTTTTCTACTAGTGATAGAGCTCCGTTACTATTAACTGATTCTGCGGCTAATCCGGCAGAACTTCGTTACTAGACTATAGCTAGTCGAACACAGGCACCTCGGGATCGAGTGGAGTGGTCGAAGGTGAGGAGTAGCGTTGATGTCGCTTTTATCGGAACTACGATCGAGTGGATCGTTTGCCTCGGGTGTCGGAGTGCGAGCCCTTAGCGAGAATGTAGAGGGAG
Organism: Agrostemma githago; assembly: GCA_958450325.1. Lineage (NCBI taxonomy): Eukaryota > Viridiplantae > Streptophyta > Magnoliopsida > Caryophyllales > Caryophyllaceae > Agrostemma > Agrostemma githago. The sequence goes on along the minus strand of OY288260.1, from coordinate 29,168,509 downwards.
AAGAGAAGAGTTGTGAATTGTGTGTCGAAATGAGGGCGTGAAGGGGGGGTATTTATAGGTGTTTTCGGGCCCTCGTCACCCTGATAGGCGCCTGAGTCTAGGCCCACCAAGACTCAGGCGCCTGGGTTTAGGCGTGTGAAGACTCAGGCGCGCAAGGTGAGGCGCTTGGGATTTTGGAGATACGATTTTGATACTCTCTAAAACCGAGGAGTGGGTGTATGATACGAAGCTTGGGGACTAAGGTTTCCCCGGGTTTGACCTTGCGTCGTGAGTTTAGTGGGCCTCGTGTACGCATCCCGAGGTTCTCTTGGCGCGATGCTGACTCGGTTCGAGTTTCAGGACCGACTCGAGGTCCCGGTTTCAGAATTGACTTTAATTCGTGTCTATGCGACCGTAACGACACGACTAAGGCTGCCAATATGTTAGTTTAGTTTTTCCGAGTAATTTATTTGATCCGTTCTATAGAAAAACTACCTAAAACATTGTGAATCTATGTCGCGTTGCAGTCCGATCGTCATCGGGTGTTTGTTGGGCACTTCTGCAGCCACCATGTCCAAATTTGGGTGTCTACAGTTTCCTGTTGCTGTTTAAGGAGAACTTTGAGAAAGCGGGGGAGGAGGTACAAGGTTCTGATCAGTCACCGAACACCTTGAAGATCTTCCACGATGTCACGGGGGGCTACAACCAGAAGAGACGGTTCTGAGGGATAGGCAACGCGACTAAAGATCTCTTTTGCCCATGCTTGAGTCGTGGTAAAGAGCCATCTGCGCACACGTACTTCCCTACACCCGCCTCCCAGGAACGTACATTTAACGAGTGCATGAAGGAGAAATTCAAGAAACAAGAAGAGCGCCTGCAGACATTAGAAGAGACAGCAAGAGCCCAACAGAAGAGGTTGGAGGAGCAGGATAGGTTTATAGAGATGATGTGGGAAAGGTGGGCCATGGAGAATGACACCTGCAACGGTGGACCACGTGCTAGTAGGCGTGATGACAACAACGACGATGGTCATCCCTTTGGGTCGGAGCAGCTTCAACCCCTTGCGTAGGTAGTTCGTCTCTTCTTTGGTACTTGTTTAGGTTATGGTTATGTATATATTTCTAAGTCAGTAACTCCTAGATAGAATACTGAACCCAACACATGTTTCCTTTGTAATATATTTTTATTTTCTATAACAGTACCCTGGTTTAGATTTGTTGAGTTTTGTGATGTTCTGTGAAGAACATATGTACCTGAGCTTTGATTGGAGTTTTGGGTGATTTTTGTGGCGGATGTGCTGCTGTTGTGGTTTGTTGTATGAGTCGCATGTAATTGCAGGTTGGTTTACTTTGGTGCATATGGGGAGCTAAAAACAAAACAATGTTGTTATTTTATAAACGACGTTGCGTCGGAGTAGCCGACGCAGTTGGGGTACAGAGGCACGCAGTTGCGTCGGATTAGCCTACGCAACATTTAATTTACGTCGACTTTGCGTCAGCTAATCCGACGCAGAAGCCCCCAGTCAACGAGAACTGTGTCGGATAAACCGACGCAGCGTCGACGGAAAGTAAACGTTGTGTCGGATAATCCGACGCAGGGCTTGTTGACTGGGCGCGTTGACCCACTGAGCTTTGCGTCGGATTATTCGACGCAAAGTCGATGCAACAGGCTTGCGTCGGACTTATCCACTAAAAAAAAATTATTTGCATCAAAAAATCATGGCGGCCAATTGCGTCGGCTATTACGACGCACTCACTACTTTGCGTCGGATTTTCTAAATTTGCGTCGGACAAATCCGCCTCAATTCTGACTTGATTTTTGTAGTGCGTTAAACTCCCGGCTGTTGTGGTATTCGACCCACCTCTTCAACGCTTCCCCTGAAATATGAAATTACTAATATATTAGTTAATAAAAGAGTGAAGTTAGATTGTTTGTTAAAACTGAGTACTATTAAAAACTACACCTGTAAGGTCTTTCAGCGCAGTCCCCCGGTCATGGCGTTTGTACATGACGTCTGCGAAACGTCGTGTACGAGTCTCGTTATACCTGTCCCACACCCTTCCTTCCAACTCCCGCTTCCAAGAGAACTTCAACTACAAAACCAAGGCGGATTATTAATTAGTAGCGAAAATATTTATATATTCTTTATTATAAATAAAAACTCGGTAAGTAAAACAATCAACGTACCCTAAAGTTGTTGAGCCACCACTGTCGTACGTCTAGTGGCACCATAGTCAACAAGCATATCCCTGACCCTTATCGACCATGTAGGTGTTAGTACATCCTATAGTCACATCTTCATGCAAAAACCTGCATCGTGTCGAGAATCACATATATGTATTTAATCTTAAAAAATATAGTCGAAAAATTCATATGTTACAAAATTTTTGATATGTTAGATTATATTACCAGATGTGACCAGGGTCAATGAACAACCGGCCCTCGTCGTCATACTGTCGCTCGTCTTGCTGCTGCCGGTTCTGCTCTGGTCCCGTTTCGGGGACCACTTCCTCCTCCACATGTTGCGAGCGGGACGTCTGAGCAGACCTACTACCCCCCACCACGTCTCTTGGTGCCTCTACCTGCCATCTTAACCTTGCAGCAAACAATGTCAACAACAATTAGCAATTACAATCTAACTTGATTAAAATAATGCACCAAATAATTAAGACAACGACAAATAAAACCTACTCCAACAGCTCTAATACTCACCTTCGCTGTCTTTATCATCATTACCATCATCCTCCTTATTATGATCTTCCTCCTCCATCTCCTCGCCCTCCACCCGATCGTCCTACAAATTCTCTTCGTCGTGTCCGTCATCATCCTCAAGGATCGCCCGAACATCCGTAACGATTAAATCGTTATCACCATCGTCATCATCCTCTTAATCTTCCTCTACCCCTTCACTTTTATTTTCATTGGAGAATATGGCCGGTTTCGTCACTTGGAGATAAGTGTGTACCACTTGAAGGCTGAAGCAGCATCTTCATGGAAAAGAGAACTATCTATTTGCCCCCGTGGTTTAGTCTTAAGGACTGCCCACCATTGACTTTGATTTCTGTCATTTCTCGTGTAGGGATAAGGAGCAAAGTAAACTTGCTTCGCCTAATGTGCGAGTATGAACGGATCGTACTTAGAATATTTCCTGGTGTGATTAACTTCGACAATCTTGTAACGTTCATGCACTCGGGTTCCGTTCACTGAGTTGTCTTTCCACTCACATTTGAATATCACAACTCTATACCCCCGTTCTTTACCAGCATAACACAACTCGAAAATATCCTTCAAAATACTATAGTACTCATCACCATCAAGGGATGACACATTCACACCAAAATCAAATCTGGCTTTGTTCTTCCCGTAGTTGAATATGTGAAAAATGAACCCATTTACCGAGTACCGGTTCTAGGCTTTAACCACTCGCAAAGGACCGTATGCCAAACTTCTAACCAAATCATCTTGTATGTCTAAGGCAACTACATGAATGATCCTTAAGCCACTTAGGAAACTGTTCCTCATGCTTACTCCAAACATCATCACCATTCACATAAGGGTTTGCAGCCACATATTCGGTTACAAATTGCTTCTCATAAGGCTATAAAACCTCACAATTGGAAAGTAGGTAAATGTGAGCTCGGTTGTACTCTTTCGCATCTAGCATCCTAGAACCCTCAACGGATGACGTTCCATCCTCGTCCTTCTTTTGAAAAAACTCGGATAGAGTAGGATCAATTGATACAGACTGTTCTAGGTTCAGATTCTTGGTTTTTGTTTGGACATCTTTCTCGAAGTAGAGGGAGCAAAAGTTTGCAATCTCTTCTGTCATATATGCATTACAAGTAGAACCCTCTAGCCTAGCCTTATTACCAAGTTTCTTCTTCAAATGATTAAAGAACCTATATACAGAAGTTATGCACTTGAATTAATAAAAATTAGCTATGTTTAAATTAAAATTATAAATTAAGTTACTAAAATTTATGTACCTTGAAATGGGTACATCCATCTATACTGGACAGGTCCTCCAACCTTAGCTTCGTAGGGCAGGTGGACCGGTAGATGCTCCATGAAGTTAAAGAACGACGGTGGGAAGATAATCTCAAGTTTGCATAGTATCTGTGGAATTTGAACCTCCAGCCGAGTCATGTCCTCAATTGATACTGTAGAAGAACACAAATCTCGGAAATACTGAGATATCTCAGTTATAGAATTCCACACCATCGGTGGCGGAAGCTGCTTTAGTTATACTGGTAGTAACCTCTCCATGAAGACGTGACAATCATGACTTTTAACCATTGCAGCTTTAGATTCTTAAGATCGATACAGTGTTTGCAGTCGGAGGCGTACCCATCAGGAAACTTCAACTTCTCTACCCACTCCAAAAACGCCTTTCTCTGAGCCTTGTCAAGGCTATACACGACTCTCGGTTTGGATCCATCCCATTTTATGTGCAGTTGAGGACGGTCACAATTTTTTTTACATCTCTCCGGGAGCCTGTAGTGTCACAACTCTTCCCTTCCACATCCATCACGGTGTGGATCAACTGCTCAAAAAGGTTTTTCTCTATGTGTATCACATCTAAATTGTGACGAAGTAACAAAGTACTCCAATATGGAAGGTCAAAGGATATGCTACGTTTAAACCAACCATTTTTCAACTTTTTCAGATCTTTGAACTCCTGCTCGGTTCGTCAACAGTGGACGGGTACTCGGAAATCAACTCCCATGTTTCATCTCCTGGGAGTCGATCAGGCGCGTCATCAAGCACAACCTCACCCTTCTTGAATGCCTTCTTATTCTTCCTATATGGGTGACCTTCGGGAAGAAATAGTCTATGACAGTCAAACCAACTAATTTTACTATAATTAAGATAAAATGCTTTGCTCTCATCCATACAACACGGACATGCTTTCTGACCCGCAGTAGACCACCCCGAGAGCATACCATATGCGGGGAAGTCGTTTATAGTCCACAACATAGCTGCTTTCAGCTGAAAGTTTTGTCTCAAAGAGACATCATAAGTTTCCACCCCTACTTCCCACAGTTGTTTTAAATCCTCAATAAAAGGTTGTAAGTAAACATCCAAATGAGTTTTTGGGTTTTTGGGTCCAGGGACAATAACAGATAGGAAGATGAAAAGCTGCTTCAAACACAACCAAGGAGGTAGGTCATAAGGTGTGATCATCACATGCCAGCAAGAGTACGACTTACCAAATTGGCCGAAAGGTGCAAATCCATCAGTACACAACCCAAGCCTTACATTTCGCGGGATATAATGCAAAGTGGGGATTTAGTCTAAAGAAACGCTTCCACTCCTCACCGTCACTCGGATGACACATCTTTCCTGGTATCCTAATGTCCTCCTCGTGCCACCTCATTTGCTCGGCTATGGTTCTTGTGCCATACAATTTATGAAGTCTATGAGGAAGTACGTAAGTTGACTGACTGGGATCGGTTTCTTACCCCTATCACCACTTTTCCCTTTTCTACCCCTCAAAACAATATCCCCCTCAACCATCTTATACCTACCCTTACCGTATCATCTACATTCATCAAGTATCGCATCGTCCTTCCAAAATAACATGCATCCATCTGGACAAGCATCAATCTTTCCATGCGGGAGTTGAAGACCTTTCACAACTTTTTTGGTTGTGTAGAAAGTTCGGGTCATGATATTGTCTTTTGGGATGACTCTCTTAATCAAGGCAGCAACACCATCGACACAAGCAAAGGGTAGGTTGAACTCACATTTAAGGCTAACTACCATAGATGCGACTTCTAACAAAGTCACATCGCACCCTCCATATAACGGTTTCTCCGAAGCGTTCAATATGTCGAAAAATGCCTTTGCTCGTGGGTTAGGCTCTTGTGGGTTAGGTGAGTCTTGTGGGTTAGGTGAGTCGTCATTCCTATATGTGTTATCGTTGCTAAACAAGTTACATTCCACAATGTCAACTATCATACCTCTCAACCCCCCCATCATTTTGTCGGATCTCGGGTTGCTCGGACTGAGAGAGCTCACCATGCCAAATCCATTACAGATGACATGTTCCTTAACCACAATGACACCTAACTTCCCCTTTCGATGCATAGTCAAGTGATTTTTGAGCAACCTCCACAAATGATTCAACACCCTTCAAAAATTCGACTGTGGCACATCTTTTCTTATCAAGTCTTCCCTCATACATCCATTTCCGTTCAATTCTCTTTATTTTCTATGTAAAAAATATATATATATAACAAATTAAAGTTGAATTTTCCTAACGTAATTTAGCACTAACTAAACCCAAATTTAATAACCATTTAATCACAGATTACAAATTGCTCAAACTTAATTTCCCTAACTGAATTTTCTCAACTTAATCACAAAATTACTCAAAGTAAACCCAAATGTATTATTAATTTAGAATTCACCTTAACGTATTTATACTAACAAATTACTCAAACTAAACCCAATTTAATCAAATTCTCACAAATTCATCACAACATCAATACCGCTTACCCTACCCTTACACCAACAATCTACCTAATCAAAATTGGGCTGAAATAAAGGGCAGACAAATAATGTAACTCAATTGAGACATAAGCAACATTAACTATCAAACTACCAATAACTGAAATAAATAAAAAATTACAAACACTAAACTGAAAATAAATAAATTATTTATAACAAATTAAAGTAGAATTTCCCTAAACATAATTTTGAACTAACTAAACCCAAATGTAATCACAAATTACAAATTACTCAAACTTAATTTCCCTAACTTAATTTCCCCAATTTAATCACAAATTACTCAAACTAAACTCAAATGTATTATTAATGTAGAATTGACTTTTAACATATTTATACTAACAAATTACTCAAACCAAACCCAATTTAACCAAAGTCGCACCGAATTCATCATAACATCAATACCGTAAACCCTAAGCTTATATCAAACTAATGGGCAAAACTAATCTACCTAATTAAAATTGGGCTAAACTAATGGGCAAACAAACAATGCAACTCAATTGAGACCTAAACAATATTAACTATCAAACTACCAATAATAACTGAAAAAAACTGAAATAAATCAAAAATAACAAACATTATAATGAATAAGAAGTAATTAAAGTAAGAAAAACATACCGTAAATTAGGAAGAAGACGGAAAAATAGAGGAGAGGGATGCGGGTTTGTGAGGTAGAGAGAAGTTAGAGATTGAAAAAAATTTTGAAGTATGAATGAGGCGAGGGGGGTCGGCTAACATTTGAAGCGAGTTGGGCAAACGGGCGTCCGATAGTGGACGCCTGAAAAAATTTCAGAGACACGACCTGGCGTCTGCTAGTGGACGCCCGCCTAACCCATTTGGCGTCCGTTAGTGGACGCCATTAAGGCCCAAATGGCATCCTCCAGCAGACACCCGTCTGCCTAAATATTTTCCTTCCCCATTTTTGTCAGACGCCATATTTGGAGTCCGACGGTGGACGCCCGTTTTTTTTATGCAGACGCCATTTAGGCGTCCATATGCCCAGGACGCCCATCAGGTGGACGCCCGGGGCTACTTTTCTTGTAGTGTCCTTTGTTTTTTCCAAGGTAAACGAGGTCTGAGAAAGGGTGACCCACTTTCGCCCTACTCTTCACCATTTGTATGTAGTATCTTACAAGATTGTTGCAGCATACTACGTCCACAATGGCGTTTAAATACCACCCTTTATGCAAACCTTTGAAGCTCACAAGTCTCATGTTCGCATATGACTCGCTACATTTTAGCAAGGGGGATGTCTATGATGATATTGCAATGCACTTTTTCTACCTTCTTTACTCTCTCTGGATTAAATCTAAATCAAGGTAAACCTAATATCTACTTTAACGTGGTTAGCCAGGGGCTGGACCCATACACAGTGTATAGGGGATACCGTTGGGCAAGGGATAAAGCATAAGAGGTGGACTGGCACCGCCTAGTCTGGAACAAATGGACAATCCCAAAACATACAATGATAGCTTGGATGGTTCAACATAAAGTTGTGAACACCAAGGCTAAGTTGCATTAATTGCACTTAGTACCTTGTGCATTGTGTTGTGTTTGCAGCGACAGCACTTAAGACATTGAGCATTTGTTCTGTAGGTGTGAGTAAAGCCAAAAACTCTTGCAAACCATGGCTACTTGGACCCAGGTTCAGATTCGAAATGATATCCCAAATGACCGGAGAATGATATTGTGAGGCATTAAGCTAAAACGAGCTATATTGATAAGGCCAAAGTCGTATCACCTATATGAAAATAGTCCTAACGACAAACTAACAGGTAGCTAGTAGTAAGTAAGGGTCGAATCCACAGAGAGACGGATGAAAATCGCTAATTATCTAAATTCGATTCTAAACTATTTAATTCCGGTTTATTTGATTTTGATCTAAACTAATGCGATTATGTAAAATAACGAGGTTCTAACAATATTAAAAGGATCTAGGGTCTTACGGTTCACTATGTAATTAAATTGGGTAAAGTTAAATAATCATTCAATCAATCAATCATAGTTATTTAGGGCAAAGACACGGCCTTTCGGATCTTATGTCAACCTTAGGATAGATTCTGACGGGCTCTCGCAACTTACCAGATTATCCTACCCAGTTACTTGTAAGTCTACCCTTACCAGGCTTTCGATCTTAGGTTCGGGTTCCTAAACATTCGACTAGTTCAACGTATCAAACTAATCAAACAACGATGCAAAACAAGTAGTAAGGCAATAACATATGAATGATCAATTAAGCAATTAATTAAACTAACATCCCCATTTCAATTAATATAGATCCCCTTCAACCCTAGAAGAATAAATTAGCTACTCATATTAAAGGTTAAAGCAATAAAAGATTTAAACATAATATAAATCAAAAAGTATGATAACAAAGTAGAAGAATTCTAATGCTAATAAAAAGCCTAAACCAAACTATTGAATCTCAAAGTGTAAATAAACCTAAACCCAAGGAGGGTATTTATACTAATAATGGTAAGGAGTCTCATTACTCCTACTTTCCTAAGGATTAGGAGAAACTAATTAGGAAAGAATATCCCGTAAAATAAGAGTTACGGTAGTTACGGAGTCTAAAAACTGAAAAATCCCAAGAAACAGCCTCAAACCGGTCGGTATGTGTCTGAACCGACCTGTTCAAGGTTGTCCCGACCGGTTTGGGTTCGTCCCGACCGGTTCGGCTTTCTCTACACTGCGCGACGAATTCGAAATACTTGCTGTTTCTTCGTTCCTTATCGGATTTTGACGTGTGATATACCGTTGGAAAGCTAAGAGAAAGATATTTCCAACGCTACAAACATCAGCTCAATCAGAGTTGTATAACTCAAGATATTTACGTTTGAAGTTGACCCTTGTTTTAGCGATCACTCTTTCTTCTTGATTTACATTTGTTTGAGCTTTCCAATTTATTTCTTTGTCGTTTCTTATAGTTTCTTCACTTCACGTCCTTTCTCAAGTATTCACTTAGTATCCTCTAACTTTTATCACTTCTTTCTTGTAGATTTCATGGTTCGACTCTCGTCATTGCCCAAAATATAGCTCAATCGCCTTCATTTGTTTCGTTTCCTACAAAACGTAAACAAAATACCCGACATAACAAAGAAGGATGAAAAGCAAGAAAAACGACTCTTAGGATACAAAAAATGAATCAAAATAAAGGAAAAGTTGAGGTTAAATATATATACGAAATGAGTTCATCAAATCCCCCCAAACCAAACCTTTGCTTGTCCCTAATCAAAGCAATCATCAAAAAGTATGAACAAGACTTAAAATAGTGGCTCGGAGCTAATCATCAACACGAATCCCAAGATCTAATACTCGAACAAGCAAATGACACCAAGGCTAAATAAACAAATTCTAAAGCATATTATGAAGAGTAAAAGAATTTCAAAAATCAAGCTCCAATCAATATTCAAATGCCAAACTTTTAATCTTGCACAACCTTCTATGTCGAGATTCCTTACGGCTTACACTCATCACTCAATAAGGGCAATCTTGTGAGTTTATGTAGAATCGGAAAGACAAAACACTCACCTAACTGCGACTTATAGGAACATGCATGCAATCTAACATGATACCAATCTCTATCAACCGTACATATACATTTGATCGGACCAAGACACATGCCGAGGACTTACATATGGTATAAAGTGAGGCTAGTCGGGTAAGAATGGGGCAAAACGTTTTGGATATGTGGAGGTAAAAGTCAAGCTAGTACAACCGTAACCATCATTATACTAATTTCATTCTTCCCAAACTTCAATCAACGGAATTACAAGTAGTACCAAGCACCTTATATTCAATCTTTCATAACCGGCTTCGTACCAACAACTAAGAAAAATGGAGAGATCAATTCTTTTCTCATAGCAAAAACACATTCCTTTTCTTGTTTCACTTCTTTTTTTCTTTCTTTTCAACTATCGCCTTTCCTTTTCTTTTCTTTCATTGATTTTTTTTTCAATCATTCATCATTTTTTTCCTTTCTCCAGTCAACAAGACATATTACCAAATTTCACCCGAAAAAAAACAATTCCGTCTAACTAACCAAACTAGCTTGACTAGGGTAGGCAAATATGGCATGTAGTTAATAAACGGGTCAGAACAGGTCAAATTATGGCTATGTGAAGTTCATGGGAATAAGATAAAAGAAAGGGAGTGCCTCTTCTACATGTGTTACTGTCCCAAGTCGAATGAATACAAGTATTTAAGAGACGAATGTCATGCTTATGCAATTTGATGTTACATGTCTCATAAGGAGTACTACTTTCAACCTAAAAGAAACTGATCATGAGTAGTGTGGATATGAAATAGGTCCACCCCGACGCGGCCACGCGCGGGTTTGGGTAGGCGAATTTATCTCCATATGAGAATGGATCGAAATGAAATTTAAGTCGAAATGGAGTCGCCACCGAACTTTGTGGGAGTTCGGACCCATTCGAGCCCACTCTATGTCATTATGGACCATACATAAAGTACGGGTCACTTAGATTTCAGAGTTTATTGGGCTCGTCCCTTTGCATTGCGATATCGATACCATCTATACCGGTAATCGTGTAAAGAATGACTCTCGTGCGCCAACGGTTTCGGGCATCCGGAAACCGAGGTTCTGAGTAAGGGGTGAGGGTACGTGTTGGGAAGCCCACTAAGGACACCCAACCCCGCCCGCACTTAGCGGCCTCTACTAAGACATCGTTTGACTTTCTAATATGCGCGTTAGTAATCCAGTGAAATGTTATGCAAACAACGTTTTACAAGATATAAAAATTGAATAGGTTGCTACGTCATTTTAATGCATCTTGATTCACGTAAAAGTGATTTAGCATGCGATGTTCATTTAAGGCAATAAATGGCAAACATCAAAAATAGAAAACTCGTAAATAAATTACAAATTACACGGGCGGAATACAACCCGGAATTCACAATACAACGAGCAATTAAATAGAATAATAGAATTTAGGAAATGGTAAATATTAACTATAAACGGACCCGTAAATAGTAAATATAAGCTAGACCGTAAATTGAATAAATGGACGAACTTCGATTAAATACACATTATATTGTGCATTAAACGAAGGACGGAGATTTTAATACGCATTCACGTATGGGACCGAAGCGTGATGCTAGGGTCTCGATGCCTTGTCCCGACTTATCATATGGAAAGATTGGTGTCTAGACTAGTCATGCATCGGATACGACTAAGAAGTCGTCGACACAAGACTAGTCGTATAAGACGTTAGTCAAAGTCGTGAGAGTAATAAAATAGAATAAAATGTATGGGTTTTGAATATGTAGGCACGTGATTGACTTTACACGTGTCGACCGAAGTCGTAAAACATTTGACGAGGCTTACGGTATTTAGAAGGCTCACGGTTTAGGCATGATACAAGACACTCGATCGAGTCATGAGGGAGACTCGATCGAATGCCCCTCGTGGGGACCTTCTGCCTGTTATTTGAGATGTCACTCGATCGAGTGAGCCAAGGCACTCGATCGAGTGCCCTCTGTTCGAGGTGCTACTCGATTCGGAAAAACTGGCGATTCCGATTTATTAATTTTGAAATAGACATATAATTACACTATATATAAATATTGTCCAATTTATATTACTGTAAATATCGATGGCTCGTCATACTCGACATTCGGTTATAGAACCGACATCTAGTATTTAGAGCGAATTTGCAAAATCGAGTTTGATCGGGCTAGAACAAATATCAATTCCCTCCGCATCATAATGTCGTAATCAATCCTTTCGGATAGTGTGACAATTAACTCGGCGTCAACGGGTTTCGTCCTAATCCAATTTGTCGATGATTCTTTTAGAATAATATTTTGAATGAAATGGGGTCGTACATATTTAACGACGAATCTCCACGATCTATTACGCCCTTAAGTGTTTAGGGCGACGCACCTCGAAGGGCGCCACCTCCAATACAACTTGTAAAGAGATTAAATAGACTTTAGGCGGAATTCGTAATTAAACATATTCGACCCGAAAATTCGACCGTCGTTGCAAACTTAAGTCCTAGGCATTTTAATATCGTAATTTGGCCTTAAGGCCTACGATCATTAATTTAGCCTCAACGGACGTTGCTCGGATCGTTTTGAAAATAGTTTTGTTGAATAATTATACGTGGTATTATATAAGACGGAATATAAATAACGGTAATTAAATGTTAGATTGTTAGATTGGTTAGTATGCGAATAATGAAAATGTTAGATGTTAATTGACATAAAATAAAATGTTAGTGTACAAAAATATAAAATGTTAGTATACATAAAATTAAAAGTTAGTATGTTAGTATAATTAATAATAATAATAATAATAATAATAATAATAATAATAATAATAATAATAATAATAATAATAATAATAATAATAATAATAATAATAATAATAATAATAATAATAATAATAATAATAATAATAATAAAAGTTCTTGTAAAAACAAAAAAATTTAAAAAAAAAAAAAAAAAAAAAAAAAAAATAAAAAAAAAAAATAATAATAATAATAATAATAATAATAATAATAATAATAATAATAATAATAATAATCGAAAAGAAAAGAGAAAGGAGAAAGAGGTGATGGGATTGAATGTTACACCCTCAACCTACGTGCTTTTGCTTCTCGGAATAGGGCTCGTCAAATGGCGAAAGGGCGCGGGAGCGTCGAGATACGTAGGAGGAGTTGATGATGTGTGTGGTTTGTAGAGGTGGATTTTAACGAGTTTTGCTCTCGGTCTTTTACGAGTTTTGATCTCGGGATTGGTTTATGTATGTGTATGTGTAGAGAAGAGAAGATGAATTGCTAAGGTTGAATGTATGATGAATGTGATATGTTGTGTAAAACTTGCAAATGTGATGGGTGAAAAAGGTTGGAAAAAGTTGATGTAAAGGTTGATGAAGAAAAGTTGTGAAATGGCTTAGGGTGACGGGGTATTTATATAAGAAATACCCCGGTTTAGGGTCACTCGATCGAGTGGCGCGGGTGCACTCGATTGAGTGCCCGGTTCAAGACCGGTTTGGCCGGTTCGTCGGTTTACTCGACCGAGTGGGCCTGAGCCACTCGATCGAGTGGATCAAACCGCATGGAGGCTTTTTAGGAAGGATTTGTTGACTATTTTGAATTGATTTTGTTGACTTAGTTAGTCTTGATTTGCTTTTGACTTTGAATTTAGACAAACGCATGGCTGGTTGCGTCTCGGGATTTGACTTTGATCGGGTTTTGACTCGGTCGCTAAAAGATGGTTTTATTTCCGGTGACGGTTTTGACCCAAATTTGTCTCATTTTATTGGAAACGGCCCACTGGGCCGGAATTTAAGGTCGGTTTTGTGAGATTTGTACTCCGCTAAAAACCCATGCCAGACATTACTGATTCCGAGCCTATATTCGATCGCGTTAAAGCACGTTTGCGTCCGATCATCATCCGGTGTTTTTTTGGAAACTGCTATGGACAAGGCGAAAGTCAGAGTAGCTACCAGGGCAATCGAGGATTGAAACCTGGCAAACTTCCGGTCGGGTCGTTTATAGTCCATTAGACTTGCGTAAAAGGGCTCGCCAGCCATAAAATAGAAATCATACCTGAGCTGATGATAATACCTCCGTGGGAAATTTGGACTTGTCGCGTAAGTCCTGGGTGCGCCTATATGTGGGCCCATCCCGTTTTATTCTGAGGAAAATGCCGCCTCGGGCTATCTACTGGGGAATCGGACTTGTCGTATAAGTCCCGGGTACGCCTATATATGGGCCCATCCCGTGTTGATTCGAGAGAAGATGTCGTCTTGGGCTTTCTGCTGGGGAGATATGTGAGCTGCACGGTCTTGGGTTGTGCCTGTATAAGTTACACAAAATGATTTTTGCTTAGTTTTGAAATCGAAGTCCTGAAAGCAACTCACATGCTAGGAAATAGGTTTTCAAAACTGAAAAAGGGTAGAAAAGAAGTTTGCATTTTAAATAGATCGAAGTTTGACCTTGTCGAAAAGGATTTTCTCAAATGGCTAAGTTTTGCAAATTTTAAAATGAGAATTTGAAGAGAGAGGTATACACTCGACTCTGTACGTAACCGAACGAGTTGACAGACACGACTGAACTCTCGAGGAGTTGGACCGTGACTCGGTAGGGGGGTGGGCCACCTAACAAGACTCTCAAGTTGCGCTATTCCGTAGCCTAGGCGAGTGGCAACATGGTCGAAGTCGAAATGGGAAGGATGCGTTGTAGGGGAATGAGACTGTTTTAGTCTAGTGCTCTTCTGGATTTTTGATTGTTGGGTACATTCCCGAAGTGGGTATTGCTTCGAGTCCTGACAGATTCTCGTCTTCGACTGAGCCGAGTACTAGGACACACTATAGAACGGAGGCTAGATTTTTTTTGAATTTTTCTGGATTTTGTGAGTGGATGGAGGTTTTCTGCCTAAGAGAAGCCCCCAAGACGACCAAGCTAGCTTTACAGAACATGATGGTGTCGTGACCGGAATGATGGCGCTTTTTGAATGTGTGTCAATGTGGGTGGTTGTGCCTCTGTTGAAAGGCTGCCTACGTATTCACGTGTAGTGAAATCAAACCAAGCCGTAGTTCAGTGTCGGGAGATATATTATGACGCCTAGTCTAATAGGACTTTGTGTGTAACTAGCCATAATGGTGGTGTAGGCTAGGTGCATTCCCAGTGATGTCTTGATCAAAGGGCTAGAATGATTAGGATGTTGATCCTATGACTGTGAGCGTTCTCTGGAGTAGCCCCCAGAGGTGGTGTGAACTATTTGGGCATGTTCTATTCCGATCGCAGGTTGAGCTCCCGTGTTTGGGGCTGGTAACTGGTTTGGATGTTTTTGGAAATGTGGAGCTAAGTCGCAAATGGCTTTGATGTTTTCGAAATCTGGAGCTCGATTTTGTGGAGCTAAAGCTTTGAGGGTAAGGTATTGCAATGTGGTAGGAAAGGGGGAAGTCGAGTAAAAATGACTCGAACTTCGATCGGGGTAGGTTTGATAATGCGGGATCTAGTTTCCATGTCTGGCCCTAATGGTTAGGGTGTATCCTATGGAGATTGAATCCTCAAAAACTCCGGGCTGTCTCTTAGCCTAGGTCTCGGGAAGGTCTTAAGGGTTGTAATGTGGGAAGGTTAGATGTGGTGTTAGCTGACCAGCTTGATTGTTTCTCCCTTGCTTGAGTTGACCGTTGACCACGGTCATGGATTTTTTGGAATCTTTTTGTTGGCTGACCTCTTAGCCCCGGTCCTGGGATCTTGAATATTTTTGGTTGACCTCTTAGCCCCGGTCATGGGATCTTGAATATTTTTTTGGTTGACCTCTTAGCCCCGGTCACGGGATTCTTCATTTGAGTTGACCGTGTCCCGGTCAAGGGATTAACCGTATCTGGTCGAGGGATGTTTGGGAGTTCTTTTTTGATCATGGCCAACTCTTTTGTTTTGGGCCTTTTGCTTTTTCCTTGGACTTTTGATTTTTTTGTCCAACTTTTTTTTTTTTTTTTTTACGGTAATCCCCTCCTATGGTGTTGTGGGTGGATATGGGGGTGGTCTCATCGGTTGGATTAGGCTTGTGGAGCTAAACCTTTGTAAGGTGTAAGCCTAGTTGGTATTTGTGTGAGTGCAACTCATGGTGGACTACTCTACGGTAAACATGGTGGTTTGGATCTCGGTATTATCATCATAATTCCGAGCAGGCTTGGTGGGACCATCGTCCCAAGTTGGGTATTTCTGGCATCAAGTCTATAGAGTCACGATGCTTTTTGGTCAGACTAACGCCTAAGGTAGAAATTTGTCGGTCTTATTGGAGGGGTGTTTATTGTGGGGAGATGGGCTTGCCTCCCGTCTTGAACCCAAATTAGGAGACTACCTAGATTTGTCATAGGATTCGAGACCGCTCCTGCTAAGGGTAGTTTTGTGGCTTGCTATACCAGACATGGAACAGGTAAAGGAAAACACGGGTCTCAGTTCCCTGCAGTCATTATAGATGTGCCTATAATAGTCACGTGCATGTGCTCATAGTGTATGATGGTGTTCATCATATTCTCAGAAACACATAAGGAAGTATATAGTAGAGATAGAATATTGAAAGCTGATTGAATTTTGAAAAGATGATAGAATGCAAAAGACTCTGACTCTGATTTGGAAATGAGGATGTAGGGTATCCCAGACTCGGACTCAGACTTAGACTCGAATCAAATCCGAACTTACGGATGCTCGGTTGGTTGTTCCTTTTTTGGTAAGGTCTTTGATTGGAGAAAACGACTGGTGCCACGACTCGCCTAAACTCGACTTTGCGCAAATGCAAGAGAGGGAGTCAAACTAGACATGGCCCGGGGTGACGGGTCGACAAAGACTATTGGATCGAGATACTCGAACGTTGACCTAGACGAGGTAACGACCCTGGCTTGGACTCGACGATGAGACTCAAGCTGCACGAGGGTGGGTCCGAAAATGGGGCGACCGTGTTTGACCGCGTCACGTGTTCGGACCAACCGTGGCGACCTAAACCTTTAGAAGACTCGAGTATTCGTAGCATAGGTACGACTCGAAGAAGGCATTATAAGGACGCCGGTGTATGATGAACGTAAGGTACTCCTTAAGGTGACTGTGGTCGAATGCTCGGGTGGAGGACAGCCCCCAAGTAAGACTAAAAAATCTGATAGGACTCAGATGGTGTGGCATCTAAGTGACTTGAAAGGGACACACGTGAGACACCACGTGTAGGACATGACCCTTAGAGCAACCGTGATTGATCGCTCTGCTGAAAGGGTAGCCCCCGAGTGAGACCGAGGACTCTAATGGGACTCAGATGGTGTGACATCTAAGTGACTCGAAAGTGGGGTACGTGAGACAGCACGTGTAAGACATGACCCTTAGAGCAACCGTGATTGATCTCTCTGCTGAAGGGTAGCCCCCGAGTGAGATTATAGGTTTTGCTAAGACTCGAGTGTCGGACGAGTGACCCTTAGATGTAAGGATCACGAACCTTTAGCTACAGGGCTATGCCTTGTAAAAGGTTGACCCGGTCTCGAGGAAACGCAGACAGGGTAAGGGAAGAAACTCGCGATGTAAGATCGACAGAGTTTCGACGCTAGAGACCCTTGACTTGACTTGAATAAGGATAGACCATGTGATTAGGGTAGAACCTTAAGTTAAAGGATTCTCGAATTGGGATGACTCGACTAACGGATTGAAAGACGGGTGAAATTCCCTTAGGAAGGGTCGTGGGGACCGTCCTGTTAGAGGGAAAGGTCGCGTGAGACTTTCTAGCTAGGACTCGAGTGTATAAACAGGCTTTCCTTGGTAGGGGTATGCCCTACGTAGGTGGGCCATGCCTTAGTCGAATAAGGCGGACTGGGATAGGGAGGAAACCCGTGATGTAAGATCAACGGAGTTTTGACGCTAAAGACCTTCGACGACTTATGACAAGACCCGACACTGCTAAATACGGGAAGTCCTAAGAAGAGGAAGGTTTTGAAAAGGATTTTTAGAAAAAAATCCAGAAAAACGGTGGAAGGGCCCGATTTTTCGGAAATCAAAAAAAGTGCCATCAGGATGCAATTTTTTGAAAATTCGAAAATATTTTCGAGTTTTGAAATGGGCAGAATACCGGCTAGAAATAGGATGTTTTGAGTAAAATCATAAGTCCTAAATTCGGTATACATCCCGGGTTTTGAAACTGGATAGTTGAAATTTGAGAAGATGGTCCTGAAATTGGACGTGGGCCAATAGGACCGAGTTTTTGAAAAGTTGAATATTTGACACTTTGAAAATTTGAATATCGAAAAAAAGAATTTCCGACAAATTGAAAATTGAAGATGAGATCCCGAAGATTTGAAAATCGAAAACGGTATCTCAAAGATTTGAAAATTAAAAATGGCATCACGAGGATTTGAAAATCGAAATTGAATTTTGAAAATTCGAAAATCGAATGGTGGATCAGAAGTTCGAATTTTGAAATGGGGGGCATGCCGGCTAGAAAATAGGCTTGTTTTGAGTCAAATCGTAAGTCATAAATTTCGGCAGCTTTCCGAGTTTTTGAAAATTGGATATTTTTTGAAAAGATGCATTTTTGGAATTTCGGAATTTTGAATATCCAAAATAAATTTCCGAAGATTTGAATATCGAAAGAGGATCCCGACTTTTAAATTTGGCGAAAATTCTGTGAGGCCCGAATATTTTGAAAAGTCGAAAAAAAAATTGAATTTTTGAAATGGATAGCATACCGGCTAAAAATAGTCTTGTTTTGAGTTAAATCGTAAGTCCTAATTTCGGTAGCACTCCGGTTTTTGAAAATTTGAATATTTTTGGAAAGATGCGCTTTTTGAAATGACGGTTTTTTAAAACGACACGGAAACCAAGTAGCACATAGTCACGTAAGCATTATAACGACGCCATGTATGCTTTACACTAAGTCTCAGTCGGTCTATAAAGGGTCTATACCAGTGCACATAGCCTAGACGAGAATCGGGACGGACTTCCTAAGTCGAGTTGAGCTTAGAACATGCCGCGAAACCCATACAAATCGACTATGAACACCTTTGACGTATCCAAGTCGGACTACATCACGGTATAGTGGGACGTCGGTCACCAGTACCGGCCCGGGAAAATGAGGGGTTATGCATGAACCGTAAAACTAAAACGCGTATTGTACTAGTCAAACGATTTCTATTCGAGTCTCACCCTAAGGATGCCGATGGTAAGTCACACATCAGTTAATCCCCAGCGGAGTCGCCAAATTGTGGAAATTACATAGGTCCACCACGACGCGGCCACGCGCGGGTTTGGGTAGGCGAATGCATCTCCATATGAGAATGAATCGAATTGAAATTTAAGTCGAAATGGAGTCGCCACCGAACTTTATGGGAGTTCGGACCCATTCGAGCCCACTCTATGTCGTTATGGACCATACACAAAGTACGGCCCACTTCGATTTCAGAGTTTATTGGGCTCGTCCCTTTGCATTGCGATACCGATACCATCTATACCGGTAATCGTGTAAAGAATGACTCTCGTGCGCCAACGGTTTCGGGCATCCGGAAACCGAGGTTCTGAGTAAGGGGTGAGGGTACGTGTTGGGAAGCCCACTAAGGACACCCAACCCAGCCCGCACTTAGCGGCCTCTACTAAGACATCGTTTGACTTTCTAATATGCGCGTTAGTAATCCAGTGAAATGTTATGCAAACAACGTTTTACAAGATATAAAAATTGAATAGGTTGCTACGTCATTTTAATGCATCTTGATTCACGTAAAAGTGATTTAGCATGCGATGTTCATTTAAGGCAATAAATGGCAAACATCGAAAATAGAAAACTCGTAAATAAATTACAAATTACACGAGCGGAATACAAAATTCGGAATTCACAATACAACGAGATATAAAATAGAATAATCGAATTTAGGAAACGGTAAATATTAACTATAAACGGACCCGTAAATAGTAATTATAAGCTAGACCGTAAATTGAATAAATGGACGAACTTCGATTAAATACACATTATATTGTGCATTAAACGGAGGACGGAGACTTTAATACGCATTCGCGTATGGGACCGAAGCGTGATGCTAGCTCGATCCCGGGTCTCGATGCCTTGTCCCGACTTATCATATGGAAAGATTGGTGTCTAGACTAGTCATGCATCGGATACGACTAAGAAGTCGTCGACACAAGACTAGTCGTATAAGACGTTAGTCAAAGTCGTGAGAGTAATAAAATAGAATAAAATGTATGGGTTTTGAATATGTAGGCACGTGATTGACTTTACACGTGTCGACCGAAGTCGTAAAACATTTGACGAGGCTTACGGTATTTAGAAGGCTCACGGTTTAGGCATGATACAATACACTCGATCGAGTCATGAGGGAGACTCGATCGAATGCCCCTCGTGGGGACCTTCTGCCTGTTATTTGAGATGTCACTCGATCGAGTGAGCCAAGGCACTCGATCGAGTGCCCTCTGTTCGAGGTGCAACTCGATTCGGAAAAACTGGCGATTCCGATTTATTAATTTTGAAATCGACATATAATTACACTATATATAAATATTGTCCAATTTATATTAGTGTAAATATCGATGGCTCGTCATACTCGACATTCGGTTATAGAACCGACATCTAGTATTTAGAGCGAATTTGCAAAATCGAGTTTGATCGGGCTAGAACAAATATCGATTCCCTCCGCGTCATAATGTCGTAATCAATCCTTTCGGATAGTGTGACAATTAACTCGGCGTCAACGGGTTTCGTCCTAATCCTATTTGTCGATGATTCTTTTAGAATAATATTTTGAATGAAATGGGGTCGGACATATTTAACGACGAATCTCCACGATCTATTACGCCCTTAAGTGTTTAGGGCGGCACACCTCGAAGGGCGCCACCTCCGATACAACTTGTAAAGAGATTAAATAGACTTTAGGCGGAATTCGTAATTAAACATATTCGACCCGAAAATTCGACCGTCGTTGCAAACTTAAGTCCTAGGCATTTTAATAACATAATTCGGCCTTAACGCCTACGATAATTAATTTAGCCTCAACGGACGTTGCTCAGATCGTTTTGAAAATAGTTTTGTTAAATAATTATATGCGGTATTATATAAGACGGAATATAAATAACGGTAATTAAATGTTAGATTGTTAGATTGGTTAGTATGCGAATAATGAAAATGTTAGATGTTAATTGACATAAAATAAAATGTTAGTGTACAAAGATATAAAATGTTAGTATACATAAAATTAAAAGTTAGTATGTTAGTATAATTAATAATAATAATAATAATAATAATAATAATAATAATAATAATAATAATAATAATAATAATAATAATAATAATAATAATAATAATAATAATAATAATAATAATAATAATAATAATAATAAAAGTTCTTGTAAAAACAAAAAAATTAAAAAAAAATTAAAAAATTAAAAATAATAATAATAATAATCGAAAAGAAAAGAGAAAGGAGAAAGAGGTGATGGGATTGAATGTTACACCCTCAACCTCCGTGCTTTTGCTTCTCGGAATAGGGCTCGTCAAATGGCGGCAAGCGCACGAGAGCGTCGAGATACGTAGGAGGAGTTGATGGTGTGTATGGTTTGTAGAGGTGGATTTTAACGAGTTTTGCTCTCGGTCTTTTACGAGTTTTGATCTCGGGATTGGTTTATGTATGTGTATGTGTAGAGAAGATGAATTGCTAAGGTTGAATGTATGATGAATGTGATAAGTTGTGTAAAACTTGTAAATGTGATGGGTGAAAAAGGTTGGAAAAAGTTGATGTAAAGGTTGATGAAGAAAAGTTGTGAAATGGCTTAGGGTGACGGGGTATTTATAGAAGAAATACCCCAATTTAGGGTCACTCGATCGAGTGGCGCGGGTGCACTCGATTGAGTGCCCGGTTCAAGACCGGTTTGGCCGGTTTGTCGGTTTACTCGACCGAGTGGGCCTGAGCCACTCGATCGAGTGGATCAAATCGCATGGAGGCTTTTTAGGAAGGATTTGTTGACTATTTTGAATTGATTTTGTTGACTTAGTTAGTCTTGATTTGCTTTTGACTTTGAATTTAGACAAATGCATGGCTGGTTGCGTCTCGGGATTTGACTTTGACCGGGTTTTGACTCGGCCGCTAAAAGATGGCTTTATCTTCCGGTGACGGTTTTGACCCAAATTAGTCTCATTTTATTGGAAACGGCCCACTGGGCCTGAATTTAAGGTCGGTTTTGTGAAACTTGTACTCCGCTAAAAGCCTATGCCAAACATTACTGATTCCGAGCCCATATTCGAGCGCGTTAAAGCATGTTTGCGTCCGATCATCATCGGGTGTTTTTTGGAAACTGCTACAGGCACCTGGCGGTCAAAATGCGGTTGTCTACAAGTAGCTTACTCGACAACAGGTCAATTGACTCATTTGGCATTCAAAACATAATCGGCGACAAGATCTAAGAAATACTAAACTCAAATAACGGGAAACAAGTGTCATACACAAGAGAGAGCAAAGAACTAGGGAAAAGCATGCGACAAATGCAATGTCATCATCGCCGACACGACTCAATATAAAAACACACGAAAAATCAAATAATAATAAAAGAAATGTTTTTTAGAAAAAAATTAAAACACACCCAAAAGAAAAATACACAAAACACTAAATATCCCCCAAAACCAAATTACACAATGTCCTCTTTGTGAACAAAAATAAATAAAATAGGACAAATATATAACGGGTAAAGGAAGATAGAAGGGAAAAAAAGCTGAATTTTTTTTGAAACAAATAAGAGAAAAAATAAGGGAAAAATAAGGGAAGATACCGACAATATATGCTGCAAATAAGTCCCCCAAATCAGCAACCAACTGGGGGACTAGGAATCGGACTCATAACCATCAATATTAAAATCATAGCAGCATAAAGCTCGTAGAAGCTGATCAAAAAGCCGCGCATGTGCTAAAGAAAAGCATAAGTAGCACCAAGATAGAATGAAGACATCATATAAAATCAATGTTAAGGATCGTCTTAGTCTATCGTACTTCCTTTGGAAACTTTCAGAAGGCCTCGACATATAATCCCAACCGTCAATAAATGGTGGAAAATAATAACATAAATTATCGGGTATGTAAGACAACTTAATACCTCTCAGATCAACATTATTATTTTTCACAATTAATTCATGCGAGACGGGAGGAACAATTGTACTAGCATCGAAGTTAGGAGGAAGTTTTAATACCTCAACGGGTGTATCCACGATCCCATATTCCTCAAGATTTTCTATTTCGAGGGTTCCTGGATGATTTAGCGCTACTTCTAACGCATCTACCTCGGCTTTCCAAGAGTTTACTTTACCTGCACAACTCTCAAAATACGTCAAATCCTCTAAAGGGGCCTCGGAGAGGAGCCCTTGTGTAGAAAAATTAACAAAATCATCAATCACACAAGAAGCATCAATACAAGAGTTAGGCATAGTGATTTCAGACGAAACCTCAGTAGTCTGACAACTAGAATTATTAATTGAGTCACAATTAGGCATATTATTAGTGCTCAAAATTCAAGATTTTCAGCCAAAGATTGGACCTTTAAATTGTCAGTCATACTAGAATCAATTTCAATGACCGGAGAATGGACATTTAAGGCAAAAATCAAAGGCTCATCATCATCGTCATCAAATGGGTCAATATTTTCTCTAACATGTGCAACGCACGTACTCATAACACAGTCAGTTGATGGTGCAGGACGAACTATAAGGTTTGACTCACATAGAGTCACTACAACAAATTGACATTTACGTCACGATTTATGCCACGGATATTTGTTATTTGTGGCTAAATTTTACCTAGCCACGGGAAAAATTTGATTCACTACTTGGGAAAAAAAATATGCCACGGGAACATTTTTTTTTGTGGCAAAAATTCACTTGCGCCACGAATTTTATTATAGTCGTAGCCAATAATCACTCTTGCCACGAAAGATGCCACACTCGTGGCAAAAAATATACTTAGCCACGAATTTGTTCAGTGGCAAATATTATTTAGCCACAACATAATTAACTTCCGTGGCGAAATTATTTTTTTGCCATAGATGTAATAAATGCATGTGGCTAATGGTTATCCGAACTTTAATCAAATTACTTTCAAGTTAAGCCAAGTGTCAAATATTGATCTTAAAAAATTCATTAAAAATCAAAGCTAAAGTAATATGAAGAAAAAAATATTAAATTTGAAAATATTTTATTAATAAAAAAAATTGTATTATTTTATTTAGTTTTAAGAAAAAAATAGATTTTTTTTAAAATTAAATACAAGAAAACTTTGGTTGGCTAATTTGTTGATTTTTTTATTAATCATCATTTCTGAATCAATTGATTTCTCTTAATCTGACAATATGTATTGTTAAAATTTTATAATCTTAAGTATGACTTGCGAAAGACAAGTAACATTTACATAGTGTAACATATGATAGCTAAAATGCAGCGTACATAGGATATCAAGTAAAGTTAGTATGTGATTGATCATCCATCATTAAGATGTCTAATATTGTTTAAGAGTCTTTCATTTTTACCACTTAATTAATTAATTAATTTTTTCACATGTAATACACTTCTTTTTAAGACAAAAAAAACTTAAAAAGAAAGTGTTTTGTTTCCAAATTATTGATTTTCTTACAATATTTTCAATGTGAAAAAAACCGCTTTATTAAACTCGTATTTAAGAATTCTAATCGGTCTATATTTTGTTATGGAATTAACTTTGACTGCGAAAACAATATTTATTTTTGTAAACTAATTGTCTTTCAAGTTGTTTGGTTTGGAAGAAAGATTAATGTATTAGAAAGTCGTGCCTAAGTTCAATAACCAGTCAAAATAATTTTTCAAAAAAAGAGAGGTATAAGTGAGAAAATCAACTAATTAACAAATACAAGTAAGACAATCTACTAATAATTAAGAACTAATAGTGAGAAAATCAAAAATTAATTTATTGTCAACTTTTTAATTCGGTAACTGTTCTGTAATATTATTTGGAAGATATTTCAAAAAATGAATTTAAAATAAAATTTACTTAATGAAAAAATAAAATTCGGATAAAACTTGAAGTAGGGAAAAGGAAACTCAATGAGGATAAAAAACTGATGAAATAAAATAACGACCGATAACGAAAAGAAAAAAAACATATCGAAAGAACTAGCAATAAAAGAACGTGGAAAATAGAAACTAAAATAAAAATATTGATAAATTAATGAAATCATGAGTCCGAAAATCAACTTCGAATTTTTTTTTTCCGGAATAATAATTTTGAACTCATTGTATGTAAATCATTGGGAAAAAAATTTAATTACTCAAAAGTAAATGTAGTTTGTGAAAAAAAAAATCACTTTAAAAGAACTCAAACCAATTATTAGGTCAATAAAGTTCAATTTCATTTCTGGTAGCTGGCCATAAGAACTCCGCAGTTAAGCATGCTTGAGTGAGAGTAGTGTTAAGATGGATGACCTCCTGGGAAGGCATCTTCGATGCGTATGGTGAAATTAAATAATATTGAAATGACTCAGCTATAAAGCTAGTAACCGTTCCAGATGTGACTACTATAGGGTAGAGAATTCTTACGGTTATTAATTTATTTAATTTATTATATATTTTGTCACCGGAATAAATATTTCGCCACAAACATAATTAGCCACAGGATAATCCGTGGCAAAAAATTAATTCTAGCCACGGGAGACTCCGTGGCAATAAAATCAATACTCGCCACGTTTTTTTTTTCCCGTGGCTATTTGTTTGCCACGGCCACTTGCGCCACGGAAGGTATTTCCATGGCAAAGTACTTTAGCCATGAAAATTTAGCACTTTTGCCACGAATTCAGCCGTGGCCCAAGTGCTCATTTGTAGTAGTAAGTAGCCGTTAATTTTTGCAATATCACCTTACATTCCGCCATGAAAGCAATCGACCTCTTCTCTGACTCAGCACTGTTTCGAGCTAAATATTTAAGGAGTTCCCATCGCTCCTCCTAAGGCATATAATTAAACATCCCATTGCAATTTGCCTCTGTATTAGCCCGTGTCTCATCATCCACACCAGCCCACAACATATCACACATCTCCCAAATATTAACATGATAGTCACTTTGAAAAATAAAACACTCAAGTCTTTCCCAGTAAGTATACAGTGACTCATGATTAATTTGAGGAAAGTAGAAGATAGTCATAATGGTGAGACAAATAAAAAAAATTGAAAAAAAAATTATATATATGTACGAAATAAAAATAAATAAAGATAATTAAATATATACAAAATAATCTAGAGCCCAAAACAAATAATAAGCAATAATACAAAACCGTCTCCCCGACAACGGTGCCAAAATTGATAAGGCTAAAGTCGTATCATCTATATCAAAATAATCCTAACGAACAACTAACAGGTAGCTAGTAGTAAGTAAGGGTCGAATCCACAGAGAGACGGATGAAAATTGCTAATTATCTAAATTCGATTCTAAACTATTTAATTCCGGTTTATTTGATTTTGATCTAAACTAATGCGATTATGTAAAATAACGAGGTTCTAACAATATTAAAAGGATCTAGGGTCTTACGGTTCACTATGTAATTAAATTGGGTAAAGTTAAATAATCATTCAATCAATCAATCACAGTTATTTAGGGCAAAGACACGGCCTTTCGGATCTTATGTCAACCTTAGGATAGATTCTGACGTGCTCTCGCAACTTACCAGATTATCCTACCCAGTTACTTGTAAGTCTACCCTTACCAGACTTTCGATCTTAGGTTCGGGTTCCTAAACATTCGACTAGTTCAACGTCTCAAACTAATCAAACAACGATGCAAAAGAAGTAGTAAGGCAATAACATATGAATGATCAATCAAACAATTAATTAAACTAACATCCCCAATTCAATAAACATAGATTCCCTTCAACCCTAGAAGAATAAATTAGCTACTCATATTAAAGGTCAAAGCAATAAAAGATTTAAACATAATATAAATCAATATGAAAATAAGGGGAAAAGGGAAAAATACCGATTATGAAGAACTGAAAGATTAACGATCTAAAAGTATGATAACAAACTAGAAGAATTCTAATGCTAATAAAAAGCCTAAACTAAACTATTGAATCTAAAAAATTGGGAAAAATAGAAAAAACCCTACGTGTGCTCTGGAGATTTCCGACTAGGCTAGGCAATTTCCTGCATTTTCTGCGACGTGGACAGGCCTCGACTCCGACCAGGCTGTCCCACGCCAATTCTGGCTACCGATTCAATGAGGAAGAAGTCTCGCGCGGTTCCGAAAGGCCCTATGGCCATGAAACCGATTACTCGTAAGACAAAGGAGGATATACTATGTAAGGCTGTCAAGAACTCGAACTTGGACGCAAATCACTCGTAGAATGACGACAGGTCGTCATCATCGACAAACAGCAAATTGATTGAAATTCCGGGTTTGAATTATGCGTCAGAGGCTGAGGAAGACGAAGTATCTGAATATGTCCCGGACTCCATGAATGATACGGAAATGAATGGCAGCGGATGGAAACAGAGAGCAGGTAAGAAAATTGTTGATATGGAAGAGGATGAGGAACTCGTGCGATTCTCGGAGGAAGATTTGGATGATGAAATTGAGTACTGGAGTACCGCAGTGTACTGCTTTATTATGGGAGCAAACCCGCCATGGGAGGTGGTAGAGGGGTTTGTGAGGAGGATTTAGAAAGAACATGGCATCGACAAGATCTCATTTCTTCCTAATGGGATATTCGTAGTCCGATTCAAGGACAAAGAAGCAAAGGTAAAGATTCTTAACCATGGCTATTTTATGTTTGATAATAAACCGCTGATCATGAAAGAATGGACTCCTGATGCTACATTGGACAAAAAGGATGTCACTGAAGTTCCTATTTGGATTCAATTACATGATTTACCTTTGAAATTTTGGGGCCCTTGTTTGCCTCGTTTGGCCTCGCTAGTAGGCCCATATGTTAAGTCGGACTTAGCTACGGAGGAGCGTACTAGGTTAGGGTATGCTAGAGTTTTGGTTATGGCGAAGGTTGGGCAAAAATTTAAGCAATCAATCAAATTCATGGATGAGCGTGAAAATTTGGTTGAGATTTTTGTCAAATATGAGTGGAAACCAACTTGGTGTTCTAAATGCAAGGGGTATGGTCATGAAGTTAACGAATGTAGGAGGGATGAGTTGATTAAAGCGAGACAAGAAATAAAGCAAAAGAGAGGTGAGGGGGGAGGCGAGACTCGCCAGCCTGCACCGCGAATGATACCAGGCACTATTGCCGCTGCTCGTACGACTGCAAGGGGAGTGCAACATATAGCTCAAAAATCTTCAGGCTCTGGCCCTAACGGGCCGAGGACCGTGCCTGTTGTGAATAAGGGGATCTCATTCACTGATGTTGTTATGGGAACGCCTGCAAAAGAATTGGTTGAGGAAAACAATGGGGTTGGATTGGAGTTGGTGATCCATGGAGGTACATATATAGGATGTTGGAATGTTCGAGGCATGTGTAATATTAATAAGCAACGAACTATTAGTGAGTTTATTAGAAAACAGCAAGTAGATGTGTCTGGGATACTTGAAACTAAAATAAAGAATAAAGCGTATGCAAAAGTTCATCAGAACATTTTCTATGAATGGAGCATTACGACTAATAGTCATTGTTCTGACGGGGGTTGAGTCTGGCTATTATGGAAGCACGACAAGGTCGACGTGACAATTCCGGAGTATAGTAATCAGAGCATTCATATCAGGGTCTCTATGAACTCGGGGAAAAATTATTTGCTCACGTTTGTGTATGCTTTTAATGCTTCTCAGGAGAGGATGGAGCTCTGGAGGAGGCTCGAAATCTACGCTTCGTCAGGGCCATGGGTGATTATGGGTGACTTTAATTGTGTTATTGATGCTAGGGAATGACTTGGGGGCCCGTCCTCGGATGAGGCAATGGCGCAATTTAGAGAATGTATTGCTAACTGTGAAGTGAGTGACTTCAAATCGAGTGGGTCTTGGTTCACTTGGAATAACAAACACAAGGTGGCTGTGACTAGGGTGTATAGCCGCATTGATCATTGCTTGACAAACGATGAGTTCGGGGGGCTTTTTCCGAATGGGTTCGCAAATTTCCTTCCTGAAGGAACTTTCGACCATTGCCCGTGTGTGGTTCAGTTAGACAATCCTACGGGAAGGAGAAATCGAAGCTTCAAATACTTGAATATGTGGGGGCAAGCCCCTGATTTTGTATCTAGAGTTGCTGCAAGTTGGGGCGAAACAGTACGTGGTACAAAACAATTCCAGCATGCAAGTAAGATTCGAAGATTGAAACGGCCTTTGAAGGAGTTAAATGCGTCTTGTTTTTCAGATATCGAGAACCGGTGCTGACAGGCTGAATTACGACTTGAGCAGCTGCAGGTTCGCATACGGGCTGACAAGACGCCTGATTTGCTGCGTGAAGAAGTAGAACAAAGCGAACTGGTTCGTGGGTTACAGGCCGCAAGGTCTGATTTCTGGAGCCAGAAAGCGAAGCAGAAATGGGTCAAAGGTGGGGATGTTAATTTGGCGTACTTACACGGGATTCTGCATGCTCGAAGATCCCATAATGCTGTGACCATGATCAATGATGAGGAGGGGCGAGTGTGTGATACTAAGGACGCAATTGAGGATGCGTTTTCACGTTACTATTTGTCACTATTGGGTGAGTCTCGCGATATCGAGCCTGTGAATGTGGATTTGGTTCGAAGGGGGAATGTGTGTACTGAGGCCCATAAAACCATGTTGGAAGCTCCAGTTTCGGCTGACGAGATCAAGAGGGCGATGTTTAGTATTCCTCGGGATAAAACTCCAGGCCCTGATGGTTTCTCGAGTCAATTCTTTATTGATTCGTGGGACATTGTAGGGAATGATGTCGTAGAAGCTATACAAGATTTCTTCGTCTCAGGTAAGCTTCTGAAACAGCTGAACTGTGCTATTATTACCCTGATCCCTAAGGTGAACAAGCCAAAAACTGTGAAAGAGTTTAGACCGATTGCATGTTGTAATGTCGTGTACAAATGTATTGCTAAAATTATTTGTGCTAGACTGAGTCGGGCTTTGCCACAAATAATATCACCTAATCAGGGTGGCTATATTGCGGGTAGGAGTATTGTCGAGAATGTGCTGATATGTCAGGACCTAGTCCGGATGTACAAAGGAGTCGTATATCACCTAGATGCTTATTTAAAAAGTCGGCATTCATAAGGCGTATGACAGTGTGGAGTGGAATTTTGTGGATCAGATGCTCCGTGCTTTAGATTTTCCGGAGCATTTCCGGGGTCTGATTACGGAGTGTGTGTCGTCCGTCTCATATTCCTTTTCGGCTAATGGGGATATGTTCGGCTTCTTCCGGGGAGAAACGTGGTCTGAGGCAAGGTGATCCCATGTCTCCGCTATTATTCACGATATGTATGGAGTACTTCTCCCGTATTATGTCTTTTGGCTTGGTTGAAGGGAAGTTTAAATATCACCCGAAGTGTGGTGGGCTGAAATTGAGTCATTTGTTGTTTGCGGATGACCTCCTCCTTTTTTGTAAAGGTGAGTCGGAGTCTATGGAGTTGTTATGGAAGGCCTTTGCTACCTTCAGTAGAACGTCGGGTCTGGGTATTAGTGTGGGTAAATCTCATGCTTATTTTGCTGTGGTCGATGAGGATAGGAAGGCGGCTATTATTCAGTTTTCAAGTTGTGTGGAAGGCTCTCTGCCTTTTAGATATCTTGGGTCGTTGCCGATTCAGAGCACTTGACTGGGTAAAAATGTGTGAAAATTTGCTAGCCCGTATTGTGTCGAGAATCTCTAGTATTGGCGCCCGGAAACTATCCTATGCAGGAAGGTTGACTTTAGTTCAGGCCGTGCTTTCCCAATTGCACAATTACTGGGCTATGGTTTTCATTATTACGAGATATTTCATGGCTCGGATTGGGTCTCTTTGTCGGAAATTCCTATGGGATGGAGGGGTGGAGGGCACTAAACATGCGTTAGTGAGCTGGGAGAAAATTTGCTTCCGGAAAGCTGAGGGAGGATTAGGGCTTCGTGACCTGACAATCTGGAATGAGGCAGCTGTGGCGAAATTGGCTTCGTGGGTATTTGACCATCCTGATCGACTGTGGGTTCGGTGGGTTAGTAGCATATATTTGCGAAGAACAGGCTGGCGTGACTATCGGCCTCACGCTGATGTCACGTGGGCACGGAGGAAAATCTGTCACACGAAAGAGAAAATCAAGGATATGTTCGTGGACGGTTTATGGCATGGCTCATATACACAGTATTCTATCTCGAGGGCTTATGAGTTACTTCGGGCTCATGTCCCTAAGGTACCGTGGAGTCGACTTGTGTGGAGTGGTTGGAGCCTTCCTAAACATAGTTTCATCTCTTGGCTAGTTTTTAGGAGGGCTCTAAACACGAGATCGAAGCTCATGAGATTTGGGGTGGCAGACACAGACCTTTGTTATTTTTGTGATTCGCAAGCTGAGACAGTTGAACATCTTTTCTTTGGGTGTTGTTGGAGCTCGCGAATCATATGTATGTTGGGTGATTGGACGAAGAAGCACATCCCGAATGATAGCGGAATGGTGTGGGCGACTAAAATGAGGGGATCCAAACTGCAATGCAACATAATCCGGGCTGTGATCAATGCGGCAATTTATCATATTTGGAGGCAGCGAAATATTTGTCGTTTAGAAGAAGCGGTAGAACATCAGCAGAATACAGTCAACCTGATCAAATTGGACGTTAGAAGTCGAATAAGATGTAAAATTAAACATCCTCTTAGTGCGAAAGATGAACGATGGCTGCATAAATTGATGTAGTCATAGCTTTGTAAAAAGTTACACATATTTATATACTTACCTTTTACCCAAAAAAAAAACTGTTGAATCTCAAAGTGTAAATAAACCTAAACCCAAAGAGGGTATTTATACTAATAATGGTAAGGAGTCTCTTTACTCCTACTTTCCTAAGGATTAGGAGAAACTAATCAGGAAAGAATATCCCGTAAAATAAGAGTTATGGTAGTTACGGAGTCTAAAAACTGAAAATTCCCGAGAAACAGCCTCAAACCGGTCGGTACGGGTCTGAACCGACCGGTTCAAGGTTGTCCCGACCGGTTTGGGTTCGTCCCGACCGGTTCGGGTTTCTCTGCACTGCACGACGAATTTGAAATGCTTGCTGTTTCTTCGTTACTTATCGAATTTGGACGTGTGATATACCGTTGGAAATCTAAGAGAAAGATATTTCCAACGCCACAATCATCAGCTCAATCGGAGTTGTATAACTCAAGATATTCACGTTTGAAGTTGACCCTTGTTTTAGCGATCACTCTTTCTTCTTGATTTGCATTTGTTTGAGCTTTCCAACGTATTTCTTTATCGTTTATTATAGTTTCTTCACTTCACGTCCTTTCTCAAGTATTCACTTAGTATCCTCTAACTTTTATTACTTCTTTCTTGTATATTTCATGGCTCGACTCTCGTCATTGCCCAAAATATAGCTCAATCGCCTTCATTTGTTTCGTTTCCTACAAAACGTAGACAAAATACCCGACATAACAAAGAAGGATGAAAAGGAAAAACGACTCCTAGGATACAAAAAATGAATTAAAATAAAAGAAAAGTTGAGGTTAAATATATATATGAAATGAGTTCATCAAATCCCCCCAAACCAAACCTTTTCTTGTCCCTAATCAAAGCAATCATCAAAAAGTATGGACAAGACTTAAAATAGTGGCTCGGAGCTAATCATCAACACGAATCCCAAGATCTAATACTTTAACAAGCAACTGACACCAAGGCTAAAGAAACAAATCCTAAAGCATATTATGAAGAGTAAAAGAATTTCAAAATTCAAGCTCCAATCAATATTCAAATGCCAAACTTTTAATCTTACACAACCTTCTATGTCGAGCTTCCTTACGGCTTACACTCATCACTCAATAAGGGCAATCTTGTGAGTTAATGTGGAATCGGAAAGACAAAACACTCACCTAACTGCGACTTATAAGAACATGCATGCAATCTAACACGATACCAATCTCTATCAACCGTACATATACATTCAATCGGACCAAGACACATGCCGAGGACTTACATATGGTATAAAGTGAGGCTAGTCGGGTAAGAATGGGGCAAAACGATTTGGATATGTGGAGGTAAAAGTCAAGCTAGTACAACCGTAACCATCATTATACTCATTCCATTCTTCCCAAACTTCAATCAAAGGAATTACAAGTAGTACCAAGCACCTTATTTTCAATCTTTCATAACCGGCTTCGTACCAACGACTACGAAAAACAGAGAGATCAATTCTTTTCTCATAGCAAAAACACATTCCTTTTCTTGTTTCACTTCTTTTTTTCTTTCTTTTCAACTATCGCCTTTCCTTTTCTTTTCTTTCATTGATTTTTTTTTTCAATCATTCATCATTTTTTTCCTTCTCCAATCAACAAGACATATTACCAAATTTCACCCGAAAAAAATAATTCCGTCTAATTAACCAAACTAGCTTGACTAGGGTAGGCAAATATGGCATGTAGTTAATAAACGGGTCAAAACAGATCAAATTATGGCTATGTGAAGTTCATGGGAATAAGATAAAAGAAAGGGAGTGCCTCTTCTACATGTGTCACAGTCACAAATCGAATGAATACAGGTATTTAAGAGACGAATGTCATGCTTATGCAATTTGATGTTACATGTCTCATAAGGAGTACTACATTCAACCTAAAAGAAACTGATCATGAATGTCATCAGTTTAAGGCTCTAAATCTCACAATATAAGTAGCTTACTCGACAACAGGTCAATTGACTCATTTGGCATCCAAAACATAATCGGCGACAAGATCTAAGAAATACTAAACTCAAATAACGGGAAACAAGTGTCATTCACAAGAGAGAGCAAAGAACTAGGGAAAAGCATGCGACAAATGCAATGTCATCATCGCCGACACGACTCAATATAAAAACACACGAAAAATCAAAAAATAATAATAAAATAAAATGTTTTTTTTTAAAAAAAAATTAAAACACACCCAAAAGAAAAATACAAAAAACACAAAATATCCCCCCAAACCAAATTACACAATGTCCTCATTGTGAACCAAAATAAATAAAATAGGACAAAAATATAACGGGTAAAGGAAGATAGAAGGGAAAAATATTGAAATTTTTTTGAAACAAATAAGAGAAAAAATAAGGGAAAAATAAGGGAAGATACCGACAATATATGCTGCAAATAAGTCCCCCAAACCAGCAACCAACTGGGGGACTAGGAATCGGACTCATAACCATCAATATAAAAATCATAGAAGCATAAAGCTCGTAGAAGCTGATCAAAAAGTCGCGCATGTGCTACACAAAAGCATAAGTAGCACCAAGATAGAATGAAGACATCTTATAAAATCAATGTTAAGGATCGTCTTAGTCTATCGTACTTCCTTTGGAAACTTTCATAAGGCCTCGACATATAATCCCAACCGTCAATAAATGGTGGAAAATAATAACATAAATTATCGGGTATGTAAGACAACTTAATACCTCTCAGATCAACATTATTATTTTTCACAATTAATTCATGCGAGACGGGAGGAACAATTGTACTAGCATCGAAGTTAGGAGGAAGTTCAAGTGGATGAGAATGTTTTAATACCTCAACGGGTGTATCCACGATCCCATATACCTCAAGATTTTCTGTTTCGAGGGTTCCTGGATGATTCAGCGCTGCTTCTAACGCATCTACCTCGGCTTTCCAAGGGTTTACTTTACCTGCACAACTCTCAAAATACGTCAAATCCTCTAAAGGGGCCTCGGAGAGGAGCCCTTGTGTAGAATAATCAACAAAATCATCAATCACACAAGAAGCATCAATACAAGAGTTAGGCATAGTGATTTCAGACGAAAGCTCAGTAGGCTGACAACTAGAATTATTAATTGAGTCACAATTAGGCATATTATTAGTGCTCAAAACTTCAAGATTTTCAGCCAAAGATTCGACCTTTAAATTGTCAGTCATACTAGAATCAATTTCAATGACCGGAGAATGGACATTTAAGGCAAAAATCAAAGGTTCATCATCATCGTCATCAAATGGGTCAATATTTTCTCTAACATGTGCAACGGACGTACTCATAGCACAGTCAGTTGATGGTGCAGGACCAACTATAAGGTTTGACTCACATAGAGTAGCCGTTAATTTTTGCAATATCACCTTACATTCCGCCATGAAAGCAATCCACCTCTTCTCTGACTCAGCACTGTTTCGGGCTAAATATTTAAGGAGTTCCCATCGCTCCTCATAAGGCATATAATTAAATATCCCATTGCAATTTGCCTCTATATTAGCTCGTGTCTTATCATCCACACCAGCCCACAACATATCACACATCTCCCAAATATTAACATGATAGTCACTTTGAAAAATAAAACACTCAAGTCTTTCCCAATAAGTATGCAGTGACTCATGATTAATTTGAGGAAAGTAGAAGATAGTCATAATGGTGAGACAAATAAAAAAATTGAAAAAAAAATTATATATATGTACGAAATAAAAATAAATAAAGATAATTAAATATATACAAAATAATCTAGAACCCAAAACAAATAATAAGCAATAATACAAAACCGTCTCCCCGGCAACGACGCCAAAATTGATAAGGCTAAAGTCGTATCACCT
Organism: Agrostemma githago; assembly: GCA_958450325.1. Lineage (NCBI taxonomy): Eukaryota > Viridiplantae > Streptophyta > Magnoliopsida > Caryophyllales > Caryophyllaceae > Agrostemma > Agrostemma githago. The sequence goes on along the minus strand of OY288260.1, from coordinate 29,132,858 downwards.
ATATCAAAATAATCCTAACGAACAACTAACAGGTTGTTAGTAGTAAGTAAGGGTCGAATCCACAGAGAGACGGATGAAAATCGCTAATCATCTAAATTCGATTCTAAACAATTTAATTCCGGTTTATTTGATTTTGATCTAAACTAATGCGATTATGTAAAATAACGAGGTTCTAACAATATTAAAAGGATCTAGGGTCTTACGGTTCACTATGTAATTAAATTGGGTAAAGTTAAATAATCATTCAATCAATCAATCACAGTTATTTAGGGCAAAGACACGGTTTTTTCGGATCTTATGCCAACTTTAGGATAGATTCTGACGGGCTCTCGCAACTTACCAGATTATCCTACCCAGTTACTTGTAAGCCTACCCTTACCAGGCTTTCGATCTTAGGCTCGGGTTCCTAAACATTCGACTAGTTCAACGTCTCAAACTAATCAAACAACGATGCAAAACAATTAGTAAGGCAATAACATATGATTGATCAATCAAGCAATTAATTAAACTAACATCCCCAATTCAATTAACATAGATCCACTTCAACCCTAGAAGAATAAATTAGCTACTCATATTAAAGGTTAAAGCAATAAAAGATTTAAACATAATATAAATCAATATGAAAATAAGGGGAAAAGGGAAAAATACCGATTATGAAGAACTTAAAGATTAACGATCTTAAAGTATGATAACAAACTAGAAGAATTCTAATGCTAATAAAAAGGCTAAACTAAACTATTGAATCTCAAAGGGTAAATAAACCTAAACCCAAGGAGAGTATTTATACTAATAATGGTGAGTCTCATTACTCCTACTTTCCTAAGGATTAGGAGAAACTAATCAGGAAAGAATATCCCGTAAAATAAGAGTTATGGTAGTTACGGAGTCTAAAAACTGAAAAATCCCGAGAAACAGCCTCAAACCGGTCGGTACGGGTCTGAACCGACCGGTTCAAGGTTGTCCCGACCGGTTTGGGTTTGTCCCGACGGTTCGGGTTTCTCTGCATTGCGCGACGAATTTGAAATGCTTGCTGTTTCTTTGTTACTTATTGAATTTGGACGTGTAATATGCCGTTGGAAAGCTAAGAGAAATAAATTTCCAACGCCACAAAAATCAGCTCAATATGAGTTGTATAACTCAAGATATTCACGTTTGAAGTTGACCCTTGTTTTAGCGATCACTCTTTCTTCTTGATTTGCATTTGTTTGAGCTTTCCAACTTATTTCTTTGTCGTTTCTTATAGTTTCTTCACTTCACGTCCTTTCTCAAGTATTCACTTAGTTTCCTCTAACTTTTATCACTTCTTTCTTCTAGATTTCATGGCTCGAGTCTCGTCGTTGCCCAAAATATAGCTCAATCGCCTTCATTTGTTTCGTTTCCTACAAAACGTAAACAAAATACCCGGCATAACAAAGAAGGATGAAAAGCTAGAAAAACGACTCCTAGGATACGAAAAGTGAACCAAAATAAAGGAAAAGTTGGGGTTAAAAATATATACGAAATGAGTTCATCATATACTGAAAGGAGTTATTAACGCAACTATTTATTAGAGGAACAAGAGTAGAAGGGAGGGAGTACTGCTGCGACTAGAAATTGTTGGTAGTTGTGGACATGACGTAGGTCCACCCCGATGCGGTGAAGCGCGGGTTTGGGTAGGCGAATGAATCTCGTGGTAAGATTGTTCTCGGGTTCGAAATTTAAGTCAAAATGGAGTCGCCACAGAATTTTGTGGTTATTCAGAACCATACGAGCCCACTCTATGTCTTCATGGGCTATACACAAAGTAATCCCACTCCGATTTCAGAGTTTATGGGGCTTGTCCCTTTGCATTGCGATACCGATACCATCTATACCGGTAATCGTGTAAAGAATGACTCTCGTGCGCCAAGGGTTTCGGACATCCGGAAACCAAAGGTTCTGAGTAAGGGGTGAGGGTACGTGTTGGGAAGCCCACTAAGGACACCCAACCCCGCCCGCACATGGCGGCCTCTACTAAGACACCGTTCGTGTTCGTGTACGCGCGCTAGTAAATTGATTGAATGATATGCAAACAGCGTTTTAGCTAAACATGCGAGTTTTGCGTTAACTACGTCATTTAATGCATCTTATTATTTGTCGGAATGATTTAGCATGCGAGGTTCATTTATAAAGCGTAAAAGCAAGTAAATAAACGAAGCTCGAAGAACAAATATAAATAGCGTACAATTTACACGGGCGGAAATACAACCCGGAATTCACAATACAACATTACGTAAAAGTAATAAACAAAATAATGCAAAATAAAGATAGAAACGGACCCGTATATAAACTAGACCGCGAAATATGTAAATGGACTAACCCCGCTTAAATACGTATTATGTCGCGTATTAAACGAAGGACGAGAACATGAGACTGTGGCATATTGCTAGCCTAATCTCACGTCCCGTAGTCTTGTCCCGACTTATCACGTCGAAGTGGTCAAAGTCGTTCTACGTGTCGTGATGTGTATAGTTTTGAAAGATAGGAAGGTCGGATGATGGTCTAAAGTCGATAAAGAACGGGGCTCGAAATATGTGTCCAAGCCCTCGGTATTGCGGGTTATGAGACCCACTCGATCGAGTCATTGACTGACTCGGTCGAGTGTGTCATTAGCGTGGCTACTGCCCACTTTTTGGGGTGCTACTCGATCGAGTGGCCTATGGCACTCGATCGAGTGCCCCCTGTACGAGTGATGGCTCGCTCGGTTTTATGACTTGAAATCGATAATCGGCCAAATCAAATACAAATATCGCACGATTTGTATTTGACTCGGCCTCCGGTACTATAATCGCGTATGAACGATTATAATACCGTCACCGGAGTTTTATGAAAACGTTTACGTTAGATTAGGAAATTTTGAATTGGTGACGAAATGTATCCCTCTACGTCACGACATCGGGACTAACCCTTTCGGGTTACGTGATGTCGATTTTCGTGTCAACGGGTTTCGTACCAATTATGGAAAGGGGATTGAATTCGTTCAACTACGACGGATCACGATCTCGTCACGCCCTTGAGTACATTGGGGCGGGGCTCCTCGAAAGGGCTCCACCTCCGTCGTTGCTCGTAAAGGGATTAGACGGACCATAGGTGATCATCGTAGTTCAACGTTTTCAAAACCGATTTTAGTATTAATATATATATCCGGTATTAATAATGTTAGTAACGATATAAAATGATGCAAAAAAATAGAAACGCGAAAATATGAAAAAGCTAGTGTTAGTGTTAGTGTTACTACGATACAATAATGCAAAAATGTACATAAAAAAACGATATAGAAAAGAGATAGAAAAGGGGTTTAGGACTCCCTCAACATACATGCTAGTATAGATCTCGGAAATGGACTCGTGAACAGCGACAAGGCTTGGGAGTATCGAGTACGTATGTGAGTTATGGTGTGTATGGATGTGTATGTGTATTACGTCGGTTTCCGAGGGACAAAGGGGCTCGGGATTGATGTGTTTTTGCTTAGGGTTGTAGTGTAGAATGTAGGGTTGAAGTAGGGTAAATATGGCTGAAAAGTGTAGGGTAAAATGCTCAAAAAAGTTCTGAAATGCATGGGGGGATGAAGCGGTATTTATAGACTTCACCCCTCGACCTAGGGGCACTCGATCGAGTGGCCCTAGTGCACTAGATCGAGTGCCTTCGCAAACGGGCCAAGTCCGGGTTCAAGGCGCTCCACTTGATCGAGTGGGGTCAATCCACTCGATCGAGTGGATCAAACAAATCGAGATAAAAGGGGAAATGTTTGACTTTGTTTGTTGTGATTATTTTTCGAATTTTGATTTATGCGCCAACTGAACCTAGCTGATTTATGAGACGGTTTCGTCTTTGACCGGGTTTTGACCCGGTCGCCAAAAGACGGGAAATATTTTTGGTGTCGGTTTTGGCCCAAATTAGTCTTATTTGACTCGGAATGGCCCGCTGGGCCTGAATTTGAGGTCTGTTTTGTGAGATTTTTACTCCGCTAAAAGTCCATGTCGGATATTATGAATTCCGAGCCTAAATCCGAGTATACTAAGTCACGTTGACGTCCAATCATCATCGGGTGTTTTTCGGAGACTACCATAGACACGTGGCAGTCAAAATGCGGGTGTCTACAGAGCCCCCACTCTGACTGAGGCTTGGACAAGGCGAAATTCAGAGTAGCTACCAAGCCCGCTAAGACCTGGTAGACTTCCGGTCGGGTCGTTTATAGTCCAGTGGACTTGCGTGAAGGGCTCGCCAGCCATAAGCAGAGGGTCATACCTGTCCTGATGATGATAGCTTCGCGGGGAGTCAGACTTGTAGCATAAGTCCTGGGCGCGCCTATGTGTGGGCCTATCCCGTATCGTTTTGGGGAAAATGCCGCCTTGGGCGTTCCGCTGGGGAAATATAGGAGTTGTACGGGCTTGCTTCTGAAGCCTTGGGTCGCATTTGAGCTGATGATGATGCTCCGTGGGGAGTAAAGCCTGCCTCTTTTGGGGAGTAGGTGTACCCGTATGCCGACACATCGCACTTTGGATGTAGCACACCGGGGGAAAGCTGACTTCGTTGGGGAAGTTAAAAATTTTCGCGGGGACTTGCTTCTGAAGTCTGGGGTGTACCTGTATGCTGACACATAACAACTTGCATGTAACATGTAGGTAAAATGTTAACTCTCGCTGGGGAGAAAAAGATTGAATTTTTTTTTGGAAGGACAAAAAATTTTTTTAACGCGAAGAATCTTTTTTAAAAATAAATTTCTTTTAGAAACTCTTAGGAAAGCTCGGGGCAGCTTGATTCCTATTCTGGGTTCAAGTTTGAAATCAGGCCTGCGCGCGCATAGGGCCCAGCTTGCTGAGGAGGCAGGGTAGTTAGGTTTTCTGTTAGGTTCCCTCATAAATATGAGAATCCCTGCTTCAGCTTTTTACATCCCAACTCAAACTCTTCTTTCCCTTCTCAAAATCTTTTAGACTTTCAAGAAAGTTAGAAATCTCCGCTATGGGTATCGATCATTTGACGGCTATGCTTCTTGCCTGGTCCCAATACTTTCGGGACGAGGAGAAGGTCAGGCTGACTCAGATGGGGATAGTCAATTTATTCCCTTTTCAGCGTCTGATAGTCGATTCACATTTTCTGGATGCCTGTCTGTCGTTTTGGGACACCACCCATCACGTGTTTGCATTCCCGAGGGGCGAGATGTGTCCTTTGCCCGAGGAGATTGCGGCCATAGGCGGCTGGGGTCTTGCTATTCAGCCCGCCATTCCCCCGTTCTACCCGGATCCAAGGAGGCGTTTGAGGGAATTTTTGGGTTTGTCTCATGCTGAGACAAACCGGATGGTGCAGGGAGATACCGTTTCCCTGTTTGACCTGGCCGACAAGTTCATGAACCCACGGGACGTAAGGGCCACCCCTGCTCATAGGCTTAGGGCATTCGCCTTTTGCATGCTGCATTGCTATGTCTTCGAGGGGCTGATGGAGCTTGACTCATGTAGGGGTCAGATCAGGCTGATTGGAGTGGTTGACCAGATGGAGACTGGTCATAGCCCTGCTTGGCTAGCTACTGGAGAGATTATCATGGGTCTGGACGCCAGACGGCTTGACCCAACTCGACCGCTGACGGGGAGTACCCGTTTTCTGCAAGTATGCACCTCGATTTTTTTTTTTTTTTTTTTTTTTTCCGTTCATGTTTCGCGCGAATTTCCTGATTCTCGTAAGTCACTCGATCGAGTGACACTCGTACTGGGCTACTGCCTGTTTTTGACAGGCTTACTCGATCGAGTCAGCTGCTGTACTCGATCGAGTGGGCTGTAGCGGACCACTCAATGGCTTACGAAGCTTGTGTATGCTTTTCAGATATGGTTGTCGGAACGGCTGTCAATCATAGAGACCCCTCCAAGCATTCCCAATTACCGGAGCAGTCAGATTAGCTCCCGAAGGCGGAAGATAAGCTCGAGCCATCGGATTGATCGAGCTTACTGGGACGAGGAGTTGGTGTTTCACGGGGGTCCCTTGATCAGGTGGACCGTCGCTTGGTGGTTTCTCTCGAAGTTGACCGGGTTGACTAAGAGAGACCAAGCCCGGTATCTGACGATCCTGTCCTTAGACTGGACAGTTCACATTTATCCGGACCGTCTCCTAAGGCAGTTCGGTTCGTCTCAGCGCATCCCTGAGACGGAAGCCATTATCAGCGTCCCGCTCCAATTGACGGACGCTATGTGCGACACCTGGTTGCAACGATGGTTCACTCGTCCTACATGGACTATACCCAGCCCTTGCCAATCCGCTTGGGTGTCACGGGCTTATCAGAAGTGGACCTCTGAAGAGTCCGAGGAAGCTCGAAAGGCCTTAAAGGTTGATGAGGCCATCGAATTGGTTCAGCGCGAGTCGGCGAAGGACAACAGGGACTTCTTCACCGGGGAATACATTCCTGAGGCCACAGTCCGGGAAGAAACGGGTCTTAAGTCACAAACTAAGACTCGGTCTAAGGAAGTCGGTTCTAGCAGCACTCGAGGGCAAACTGACTTGGAACGACGACTTGGGCCGAGGTTGGCGGTCCGGGACCGACTTGGTCCGCGTGACCGGCTCCCTGAGCCCGTCAGGGCTCGACTTGGGCCCATTGATATGACGGGGGAGTCGGGCTCAAACACTCGAGCCCGAGCAAGAGAAGTTCCCGTGGTGATTCGGGAGCGCTCCCCTCCGCGTCGTCGCCAGTGGACGACTAAGGAGGCTAAGGACAAGGGGAAGGGCAAGATGCCCTAAGTGCCGAGTCCTTTAGCTTTATTATTATTTAAGTATTATTATTATTTTTTGTTGTGCCCTCTTTTTTGTATTTTTTTTTAATTCCTGCATTTTTGTAATTACCCGAGTTTATCGGGATTTTTTTTTGAATTATAAAACCGCTCTTGTCTTTTCTTGATTGCATTGGTTGTACCCTTTTGAGGGGTTGCCTACGTATCCGCGATTTAGCAGAATCAAACCAAACGTAGTTCAGGCATAGGAAATTTGCAATCTCGAATTACACCAAGACTATTGGTTCAAGATGTTTATGACAGTAGAATAAGTAATTCTAGCTCATTGACTTGCTTTTTGTAAAAAAAAATGATTTTTATAAAATTTGCTAATGACATTGAGAAATGGCTAAGGGTAGTAACGCTTCAGCTGGTCCAGGTTTGTTGGGTTGACAAACTCGTTCCCGTCCAGGTCCGTCAGCATCACTGCTCCCCCTGATAGGATCTTCTTCACCAGATATGGCCCAGCCCAATTGGGTTTGAATTTTCCCCTTGGGTCAACCGGTAGTAGAGCCCGAATAGACTTAAGGACTAGATCGCCTTCCTTAATGTTCCTGGGCCTTACCCTTTTATTGAAGGCCCGTTGGATACTCTTCTGGTAGATTTGGATGTTATTGAGGGCACGAGACCGTCGTTCGTCTAGTAGAACCAGTGAGTCATATCGTGCTCGAAACCAGTCAGCCTCGGGTACTTGGCTTTCTAGCAGAATTCTGAGGGACGGTACCTCCAGCTCGACTGGTTGGACTGCCTCCATCCCGTAGGTTAGGTAATATGGTGTCGCCCCGGTTGCGGTGCGAATTGACGTTCGATATCCCCATAGGGCAAAAGGTATTTTGTCGGGCCAGTCCCGGTAATTATCAGCCATCTTTTTTAGTATGGTGACAATTGTTTTGTTAGCCGCCTCTACTGCTCCATTTGTTTGGGGACGGTAAGGCGAGGAGGTATGCCTTTGGATTTTATATTTCGTCAGCAGGGCCGCAGTCTCGGCTTGAAAATGAGTCCCGTGATCACTGATAAATTCAGAGGGAATCCCATATCGACATATTATCTTGTTTTGAATGAACTTGGCGACATGCTTGGCGGTGAGAATGCGATATGATTCAGCTTCGACCCATTTGGTGAAATAGTCGATAGCTACCAAAATAAAGCAATGCCCACCGGTACCCGAGGGATTTATTTTCCCGATTATGTCGATACCCCACGTTGAGAATGGCCAGGGTGACGTCATGGTATAAAGTAGCGATGACGGCATATGTTGCACATTGCCAAAGATTTGACAGTTATGACAATGTTTGATATACGACCGACAATCGGCTTCCATGGTATTCCAATAATAACCGAGCCTCATGATTTTCCGGACCAGCATGTGGGCATTCATGTGCGGGCCGTTTTCGCCATCATGTACTTCGGCCATAACCTTTTCAGCCTTGTACTTGTCAACACAAAGGAGAAGAGCCCCCTGTGCCGTCTTTTTGTACAGTTGTCCGTCATCGGTACGGATAAATTGGGTGGCTAGCCTTCGTAAGGCTTTCTTGGCTCGACCTTCCGACCCGGGAGGATATTCTCCGTTTGTCAGGTACGTTAACACAGCTTGGTACCATGGTTCGGGATCGGTTATTTCAATGTCTTCAATGTCGCAAATGTATGCCGGCTCGGACCGTCTTTCGACGCAAATTGGCATACTAGTCACGTGGTCGGGAATATTCAGTAAAGATGCCAATTTTGAGAGCGCATCTGCAAACTGATTTTCTTCCCGAGGCAGGTATATGTACTCTACCTTTTGGAATTGTTTCTCGAGATCCCTTACTCGTGCCTGGTAGGCCACAAGATTAGCATTTCGAGTCTTCCATTTTTGAAGTGCTTGGTTAATAACCAAGGATGAGTCACCATGTACCCGGAGATTTGTAATCCCCAGATTGGCGGCGGCTTGTAGCCCGTAAATGCATGCTTCGTACTCTGCTGCATTATTGGTAACATCAAAGTCCAGTTTGATGGAGACGGGAGTATGTTCCCCTTTTGGTGAAATTAGGAGGATCCCAACTCTGAACCCTCGAAAATTGGATGCTCCATCGAAGTATAAATCCCAAGTTTCAGTATCAGTATGGAAAATATCTTCGTCTGGGAAGGACCAAGTGTCGGTGTGTCCTTCCTCGGTTACCGGGCTATCGGCGAGAAATTCAGCTACTACTCGACCTTTAATAGCCTTTAACGGTACAAACTTTAGGTCGAACTCTGCCAGCATTAGAGTCCATCTAGAGATTCGACCGTTGAGAACGGGCTTTTCGAAGATGTATTTGATGGGATCCATCTTGGATAACACATGGACCTCGTAACTGAGCATATAATGCCGAAGCTTCTTAGTGGCCCAGACTAGAGCCAAACACGTCTTTTCAAGTATGGTATATTTGCACTCATACTCTAAAAACTTCTTGCTGATGTAGTAAATGGCTCTTTCTTCGGAGTCAACTGCCTGAGCCAGCATAGCCCCCATGGCTGTCTCGGTCGTCGTTAGGTATAACGACAGAGGCAAACCGGGCTGAGGTGGCATTAAGACCGGCGGAGCAGACAGAAATTCCTTGATCTTGTCGAAAGCAGTTTGGCACTTGTCATCCCATAGTACCCGTTCTCCTACTTTCAGTTTCTTGAAAATTGGTTCACACACCATGGTTAGTTTGGAAATGAACCGACTGATGTACTGGACTTTCCCGAGGAATCCTCTTATTTCTTTTTCGGTTTTGGGAGGTTGCATCTCGGTAATGGCTTTGATTTTAGCTGGGTCGACTTCGATACCTCGTTGGCTAACGATATGACCCAGTAATTTGCCTGATGTTACCCCGAAACTGCACTTTTGAGGGTTTAACCTCATGTTGTATCTGCGCAATCGGGTGAAGATCTTTCTTAGGGCGGTGATGTGACCGTCCCGTTCTTTGGATTTGACGATCATGTCGTCTACGTAAACTTCTACCTCTTTATGCATCATGTCGTGTAGTAAAGTGGTAGCAGTCCTTTGATATGTGGCCCCAGCATTAATGAGACCGAAAGGCATGACGGTATAGCAGTAAGTACCCCAAGGTGTGGTGAAGATAGTCTTACTCATGTCTTCTTCCGCCATCTTGATTTGATTATACCCGGCATACCCGTCCATGAATGATAGAAGGGCATGATCGGCCGTGTTATCCACCAGTATGTCGATGTGTGGTAACGGAAAATCATCTTTCGGGCTCGCCTTGTTAAGATCCCGAAAATCTACACATACCCGCACCTTACCGTCCTTTTTAGGATCCGGCACGATGTTTGCCACCCATTCCGGATACTCGGACACTTGTATGAAGCCGGCTTTGAATTGTTTGTCGACTTCTTCTTTTACCTTGAGAGACCACTCGGGCCTCATTCGACGAAGCTTCTGTTTGACTGGTTTGCACCCGTCTTTGATTGGTATGTGGTGCTCGGCTATTTCCCGGTCTATCCCCGGCATGTCCTTGTAGGACCATGCGAAGACATCCTTGAACTCTTGGAGGAGGCTTACGAACTGTTGTTTTTCCTCGGGATCTAAGGATAACCCTATCTTAAGTGTCTGAGGCTCTAAGGTTGTTCCCACATTTATGGACTCGGTTTCTTCGATCACCGGGTTCCGGGACTCCCTTTGCTCTAGTTGCTCGATCAGATGCGGAGGTAAGGGCACCTGTTCGTCTGGTTTCTCAATGTCATAGCATAAAACATTTTTAAAAGCAGAATTTAAAAGAGACAAGTCGTAAGCAGAACGGTTGTTATTATTGATTGAAAATTTGGAGAACAGCTCAAAGAGAGCAGCCATCTGATCATTGGTCAGTGGCGGGATAGGTAGGGCACTCGGGACAGACCCCGAAGTGCCAGCAGCAGGAATAATAAAAGGGAGAGGGGTTACAGGAGTGACTCTAGCACCGACTTCCCTAGACTCGACCTCAGACTCTGACTCAGACTCCGACTCAGACTCGGACTCAGACTCAGGCATGTCTCCCTCTCCGCTGACCAGCTTGTAGATCCTTCCCTGACTGTCAGTCCACTTGACAGTCTTCCTCCAGGCCCTGTTTCCCGTCTCGGAACCAACATCCGAGATCAGCTTGGTCGGGTCAAACCTGTTGCTGCGGAGGATCAGGTTGACCAGGTCTTCCTTTGGAGTTGGGGCCATAGTGTCTTCCCCAAATAGTAGCCCTAGAGCGGGCTCAGCTCTTCAGCTCCGTTGGATTGGATGAGGGCGAACACGTCATCCGGAATGTAGTTGCAGTCCCGGGCCAAGTGGGTCCCGAGCTGCATAGCATTGGGTTGGTATAGACCAACCTGGATAGCCATGAACACCGGTGTGACAAAGTAGTCAGCCAACCGTGGGCTATAAGGGCTCAAGTAGATACCCTTAAGGATGTTGCAGGCCTTCTCGATCCCTGCTCGGACAACATTGTCGGGGGTGATGGCATAACCGAGACCAAAGTGAGATTCTTCGTCTTTGAGAACCTCGATGATCTTCCCAGCTGGAAGATCGGGTCGAGAGGTAGCCCCCGGAAAGTATCCTAGGTTTTGGAGCATCATATCGATACTCGTAGTGAAGTAAGGCCTAAATAGGTACTCTTCCTCGATCATCCCCACAAAATCGAACCCCCAGAGGTCCGTGCGTCCCGTGGCGTTACAGCTAGCCACAGTCATTGGTGTTGCCTCTAAAGTGATGACATCGTTAAGCAGAGGCATCTTGATCTTTCGGTGGAGGGTGGAGGACACCGCCTTGACCGCGTGGATCCAAGGCCTTCCTAGGAGCAAGTTGAAGGATGAGGTGACATCGATCACCTGGAACTCGAGCTCCTTTTCTATTGGGCCGGTTATGATGGTCAGTTTTACGGCCCCAGCTACCGACTTCGGGCTCCCATCGAAAGCTTGGATGGTCTGAGCAGTCGGGATATAGTCAGCCTCGGTAATGCCGAGGGCTTTTGCGGTCCTCAAGGGAAGGACGTTTACAGCAGACCCGTCATCAACTAGGGTCATGGGGAGGTATTTTCCTCGGCAGACCACCGTAATGTAGAGGGCCAGATTATGGGTGGCCCCAAATGGTGGTAGGTCGGCTTCGGAGAAAGTGATTACCGGTCCTTCTTCCTTAGCCTTTCCCTTTAGGTGGGGCAAGACCGTGGCTACCATCTCATCAGGGGTAACCAAAGAGTCGACCTTAATTTGATCGAGAGCCTTTGTAAGTGCCTCTCGATGTTCTTGAGAACTAACCAGGAGTTGCCATATAGTGAGGTCAACTCGGGTCTTCTTCAATTGTTTCACAAGAGCCGTTTCAGCAGTTGGCTCTTCAGAGGCGACTTCCGTAATGACGGTTGTCGGGATAGGGGTGTCCCTAGAGCTAGTGGCTTGATAGGGACGACCAAGGTGGTTACTGGTTAAGACTCGAGATTTAGTCTTTCGAATCTCCTCGGCGGTGATGGGGACAGCTTCCCCTTTTGCGAGATAGACATCATCTTCGTCATCGAACCAGATCCCGTTCACTTGCGGGATAAGTGGAGAGATAAGGTGAGAACAGTCAATCACCTCCCCGGTAAAGATGGCGTGGGAGCTGAAAGGGTTTTCCTTGTTGCTGGGCTTATCTCCGGGTAGCGGGATTTTACCGCTTTCAATCAGGTCCTGAATCAAGTGCTTCAGCTTCCAGCACTTCTCGGTATCATGCCCATTGCCCCGATGGTATTGGCAATAGGCTTGAGCATTGTAGTTCTTGGAGCGTCGCTCAACTAGAACTTCAGGAGTTGGGCCTATCGGTTGGATTAGGCCTTTTGAGGATAGCCTTTGTAAGGCATAAGTATAGGTCGTGCCTATATCAGTGAAAACCCGAGGTGGGGTGTTCCTCTTGGACGGGGCATCTAGTAGATTAACCGCGTCGAAAATGCTGCGGGTTGCAGCTTGAGGCTTGGTTGTGGAGGAAGAAGCCCCTTGGTAACCCTTAGCAGCGGCCTTGGTGAGGCCTTCCAGTCTCAAATCATCTTCGATCCTCATACCCATTTCAGTAAGGGTGGTGAAATTGGGTATGACAGCATATCGGAGGTGAACCCGGTAAGATGGGAGGAGGTTCTTGACAAAGGCCTCCACCAAAGTCTTCTCACTGGGCTTATCGACCAGTTTCACGCTCTCGGCCCTCCATCGTTGAAGGTATTTGGTAAAACCTTCTTTCGGCTCCTGGGCCATAACCTCCAGAGATCTCATTGTGGTTTGGATCTCGGTGTTGTCAGCATAGTTCCGAGCGAACTCGGTGGCCACATCATCCCATGTAGGGTATTTCTTCGGGTCTAGCCTGTAGTACCAGGCCCGAGGGTGCTTTTCAAGAGACGCAGAAAAGAGGTTCTTGAACATGGTAGAGTCCACCCCTTTGATGGCCATGAACTCCTTGAAGGCCCGTACATGTAGTAACGGGTCTTCAGTCCCTTCGAACATAGGCAAACCGGTGAGGTTCAGGTTCGCAGGCAGCTTGTCACTTAGCGGGTTATACTCCCGACTGTTTTCCCGGTGAATGTTGTTACTCCCAGTTAAATGAACTTGTTCTTCCAGTCGGCGGACCGAGCTAACCAGTTCAGCTAAAGGTCCGGTAGTTCCGGTAGTAGGAGTCCTGTGCTCCACCGAAGCCAATCGAGTGACAATGGCAACTTGTCCGGCCCTCATTTCATTCAGTTGGGCGTCGATGTCGGCCTGCTTCTCAATCATGGCATCAACGGAGGTTTTCAGTTCAGCTAATGCAGTTTCCATCCTGCGAGTGTGTCTGGTTGATGGTGGCCTGTCTGTAAGAACACCACGTAATCAGAAACCGAACCCAGTCTTGGAATCAAAGGAAACAGCACATCCCGAGCGACCCAAAAAGAAAGGACTGAGTGGAAAAGACTCGAGAAAGACATCTAGACGGATGACTCGTGGGTGGTATGACTTCCTTAGGATTTCGGCTTTGTGGGCCTAGTCCCGTTTGAAGGAAGGTCCACGTGAGATTACTCCCCAGACTTTTGACTCGATCGTATGGACGGACTTTCCTTTGTAGGGGTATGCCCTACGCGGGTTGGTCGTGCCTTGACAGATAAGGCGGACTCGGGAAAGCGGGGAAACTCGTGATATAAGATCGACGGAGTTCCGACGCTATAAACCCTCTACGTACTATGCAAAGACCCGACACACGGATAGACGGTAGGTCCTATAATAAGGAAGGTTTATTTTAAGAAAGTTGAAAGTTGAGGTTTGAATGCAAAATGAACGAATTTCCGAGAGTTTTGAAAACTGAAAGCGGAATTTCGAAAACCGAGATTAGAATTTTGAAAAGGAAAATTCCGAAAATCAAGGTGGGGGTGGAAATTCGAGAACTAAAACGGACAGCATGCCGACTATAGAAAAGGATATTTTGAGTCAAATCGTTGATCCTAAATTTCGGCGGCATTCCGAGTTTTTAAAAATTAGATATTTTGAAAAGGTGAGTCCCGAAATGGGCAGCATTTCGGGTTTTTCAAAATTGGGTGTTTTAGAATGACGGGTCCCGAAATGGACGGTATTTCGGGTTTTTCGAAAGGTGGGTATTTTTGGAAAGATGCAATTTTGAAATGACGGTTTTTGAAAAAATGACACGGAAACCAAGTAGCACGTAGTCAAACAAGCATTATAACGACGCTTATGTATGCTTTACGCTAAGTCTCGGTCGGTCAAAATAGGGTCTATACCAACAACGATGGCTTTCTCGTAAATCAGGACGGACTCCCTAAGCCGAGTTGGTCTTAGAACATGCCGCAAAACCCATACAAGTTCCACCATCGAAGTCTTTAGCGCACCCATGTAGGAATGCACCGCGGTATAGTGGGACGTCGGTCACAAGTAACCGGCCCGGGCAAATTTGGGTTATGCATGAATCATTAAACTAATGCGCGCACACTAATCTACGAACGATTTCTCTTCGAGTCTCACCCTAGGAACCCCGATGACATGTGGTACATCAGGTATCCCCAGCGGAGTCGCCAAATTGTGGACATGACGTAGGTCCACTCCGACGCGGCGAAGCGCGGGTTTGGGTAGGCGAATGAATCTCGTGGTAAGATTGTTCTCGGGTTCGAAATTTAAGTCAAAATGGAGTCGCCACCGAATTTTGTGGTTATTCGGAACCATACGAGCCCACTCTATGTCGTCATGGGCTATACACAAAGTAAGCCCACTCCGATTTCAGAGTTTATGGGGCTCGTCCCTTTGCATTGCGATACCGATACCATCTATACCGGTAATCGTGTAAAGAATGACTCCCGTGCGCCAAGGGTTTCGGACATCGGAAACCAAAGGTTCTGAGTAAGGGGTGAGGGTACGTGTTGGGTAGCCCACTAAGGACACCCAACCCCGCCCGCACATGGCGGCCTCTACTAAGACACCGTTCGTGTTCGTGTACGCGCGCTAGTAAATTGATTGAATGATATGCAAACAGCGTTTTAGCTAAACATGCGAGTTTTGCGTTAACTACGTCATTTAATGCATCTTATTATTTGTCGGAATGATTTAGCATGCGAGGTTCATTTATAAAGCGTAAAAGCAAGTAAATAAACGAAGCTCGAAGAACAAATAGAAATAGCGTACAATTTACACGGGCGGAAATACAACCCGGAATTCACAATACAACATTACGTAAAAGTAATAAACAAAATAATGCAAAATAAAGATAGAAACGGACCCGTATATAAACTAGACCGCGAAATATATAGATGGACTAACCCCGCTTAAATACGTATTATGTCGCGTATTAAACGAAGGACGAGAACATGAGACTGTGGCATATTGCTAGCCTAATCTCACGTCCCGTAGTCTTGTCCCGACTTATCACGTCGAAGTGGTCAAAGTCGTTCTACGTGTCGTGATGTGTATAGTTTTGAAAGATAGGAAGGTCGGATGATGGTCTAAAGTCGATAAAGAACGGGGCTCGAAATATGTGTCCAAGCCCTCGGTATTGCGGGTTATGAGACCCACTCGATCGAGTCATTGACTGACTCGGTCGAGTGTGTCATTAGCGTGGCTACTGCCCACTTTTTGGGGTGCTACTCGATCGAGTGGCCTATGGCACTCGATCGAGTGCCCCCTGTACGAGTGATGGCTCGCTCGGTTTTATGACTTGAAATCGATAATCGGCCAAATCAAATACAAATATCGCACGATTTGTATTTGACTCGGCCTCCGGTACTATAATCGCGTATGAACGATTATAATACCGTCACCGGAGTTTTATGAAAACGTTTACGTTAGATTAGGAAATTTTGAATTGGTGACGAAATGTATCCCTCTACGTCACGACATCGGAACTAACCCTTTCGGGTTACGTGATGTCGATTTTCGTGTCAACGGGTTTCGTACCAATTATGGAAAGGGGATTGAATTCGTTCAACTACGACGGATCACGATCTCGTCACGCCCTTGAGTACATTGGGGCGGGGCTCCTCGAAAGGGCTCCACCTCCGTCGTTGCTCGTAAAGGGATTAGACGGACCATAGGTGATCATCGTAGTTCAACGTTTTCAAAACCGATTTTAGTATTAATATATATATCCGGTATTAATAATGTTAGTAACGATATAAAATGATGCAAAAAAATAGAAACGCGAAAATATGAAAAAGCTAGTGTTAGTGTTAGTGTTACTACGATACAATAATGCAAAAATGTACATAAAAAACGATATAGAAAGAGATAGAAAAGGGGTTTAGGACACCCTCAACATACATGCTAGTATAGATCTCGGAAATGGACTCGTGAACAGCGACAAGGCTTGGGAGTATCGAGTACGTATGTGAGTTATGGTGTGTATGGATGTGTATGTGTATTACGTCGGTTTCCGAGGGACAAAGGGGCTCGGGATTGATGTGATTTTGCTTAGGGTTGTAGTGTAAAATGTAGGGTTGAAGTAGGGTAAATATGGCTGAAAAGTGTAGGGTAAAATGCTCAAAAAAGTTCTGAAATGCATGGGGGGATGAAGCGGTATTTATAGACTTCACCCCTCGACCTAGGGGCACTCGATCGAGTGGCCCTAGTGCACTCGATCGAGTGCCTTCGCAA
The DNA here is from genome assembly GCA_958450325.1 of Agrostemma githago. Taxonomy (NCBI): domain Eukaryota; kingdom Viridiplantae; phylum Streptophyta; class Magnoliopsida; order Caryophyllales; family Caryophyllaceae; genus Agrostemma; species Agrostemma githago. The sequence continues at coordinate 29,116,023 of OY288260.1, read as the reverse complement.
ACGGGCCAAGTCCGGGTTCAAGGCGCTCCACTCGATCGAGTGGGGTCAATCCACTCGATCGAGTGGATCAAACAAATCGAGATAAAAGGGGAAATGTTTGACTTTGTTTGTTGTGATTATTTTTTGAATTTTGATTTATGCGCCAACTGAACCTAGCTGATTTATGAGACGGTTTCGTCTTTGACCGGGTTTTGACCCGGTCGCCAAAAGACGGGAAATATTTTTGGTGTTGGTTTTGGCCCAAATTAGTCTTATTTGACTCGGAACGGCCCGCTGGGCCTGAATTTGAGGTCTGTTTTGTGAGATTTTTACTCCGCTAAAAGTCCATGTCGGATATTATGAATTCCGAGCCTAAATCCGAGTATACTAAGTCACGTTGACGTCCAATCATCATCGGGTGTTTTTCGGAGACTACCATAGACACGTGGTAGTCAAAATGCGGGTGTCTACAGTAGTCAACTTATAAAATAATTGAAATTGTACTATAGTAGCCTCAATAAAGGAAAAATGAACGCTAAAGATGCTAGTTATGTCACTCGATTATTAGGACCTTGTACATGATACTAGGCATGTACATTGATTTTTGATTATTTATTATAATACTTACCGTTAACAAAAAAGTAAAATTGATTTGAGCTACAACCTTCTAGCTTAAATGGACCCACATACGAATTAACTTTTAAATTACTAGAGAAGATTAATCAATGTAAGTCCCATATGAAAGAAAATTCATTGGATAAAGATGAAGTTAAGCTACTAGCTCCATGGGCTACTAGCTTAACTTAAGCTACTACAAGGGATGTGCAATGGTGAAGCTAATGGCTTGCAGTTTTTTATAATTGCAAGGAAGTCCTTAAGTTTAACCATTTCTGTAATTCCCTAGAAAATCTAACGCAATACAGTGGCGATTGCTTTCATTCATTCACAAACCATCCATTTCCCTTACATCTTTTATTCACTTTTAACATAAGAAAAAAAAAATCTTCTTATCCTCCATTATGGCCGTGGCACTCCTTCATCTCAATTTGAGCCTTAGTCATCTCAAATTCATCGTCAAATTCGTCCTTTTTTCGATTCTTCGTTAAGGTAATAATCGATGTTGTTTTCGATCTTTCTTTACCTTGATTTTATTAGTTTTCTCATGGTATTTTTCTACCATGATTTTTCGTGTTTGGTAGGATTTGTGGACGATCCCGAGGGCGACGAATATATTATCAATTCAGACTTCGATTAGAGGTAACGTCGGTGTTACTCGGTATTGCATGATTTTATTCGTGTAATTGCATGTATATTATTATAATTTTATTTTTGACAATATGTGTCTGTCATAAAATCTGGAAAAATTTAAAAAGTTGAAAATTTGCATGTTTCGGTATTTTTATCGCTTTTACGAGATTAACGATTAAATCGTCGTATTAATTTGTAAAATCGTAATATTCAGACTAAACATGTAATATATGTTTATATTCTGTAAAAATGAGGTTTTTGATGATTTTTAATAATTTAGTATTTTTCTGATCTTGTAGTTATCGATTATTGAATTATTTCCGTTTACGGACAAAAACGATTAAAAGCCGATTTTTAGTTCTAGTACTTAAACATTTTATTTAAATCTGATTTTTGACGTGGTGAAACTTTCTGATGAAACAGAATTTTATGAATGTTTTCATAATTTTTCGGAATTGTTAAGCGGATGAATTAATTAATCACTTTAAATCGTCGTTTATCGTTAAAACTGCGTTTGTCGTTTAAATTCTCAATTTCTGGTCCTATGATTAAATTTGGAAAAAAATATGATTCTGATGATTTCATAATAAAATGTAATTTTATGTTTTTTAGTGCTTTAAAAAAAGTTAGGAACGATAAGTTTTATTAATGAAATCGTTAATTGTGAAAACGGGTTTTAAATGACGGTTTGTTGGAATTTGTTAAATCTGGAATTTTAGAAAATCTGAAAAAAAAAATTGGTATATTCTGGAAAATCATGATTTTTAATTTTAATAATAATTTTTGGATATTAATACGTAAATCGTTTTGTAATTACTATTTTTATTAATCGTTATTGTCAAGATTAGACGATTAACGAGAAAACTCTGTAAAAACCAAGTCTAAGTATTCTGGAAATTTTTCTTTTCTGGACAGAATGTCCATAAATATAATTGAACTATTTTACGTAATTTTTTACTATTTATTAAAGTCTTTAATTAATAAGTATTGATTTTTGGACAAATTGTGATTTATCGTTAAAATGTCTCGTCTTATCTAAAAGAATTATTTTTCTAGCAATTTTGAAAATATTTAAATCTGAAACTTTAAGAGTTAAATCATCTCTTAACATACGCTAAATATATTCAATGGTTTAATTGAATAAAAGATGTTAAATGATTTAATTTGACATTTGCCGTAAAATCCTACTTACAATAGTATTGTCGAAACTAATAATAATTAGGGAATTTTAGCTTTGTAACTTTTGAAAACACCCTAATTAGTAGTATTAAAATATTTAAGACATTTTTAATCATTTTATAACGCTTATACGATATTTTAATAATGTCATAAAATTAAATGTTCACTTTGATAATTAATATCGTTAAGGCCGAAAGTACTAGTTTTAAAAATCTACATTGTTTACTAAAAATGTTTATTAGTGTAAACTAATATTTTCGCTATTTTGATATGATGCTATTTTTATTAATGTTTTTAAAAATAGAAGTTTCCTAAAATAGAAAGTTTCCTCTTCTGGAAAGTGATTCCTTTCCTTTTGTTCTCTTATTGAATACATCTTTTGAATATCGATAATGGATTGTTTTGGAGTTATGGAATAAGGTCAAGTGTGGGTTTAGAGTAATATAGTCTGGGATGTACGTTTTTACCATCAGTTATAAAGCCGCTGTCTCTGTTTGGGGCACATTTGGTCGTTGAACTGGGCGTAGTTTCGCCCAGAAGAGTGTACGTTTTGACCTTAAGCTAGATATGGCATCGTGTTAGTCGCCGTCAGCTGAACTAGACATATTTGTTGTCTTGGAGGGGTATGCACTACTTAAACCAGGACCTCGCTGCACGCAGTCCTGTTATAGTTGAGTTGCCTAGTTAGAGACTGGATTCTGTTATGAGTTAAGTCTACAGTTCTCGAAGCTAGTTTCTAGTATTATCCTAGTGTAAATCTAGATTCTACATTAATCCTATCCATAACGCCATTTTGACTATTTTTATTATTATCGATATAATTTGGTTGCAGGTTGGCAAATGTTTTATGTTTTCTTTGGAAAACTCGTTTTTATTATATTGTTTTGATACATGAAATTTTTCACTGAAAACTTATTTTCATTATAATGTTTTACTGTTTTTCATTTTTACTATTTTTTTATAGTAGTAATTACAGTTTTAAAATCCAGTTATACGGCTGGGAGAACGTTGGCGTTGCCCCTCACTGATTGTGGTTGTTATGTTTTAACATGGCAGGTGTACTTGTTTTTCCGGTGGGTGTGGGCTAACGAGCAGTCTTGGATCTTGCTTGATCATTTTAATAATTATGTCTTAAGGATTGTTTAACCCGTTTTGTGGATTGTTTTAAATTTTAGCCATTTTTATTTATGGCATTTGTTTGACTTTACCATTTAAATTTTATCAAGACATAGTTACAGTGTGTTATAATCCCACTTCTACAGTGTTTCCGCCACTGTATTGCGTTAGAATTTCTAGGGGATTACATAGGCTACAGACGCGACTTGACGATAACCATTAGAAAGGCTACAACACGCCTAGGTGAGGTAGCTTATTCCCCTAAAAAATAAAAATAAAAAATGTCTAATTCTCGTACGTCCGACGAGTGAACTCGCGTTCCTGTAACTCTTGTATGGGTGTCTTGGTTTTCAGGGCGAGTTTTAGTGGCTTTGGGAGGTCGTTCCCGACGTTCGAGGTGTCATGTGGTAGCCATGGTTATGATGCGGGATCGGTGCTTCTACCTTTGGGGTTGTTTTAGATTCTGCCCGCCTAGATATGGGCGCCTTGGCTGAGGCTCTCGAGTTTGGGGTCACCTGGGCTTGGGCGGCTGGAGACTCGGGCGCCTGGGCCGAGGTGGTTCGAGTCCGGGTTATGGAAATTTTTGTTGTTTCCTAATTCTTGTGGGATTAGGGCTATATATACGGGTTGTGGGTGCTCGTTTTAGACATATTAGGATATCCATAGGGTATAGCACACTTATATTTAGGGTCATGTCGGGCTTCGGGAATATCCTAACCAAGTGGGCGGGTTCTTTTAATAAATGTGACCCCGGGGTTTGTTTGAATGACGACTTGTCAACGGTTGTCGCGCTGAGTCGAGTCAAGGTACAAGATAACTTCTTATGGGCATGTTCTAAGTTTTGGGACTCAAAAGACCATGTTTTTCCTTTTCCCAGGGGTAAAATTTGTCCTTTGTCCAAAGAGATAGATGCTATAGGCGGGTGGAGCTCGGTTCGCCCTTGTGTTCCTTGTGGGGATGATGCTTACATGGAGCGGTTTTGCCACTTTTTGGACCTTTCTTCGTTGGAGGAGGCTAAAGGTTTCTTTGGAGGAGACGACATTAACTTAGAGTTGCGTTCTAGGACATTCTCACATGTTGGGTCTTACCATGTTTCGGCCTTAGCATGTAGGCGTGTTTTTTTTTTATTTTTTTTTGGTGAAATGTAAATTATATTAATATCGAGTAACCAAATACATCACAATCGGAGAGATCTAGTTAATACAACCAGAACTTATCTTTTTGAGGATGCGAGGTCACAGGAAGGTTGGGGTAATCCTCGGGTTTTGGATGTGGTAGCGGCAATGGAACATGGACGATCACCCTCGTTGCTCATTCTGGGTCTTGATTCTAGCGCCCGGTTACAGGAGATGCCTTCCCGGGGCTCTAGGATAATCTTATAGGTGTTTTCAGTGCCATGTTTCTTCGTAACCCATTTTTATTGTGTTTTGTTTCCTTTTTGGTTTTGTTTTTGTGATTGTTTTGGTCTGGAGGTGTGATGTTTTATAGTGGCTTGTACAGGTTTGGTTGCAGGAGCAGCTTAGTTTGGTCGTCCCTCCCCGGTGTTTTAAAGATTATAATTACAGGGGTTTCACGGGCCGAAAGACGGTGCAGGCGTGGAGCAAAGGTCACAAGGAAGAGGAGTGGTTTTCCTATTTGGTTAACAGGGATTTTGTCATTAGGTGGTCCATCCCATGGTGGAATAATAGTGGGCGTACCGGGTTTCCATTTTCGTCTTCGACCGGGGCTTTGTTAATATTATCCATGAGGGATCAGGTTTATATTTACCCGGGCGTGTTGTCAAAATGGGTGTCCAACCTTCTATTCCAAAGGACGCTAAAGTTGTTTCTAGTTCTGACCCATGGACAGAGGATTCGGTTAGAGAGTTCAGGGGGTCTTGGGAGCAGAAATTCTTGCGTCCCGCTGTTATTAAGAGTGTTCGAGCGACTGACAACGTTTCCGTCCGGCGAAGGGCTTGTGAACACCCGTCAGCACAAAGCAACACAAAAGTTAGGAAGACAGCGCCGCTAAGGGGCGGGGAGGTGACTCGAGAAATTTCCACTAAGTGCCTAACCAAAGACAGCATTAACGATCCTAGTTCCGTCAGTTCATCTAAACGGGCCAAGACTAACGAGACCCATATTGAAATTGTGGAAGAGGAAGAAGAGTGAGATTGGCTGGGCTCGCCTTTAGCTAGGGAAGTAGAAGCTTTCATCGATGATGAGGAACACAATCAGGTACATCCAATGAATGGCTTCCCCCTAAGTCGGAGGTCAGGATGTGGTTGCTAGGGTGTCTATGGGTAGTACCGTTTGAGTTGATCCATGTTGGTTGGGGTTGAGAATTCTTGACCGTCTAAGTCGGTGAGGATCACCGTGCCCCCGGAGAGTATTTTCTTAGCGAGGTAAGGGCCCGCCCAGTTTGGTTTGAATTTCCCTCTAGGGTCGATGGGAACGGGTGCTCTGATGGATTTGATTACTAAGTCCCCCTCGTGTATATTCCGGGATTTTACTCGTTTATTAAAGGCTCGTTGGATGCGTTGTTGGTATGCTTGTACGATGGATAAAGCATGTATCCTACTGATGGGAAGGATTTGCCGTGGATCCCCACCAACAAATAAAAACCAACTAGACCTAACACGTAGATAGGGTAAGTCGGGTCGAGTCCACGGGGACGGTAAAGAGGGTTTGAACTATGTTTCACCTAAAGACTTGACTAGGTCTCAAAGCTAAGCTAATCTAGAACGATAGGAAGGGGGATAACACTATGACTAAGACTAAGCTAAGGACAACAACTAAGGCTAAAGGATTCAACTAACTAAAGGAACAATGACTAAGATTTTGAAGAAATCAAACAAGGAAAGAATAGGGTTCGGTCGGGTTCATAAGTGTAGTAGGATAGTTGGGAGATCGATGGTGCAAGGTTCACCTAGTTACTAAGGTTGGTCCGCGCTCTCGCGTCAAAGCCAATGTCCGCACTCTCGTGTCAAAGACAAAACCCGAATACTTATGCAAGATGTTACTCAAAACACAAGGATTCAACCACAAATCAATCACACAATGAGAAGAGGAAGACAAGCAAGAGAAGTATTTGCAACTACTACTCTAACAAGCAATTCATCAAACAAATGGTATGCATAATATGTGACTAGTGACAAAGAATCCACCTTTACCCATAACCAAACCCTAATCATCCATAATCAACAATTAATCCCCCTACTAACCCCACAAAAAGTCTACTCACACATGTTCAAACTAATACTAACACAAAGAATGGAAAATAACACAAGCAACAAAACATTCATAATGAAACTAGTAAAAACAATGAACAATGAACAATACAATGAACAAAGATTAAAACTTGAATGATAAAACAAAGATTAAAAAAAGGATAATAGAAATTATACCAAACTAGTAAGGACGAAAAATAATAAGAAAACCCAAATACATCAACCAAGGTTGTCAATCTTGGTTGGATTCTTCAAGAATTCACTTAATACAAGGATTAAACTAAGATTAACGATTAACTAAATACTAATCTACACTAATCTAGGCTAATCTAGGCTAAAGTAGTCTAGGGTTTAGTGGGTAATGTCTAACATTTCATAAGATTACAAGAGAGGGGGTATTTATAGGGTTACAAGAGCAAAGGAGATGAAAAAAAGGAAGCGCGGGTTACAGGTGCACCTTCCCGGCCGGGAAGGGTGATCATCCCGACAGGGATGGTGGTCCCGACCGAGATGATCCCTGATCTCGGCCGGGATGGGCCATCAGTGGCCTGTCTTCACTTTGCTTCTTCATCCCGACCATGATGGCCTTCATCTCGACCATGATGGGTCTTGTAGGCCTCAAATATGATCTCAAGGGTCCCTCCTTGCTTCTCATGGGCTTCTCATCGATTCTTGGTGCTCGGGATCGAGTCTAAGGGGCTCGGGAATGGGTCCTAAGGTCTCGGGATCGAATGTAAGCCACCGAGTGATCGTTCCTTCTCTTCGTTGGCGAGTCGAAATCGTTCCAATTGTCCATGATCGGTCTTGGGAACCTAAAACGAACTAGAAGGAGCATAAGTAGCCCAGAAACCGCTCCAAACAGCGATTTCACAAGAGAAACCGGGACCAAACACAACAAATAAGCACTACAAAACACACTTATCAACTCCCCCACACTTAACCCTTACTCGCCCTCGAGTAAGCACAAACTAACTACTAAACTAAAAGGAACTAGACTACTAACCGAGCGGGTATTAGCGCACCCTTTGCCCTTTCAACTCACGCGAGTACACCTAGAGGAAAAGTGCACTCCGCAAGGCAAGTGAGGTCTTGCGACAAAACCGTGGATGCAACCGGACACGAAAACACACAAACAAACAAACAAACATACAAACAAACAAGCAATCGGTTGCACCCAAGAAGAAATAAAAACTGCTTCCCTCTACAAAGTGGTGAAAGAAGCACCGGTTAAGGACTCAAGGCAAGTGACAACGTTCTCAAACTAATAACACAAATCGAATTTAACAAAACCCTAATAGTATGACAACAAAGCAATAAAAACGTTGGTAACTTACCTAGGTCCTCCTAACCTTCTAAGAACATACTACGGGACGATAGGCGGGATGGAAAAAGGATGAACCTTGGAGTTAGTCGACACTGTAGGTAAAGTAAAACCCCGCCCCCTTTAGCGATGAGCCAAGAGGGTCGTCCCAAGCCCAAAATCGCCCAATTAGTCCAAGTAAAAAGGTGGATATGATTGCAAAATGAGGGAAGACCGATCATTACCGCTATCATCCTTCCTAGGGACTCGGTCCTTTGGTAGGCTATTCACGGTAACGATCGGAAAAAGTCTTATTTTTTGAGTGGGTGAGATCTTTTTGTGAGATGGTTTTCTTTTTGGCATTTTTCTCATTTGCATTGGCTTTTGAGTTCCTATGCCACTTCTTTTTCTTCTTTTGTATTTTGTTTTTGACTTGTTGTGCCTTTTCTTTTTCTTCATTATTTTCTTTCTTTTCTTTCTTTATTTTTCTCTTTTTCTTTCTTTTGACCTTGCTTGCCTTTTGGATAATTTTGTTTTGTAGGCATTTCTTGCAACCAAGTGAGAATTTCAACAATTTGCAACTTATTTGTGGACATGTGTAGGAGGTAAGGAAATGGGATTGTCAGGAGCGCGCTTTCCCTTCAAACCCACAAAAGGGGGAAAACTTGGACTAGTCAAAGCAATTCCGAACACGGTCACCTAAGGGACGGGACTCGGCAACCAATGCCTTTTCACACCGTGGGTGGTCATAGTGGTCAAAATGCAAATCCCGTAGTAAATCCCTAGTAGACTAGGTGGACTCAAGGTAAAGGACCAACGAAACTATTGATTTAGGGTAATTCTACTAGACTAAAGTCCAAGACTCGATTCACATCACTAGGAAGGGAAAGTAAACACTTGCGCCCTAGCCTCAAAACCGGATTTTTCGAAAACCTTTTATTACACAAGACACAAACTAAACAAGACACGACAAGAACGAAAGAAAATGAGACACACACAACAAAACAAAATAAAATATGAGAAAAGAACAGAAACATGCAAACACAAAAAACACCACCCCGAAACATCCACATAAGCAACCAAAACAACCACAACTTTCAACAAGCTCCACCCGAGCACACATCATCACAAATCTCCTCCAAATTCCCCAAGAGACAAAGAGGAAAAAAGATAGAATGACGTTACCGGATGTCTTAAGCTTTCCGAAAATTACGGCAATCAAGGAACCTATAAGGAAATGGGGAGGCAAAACACACAATACAACAAAAAATACGAAACAACGACACAAAAAGGAAAAAAACACAAAAGAAAGTCTTTTTTATTTTTGTGAAATTTTTCAAATTTGTAGGGTTTTTTAAGATTTTTCGAAAAAACTACGAAAATAAAACTAAATTATACTAGGATATCGCTCTCCCACACTTAATCCGGGCAATGTCCCCATGCTCAATCGGTAGTGTGTGGAGACACTAAAAAGAAGAGAAACTACGAAAATAAAACTAAAAATAAAAAAGAGATGCGAAGAAAGGGTAGAATGTGTCCGGCCGGGGTGTAATCATGTCACCATGGGCCGAGACAAGAAAAGATATGGATGGGGGAAGAAAATAAAAGGAAATGGGAGGGGAGGACTAGGTGTAATCGAGTCACCTAGCCCGGATTCCGCCCGACTCCGACTAAATCCTAACAAAAGAAAGAGAAATCGATGAAAAAGTGAAAATACTTGCAAATTTGGATTCGAAATGACTCTCGATGTAGTCACGTCATCGAGAGTCGGGAGCAAAGACTACCAAGGCCCCGAGGGCCACCATGACTCAAAAATGGATGAAGGGAAGGGGAACATACAAAGGGAGACAAGTCATAAAAGACGGAAAGAAAGGATAGTCGTCGTACCAATCGGTTAGCAACTCACTAACTCCATCGTCTCAATGTTCGGCACCTCACTTGTCTTCATCATTGTTATTCCTCTTCATTCTCAATATGGTTGCATTGTTGAAGTACTAGGCTTGCAATGGTATAAGGAGGTGGGATTTGATGTGAAACTCGGTATGTAGTGAAGATAAAGGTGCATAAATGAAGTGTAGGGATCATATGATAGTTGCAAGGGTGAGTAGGGAGGTTGGGAGGTGGTATAAAGCGGTTGGGTGGGCTCAAATGACGAAGAGAAGACAAAAAGCGGAGGCTGAAACCCATCCCGGCCGAGATGGCCCCATCTCGGTTGGGATGGTCCCTTCCCGGCCGAGATGGTCCCCTTCTCGGTCGGGATGGGTAGTCAGTAGCTCCAGATTCCACGCACACTTCATCTTGGTCGAGATGAAACCCTTCCCGACCGGGATGACTCTTCTAAGCCTTCAATCCTCTTGATAGCTCCACCCACAAGTCAACTAATACCTCGGGATCTCGAATCCCGTCCCCAAAAGCTTGTTAAAAGCTTCAAAAACCGACTTCCTTGCCCAAGATCCAAGCTTCTATCATCAACTACTCCTCTCAAAACTTCAACTTCACTATCAGCCTATCAAATATGCTCAATAAACACATCAAACTCCCTCCCTCACACTGCTCATCAAATACCAAACGACAAGAGTTCCACAAAAGACACAAAACCTAGAAACAAATCACACAAATACAAACACAAGAACTCTAAAGAAGAGGAAAGAGGAATATACAACATGACGGTTCTTTAGGAACTCCGTCAAACCAAAAATGGTGGACTCCTCCTTCTTATCCATAGCCATCAAGGGCTCGGAGGAGCAAGTCAAATGCTCGAGCCACATCATAATGAGGGCTCATTGATTACCCGAGCCAAGCAATCCTCCAAAGCCTCCAAGCCGGAAGCGAGAAGTGGTCATCCAAACACCCAAAGTCATCTTTCATGTTGTCTCCGGGGTCTGTCCATCCTACAAGCTTTACCGACCTCTTCCTCCCTAAGTACCGTCTTCTAGCACAACCAAGGCTTGAATTTCTAACACAAGGGTCAAAAGGGAGTTTAACCCTCTTCTTTTCATCAAGCAAACCCAAGTCATCAACAAGTTCCGGCCCAATATCTCCCAATCCCAAAACATCGTTCTTCCCCACATCATCAATAAGAAGAGATTTAAAACTCATACAAGTGGTTTCAACCTCCTCTAAACCAAGATCCAAATTATACACAAGGGGTTCACAATATTCTATTGGATTGTCACATATGGGCGACTTGATTTCATCATTCATGTCCCATGACTTCACAACACTTATCACCTCACTCAACTCATCCCAAAGTTCAACATCCTCAACAATAGACTCATAAGAAGCGGCATGAAGCTCAAGAGGAGGGCAAGCGGAGGGGATTGAAGGTTCAACAAGCATAGAGGGGGTAGACTCTTGAATTTCCTCTATTATATCCGTGTTTTCATCAATGGAACTCTTCAAATTCCCACTATCCTCACCCAATTCTTCACCAAAAACACCTTCACCAAGGATTATCTCCTCATTCGTCTCCTCTAGGGTAGACGATTGAGGTTCTTCAAAGAAAGTTTCGCATCCAAAAGGAACTTCATTGGCGGCTTCATGATTAGGTTGCTCCCTTTGCTCAAGTGAGCACCCTTTATCTAGTTGTGACGTTCGGGATAAAAACATTACGGTTTAAACCGCTAACGCATTTAATCGAGCATCCATCGCCTCGTTTTCCCTTTGATATTGGGCCATGAATTCATCTTGGTTCTTTTTCATTTGAATAGCCATTTCTTGTTGGCTCCTTTGCAATTGAAGAAACGATTGATACAACTCCAAGTTGGGCATTTGGTGGTCATTGGGGTTTTGGAGTGCTACTTGTAAACCTTGATGATGCCCAAGGGGTGGGGCATCATATTGTTGGTAGTGAGGTTGATGTGATTGGTAATATGGTGGGTTTTGGGGAAATTGGCTTCCATATGGAGAAATATGATGAGGCATGGTGGGTTCACGATGGTAATTTGAGTAATAACCACCACGATCACAAGGTTGATAAGCACTCACTTGATGGAAGCCACTTCCATATCCTTGAAGCTCATACCCACGGGTTTCTTGATTACCCGATAAAGCTTGGTGGTAGCTAAGAGACATCATGGCATAGTCTCGATTCATGGAGGAAGAGGAGTAGCTCATGGCGGCTTCTATGGGTGGGGAGTTTAGATCAAACCTCATGCTATACTCGAAAATCGTGGCTCGTACCCGGTTGATGACCTCTCAATCTAGAAACCGTCCGTTAAAGCGGCTCTAAGTTGTAAAGAAGAAGATGGTCACCACCTCTAGGCACAAACTGTAGACTAAGAGCAAACATGAGAAGTCTAGTGCTTTTTGGGCACTAGACAAGAAGGAAATAAACTTCGCACACACAAGAAGCAAAAGAACAAAAAGAAAAACACAAAAACAAAACACAAAGTCAAGTAAATAGGCAAACAAAATCTAAACTAAAAGGATCACTCGTTTAGTATTGAAAAAAAAACCTAGTGAGAGCGACGACTGAGTAGATTGGAGATTGAGGCACCATGGCCAAGTCTCCGGCCAGTACTTCGCCGGCGTTATCCCTTGTCACTAGGAGAAAAAACAAGTGAAGGGAAGAGGATCCGAAGGGAGTTATCTTGAATGAACGTGACAATCCTTCCATGAACGTCCCTTTGAAGGAAAAATCCATGCACGATATTATGGGCATTCCACCCTACGTAATTGATGATGAGGATGATGAAGGGGCAGCGTTGTTGAACAATGATGAGGAAGTGCTTGTCGGAATAGAGTCCAACAGATGGGTTAATGAAGGACGGAAGGAGGAAGGAGAATGGTTTACGAAACAGGGCAAGAAAGTGATTCCGGTCATCAAGGAACAAGCCATTCTCAAACTCGAAGAGGAGGATGTGATCTCTGAACTTGAATATTGGCGGACTGCTGTCTACGGTTTCATCGTAGGAGCCAATCCGCCATGGGCAGTTTTAGAAGGCTTTTTTCGTCGAATTTGGAAGCATTACTCAATTGAAAAGGTATCCTTCTTGCCAAATGGGGTATTCCTGATTAGGTTTCAAACGGAGGCAATGAAGAATATAGTTCTTAATACTGAGTTTTATATGTTTGATAACAAACCAATGATCATTAAACCTTGGTTACCGGACATAGAGCTTAAAAAGGAAGAAGTGCTATCACTTCCTACTTGGGTCAGATTTCATAATCTACCATTGAAATGCTAGGGGACTCCTTGCCGAAGATTGCAGGGTTAATTGGGACATTCATAAAGAGGGATGAGTCCACTGCGGCGCGCTCTAGACTGGGTTTTGCGAGAGTACTGGTGGAGGTCAAGATAGACCAGAAGTTACCTTCGATTGTTCAATTTTTGGACGAGAAGGGGACTTTGGTTACTATCCAAGTTGAATACGATTGGAAACCAGTGCACTGCTCGCACTGTAAGAAGATGGGACATGAGAAAGAAGACTGTAAAGGTCTATCTAAGCCAAAGGAAGTGCCAAAGATTAAGATGTGGAGGCCAAAACCTGCTGCTAAACCTGATAATGTTAGCATTTCTGTGAGTTCTAACACAGGTAGCAAGACTGATTCTGGTGCAGTTAACCTGACTTCGTCTAAAGGGATCGAACCACCTGCAAGAATTATTAACTATTCTGGCAGTCCGAGGTTGGATAACCAAGATGATTTCCCTGCTCTTAGAAGACAAGGTTCTGATAAAGCAAGTGATCAGAGCTTGACTGTTGGGCACCTGCGAGACAAGGAAGGCGATCCTGCTGTCAGTCCTAGGAGACGTAGTGTTGCAAAGGAGGGGGAGGTAGACGTTAACCTTAATTCTCAATGAATTTGGGTTTTTGGAATGTTAGAGGTTTGAATAAAGTGAAGAAGCAGTTGGAAGTAAATAAGATGCTTCTTCGTTGGAATGTTGGTTTTTTTGCATTATTAGAGACCAAAATAAAAGCTGTGAATCAACACAGAGTTAGGAATTCGATTTTTACTAATTGGAGCATTGTTACAAATAACCATGTGCATGAGAGAGGAAGAATATGGGTGCTTTGGGATCATCATAAATGTGAAGTGCAGCCTTCCTTATGTACTGATCAGTTAATTCATTGCAAAGTGAAAGATCTTGTCTCAGGAAACGTGTTTTGGATCTCGATGGTATATGGGTTCAATGGAGTACATGAGCGCGAGTCTCTTTGGGCAGACCTTAGAAGGCTAGCTGTGAACATCAATGAACCGTGGCTGGTGGGGGTGATTTTAATTGCGTCTTGAACTATGATGAGAGATTGGGTGGGAATTTCTCCTTGGCTGAAGCGGAACCTTTTCAAGAATGCATATCTGATTGTTCGCTTATAGACTGTCCGGCTATAGGGGCATTTTATACATGGAATAACAAACAAAAACCGGAGGATAGAGTTTATAGTAGGTTAGATCGATGTCTAGTTAATCAAGAATGGCTGGACCAAGAGGAAGGCTATAAGGCACATTTCTTGCCTGAGGGCCTTTTCGACCACTGTCCGTGTCTTATCAGGAGGAATGTGGAGCATAGCAATGTCAAGAGATCCTTTAAATACTACAACATGTGGAGTAAGGCGGATGGATTTGATAAATTGGTTTCGGATGAGTGGCAATGTAACATTAGGGGCACTAAACAATTTTGCCTGGTGAAGAAGTTACAAAGACTGAAGTGCCCGCTTAAGAACCTCAACAACGTTCAGTTCTCTGACATTGAGAATAGAGCACATATTGCCCAGGCGAAGCTTGCCCAGATTCAGAAAGAGGTCGCATTCAATCCTGCAGATATAATGTTGAGGGAACAGGAGAGAGCAGCCCACGAAGAGTTTCAGTTCTTAGATACGGTTCATTCTGAATTCCTGCAACAAAAGGCAAAATGCCTTTGGATAAAGGAGGGTGATCAAAATACGGCCTATTTTCATGGGACTCTGAGATCTAGGAGAGCGAAAAACGATGTGCATCAGATACAAGATGAGCGAGGGGTGACCCACGATACTCAAGAGGGGATTCAGCATTCATTTCTGGATTTTTATCAGCGATTACTAGGTGATCAGACTGGCACCACTGCTGTTAAGAAGAAAATTATTGCGCAAGGAAAGGTATGTGACCAGAATCATCATGACATCCTTAACCATCTAGTGTCGAAAAATGAAATCAGGGAAGCCATTTTTAGCATACCTGATGATAAGGCACCGGGTCCAGATGGGTATTCAAGCAAATTCTTCAAGGATACGTGACATATCGTGGGTGATGATGTAACAGGAGCGATTGAGGATTTTTTCAATTCCGGTATGCTGCTTAAACAGCTTAATACCACTGCTGTCACTCTCATTCCCAAGGTTGAAAGACCTACGACTGTGATGCAGTTTAGACCGATAGCATGCTGTTATGTGATCTATAAAGCTATTTCAAAGGTCCTCTGCTCAAGATTATCTGAGGTACTTCCTGACATTATTTCACCTGCTCAGGGTGGTTTCATAAAGGGGAGAAGCATCATCGAGAACATTCTGATTTGTCAGGATTTAATCAGACTATATAGCAGAAAAAGTGTGTCTCCTCGATGTTTATCAAGATTGATATTCAAAAAGCTTACGATACGGTTGAATGGAGCTTCCTGAATCAGATGTTGATTCATCTGAATTTTCCTCAACGATTTCGCGAGTTAGTGATGCAATGTGTTACTTCAGCCACTTACACTTTGAACCTGAATGGGAACAACTTTGGCTTCTTCCCAGGTAAGAGAGGGCTCAGACAAGGTGATCCGCTCTCTCCGCTCCTGTTCACCATTTGTATGGACTATTTGACTAGATTGTTGAAATATACAACTAGTACTATGCCGTTCAGATTTCATCCATTATGCAAGACCTTAAGACTAACCAATCTCATGTTCGCGGATGATTTGCTCATGTTTTCGAAAGGGGATGTTCAGTCCATGATGGTTCTATTGCGTACTTTCTCTACCTTTTTTGATTCCTCAGGGTTAAGGATGAGTAAGGGGAAGTCGAGTGTTTATTTTAATGGAGTTAACGAGGCGTTGAAGACAGACATTTTCACGGTATCAGGCTGTACTGAAGGCACTCTCCCATTTCGCTACTTGGGAGTACCCATTAAGATGGCCAAGCTGTCTATTCTAGACTGTCAACCGATTTTGAACAAGATTGTAGAGAGAATAAGGAGACTTGGGGCAAAGAAGCTATCTTATGCGGGTCGATTGACTCTGATTAAGAGAGTCCTTTCCACTCTCCATAACTACTGGGCTATGATTTTCATCCTTCCTTCAGCTGTGATGAAACAGATAGACAATATATGTAGGAATTTTCTATGGGACGGGCAGGCTGATTATCGTAGGGTCCCTCTTGTCTCTTGGGATAAGACTTGCGTGCCAATTAGAGAAGGGGGGCTGAACCTGAATCAGAGTGCAATTTGGAATAAAGCGGCGATCGGAAAAATGGCTTGGTGGATTTCTAGTAAGCAAGATAGATTATGGGTTCAATGGATTCACCAAATTTATTTAAAGGGAAACGAGTGGGAAGATTACAGCCCTAGCAATGATTCGTGTTGGTACTGGAAGAAATTGTGCCATGTCCGTGATTTGTTGAAACAGGCGTACAGCAGCAATGCATTAGAAGTTCAAGGAGTTAATGGCTTTTCTGTTGCGAAGGCTTATGAATGGCTAAGGATAACACATGAGAAAGTTGATTGGTGCGGAATAGTTTGGTCCAGATGGTCGGTTCCTAAGCATCGAATAGTGGTGTGGCTAATCCAGCAGAAGGCTTTGAATTTAAAAGACAAGCTCCATAAATATGGAATTACCGAGGATGACAAATGCATTTGTTGCGATGCATTCCCAGAAACAATTCAGCATTTGTTTCGGGACTGTGAGTATGCTAAGCGGGTTATTGCTGCTGTTTGTGAGCGGATTTCAGCGGTCCACAAGATCGAATTGACGAATGAAGGGAGGAAAAGAATGAAAGGTACCAAATTACAGCGAGCTATAAAGAATGGGTTAATTAACTCGATCAATTATCATATTTGGATGCAAAGGAATATAGCAAGAGTTGAAGGAGTTCTCATACACCCTGAGAAGATGGCTGCTAGGATCAGTAAGGAGTTCTTATTTTTTTGCAAGAGCAGATGTAATCAAAAGTTTAGCAACAAGGATAGAATTTTTATTACGAGACTGCTTGGCAGTTGATGTAAAATTGTAATTATTTTATCCATTTAATATATACTTACCTTTAACCAAAAAAAAAACAAAGTCTAAATTAGGACCGTCCCCGGCAACGGCGCCAAATTAATGGGAGGGATTTGTCGTGGATCCCCACCAACAAATAAAAACCAACTAGACCTAACACGTAGATAGGGTAAGTCGGGTCGAGTCCACGGGGACGGTAAAGAGGGTTTGGACTAAGTTTCACCTAAAGACTTGACTAGGTCTCAAAGCTAAGCTAATCTAGAACGATAGGAAGGGGGATAACACTATGACTAGGACTAAGCTAAGGACAACAACTAAGGTTAAAGGATTCAACTAACTAAAGGAACAATGACTAAGACGTTGAAGTAATCAAACAAGGAAAGAATAGGGTTAGGTCGGGTTCATAAGTGTAGTAGGATAGTTGGGAGATCGATGGTGCAAGGTTCACCTAGTTACTAAGGTTGGTCCGCGCTCTCGCGTCAAAGCCAATGTCCGCACTCTCGTGTCAAAGACAAAACCCGAATACTTATGCAAGATGTTACTCAAAACACAAGGATTCAACCACAAATCAATCATACAAAAAGAAGAGGAAGACAAGCAAGAGAAGTATTTGCAACTACTACTCTAACAAGCAATTCATCAAACACATGGTATGCATAACATGTGACTAGTAACAATGAATCCACCTTTACCCATAACCAAACCCTAATCATCCATAATCAACACTTAATCCCACTACTAACCCCACAAAAAGTCTACTCACACATGTTCAAACTAATACTAACACAAAGAAAGGAAAACAACACAAGCAACAAAACATTCATAATGAAACTAGTAAAAACAATGAACAATGAGCAAAACAATGAACAAAGATTAAAACTTGAATGATAAAACAAAGATTAAAAGAAAGGAGAAGAGAAATTATACCAAACTAGTAAGGAGGAAAGATTGAAACTTGTAATAATAAGAAAACCCAAATACATCAACCAAGGTTGTCAATCTTGGTTGGATTCTTCAAGAATTCACTTAATACAAGGATTAAACTAAGATTAACGATTAACTAAAGACTAATCTACACTAATCTAGGCTAATCTAGGCTAAAGTAGTCTAGGGTTTAGTGGGTAATGTCTAACATTTCATAAGATTACAAGAGGGGGGTATTTATAGGGTTACAAGAAAAAAGGAGAAGAAAAAAAGGAAGCGCGGGTTACAGGTGCACCTTCCCGGCCGGAAAGGGAGATGATCCCGACCGGGATGGTGGTCCCGACCGAGATGGTCCCTGATCTCGGCCGGGATGGGCCATCAGTGGCCTGTCTTCGCTTTGCTTCTTCATCACGACCATGATAGCCTTCATCTCGACCATGATGGGTCTTGTAGAACTCAAATATGATCTCAAGGGTCCATCCTTGCTTCTCATGGGCTTCTCATCGATTCTTGGTGCTCGGTATCGAGTATAAGGGGCTTGGGATCGGTTCCAAGGTCTCGGGATCGAATCTAAGCCACCGAGTGATCGTTTATTCTCTTCGTTGGCTTCAAATGTGTAGGAAACGAGTCGGAATCATTCCAATTCTCCATGATCGGTCTTGGGAACCTAAAACGAACTAGAAGGAGCATAAGTAGCCCAGAAACCGCTCCAAACAGCGATTTCACAAGAGAAACCGGGACCAAACACAACAAATAAGCACTACAAAACACACTTATCAACTCCCCCACACTTAACCCTTACTCGCCCTCGAGTAAGCACAAACTAACTACTAAACTAAAAGGAACTAGACTACTAACCGAGCGGGTATTAGCGCACCCTTTGCCCTTTCAACTCACACGAGTACACCTAGAGGAAAAGTGCACTCCGCAAGGCAAGTGAGGTCTTGCGACAAAACCGTGGATGCAACCGGACACGAAAACACACAAACAAACAAACAAACATACAAACAAACAAACAAACAATCGGTTGCACCCAAGAAGAAATAAAAACTGCTTCCCTCTACAAAGCGGTGAAAGAAGCACCGGTTAAGGACTCAAGGCAAGTGACAACGTTCTCAAACTAATAACACAAATCGAATTTAACAAAACCCTAATAGTATGACAACAAAGCAATAAAAACGTTGGTAACTTACCTAGGTCCTCCTAACCTTCTAAGAACATACTACGGGACGATAGGCGGGATGGAAAAAGGATGAACCTTGGAGTTAGTCGACACTGTAGGTAAAGTAAAACCCCGCCCCCTTTAGCGATGAGACAAGAGGGTCGTCCCAAGCCCAAAATCGCCCAATTAGTCCAAGTAAAAAGGTGGATATGATTGCAAAATGAGGGAAGACCGATCATTACCGCTATCATCCTTCCTAGGGACTCGGTCCTTTAGTAGGCTATTCACGGTAACGATCGGAAAAAGGCTTATTTTTTGAGTGGGTGAGAATCTTTTTGTGAGATGGTTTTCTTTTTGGCATTTTTCTCATTTGCATTGGCTTTTTAGTTCCTATGCCACTTCTTTTTCTTCTTTTGTATTTTGTTTTTGACTTGTTGTGCCTTTTCTTTTTCTTCATTATTTTCTTTCTTTTCTTTCTTTATTTTTCTCTTTTTCTTTCTTTTGACCTTGCTTGCCTTTTGGATAATTTTGTTTTGTAGGCATTTCTTGCAACCAAGTGAGAATTTCAACAATTTGCAACTTATTTGTGGACATGTGCAGGAGGTAGGGAAATAAATGGGATTGTCAGGAGCGTGCTTTCCCTTCAAACCCACAAAAAGGGGGAAAACTTGGACTAGTCAAAGCAATTCCGAACACGGTCACCTAAGGGACGGGACTCGGCAACCAATGCCTTTTCACACCGTGGGTGGTCATAGTGGTCAAAATGCAAATCCCGTAG
Source organism: Agrostemma githago (assembly GCA_958450325.1). Taxonomy (NCBI): domain Eukaryota; kingdom Viridiplantae; phylum Streptophyta; class Magnoliopsida; order Caryophyllales; family Caryophyllaceae; genus Agrostemma; species Agrostemma githago. The sequence continues at coordinate 29,095,957 of OY288260.1, read as the reverse complement.
TAAATCCCTAGTAGACTAGGTGGTCTCAAGGTAAAGGACCAACGAAACTATTGATTTAGGGTCATTCTACTAGACTAAAGTCCAAGACTCGATTCACATCACTAGGAAGGGAAAGTAAACTCTTGCGACCTAGCCTCAAAACCGGGTTTTCGAAAACCTTTTATTATAAAATACACAAACTAAACAAGACACAACAAGAACGAAAGAAAATGAGACACACACAACAAAACGAAACAAAATAAGAGAAAAGAAAAGAAACATGCAAACACAACAAACACCACCCCGAAACATCCACATAAGCAACCAAAACAACCACAACTTTCAACAAGCTCCACCCGAGCACACATCATCACAAATCTCCTCCAAACTCCACAAGAGACAAAGAGGAAAAAAGATAGAATGACGTTACCGTATGTCTTGAGCTTTCCGAAAATTACGGCGATCAAGGAACCTATAAGGAAATGGGGAGGCAAAACACACAATACAACAAAAAATACGACACAACGACACAAAAAGGAAAAAAACACAAAAGAAAGTCTTTTTGATTTTTGTGAAATTTTTAAAAAATTTAGGATTTTTTAAGATTTTTCGAAAAAACTACGAAAATAAAACTAAACTATACTAGGATATCGCTCCCCCACACTTAAACAAAGAAATGTCCTCATGCTCAATCGGTAGTGTGTGGAGACACTAAAAAGAAGAGAAACTACGAAAATAAAACTAAAAATCAAAAAGAGAAGCGAAGAAAGGGTAGAATTTGTCCGGCCGGGGTGTAATCAAGTCACCATGGGCCGAGACAAGAAAAGATATGGATGGGGGAAGAAATAAAAGGAAATGGGAGGGGAGGACTAGGTGTAATCAAGTCACCTAGCCCGGATTCCGCCCGAATCCGACTAAATCCTAACAAAAGAAAGAGAAATCAAAGAAAAAGTGAAAATACTTGCAAATTTAGATTCGAAATGACTCTCGATGTAGTCACGTCATCGAGAGTTGGGAGCAAAGACTACCAAGGCCCGAGGGCCACCATGACTCAAAAATGGATAAAGGGAAGGGGAACACATAAAGGGAGACAAGTCATAAAAGACGAAAAAGAAAGGATAGTTGCCGTACCAATCGTTTAGCAACTCACTAACTCCACCGTCTCAATGTTTGATATCGGCACCTCACTTGTCTTCATCATTGTTATTCCTCTTCATTCTCAATATGGTTGCATGGTTGAAGTACTAGGCTTGCAATGGTATAAGGAGGTGGGATTTGATGTGAAACTCGGTATTTAGTGAAGATAAAGGTGCATAAATAAAGTGTAGGGATCATATTATAGTTGCAAGGGTGAGTAGGGAGGTTGGGAGGGGGTATAAAGCGGTTGGGTGGGCTCAAATGACGAAGAGAAGGCAAAAAGGGGAGGCCGAAACCCATCCCGGCCGAGATGGCCCCATCTCGGTCGGGATGGTCCCTTCCCGGTCGGGATGGGTAGTCAGTAGCTCCAGATTCCACGCACACTTCATCTCGGTCGAGATGAAACCCTTCTCGACCGGGATGACTCTTCTAGGCCTTCAATCCACTTGATAGCTCCACCCACAAGTCAACTAATACCTCGGGATCTCGAATCCCGTCCCTAAAAGCTTGTTAAAAGCTTCAAAAACCGACTTCCTTGCCCAAGATCCAAGCTTCTATCATCAACTACTCCTCTCAAAACTTCAACTTCACTATCAACCTATCAAATATGATCAATAAACACATCAAACTCCCACCCCTCACATCGCTCATCAAATACCAAACGACAAGAGTTCCACAAAAGACACAAAACCTAGAAACAAACCACACAAATACAAACACAAGAACTCTAAAGAAGAGGAAAGAGGAATATACAACATGACGGTTCTTTAGGAACTCCGTCAAACCGAGAATGGTGGACTCCTCCTTCTTATCCATAGCCATCAAGGGCTCGGAGGAGCAAGTCAAATGCTCGAGCCACATCATAATGAGGGCTCATTGAGTACCCGAGCCAAGCAATCCTCCAAAGCCTCCAAGCCGGAAGCGAGAAGTAGTCATCCAAAGACCCAACGTCATCTTGGTCTTCTAGTACAACCAAGGCTTGAATTTCTAACACAAGGGTCAAAAGGGAGTTTAACCCTCTTCTTTTCATCAAGCAAACCCAAGTCATCAACAAGTTACGGCCCAATTTCTCCCAATCCCAAAACATCGTTCTTCCCCACATCATCAATAAGAAGAGATTTAAAACTCATACAAGTGGTTTCAACCTCCTCTAAACCAAGATCCAAATTATACGCAACGGGTTCACAATATTCAATTGGATTGTCACATATGGGCGACTTGATTTCATCATTCATGTCCCATGACTTCACAACACTTATCACCTCACTCAACTCATCCCAAAGTTCAACATCCTCAACAATAGGCTCATAAGAAGCGGCATGAAGCTAAAGAGGAGGGCAAGCGGAGGGGACTGAAGGTAACCATAGAGGGGGTAGACTCTTGAATTTTCTCTATTATATCTGTGTTTTCATCAATGGAACTCTTCAAATTCCCACTATCCTCACCCAATTCTTCACCCAAGGATTATCTCCTCATTCGTCTCCTCTTGGGTAGACGATAGAGGTTCTTCAAAGCAAGCTTCGCATACAAAAGGAACTTCATTGGCGGCTTCATGATTAGGTTGCTCCCTTTGCTCAAGTGAGCACCCTTCATCTAGTTGTGACGTTCGGGATAAAAACATTACGGTTTTAACCGCTAACGCATTTAATCGAGCATCCATCGCCTCGTTTTCCCTTTGATATTGGGCCATGAATTCATCTTGGTTCTTTTGCATTTGAATGGCCATTTCTTGTTGGCTCCTTTGCAATTGAAGAAACGATTGATATAACTCCAAGTTGGGCATTTGGTGGTCATTGGGGTTTTAGAATGCGACTTGTAAACCTTGATGATGCCCAAGGGGTGGGGCATCATATTGTTGGTAGTTAGGTTGAGGTGATTGGTAATATGGTTGGTTTTGGGGAAATTGGCTTCCATATGGATAAATATGATAAGGAATGGTGGGTTCACGATGGTAATTTGAGTAATAACCACCACGATCACAAGGTTGATAAGCACTCACTTGATGGAAGCCACTTCCATATCCTTGAAGCTCATACCCACGGGTTTCTTGATTACCCGATAAAGCTTGGTGGTAGCTAAGAGACATCATGGCATAGTCTCGATTCATGGAGGAAGAGGAGTAGCTCATGGCAGCTTCTATGGGTGGGGAGTTTAGATCAAACCTCATGCTATACTCGAAAATCGTGGCTCGTACACGGTTGAGGACCTCTCAATCTAGAAACCGCCCGTTAAAGCGGCTCTAAGTTTTAAAGAAGAAGATGGTCACCACCTCTAGGCACAAACTGTAGACTAAGAGCAAACGTGAGAAGTCTAGTGCTTTTTGGGCACTAGACAAGAAGGAAATAAACTTCGCACACACAAGAAGCAAAAGAACAAAAAGAAAAACACAAAAACAAAAGACAAAGTCAAGTAAATAGGCAAACAAAGTCTAAACTAGCACCGTCCCCGGCAACGGCGCCAAATTGATGGGAAGGATTTGTCGTGGATCCCCATCAACAAATAAAAACCAACTAGACCTAACAAGTAGATAGGGTAAGTCGGGTCTAGTCCACGGGGACGGTAAAGAGGGTTTGGACTAAGTTTCACCTAAACACTTGACTAGGTCTCAAAGCTAAGCTAATCTAGAACGATAGGAAGGGGGATAACACTATGACTAGGACTAAGCTAAGGACAACAACTAAGGCTAAATGATTCAAATAACTAAAGGAACAATGACTAAGATGTTGAAGAAATCAAACAAGGAAAGAATAGGGTTAGGTCGGGTTCATAAGTGTAGTAGGATAGTTGGGTGATCGATGGTGGAAGGTTCACCTAGTTACTAAGGTTAGTCCGCGCTCTCCCGTCAAAGCCAATGTCTGCACTCTCGTGTCAAAGACAAAACCCGAATACTTATGCAAGATGTTACTCAAAACACAAGGATTCAACCACAAATCAATCACACAAAAAGAAGAGGAAGACAAGCAAGAGAAGTATTTGCAACTACTACTCTAACAAGCAATTCATCAAACACATGGTATGCATAACATGTGACTAGTAACAATGAATCCACCTTTACCCATAACCAAACCCTAATCATCCATAATCAACACTTAATCCCCCTACTAACCCCACGAAAAGTCTACTCACACATGTTCAAACTAATACTAACACAAAGAAAGGAAAACAACACAAGCAACAAAACATTCATAATGAAACTAGTAAAAACAATGAACAATGAGCAAAACAATGAATAAAGATTAAAACTTGAATGATAAAACAAAGATTAAAATAAAGGAGAAGAGAAATTATACCAAACTAGTAAGGAGGAAAGATTGAAACTTGTAATAATAAGAAAACCCAAATACATCAACCAAGGTTGTCAATCTTGGTTGGATTCTTCAAGAATTCACTTAGTACAAGGATTAAACTAAGATTAACGATTAACTAAAGACTAATCTACACTAATCTAGGCTAATCTAGGCTAAAGTAGTCTAGGGTTTAGTGGGTAATGTCTAAAATTTCATAAGATTAAAAGAGGGGGAGTACACCGGTGATGATCTCGTGAGGTACACCGTAGCGGCAGATGATGTTATTTTGTAAGAATTTCACTACTTTTTTTGAGGTTAGTACGGTGTAAGAGGAGGCTTCTACCCATTTGGTGAAGTAATCGACGGCCAGTAAAATAAAGCAGTGCCCACCGGTCCCAGATGGGTGGACTTTTTCTATGATGTCTATTCCCCAAGCAGAGAAGGGCCAGGGTGTGGATGTGGTGTGTAGAGGATATGGAGGTAGGTGTTGGATGTTTTCAAATATTTGACAATTGTGGCAATGACGAACATGATGTCGACAGTCTGCCTCTAAGGTAATCTAATAATAGCCCAGTCTCATTATTTTTCGGGCTAGTAGGTGTGCACTCATGTGGGGTCCGCACTCTTCGTCATATACCTCTTCCATGACTCTCTCGGTTTTGTTTTAGTTTATGCACCTAAGGAGGACTCCTTGTGGGTACGTTTGTATAGTAGTCCTTGATTCAGGACGTAATGGGTGGCTTGTATTCGTAGGGCTCTTTTGTTCTTGGTGTTAGTGCCGGGCGGGTAACCCGTGGGTTTTCTACGCAGATAGGCATAGAGAAAAGGTGATCGGGCATGTTTATCAGGGAGGCTAGTTTGCATAATGCGTCAGCGAATTGGTTTTCTTCGCGGGGTATGTGTATGAAGTCAATTTCGGTGAATTCTCGGGACATTGTTTCCACCTTGGTTTGGTATGGGGTTAGGCTTTCGCTATAAACTTTCCAGGTACCCGTGGCTTCGTTGACTACTAGGGATGAATCTCCGTGTACTCTAAGGTTTTTAACTCCTAGAGATATGGCTGTTTTTAGACCTACTAGGCGAGCTTGGTATTGGGTTATGTTGGGGAAGTTTTAGTTGGATGAAGGTTCGTTCGTTACGAGTTCATTATTGCTTGGTGATGGGTCGATCCTAGGGTTGTTGTTCCCGATCTCTTCTTTAGGGTGAAGCTAAGTGGGCCGTCTGTTATAGCCCTTGTTTTAGTTAATTGTCAATCGATAGTTGGCATAAAGTCGAGTTTCTAAGCGTTTAAAGTAAGTTGTTGAAGGAAGGATAAGCGATTGTCGAGGCACGTTTGTAAAAAGAAAGAGTTGTTTTATTGATAATAGTAGTAGACGGGCTAGATGCCCGTGATTTTGTTCTGGGGAAGGTGGAGGACATGTCCCTCGCACCTCCCTGGACTCGATAAGGGAAAGAAAAAGACAAAACATTTATTATTATTATTTTAGTCTAGGCCCTATGATGAACTAGACTCTTCCTAAGACCGGTAATGCGGCCCGATCACGTTGCGATGTTGACCCCCTACGCTCCCCGGGTCTCAACGTTTGTCATATCTTTCTGAGGATGCTGCCCTTGAGCGGCGCCTGGAGGTGGCTCTTGGGGCCGACTCGTTGAGGGGTTTGAAGTGACTCGTGACGACTACAGACGTTACTATTTCTCCCTTGGCAACCGAAAAGGTGAAATCTGTCTTTTGTCGTTTTGTCGGGGAGTATGATTCTGCTTCGATTAGGTTTTGGACGGCGTGCTTCAATGAGAAACACGCCTCAGTGTCGGGCCCATTGCCTTGGTGGAAGAGACAGTAAGCATTAGGACTCCATGTTTTACTCCTTTTACCAATCCGTGTGTCTGGATTGGGACCCAGAGGTTTGAGTTGCCCTTGATCTATCAAGTGTTTAAGAGTCTCAGTATACGTTGAGCCGAGTTTGGTAAACTCTTTGCGGGGTGTTTTGGCTTTGTTAGGTAGTATCTTTTGGGGAGTCGAGGTTATTTCTTTGTCGTTCTCGGGGGATCTCGCCCGTACGGAGTACCTGGGTGATCCGCTCGGGGTGTGAGTATGATAATTGATCGAACTGGCATTTGATTCGCTTTCTGTGCCCTCGTTTTCGAGGAAGTTGAGGCGGCTATCGATATGATGCACGAAGCTGGTCAAGCGGTCTACTGAGGTACGGACATCGTGGACCACTTGGGTTAGGGTATTGACATCAATGCAGAGGTTTTCGATCACTCCTGGGTCTGATGACATGTTGAGGGACTTAATTCTGTAAGACTAAGTCAAGGGTTAGGACGGATTTATCGGACGACTTAGGGACTCGGGGAATGCTCGTAGTGGAAATGAGACCCTTGACTCGCGTGTGCATACGGTCGCTGGTCTTAGGAACTCGGGTGCTTTAGACTCTGGGTATATTCGGCGAAACTCCTAACGAGTTTTAAATCTCTGTACCGAGACGATTTGACACAGGCCTCAGAGGTGAGGCATAAAGAGGACTTCTCGAAATGAGATGACCCGAAATCTAAAACCTTGAGTAGGGGTGATCCTAGTAACTAACACAGACAGTTAATCACATGGTTGTACGACGTAAGAAGTTGATCGCGGTCGCGGCTCAGAATCAAAGAACTTTGGTATATGCTTTTGAAAACGACCATTCTTTGCGGGGTAAAATTCTCTTCTTCTTTTTTGGAAAGGACGATTTGTAAAATTTAGGTGACGATGGTGTGGTGCATCGTTCGTGGTGTGAAAGTGTGTTGTTGTAGGTGTGCATTGGGAATCCGACGATAGCAATAGTGTAAAGGTTTTCTTTTCTTTTTTTTGAAAGGAACACGGTTCTTAGGGGAACCGGTTTTGAAAATGATGACGTGATGATTTTATCGAGACTACTATTAATTAGTAAGTTCGATACTCATAACGGATGTGTGTGGTGTTTTAAAGGGTGTGACTAAATCCTTATTAAGGGTTTAGGTAGTGAATAGTTTTTTTTAGAAAAAAGCTTTTAAAACTAGTGATCCACGTTTGTCGGTTGCATTAACTAGCATTTGACGGTGGAGAGTGATGTATTATGAAAAGCGTTTCGAGAATGTAACCATTTTGGATTCCTTGACTTCATTAATTGAAGCGTCGATTGTGTTAATGGTATGTGTGTAAAAAACATTTTTTTTTCGAAAATAAAATGTAACCGTTTGGTGTACCCTGATCCCAGCATTGATGGTGAGTCTAGGTGGTATTAACAGTATTTGTTGTTGACGGGTTTTCCTTTGGCCAAGGTGATGGCACTAAAAAACATTATTTTTTGAAAGTGGTGAGTGTAAAATTTGCCATGATAACGGCGTCTAAAAATTCTTCTCCCTTTTTTTAGAAATCATGATTTGACTGGAGTATCGGTGTTTAAAAGGTCGTTTTGAAAAGATGAGGTATTTTTCAAAAACGGAATTGGGTGCAGTTGAATATGTTGGCGTTGTTGAATCCAGATTTTTAGTGTTTTATTTGGGTTGGTTTGTTTAAACACGCTACACATAACTAGGAATGCATATACTCATGCAGGATGCATACATAGGTAAGTTAGGGTAGGCTACCGCCCACGAATAGTCTTTACTTAGGCATTGACAATTATCTGGGGAGACGAGTGTCATACCGTCCGTTAGGAACTATCCGCTTATTATTCCCGCGGAATACGCATTAGGCGGTCGGAGCGTCAATCGAAGATCTCTCCGCGTGTCCCTAAAGATCTTACCGCGAAGAGGTCGATTGGTCCTAATATCGGTTAGGGTGGGCTTTTTAGGGCCAAAACCTGTAGTGACCACAACTAGGAACTAAGAAATGAGCTTCACCGACCTCGTTCAAGTTACACCACCACTGGAAACTTGTTTCCAAATCCCCAGCGGAGACGCCAAACTGTGGACGTCCGTCCGCACCGCCCGGCGCCCCGTGTGGGACCGACCCAGTTTTTCAACGTGTGGCGGCGGGCACCCACGCGGCCCCCTCCCTATCGGGGGCCGGTCCGATCTCGCGTACGGGGCGATGTTTCGGACCTCGATTCGGATGACGATCCGGACTTGTACTAGACGGGTGAGGGTACCCGTGTTTCCGTTTGGGAATCGATCGAGTCGTGGTTGTAAATGTTTAAAGGCCGATTTATTTGGTAAGGTGACCTTTTTAGTGAACTGAATTCGTTGCCGATCTGTGGTCTCGCCACCGAGTCAATTAAGGGGACTCGGAAACCATTCAAGTGAACTTTGATCCCTTGCCGGCTCAAAGCTGAGTGGCACGGGACCTAAAGATAAAGACTTGTACCCTTAATCACTCCATGCCTGGAATGACTCTCATTGCCAATGGTTTCGGACATCCGGAAACTGTCGATTCTGAGTAAGGGGTGAGGGTACGTATTGGGAAGCCAACATCCGACAGATGTCAACACCCAATCCCGCCCGCACTATAGCGCCCTCTACTAATCAATCGGTGGGCTGATAACCTAGTTCTTTTGTTGTGGTGGAAATACTATAACAACCGTTGTTTTAACCCTATACCTTTTGTTACGTCGGTTGTTTAAAGACAAGTAAGTTATATCGTCAAAGTAGTTGTGTTTACGTTCTTTGCATGCGATTTCACGTGACAAGCAGGCCATAAAAAGATGCACGTAGGAAAGTAGATAGTACTAGTATTATACGTATTAGCAAATCAGTTTTAACGCGATAATACGGATATTAGTCATTCTCGGGGTATACCTTACCTGGTATTCTGCTTAAGATGCGTCGATCCGGTATTAATAAAGATGCGTCGAACCTAATAAGGCGAGCACCTGGACTAATATGGAACCCGACCATCACTTTGTTCAATTTTAGCTGATTTACGTTTTGAATTCCGTGTTAAGTGATTTAGCATGCGATTATAAGGTCATAAAAGCAATATATCATACGAAAAACTGTAAATGCGAATGAAAGTAAATCACGTTGTGAGGAGTTGCACCCTCGGAGTATACACTAGATGGGACGCGATGCATAGATAGTTTGAGAACGGATCTCGGAATTACTCGGGTCTATTTAGTGTATTTTTAGTGTTTGCGGTTGAGGTTGGGACGTTACGTATTTTAGTCGGTGTTTCTGGACCTAGCGTCCACATCTAGTGTTGTCGTAGTGCATAATAACAGAAAGTACGAATATGAAAAGTTTTGTTTAGATGGCAACCTAGTGACGACTCGACTTCAATAGGCGGATCCTCCTAGATTGACCAGCGATTCCGGCAGAGCTCCGTTACCGTTGACCCTTCCTGCGGCTACTCCGGCAGAGCTTCGTTGCTATGGACTGATTCTGCGACTAATCCGCCAGAACTTCGTTACTAGACTTGAGTTAGTCGAACACAGACTCCTCGGTATCGAGTGGGGTGCTCGAAAGTGAGGAGTAGCGTTGATGTCGCTTTTTTATCGAAACGACGATCAAGTGGACCGTTTGCCTCGGGCGTCGGAGTGCGAGCCCTTAGCGAGAGATTAAACGGAGAAGAGAAGATGAGATGTTGTGTCGAATGAATGAGGTGAGGGGGTATTTATAGATGTTTTCGGCCCTCGTCACTCATATGGGTGCCTGAGCTGAGGCGCCCCGAGACTCAGGCGCCTGGGCTTAGGCGTGGGGAGACCAAGACGCGTGAGGTTGGGCGGTTGGGATTTTGAGGATATGATTTTGATACTTTCCAAAACCCTGGGACGGGTGTATGATACAAAGCTTGGGAGCTAAGGCTTCCGTGCGTGCCACCCTAGCGCCGTGAACATTAGTGGGCCTCGGGTGTGCATCCCGAGGTTCGCTTAGCGCGGTGTTGACTCGGTTCGAGTTTCGGGACCGACTCGGGGTCCCGGTGTCAGAATTGACTCTAATTAGTGTCTACGCAACCGCAACGACACGACTAAGGCTGCCATCATGTTAGTTTAATTTGCCCGAGTAATTTATTTGATCTGTTCCGTAGAAAAACTACTTGAAACATCGCGAACTCGTGTCGCGTTGCAGTCCTATCGTCATCGGGTGTTTGTTGGGCACTTCTGCAGCCACCAGGTCCAAATCTAGGTGTCTAGAGAAACCATCCTTGGCCAACCGGGGCGCTACTCCCGGTGTTATAGGCCCCCCGGGCCACCCCAAAGTGCCTACTCGAACAAGGATTTGCTTGCAAGAACTATTGTCTAATACTCCTTAACAGCTAATTAAAGTCTAATTGTGATTTAGGTCGGGTTTGGGTTGACTCGAGTCGACTCTAAAAAAGCGGGTATTACTATCTACCTTCCTTAAAGGAACTTCATCCTGAAGTTCACCCACCTTAACTCTCACCCAACACAACCAATTAATTTACCGAGACACGAACGAACCAATCAACTCGGACTATGGTGAAGTACTACTATCATCACCTACCCAATGCGGCACAACTAACGCGAATAATACAATAACAATGCAATAAATGAATACACTAGGTGATAGAAAGCGTTTTACCCTCCTTAAAGCGAGGGGTGCGTCCCCGTAACTGAACTATATACCTGGTCAAACAGATGAGGATACCGTTCCCGCATGTATGCTTCAGTCTCCCAGATAGCTTCTTGAACATTGTGGTTGGACCGCAATACTTTGACTGGCGTCGTCTCCCCCAATCTAGTCTTCCGAACCTTCCAGCCAAGAATCTCCTTATCAACTTCCACATAGGCCAAGGAGTCCTCCAACTCTATCGTCTCGGGCAATGATGTGAGACGGATCACTAAAGTATTTTGGAAATTCTGAGACATGAAATACGTTGTGGACCTTATCAAGTGCTTGTGAAAGTGCTAACCTGTAAGCCACCTCCCCAACTCTATCCAAAATCTCATACGGTCCGATGAACTTCTAACTCAACTTACCCTTGTTCCCGAACCGCATTACACCTTGCATTGGGGAGACTTTAAGTAGCACCTTGTCACCAACTGCGAATTAAACATCTTTGCAGTGTAGGTCAGCATAACTCTTTTGACGATCATGGGCCGCTTTCATCTTCTATATATCTATTACCTGAACTTGTGCCACCATATTCTGAATCATATCTGGTCCCAACACAATGGCGTCTGTCACATCATCGCAACACATAGGGCTTCGACACTTCCTCCCATACAATGCCTCAAATGGTGCCATCCGGATACTTTCATGATAACCGTAGTTATACTATCAGATACATCTTATCCTCCTAAGAACCACCAAACTCTAATGTGTAAGCCCGTAGCATATCCTCCAAGGTCCGGATAGTTCTCTCAGTCTATCCGTTCGTGGCTGGATGGAAAGCAGTGTTCATCTTCAACTTAGTACCCAAGGAATTCTGCAGTTCCTACCAGAATTTAGATATGTATCTCGAATCCGATCTGACATAATATCTTTTGGTACCCCATGCAGCTTTAATATGTTGCTCTTGTATGCCATGGCCAACTGTGCCTTACTCTACGTATATTTCATTGGAATGAAATAAGCCGTCGTTGTGAGATGATCCACAATCACCCAAATCATGTCATTCCCCTTTTGAGTTCGTGGGAGTCCGATAATAAAGCCCATCGAGATCGAATCCCATTTCCACTCTGGCACATCGAGTGGTTATATTTTCCCATGTGGTCTTTTGTGTTCACTCTTGACTTTCTGACCAGTCAAGCACTTCGATACAAACTCAGCCACCTCTCTCTTCATGTTGTCCCACCAGAATGTCTTCCTCAAATCCTTATAGAGCTTGTCCCCACCCGGATGCACCGAGTAAGGAGTACATTGTGCCTCAGTCAACATCCTCTTTTTCACTAGCATCTTCTTCCTTTCCTTTTTGGATATTTTCTCTAAGATTTCCCTCTTTCATTTTTGATACAAAATACATGGATATTATTAACCCAACTTTTACTCCACTCAACCACAACCGCAACCACATATTCTCCCTCCCTAAAACTTTGTGACCCAAAGGATCAAGAACATCATAGTGAAAAGGAGAGAGTACTATTCAAACTATTTTCACAAAGGTACCTCGAGTGAACGTCCGATGACGCTAAATCGAGCATCGTAGGCGTTAATGGCCAAACTACGATGCCGAAATGCAAAGGACCAAATTTTCGCGATGACAAGTCATCATCGACTTAAAAGAAGTATCCAATGATGCCAGTTTGAACATCGTAAACTCTAATAGTCAAAACAAAATGTAAATAGTGCAAAGAATTTAACATTTGTTATAACGAATCTATCTTTTCAATTGAACGCATTTGACATATTGTTTTGCCTAAACTCTGAAAAGACGCCCATTCAGGCGCATGGTTTGTGGCGCCTCACAATTGAGGCGTGCGGTATCTTGCATTTGAGGTGCAGGGCGCCTCATGGCGTGCGTCTGTTCTAACACTTATTCGCGATCGTGGAATAAATTATCGTATGTATTCGACATGTTATTTATTTATTCTCCTAGATGTTCGATATCGATTCGGTAATCAAGAATCGAATGTAAGGAATTATCTAATGATGACTTACAACGTGCACCCGTTGACGCTAACTGACCATTGCAACCATTAATAGCCAAATAACGATGCCCAAAATTCCGAGGGATTAAATTTCATGATTAACAAATCAACGTGTGCCAATCAATCGCACATTTCTTCCTAAATATCATTATCGTCACGTACAATATTGATATCATTTTCCTTTACGATTTAGAACGAATACTCGTTGTTGATAAATCAATTACCGTAGGATATCATTAGCCAAACGACGGTATCGAAACGCGCAGGGTCTAAAATTCATAATGATAAGTTGAGGCGAGACGTTCCAAGACGCCCGGACCAAGCTAGCATCACGCTTTGGTCCTAGCCTCTTCCAATTAAGGTGTGTCAGCTCTTGCACCTTAGGGTCGAGTTGCATGCCCCCATGTGCTTGTGTCCTAGGGCACATGAAGCCGTGGACTAGATCCTTCATCCTCTGATCAATATATATGTAATGCAATACGTAGCTAATCAGAGTCTGTCCAATATTTTCTATTTACGAGTCCATATATAGTTTACATTTACCATTCAAAATTCAGTATTATACAATCATTTTTCGTAGTGTGAATTCGAGTTTTATTCCATCCCTGTAGCTTATAATTTACATTTCAAGTTATTTATTTCGTTGTTTGGCATTTACCAACGTTTTCTAAATCAACCCACATGCTAAATCCAACTTCAAAAAAATACAAGATGCATTAAACGATGTAGTACAACATACAATAATTCACATGTCTAGATTCAAAACAATGGTTGTCATGCATTAAATCGTCTTACTAACGTGTGCACTTAAACACCAATCGACATTTTAGTAAAGTTCGCTATATGCGGGCGGGGTTGGGTATCCTTCGTGGGCTTCCCAACATGTACCTTCACCCCTTACTCTGAATCTTCGGTTTTCGGATACCCGAAACCATTGGTCACGAGAGCGAGTCATACGATATTTGACATTCGGTATTCGATATCCGATATATAAAGAGACGAGCCCCTAAGCCCTAGTACTATTTGGCAAACTATGCTTTGTGCGTGGTATAGCCTAAGTATAGAGTGGGATCGAACGAGTCCGCACTCCCACAAAGTTTGGTGGCGACTCCACTTCGATCTCAATTTCAATTCGAGAAACTATCTCACCACGAGATGAATTCGCCTACCCAAACCCGCGTGTGGACTCAAAGAGGTAGACTTTGCCTTGTCCACAGTCAAGACAGTAGCATTGACATCAAATTATTGTTTTTCTTTGGTCCTTGGGTCATCCAAACGAAGTTTTCCACTCACTAGAACAGTTGATATTTCGACCCGTTAACGGAACCGAAAATAATTCTGCAAATTCTTCCACAGTCTCTTTCACAACCCGACCATTAAATTGAGTACTAAGAATGAACGCTCTTTTATACCAAAAATGAACTGTAAAACTGAACAATTTTATCGAATACACTAGACCTCTAAAACTCCCTATTTCTCCCCATTTTTGTCTTGTGAGAAAATCATTAATGAAATCAAGACTTGCATGTGAATTGAGCCAAGAATTGAGTAGTACCTACCCGAATGAATAGGTTAATGAGCAAATTTCTGAATTTTCCCAAATTCGTCATTTGTGAACTCGAGTTTTGATAGCCCGTCTGTTGTTAGTGCAGCTTCTACCTTCCCCATAAGAACATGGTGTTTTTCCCCAAAATATTATTCATTAGACAATCTGAGCTCTCTTTCCTTTCCCTTGCATGGCACCGGTTTTAGTGTTCTTGGTTTTGAATTTTTTGTTTTTGATTCAAACAAAGGCCATGGTAATTTCAAGAAAGTGTAAAAGGGAGGAGAGTGACGGTTAGGGTAAGGAGAGGTGCTGAGGGTAATTAAATTGATGTGATAGGTTAGGCATAGTAGAGGTTAAAGTAGTAGGTAGGGTGGCGTGTTGGTGTAGGTGTAGGAGTATATAATGATGGATATTTCTTGTAATTAGGAAACGTGAGACTAGGTATTTTTTTAGGATTTTTTTTTTCTCACGTGCCTCATATCTCACCCATAAATCGAGTTTGTATATGATTCAAATATGGTAAGTATATGGTTAATCCAACTCCTAAGGTAATATTTTGTGAGGGAATCAAAAAGAATATTTTGGTATATCATTGGATAAGTCACATATTTACAGAAAATATTTAAGTCACGAAACATTTAAAATTCATACAAGCAATGCTATGAACCGAGGATGATGATATAAGTTTTCAAATGATAATCAAGTCGTTGAGAAAAATTTACCTGACATAGCTCTAACTGCCACCAGTTAAACCAATTTCTAATCGCAGAGTCTCAAATCGTTCTCGAGCTAACGACTTCGTTAAAATATCTGCGAGTTGATTGTCAGTTGAACAGAACTCCACAGTAATATTCCCTTGTTGAACATGCTCTCGTATAAAATGATGTCGAATGTCAATATGTTTAGTACGTGAGTGTTGAGCAGGATATTTAGCAACTATTATTGCACTTGTATTATCACAATAAATTGGTACGCAATTAATTTCTAAACCATAATCAAGATTAACCAAGAAGAAACTAGGGTTAGGGTTTCCTCTGGCGACGCAGGAGGCGATTCCCTCAACCCCATGGCACGAAATTGTGCATTCAAAACGAAGAGGAAGACAAGTTCGCACGTTAAGAATGGAGGGGAGGGCTCTACAAGTGAGAATAGGGACCAAGGAGTAAAGCCCAAGGGACCTAACGTGGAGGAAGCAATACGTATAAAACCCATGCATGAGGTGAATGGGATTCCAGGGCTGGATTTTAGGGATGACGTTGATGCTAGGGATTCCTCGAATGGCATCTGGATTACCCAACGTGGGAATAAGAAGGTAATTGCTAATAATGTAACGGAGACTGAGGAGGATGATATGCTCGAATTCTCTGATGATGATACAAAAGAAGAGGTGGAATATTGGTCTAACGTAGTATTTTGCTATATCCTTGGAAAAAATCCCCCTTGGGAGGTTGTTCAAGGGTATATTAAGAGAGTATAGGGGAAGGATGGGATTGACAAGATATCATTTCTCCCTAATGGAGTGTTCCTTGTACGATTCAAGGACGTGAATGCAAGGGATCAGATGTAATTCTTCAAGCAAGGTACCATATGTTTGATAATAAACCACTTATTGTCAGATAGTGGCAGCAGGATTTGAATCTCCTTAAGGAGGATATCAAAGTGGTACCTTCGTGGTCAAGATTACATGATCTCCCATTGAAGTAGTGAGGGAGGTACCTCCCAAATATTGCTAATTTGGCAGGGAAGTACGTCAAATCTGATCCTACTACAACGGACAAGAGTAGATTGGGATATGCGAGAGTGCTAGTAGAGCTTAAATTAGGGGAGGAACTACCTGAATATGTGAAGTTTAAGAATGTTAATGGGGAGGTAGTCAAAATCAAGGTGGAATATGAGTGGCGTCCAATCTTGTGTTCGAAATGCAAAGGAATGGGCCACAAAATGAAAGATTATAGAAAAGGAGCTGCCACTAAGAGTGGACAGACAAAAGTTTGGAAGCCAAAGCCCAAGGGGGTTCTGGCTCCTTTGAGGGGTGTTATCAGGGCTAGGTCACCCGATTTATCTCCATCAAAGGTGCTGATTACTACTAATGTAGGAGAGAAAACATATGCTGAAGCTTTGGAGAAGTCTCGAGTTCCTGAGAGTCCTATTGATCTTGATGATGGTAACCCCTCTAACTATGGTTTAAATGATCCTCGGATTTTGGAATGTTAGATGTTTGAATAGTGTAAATAAACAGCGTGAGGTGAAATGTTTTTTGCATAATAAAGGAGTAGGCCTCTTTGGTTTGCTTGAGACAAAAATAAAACCTATGAATATAGGAAGTATTTCTAATAAAATGTTAGAGGGATGGGTGTGTTACTACTAATGGTCACATTAATCCAAGTGGTAGGGTGTGGCTGATTTGGAATCCTACCCTTGTATGATGTGCCACCTCTTTTCTATGGGGCTCAACTTATAAATTGTAAGGTTACTTACAGACCTTCTGGTCAATGCTTTTGCTACACCATGGTGTATAGTTACAATGATGGAGATGGCGGGAGGGAGCTCTGGGGGCAACTTCAGGATATAGCTGCTTCTATTCAGGGGCCTTGGGCGGTTGGGGGAGATTTTAACATTGTTATATATCATGATGAACGCTTAAGGGGACAAACCAAGCAAGTGGATATAGATGAGTTTGTTCATTGTTTGAGTAGGTGTGACCTGGTGGACATTAAAGCTACTAAGGCATGGTTTACTTGGACAAATAAGCAGGAAGTTAACTCAAGGAAATACAGTAGATTGGAAAGGTTCTTGGTGAATGAGGATTGGGCTAATCAGTTTGAGGATTACCAGGCTCATTTTCACCCGGAGGGTTTGTTTGATCACACACCTTGTACGATGCAAAGTGTTAAATTGGAGGATGGGAGGAGATCTAGCTTTAAGTATTTTCAGATGTGGGGAGCAACTTCTTCTTTTGCAGCTACTGTTAGTAAGGCATGGGAAATGCTTGTATCTGGGACAAAGATGTTTTGCTTAGTTAAAAAACTCAAGAACCTCAAGAAAGGGCTTATGAGGCTTAATGGAGAGCATTATTGTGACATTGAACAGCAGGCTAGTAAGGCGGCTTACCATTTGGAAGATATACAAAATGCTATTGCAGAGGGAGGCCTTACTGAACAGCTTATCATGCAAGAACATCAAGCTCACATGGAGTATATGCGGGTCATTAAAGCTAGGGATAGTTTCTTAGCTCAGAAGGCCAAGGTTAAGTGGATGGAGGAAGGGTATGCGAACACTCATTATTTCCATCAATCTATCAAACAGAATTTGACCAGAAAGAAGGTTACTCAAGTGAAGAATTTGAAAGGAGATATATGTTCTAATAACTCTAGAATTCATGATGCTTTTCTGGAGTTTTATAGGGGTTTACTGGGTGCTACGAAAGAGGTTCAGCAGGTTCAATCAGTGGTTATTGATCAGGGTCCTCGATGTAATGTCCAACACCATGAATGGTTGTTGAAGCCTATAACTGATGCAGAGGTAAAGCAGGTGGTATTGTCTGTGCCTGTGGACAAAGCGCCAGGGCTAGATGGATACTCTGGTGGATTCTTCAGGGATACTTGGCCCCTTATAGGGGAAGAGGTCTATGAGCAGTTAAAAATGTCTTCACATCTGCGAAAATTCTGAAGCAGATCGATGCAACTAACATTGTTTAATTTTGATGCCAAAATGTGAGAGGTCTGAACTGGTAACGCAATTCAGACCCATAGCGTGCTGTAATATGGTGCATTTGCAATAGATTTGCACTGGTGCTACCAGAGTTGATCACTGAAACTCATGGAGCATTTGTGCAAGGCCGTTCTATATTTGAGAATGTCTTAATCTGCCAGGATTTAGTGAAGATGTACTCAAGGAAGCAGACTTCTCCTAGGAGTATGTTTAAACTGGATTTGTAAAAAGCTTATGATACAGTTGAATGGGACTTTGTAGATAGCATGATGACTTTCCACATCAATTTATTGAACTAGTAATGAAGTGCATATCTACTACCTCTTATTCAATTGTGTTAAATGGTGGTTTCTTTGGATATTTTCAAGGCAAGGGGGCCCTATATCCCCTCTCATATTCACCATATGCATGGAGTATCTAAGTAGAATGTTGATCTATGCCACAAAGACATGGCCTTTTAATTATCATCCTCTGTGCAAACAAGTTAAACTGACACACTTGGTGTTTGCGGATGATCTATTGTTATTTTGCAAGGGTGAGGCTATGTCTATAATGCTTACATCGTGAGAGCTTTATCCTCTTTTTCCAAGGCTTCTGGCCTATATGCATGAACAATGGGAAATCTGAGGCTTACTATAATGGGGTTGCAGATAATATAAAGGAGGAAATATATCAAGTTACGAGTATAAAGGATGGTACTTTGCCCTTCAGATATCTGGGAGTACCCATACAAGTAGGAAAACTGAGCAGGCAGGAATGCAATGCCTTGTCAGAGAAGATAATCAACATGATAAGAAGTCTAGGTGCACGTAAACTTTCCTATGCTGGGAGAGTTACTCTCATTTCCTCAGTACTAAATACTCTATATAATTATTGTGCTTCGATATTCATCATTCCTAAGCACACAATCAAAAGAATTGAAGTCATCTGCATAAATTTTCTATGGGATGGTAGTGCAGTTCCTAGTGTGAGGCGCCTGGATTTTTGAAGATCCGATTTTGAAACTTTCCAAAACGGAGAAGATGCATATCTTGACGTTGCTTGGGGATTATGAACTCACGCTAACCCTAGCGCGTCGAGCGCCGGGTGGGCCTCGGGTGCGTGTCTCGAGGTTTGCTCGGCCCGACGCGTTGACTCGGGTTTGACTTTGCGTATTTCAGGACCTATTCGGGGTCCTGGTGTTGGAATTGACTCTAATTAGTGTCGACGCGACCGTAATGACACGACTAAGGCTGTCTTGATGTCAAATTAATTTTTTCGAGTAATTATTTGATCCGTTCCATAGAAAAACTATCTAAAGCATCGTGATTTCGCGTCGCGTTGCAGTTCGATCGTCATCGGGTGTTTGTTGGGCACCCCTGCAGCCACCAGGTCAGAATTTGGGTGTCTACAGAAGCCCCCACTTTGACTGAGGCTTGGACAAGGCAAAAGTCAAAGTATAGCCGCCCAGGTCAATCGAGGATTACGACCTGGTGACTGTCCGGTCGGGTCGTTTTAAGTCCGTTGGACTACGTATTTGAGGCTCGTCAGCCAAGGCTTAGAAATCATACCTAAAATCCTTGCCTGTGGTTGCTTGTCGAAGCTCGGGTTCGGGTTTACTAGCTTGTCTTAGGTTCGTTGTCTTAGTAATTTCGGTTTTTGACACAAGCTTTTGCTTAATTCTTTATTGGTGTCTTAGTTGTGGTTTTAATATCCTTGGCGGATGGTTGGGTTGATTTTGGTTTTGCCTTTTGCTTTAGGGTTTGAATTGAGTTGAAATTGGGTTGAAATGAATTTAGTCAAGTTGGGTTGAATTGAATTTAGTCGAGCTGAAATGAATTGATTGAACTTGAACTTGAATTTGAATTGTCTTTAGCTTTAACTTGAACATGAACTTGAATTGCCTATAGAATGCTTTGGGACTCGTTATGCTTATGGGCTAAAATTTTCGAGCGCTTTAGGATTCACCCGAGTTTGAACTTGAACTTGAACTTGAACTTGAACTTGAATTGCCATCAGAATGCTTTGGGGTTCGTTACGCTCATGGATTTTAAATTTTCGAGTGTGTTGGGATTCACTCGAATTTGAATTGAACTTGAATTGCCTTCAGAATGCTTTGGGGTTCGTTAGGCTCACGAATTTTAAATTTTCGAGTGTGTTGGGATTCACTCGAATTTAAATTGAACTTGAACTGCCTTCAGAATGCTTTGGAATTCGTTAGGCTCACGGATTTTAAATTTTTGAGTGTGTCGAATTTGAATTGAATCGAACTTGAAATGCCTTCAGAATGCTTTGGGGTTGGTTAGGCTCACGGATTTTAATTTTTCGAGTGTGTTGGGATTCACTCGAATTTGAATTGAATTGAATTGAATTGAGTGGAATTAAATTGAATTGAGTTGAATTGATTTGAATTGAGTTGAATTGATTGAATTGAATTGATTGAATTGAATTGAATTGAATTGAATTGAATTGATTGATTTGAATTGAGTTGAATTGATTTAATTGAATTGATTTGCTTGGGCTGTCATGTTCTTTGGTATGAGTGGTCTCGTTAGCTAGAGATTTACATGTTCGTTGTTTATTATTATTTTCTTTCGGGCCGATTTCGATTAGAGGAGGTTTTGAGGCTTGCTTTATCGGTTAAGGGTTGCGGACTGTCCCGCTCTCGCTTATCTTGTTTAGTATAGGAGAGTATGTCACGCGACTATTGGGTACCATGTCCCATTTGTTCCAGCCTTTCCTTTGGGCTGAATAGTTAGGCGCGGGTCCTTGTTCTCCTTAATCTTCGGACGCCTAGCCCCCAGCAACCAAAAGAGGGACGCTTGACATGGGGCGCCTGGGATTTTGAGGATCGGGTTTGTTTAAAGTCAGCGAAGGAAAGGGGGGTGGTTTATTCGTCTTGAAAACCAGACGCGAGACACCTTTCGACCCAATCTCGCGTTTTTGATTTCATTCAACCGATTTCCGTCTCGGTTTTCACCATACACGATTATGTCATCCTCGGGTAAGTGTTCCTTACTCGCCTATTGTCGATTTGCGCTTAGTTAGATTGATTGTGGGTCGATTTTGCTTAAACCCTAAAAATCGATTTGGGTATTTTGATTTTGCTAGGTTTCGATATTTTCTCTTGGTCCTATTGTTAAATTAGGGTCGAATAGAGCTTGCTAGGGAAGTTATTAGCTTGATAGGAAGTTTTGAGGTAGTCTAATGGCTCCCTATTGGGGAAATACGAAATGCTATGGTTTAGGGATCGTCTTCCCGATTATTCCCGTACTTGGCCTTTGTAGTTTCGCTCAACTAGTGTTTTTGACGTTATGGGTGACTTTCATGGCAATTTATGTGAGTCAGAATGCACTCTACGTCATTCTGTGAGGGTTTGTGTGACTTACGACGGACCAAATGATACCGTAACGATCTCAGATTTTCCCGAAACCACTTTTGTTGTGATCGGGGTCAAAACTGGTACTAGGGGGTCTTTCAGAATTTTGATATCAGTGTCAGAAATTTTGAGCTTATTTCAGCTCGTTTGTGTTGCTTTGACCTGACCTTAGGCGCATATTTTTTTTTTGCTTGGTTTTGCACCTAGAGATGACACTAAGCGTCCCAAGGGAGCTCTTTTGACTGGTACGAGCGGTGAAGCCGTCGGGACGAGCTCGCTGACTCCCCGGAGGGTTCGTAAGAGGCGACGAAGCGTTCCTTCGTAGCGTCGTGAATCAGGGGCCATAAATGAGGCCGATTTTGATAGGATCACGAGGCGTAGACAGCCTGTGACGGTTTCTAGAAGGGCCCACATCCCGGATCCTGCCAACGAGGGTGAGGAGGTTGGTTATGATGATCCCCCTTGGGCTCGTGATTGGAACGGTCATCAGTTATTTTTTCGTCCCGACTTACACGTCTCTAGCCGTATCGTGAACAGCCTGGTGATTACCTCGACTCGTGCTTATTAGTGTAGGCTCTAATTTTGGTTTGGTTTAGTTTGGTTTGTTAATGCTTGTATTATCTCGGTTTGCAGTCCCCGGGTCCGATGAGGACCTTCTCGGGTTTTACGACGTGCTTGGAGATCTATTCTCAGAATCTTAGTCCCGCGGCAAAGGGGATTACCGCGAAGATGGCTTTGGGTCTCGTGGTCGGGCATTAGGTCCGATTGGTAGGTTTCAAGACCAAGTGCAACCTTATGGTGATTAGAGCGATGATAGATCGCTTTCATGACACTACCTCGATCTTCCATATGCCTTTTGGGGAGGTCGAGATGAATTTAGAAGACTTCGGGATTATTACAGGTTTGCCCTGGGATCCGAAGATGATTAGGTGGGCTATTGAGGGCCCTAGGTTAGATAGTGACGAGGTCCGGGGTTGTATCGGGGAATGTTTGGAGCGTGAGGCGTACAGTACGCCCCATGCTCTGGTGAGTTCGCACATTACCGACCATTTCGAGAGGGTGGCGGTACTAGAGGGTCGAGTGCCCAACACACCGGTGCAGTATGCCCATCTGTGGTTGTGGTACTTCCTAGGATCGACGTGTAATCCCCTAGAAAATCTAACGCAATACAGTGGCGGAAACACTGTAGAGTCGGGATTAAAACACACTGTAACTATGTCTTAGTAAAATTAAAATGGTAAAGTCAAACAATAGGCCTTAAATAAAATGGCCAAACTTTAAACAATCCACAAAAGGGGTTTGAACAATCCATAAGACATAATTATCAAAATAAATAAGCAGGATCCACACCGCTCGCTAGCCCACACCCGGAACACGTATACCTGCCATGTTAAAACATAACAGCCACAATCAGTGGGGAGCAACGTCAATGTTCTCCCAACCGTATAACAGGATTTTAAAAATATAATTACTACTATAGAAAAATAGTAAAAATGGAAAACAGTAAAACAGCATATTAAAAATAAGCTTTTAGTGAAAAACTTCACGTAACGAAACAATATAAATAAAATGAGCTTTCCGAAGAAAACATAAAACATTTGCCAACCTGCAAATGAAAATATATCGATAATAATAAAAATATTCAAAATGGCGTTATGGATAGGAGTAGTGTAGACGGCTAGACTTTCACTAGGAGAATACTAAAAACTAGCTTCGAGAACTTAGTTCAAACAAATCAAACTTCTGTCTCTAACTAGGCTACTCAACTATAATAGAGCGGCGACTTATAAATGCGTGGCCCTTGTTTAAGACAATGCACACCCCTCCTGGGATTACCTGTCACCCAGTTCAACTTATGACGGCGACTTACTGCGAGGCCTAAGCTTAAGGTCAAAATGTACACAACTTCCGGGATACCTGTCACCCGGTTCAACAACCAATGTACCGATTCCTGATACACTAGCCTTATAGTTGATGGCAAAAACGTAAACCCTAGAATATATTACTTTAACCTCACACCAGTCCTGATTCCATAACTCCAAAACAAAGTCATTATCGATATTCAAACGAGATAATCATTGTAAATAATAAGAGAACAAAACGAGTAATCATCATATTCTAAAAGAGGAAACTTTCTATTTTAGAAAACTTCTATCTTTAGAAACTTTACTAAAAATAGCATCATATCAAAATAGCAAAAATATTATTTTATACTAATACAACAATTTAGTAAACGATATAGATTTATAAAACTAGTACTTCCGGCCTTAACGATATTAATTTCTAAAACAAGAACATTTGAGTTTATGAAATTATTGAAATGTCATACAAGTGTTTATAAGATGATATAGAAATGTCTTAAACATTTTAAATACTACTAATTAGGGTGTTTTCAAAATTTATAAAATTAAAATTCCCTAATTATTAATAGTTTCGACAATACGAACATAAATAGGATTTTTTATGGCAAATGTCAAAATTAAATCTTTTAACATTTTTTATTTAATTAAAACCAATGAATATATTTAGAGTATGTTAAGGGATGATTTAACTCTTAAAGTTTCAGATTTAAATATTTTCAAAATGGCTGGAAAAATAATTCTTTTAGGTAAGACGATGCATTTTAACGATAAATCTCAATTTGTCCAAAAGTCAATACTTATTAATTAAAGACTTTAATAAATATTAGAAAAATTACGTAAAATATTTAAAATATATTTATGGACATTCTTTCCAGAAAATAAAAATTTCCAGAATCTTAAAACTCGGTTTTTAAAGCGTTTTCTCGTTAATCGTCTAATCTTGACAATAACGATTAATAAAAATAGTGATTACAAAATGATTTACGTATTAATATCCAAAAATTATTATTAAACTTAAAAATCATGATTTTCCAGAATATACCAAATTTTCAGATTTTCCAAAATTCCAGATTTAACAAATTCCAACTAAACCGTCATTTAAAACCCGTTTTCACGATTAACGATTTCATTAAGAAAACTTATCGTTCCTAACATTTTATTAAAGTATTAAAAATCATAAAATTACATTTTATTATGAAATCATCAAAATCATATTTTTTTTTCCAGATTTAAACAAAAGACCAGAAATCGAGAATTTAAACGACAAACACGATTTTAACGATAAACGATGATTTAAAGTGATTAATTAATTCATCCACTTAACAATTCCGAAAAATTATGAAATAATTCAGAAAATTCTTTTTGACCATAAAGTTTCACCATGTCAAAAATCAGATTAAAATAAAATGTTTAGGTACTAGAACTAAAAATCGACTTTTAATCGTTTTTGTCCGTAAACGGAAATAATTCAATAATCGATAACTAAAATATCAGAAAAATAATAAATTATTAAAAATCATCAAAAACATCATTTTTATAGAATATAAACATATATTACATGTTTAGGCCGAATATTACGATTTTACAAATTACTATGACGATTTAATCGTTAATCTCGTAAAAGCGATAAAAATATCGAAACATGCAAATTTTCAACTTTTAAAAATTTTCCAGATTATATGACACTAGTTTGTGCCCGTGCAAAATTGCACGGATGTATTAAAAATGTGATACTAAGCTGAACTTCCATATATTGATATTAAAAATTGATATTAAAAATTATTACCTAATAACCATTTGAAAGATGGTTTTAATATGGTTATAATATGAAAATGGTTATGTGATGCAGATGAATATTGATATTAAAAATTATTGAATATGAAAAATTAATAGTATAAGTATATAATATTCTAACTATACAATAAAAATGGTTACATAATGTTCAAACGATGTAACATTATGAGATACACGAAAACTATAATCCTTGATCATATACATACGATATAGTATCTATTTAAGCTCATTCATCTAAAGAGACGCTCGTTTATAGATTGACAATAATTTTACAATTTTTCGTATCTGTAAATTTAATAAATGAGTAATATTTTCAACGGTAGAATAAATGTTGTTAATGGATTATAAAATTATTCTATTCTATATATTATATTTATTGAAATGAACTCTTACTTATAAATTACTCATATTCAATAATTAGCTTATTACTCCATGTAACATATTAATTGAGATGCAATATTTGAGTAAGTGATGTTTTCAGTAGCATTGAGAGTGTATTTTCCAACCTACATTCAAATGTAAAAATCAACAAAACAATACATGAAAATTGTATCTGAAAACGTTAATAAATAATTGTTGATAAAAAGGGTCATGTATTTACGTTTGACATTTTGTAGAGTTCTAGAATGTGCATAGTCGTCAAGGCGTCACGCCATTTTTAATGTTTTCATATGATAGAGACTCTATTTTTGTTTTTATTACTCCGTATTATTTTTTTATTGAACCCTAAATTATCTTATTTGTAGGTACTCGTTTGATATATTTAGATGGGAATATATTAGTTTCGATCTTTTGGGTAGGATCTAGGGATGGCAACGGACCGAATCCGGACCGGATCCGCACCCCTAGTAGCGGATCCAAATCCGGTTCGGATCCCAAAAATGCAAATGCAGATCCGGATCTGGACCGGATCCGGATCGGATCCGCGGATCCAATTTCTTACTTAAATTCTACAAAATTTTTAATTAATACGTATTTGCGACCCTATTAATTTTCATAATTTTACAAATAAAATTGAATATAAAATTCATAATCAAAGATTAATAAACTAAAAGAAAAAAGTCTTAGAAATAACCAAAAAAACACAAATTAAAGTTCTAATTTAACAACCAATAATACCAACTATAGGGCGTCTTCCCAAAATAATACCAATTTCAATAAATCCGAGAATAATATGTATTATTGGAGTAGTTAAACAAGAGTAGTATAAGTGACTTTATAACCTGCTACATCAGGTCACCTAATTAATATTTAATCTGCTACTTATCCTCCATCCTCCTCCTTAGACACGGATAACGGGTGAGCTGTGTCGGGTCAGCTTTGGGTCAGGTCACTTTCGGGTTATAATAATCGGGTTGACTTCGGGTCGGGTCGGATAATTTCGGGTTCGGGTCATTCTCCGGTTTGCTGTTTTCAACCTTTTTAGGGATATCGACTAGTTTTCTTTAATAATAGTCGGGTCAGTTTCGGGTTACCTCGGGTCAAAATCATGCTACGGTTCGGGTGTCGGGTCGGTTTCGGTTTGGCTTATTCGGGTCGGGTCAGTTTTCTCAAGTCTACTCCTCCTTACTCTTCTCCTTCATCCTCTCTCTCCATTACCCTTCATCCTTCTTTCGTTTTTTTCTATAATTTAGATTAACGTATTGATTTTGGTGTAGGACTGTGTTGTTAGTCAGATTTGGTGAGGTTGAAGGAAGAGAAAGACCGAAGACGTTAATGACGTTTAATGCCTCGTATACTGAGTAAGTGAAAAAGAGTGAACATTAAACAAATTAAAGGCGAAAAAGCAAGGTGAACGAGTTCTATCATTAACTGGTCATCTATACTACTCTGATTTAACTACTCCAAAAATATGTATTATTCTCAGATTTATTTAAATTGGAATTATTTTCGGAAGACGCTCTATAGTTCATATTATTGCCGTTAAATAAAATTAAAGGTGAAAAAGGAAGGTGGAAGGGTTCTACAGGTAACCGGCCACCCATACTACTCTCGTTTAACTACTTCAATAATACGTATTATTCTCAGATTTATTAAAGTTGATATTATTTTGGGAAGACGCCCTATAGTTGGTATTATTGTTGTTAAATAACCCTTTTTATTATTGTTAATTTTCTAATAAAATGGATTTGCGGATCCAGATCCAGATCCAGATCCGTTTAAAAATAGCGGATCCGGATCCATATCCAACGGATCTCAAAATTTAGGATCCATATTCGATCCGTGCGGACCGGATCTTGCGGATCCGGATCGGATCTCGGATCCGTTGTCATCCCTAGTAGGATCGATCATTGTTCGACATTCATCGTCGCTTTAAATTTTTATCAAACCCCTCAGTACTCAGTGAAATTTATGTTCCTCGCTGTGGATTAGACAAATCCAACACCCTTGTCACCGGCCAAATCAACAACCAATCCCCAACTACCATTTACTACCGTTGACAAATTACTTCAGACCATCGACATTAATGGAATAAACGACTAAATCGTCCTTCCTAATTAAATTATTTTCTTTTAAATAATACTCAATACATAACTAAATTATTTTATCGTCGAACTAATCCAACTATCGTACCTTAACCCTGAAATTAAGCACATCAGTGTTAGACTTCTTGACCAAGTAAATTTTAAAAATAGTCATATCTTCTAGAGGCTCTGAGTAGTTCTTGATTCTCATTTTTTGCTGTGTGATGTGTGGTCTTTGGTTTTTTTGTAAGTCACCCATATGTATTCTTTCTCCATGATTTTGTTAAAAAGGTTTATGTTATGCAGAATATATCAACCCCTCCTTGACCTAAAAAAAAGAATATCAAATCACCAATTCATTATTTGAAAGGCCGGCAAAAGGCTAACAGTAACAAAATTATTTGAAAGATGTATAATATCTTTGCGGTTGACTCGCACAAATCTTGAAAATTATGTGATATTAAGAAGTGACATCAAATTGGGATGACCGAATGTATTATGCAAACCACTGTATTTTCAGCCGACGATGAATCCCTCAAGTAGTTTCAATTGACAACACATTTCGGCGTTGAAGAGTAATGAAACTAAGTTGTTTCGACTCCCAAGAATCCCAATCTTTAGCTTTTGTTTTCGGTTGAATGGCAGAATTTGCAGAAGTTTCTGTATTCAAGTAAATAATACTTGTTCCCATTAATTTGAAGAAATAGGATTTTCAGTAAGAAACCAATATTTATATGGATATAAGCACTTCAACAAAAACAAATACCAAAGAAGTAAAAATATAAAATAACCAATTATTCTCGGACTATGAATTCCATCAAGTTTCATACATGGACTACATGCATCTAGTTAACACAACCAAATTAAAGTACTCGTTGGAATTAACAAAGTAACAAATCAACAAAAACCGAAAAGAGAACAAACAAAATTACCTGAAAATTATAGTTCCAAAGCATAATCATCAACATTGTCGGCTATTAATATACAAAGTGTGAAACCCCTATCTCTAAAGCAATGCCGAACATGCCTTCAGAGTTGCGGCCATCGGAAATGGACAGGTTGTTTGTGTCACCGGTGCCGGAGGATTTATTGCATCATGGATGGTTCCGCTTCATTCTTCATTTTTTTTTTTTTAAAAAACAAACAGTAGGTTTAAAAAAACCAATAAATGAAGTTACAGTAATTACCCAACTTCAAACCCTAATTAAATCCCCCAATTGGATTATAATTCAGTGATTCCAACCCAAATATTCTACTCCATCTCTCCATATATCGATTCTCGCATAACATTACCAATTTCGATAAGCTTCTTCCATAATTATACCAAACGTGCGATTTTGTTGATGAATTTTTTCTGCATTTTTTTATGGGTAATGTTATATACAACTCATAGGGTTGTATTTAAGCATTTAAAGTATTTCGATTTTAATATACATATGGATTTGAGCACAATAATATCATTTCCTTTTTTTATTGTCATACTCCCTCCGATTTTTATCTATCTTCCCTGTTTCTTTGTTGGGCTGAAACACTCTTTCTTCCCTATTTTTATTTTGGGCCATCAACCTGTGGTCTAGAATCACTCTTACATTTCTCTCTTTTCCTTCTTTTATTTTGTACCACAAATTCCTACACCCTTATTTTTTTCCCCCAAACCAAAGGGGAAGATAATAAAAAAATCGGAGGAAGTATTTCTTTGTTTTTGTTGCTTTATTTTGTAATTCTTTTTAATTGTACTACAATTATGATTTGGGCTTTATATTTCTTCAATCCCTTTTGACGAGTAGCATTATTTTGTCAAAAAAATTCCCCTTTTTTTTTTATCCTTGCTTAAATTCGCAACTACTTTTTACCGTCGACGCTTTACTTCTTACTGTCGGCGTTAATTACGTAAAATGACAACTTTGCCCTTAATATTTATTCTCGAAATAATATTACTTTAACATTTTATAAATTATCGATTTATTAAAACTCGATAATAAAACCGTCTTTTTCGATTATCGTAATAAACCAAAACCGACTTCCTATATAATTAATATATATGGAATTACGCAAAATGACAAGTTCTCCTTTGCAATTAATTCTCGAAATATTATCACATTTACATTTTATAAAGTATCGGTTTATTAGAGCTCGATAATAAAACCGTTTTTTCGATTATTGTTACGCCTGTGATTTTAAACAGTTAATTAGTTTTAATTAACGACTTAATACAATTTAATAAACGTAATTAACAAATACGAGTAATACGCAAATTAAATCTTAATTAATCTACGACAATCAAGATTTATTATACAAATCGATACAAATTAAAAGGAAAAAAAAATCCGGAAATGGATCGGGTTGAAGGTCGTATTATTTTCTGTATAATACTTGAAAGTTTGATATGAAACATGAAGTATAAGGTGGTGAAATTGGTTACAGAGACAACCTTTCATACAAGAGACCCGGGTTCGAATCCTCTTGTTTATACTTTGAATTTATCTTTTGAAAATTTAAAAAATAAATCAGCAAATGAGAACGATCGAACCCCTGACCTACCGACTAAGAACCAAACCACTGAACCACCATCGATATACTGATACTTCAAATGTTGAAAACTACTTGTTTCGAAAAAAAAAAAAAAAAACCGGAAAAATGGACTAAGTCGAAAAAATTCGTCGACTCTCGGATGGGGATGTCGACGAATTTTCTCGACTGGCCGATCCGAGAGTCGAGAAAATTCGTCGATATCCCCATCTGAGAGTCGACGAATTTTTTCGACTTAGTCATTTTTCCGGTTTTTTTTTTTGTTTTTTCGAAACAAGTAGTTTTCAATCATTTGAATGATCAGTATGTTGATGGTGGTTCAGTGGTTTGATCATTTAGTTTCTAGTTGGTAGGTCAGGGGTTCGATTCTCCTCAATAGCATTTTATTTGTTGAATTATTTTTTAAATGGATTCGAACCCGGGTCACTTGTATGAAAGTTGTTCCTGTAACCAACTTCACCACCTTATACTTTGTGTTTCATATCAAACTTTCAAGTGTAATAATACGACCCTTGAGTGGGTCGAAAAACCCACCCGACCCATTTCCGGATTTTTTTCCCTTTTAATTTGCATCGATTTGTAGAATAAATCTTGATTGTCGTAGATTAATTAAGATTTAATTTGCGTATTACCCGTATTTGTTAATTACGTTTATTAAATTGTATTAAGTCGTTAATTAAATCTAATTAACTGTTTAAAATCACAGGCGTAACAATAATCGAAAAAACGGTTTTATTATCAAGTTCTAATAAACCGATACTTTATAAAATGTAAATGTGATAATATTTCGAGAATTAATTGCAAAGGTTAACTTGTCATTTTGCGTAATTCCATATATATTAATTATATAGGAAGTCGGTTTTGGTTTATTACGATAATCGAAAAAGACGGTTTTATTATCGAGTTTTAATAAATCGATAATTTATAAAATGTTAAAGTAATATTATTTCGAGAATAAATATCAAGAGCAAAGTCGTCATTTTACGTAATTAACACCGACGGTAAGAAGTAAAGTGCCGGCGGTAAAAAGTAGTCCCCCTTAAATTGAACAGTTACCTCTGTATTTTTATTGGTTTTTCTTTAATTAAATCATTAATTCTCCATGAATAATTCTTTTTATTTTTTATTCATAAATACTAAGTGGATAAAAGTTGATGCCCTAATTTGTGATTTATCCGAGTACAATGAGAAAAAGAAAGAGTGAAGAAGAAAAGATGAACATGAAGACACTGGATGAAGATGAATGAATATGGAGCAAATGATGAGTGGATGAATGGCTTACAGTGGTGAGGGGTATAATTAGAAGTGAAAAAAAATGAAAATTGCAACTTAAACATTTTAGATGGCGGTTTCCGTCAATTTTTTGACGTAAATAAGATTAAGATATGGATTACAAAAATATGTAGGTATAAGTTTTGAAAGGAAATTATCAAAGGTATAAAGTTTGAAAATAAGAGTTATTTGAGACATAAAATTTCATTTTTCCCTAATAAAAATCACAAATGATCCTAAAAATGGTCATTTGAGAGTTAAGGAAGATGTAAAAGAGAAGTTGCAACTATGCATGGCTGATCTTCTGGATTTTGAAAGCATAAAGACCGTTGTCACTGACTGCGATAATGTTCAATCTGTAAGTTATTGTTTGATTTCTGCATTTTGGATAATTCATATCAACGAAGAAAACATAAAATAAAATAACCAATTAATCATAGAATATATATATTGATTCGACCAAGCTTCGTACACGGACTACATGCATCAAGTTGATAAAAAACCTAATTAAAGTACTCGTTTTTACTAACAAAGCAACAAATCTAATAAAACTACAAAGAAAATAAACAAAATTTCCCGAAAGTTCTAGTCTGAAGCATAATCATCAAAATCGTCGACTATTAATATACAACATGCGGAACCCCTATCTCTAAAGCACATTCAGCCGTAAGCACATTCAGCCGTAAGCACATTCACTCAGACATAGAAAAAAACATGACACTGAACATAAAGAGAACAAATTAAAAGGCTTGAAATGTTAGTACCTTTCCCATCGCTTTACAAATGCAGTGGCTATCTCAAGAACATTTGTACCCTTACCAGTTCCCAAGTTAGACTTCACATCCTGAAAGTACATATCTAAGTAAATTGGAAGTCGGAACTCAAGTCGGAGAAATATTTATAGACAGGTCGAGGTTATGAATACAAAGGTACTATAATAATAAAGGATTCCATTTGATCTGTCACATTGTCTTTTGAGAGATTTTTGTATATCGTAACCAATTTTAGCATCAAATAATTTCTTTAAGGCTGCTATGTATCCATCAGTTAAATCAACACATGAATGTCGTCTCGCATCCAAGGCCGTCGAATATGGGATTCTGCCGGTTCCTGGAACCGGGGCCAAAGAGAGAAGAGGCCCAAATATATAAATTTTTTAAGAGAAGTTAAAAATAGATGTAAACAGTGGAGCAGTGGTGGTGCAGTAACAAAGTTGTAGTAGTGATGTTGCGTGTTTGACCCTCCATGTTGCGTATTTTTTTTGCCTTTCCTTTAACTACGTAATTACACTGATAATTGACAACTTTATCTTCTGCTCTTCGCTAATTGCTTCGAAATAGTTATTTTCTCTTAACTTATACAGAGTAATTTATACACGAAATAGCTTAGTACTCCCTACTACTATAAATTTTAATTAGATGCTTTGACTTTTAGAAGGGACGCATAAGTGAACAAATAACTAATATTAACGCCCTGCACTTCGTGTAATTGATCAATCTTTTCATCAATTGGATTAAGAAAAAGAATAATTAAATAACTTGTGGATGTATTTTTTGTTAATTTTTCTAATTTAAGACTTATCCTCCATTATAAATATTCCATATAGTTGGAATTTGTGTATATAGTTGGAATTTGTGTATATAATTAGAAGTTAATTTTTTAATCGTTTTCTTGATTGTTTGTCTTACCTTTACTTCAAAAAAATGTGTTTTCAGATAAATGAGTGAATGGCACACGTGAGTCGTGACTTATAATCTCATGTTACACGGAGTATTATTTATCATCTCAGTACCAAGAAAGACTTAATATTAAACAATTGATCCTACTAATGTAATAACTCAAACAAAACATACCTATATCCCTAAAAGCACAATAATTATTTAAAAAAAGTGTTCTTATATATTCAAAATACTCACCATTTACCAATTTCCATCCTCATCTATTATACTTGATTGATAAAATTTGATCAATTCACACTATAGGACCTCAATTTGACTTGTATCACCGGGTCACTAAAATTCAGTACATATTTAATTCATACTAATACTGAAGTTGTGACATATTGTCGACAAAAACGAAAAGCACGAATTAGAAAATACTAATGTCAATGAATTATATGCAATTATGCGTGACATACCTCGGTGCCGTCTTAGTATTATAATCAGTTCTATACACCATCATATGTGGTCTCTGTCCAACCGCCACTTTCTACATAAATGGCATGCGATTGTTTAGGATTCCAAACAACCAACTTGCTGTACAAAGATGTTTATGCTGAAATATTTACAGTGGCAATGCCCTATTTGTTTGAAGAACTATTCTCGTAATTATATCTCACATATTAACTCAGATAATATATCCTCAAGATCTCGTGGCATATTCCATGTCTTTGTAAAAATCATATCAGTGAAAATAAACATCAAGATGTGTCAAAATGAAAATAAAAACAAATGCATCAGTTGAATGAAATTCTTTCTCATCCACGACACTTGGCAACGCTGTATAGGAAGGTGTCCTAAGATTATTTTCTATATTATATCACTTATATTTCCCCCAACATTTATAAATCAGAGGAAAGGATCAAATGCCAAACAAATCTACAAACGAAACAGTGAAATATTTTTGAATATATTTTGAAAAAAGAGGGATTGTTCAATAGTAGCAATGTTTATTATTGGTTTGATTCTGCCAGTAATTGTCCTCAACTTTACTGCTTCGAAGAGGGAGCTTGTTATCCTCATTGTAAACTCTTTTCTTCCTTACTACTCTTTTTCGTCTCGATCATTTATTGTCCCGATTAAAATACTTCTCACAAATAATATAAAAGGAAAACAAACCGAGACGGATGAAGTATAAGGCAATAAATTAAATAATATAAAACAAAACTTCAAAAATTTATGGTAATTGAAATGGCATCAGTTCCCATGGTGAAAAAAAAAAATCAATGAAATTCAGAAGCACAATAACCATTGATTAAAAAAAGATCCATCCCATGCCAAACTACGAAGTACTAACTAAAATTCAGAATTAAACTAAATTAATAAAGTGATTGAAAATTCAGATGCAAATTACCCATTTGACTTTATGAAATTCATCATATACCTTGAGCATAAGAATGGTGATAAATATCAACTGAGTTTGTATCCTCATCAAACCCTTAACACAAACAATGCTGGAAATTATATAATTACATATATCATATATGAATCAATAAAAATCGCAAACCAAAATTAGAAATTGAAATAATGTATAAAGAAAAGCATCGAAATCAAAAATATTTGCCAAAAAGAAATAAGAATCAGAAGCAATCGAAATCAAAAATTAGAAATAATTTATTTGCCAATTTAAAAGATCAATGTGAAAATATGTGAAAATTGAAATCCATAATAAAACACCCGTCTATTTTACTCTTACTTCCTTTTACAACACATAATCAATCGCAATGACATATAGAGTTAATCACGAAATGAAGTAGTAGGAGAAAGAGGGAGGGAGGGAGTGTTTGTGTACCTTGAAGCAACAAAGTGTAGCAATCTGGATGTTGAGCTAACACTTCGAATGTCATTGCGATGGCAAAAGAGGTGGTGTCATGAAAAGGTGGTATCAGTGGCACCTTCAATTTCCTCGTCGTCTTTGACACGACGCCATTTTTGTCGGTGTAGAACTGGCTTTATTGATTTAGTCTCAACTACATGACTGTCATCAAAATCTTGCATATTCGATCGATTAGATCGGTGATCCCCAATCGTTTCTTAATATTGTTCTACAACAATGTCAATTCTTCAGTTTTATCACTCCCTTGCATTTGATGATCAAAAATATTATAAGATGCTATTAGGAAATTCTAGAACAATATTAGCAAATCAGTCATTTGTTGTCGAACAAAAAACCACAGTTTGTAGTAGATCAAGAATACATCGATGAAATTGACACCAAGAAACTAACGCTACAAATCTAAGAACATAAATCATCGGAATACATTAGAAAGTCACGATAAATCAAATATAGAACCTATACTTCATAACACTCAAAAACAAAAATTGAAGAACAATCAAATGAGAAAATGACAACAAAAATCGAACCCACCTTTTGCAAATTAATGCCCAAAACATAGATCATCATAAACTAACGATTTAAATTAGAATTATTTTTTTTGTTCCTAATATAAACGATTTGATTGAAGAGAGGAAGTGAAAGATAGAAGTTGGACAGTTTACTGTGGAATGAATTTTTGCTCTTCTTATAAGGAATAAGAATAACTGATAAAGTTGATTTTCTGATTGAAAAAAACTGCAGTGGGGGTTAGTGGGTAGTGGGCGGTTGGTAAATGGAGGGGTGATACTTATTTTAGGAAATTAAAAAGAAAGAAGGTTACACACTTACACTCTCATACATGGCATACACGTCAGCGCCAAGTCAGTTCCACCTATGATCCTCGTCACATGCTGACGTGGGTTAATGAGAAGCCTCCAAATTCTTCAGCATTAATATATAAGAGATACATATATTGTCAAAAATAAAATTATAATAATATACATGCAATTACACAAATAAAATCATGCAATACCGAGTAACATCGACGTTACCTCTAATCCAAATCCGAGTCGATTATAAATTTGTCGGCTTCGTGATCATTCAAAAATCCTTCAAAACACGAAAAGCATGGTAGAAACATACCATGAGAAAACTAAGAAAATCAAGGCAAATAACGATCGAAAACAACATCGATTATTACCTTAACGAAGGGATCGTAATGACGATTAATTTGGAGATGAAAATGAGATGATCAAGACTCAATTTGAGACAAAATTTGGCTAGAAAAGCTGCTGAAAAATCTCAGCCAAGAGAGAAAAAGGGAGGAAATGTTTAATTTTTTGTAAAATGAATGATAAGAAAGTGGATGATTTTTCTAAAGCATAAATGATAAGTAAATTTTGATGAAAACTATGTCATAATACATGCACAATTCAGCCAAAATGAGAGAGGAAGGGAGTGTGAAGAGTTTGTGTTTAAGGCCAAAAATAAATGGGTGAGAAAAATAAAATATCTAAGCCTTAAACATCATAAAATGAAATGTGTAATAAAATATGTACTAAGGGGTGTG
Organism: Agrostemma githago; assembly: GCA_958450325.1. Lineage (NCBI taxonomy): Eukaryota > Viridiplantae > Streptophyta > Magnoliopsida > Caryophyllales > Caryophyllaceae > Agrostemma > Agrostemma githago. Next base: position 29,059,406 of record OY288260.1, on the reverse strand, counting down.
ACAAATGCTGTCACGGTCGAACATGTGAGAAAAGGTTCCAAAATAATTGTAAGTTGATAAAAAGAAGAATCGTAAAGTTATTAAAGGTATTTCAAAGCAATTCGAGTAAACCGCGCGTCTGAAAATAATTATTTACGAAACTTCGTAATAAAATCATTAAAGGCTAAATTTTTGTAAATACAAATACTTCTTAGTTGTAAATATTATATAAATGTGTTGAGGCAAATAAAATTATAACGATCGAAAACTAAGAAAATCAAGGCAAATAACGATCGAAAACAACATCGATTATTACCTTAATGAAGGGATCGTAATGACGATTAATTTGGAGATGAAAATGAGATGATCAAGACTCAATTTGAGACAAAATTTGGCTGGAAAAGCTGCTGAAAAATCTCAGCCAAGAGAGAAAAAGGGAGGAAATGTTTAATTTTTTGTAAAATGAATGATAAGAAAGTGGATGGTTTTTCTAAAGCATAAATGATAAGTAAATTTTGATGAAAACTATGTCATAATACATGCACAATTCAGCCAAAATGAGAGAGGAAGGGAGTGTGAAGAGTTTGTGTTTAAGGCCAAAAATAAATGGGTGAGAAAAACAAAATATCTAAGCCTTAAACATCATAAAATGAAATGTGTAATAAAATATGTACTAAGGGGTGTGACAAATGTTGTCACGGTCGAACATGTGAGAAAAGGTTCCAAAATAATTGTAAGTTGATAAAAAGAAGAATCGTAAAGTTATTAAAGGTATTTCAAAGCAATTCGAGTAAACCGCGCGTCTGAAAATAATTATTTACGAAACTTCGTAATAAAATCATTAAAGGCTAAATTTTTGTAAATAAAAATACTTCTTAGTTGTAAATATTATATAAATGTGTTGAGGCATTTTTAGGAAAAGAAATAAATAACTTAAATCCGAGTTTAAACCGTTAATTGGTAGAGAAATAGAATTCCTCGCGGAAAAATAAATAGTTTACGATGAAAATCGAATAAATAGGTTTAAAAGAATTAAAATCCTTTAAAATAAAAATAAATATCATTGGACTCGAAAATAAAAATAAAGCTTGGAAAAATAATGAAACATAAGGCCGAAATAGAGTTATGACGAAGTCATAGCGGAAAGAATAAAAGCGCTAGGAAAAATAGCGGGTGTTACACGACCTACTTCTCGGATAAAGGAGAGAGGTTTAGTACAAGAGTTTTGCCTTTCCTGGCTAATTTGGATCAGCTGGGACGTTTTGATTGGGTGACCGCGGCTTTCGCGGAGATGAGCCGTTGCGTACAAGTCATAGTGAGGCCGTTGAAGGTGGATTATGGCACGGCTTTGCCCATCGTGGGTCCATGTCTCGTGCTGGAGGTTAGTTATTGTCTCTGTATTCGGTTTTAGGATTTTTCTTAGTTCGGTTTGGTTTTCTAATGATGTTATTTTGGGGGTCTTGCAGGCTTGGATCTACTCCTACTTCCCTCGATTGGCACCTAAGACGGCGCGTGCTAGTCCGATTAGGTTTCCGGCGGGGATTGAGTGGAGGTTGGCGGCTCAGGCCAAGAGCACGACAAGTCACTACTCATCGGAGAACGTGCTGGTGAACCAGCTGCGCCTCGAGGATGTAAGTTTCCTTCTTACGGTTTGTTTTACTTAGTAGCCCCCAAGGTTAGGATTATTGAAATGTCGGTTTGTCTATGTAGTTCATGGCCCGTCCTTGGGCCGACTATGAAGGTCTGCCCGAGTATGTGGGGGCGGATTTGAGGTCAAGGAGCTACATACACGAGGATGCTCCTTCCTGCGCGTTTTCGCCCGATGTAGTATCTGTGCGAAAGGTTGGTGCGTCAGTGCTTATATGACGAGTTTAGGGTGCCGGTTGATCCTCCCTGGACCATGTTTAGACCACCGTAGAGGGCCGTGAGGGTAGGGACAGAGAGGAAGGCGATGCACTGCTGGTGCCTGGTGCCTCCTATCTGTCTCACGTCTGCCAGCGGCTAGCTTGCCATCGCCTTGTGGTGAGTACTCGGTTTTGAGTTTTATTACTTGTTTTGCTCAATGGTTTAGTATATGCATGTATTTTGAATGGATCGCTTTTCCTTCAACTGGTCGATCCGTCTGATGCTGTTCAGCCCCTAGACTTCCCCTTGATGCTGCTCAGGGTCGATGCGGCTGGAGTAGCATTTACCGAGCCTCTTCCCCCGTGTTCTGCTGAGGAGATGGAGGCTGGGATGGAGTAGCGTGACCGGGTATACCGGGTAAGTTTCGTGTTTTGTCTTAAACTCAGTTCTCGAGGGTTAGGTTTTGTCTGACTGATTTGTTCGATTTTGTCTTTCAGGTTTCGTCGATCTCCCATCAACGGTTGTGGCAGGCTGCCAACTGCTTCCGGGCCTACGCGTCGAGGGCAGCTGCTGCCTCATCCCGTGATACTTCGGGACCTCAATCAGTGAGTATACGTTTTCAAGGATCGGTTTTCTAGGCTAGTTGTGCTTTTTCCCTAAAGCAGAGGTGTATTTGCAGGATGTTTCGGATATGATCGGGCAGTTGGCGACTCGAGTGACCGAACTCGAGGCGGAGGAGGCCAAGTTGCTGCAACTCCTACAATCTCGGGACAATGAGATTGTTAAGCTTAAGGAGCAGTTGGCTCGGACTCAGGGCGAGACCTCGGCACAGGGTGAGGCTAGGTTCGGGACCGAGGTAGAGAAGGAGGCTGAGGTTGAGGGTCACGCTACGGGCGCTACCGAGGATGTCGGAATAATTCCCGAGACAGCTACCCTAGATATGCTGTCGGGCATGGATGACACCGAGTCTCCTCTTTTTTTGTTGGAGGATCTATGCTTGGATGACGACATTGGTGAGTTTGTGATAGCTATAGGCGCAGCCTCTAGGGGTCCTCCCTAGTTGTTAAACTTAGTTTGCTCGAATTTGTATATTTTGTATATTTTAGATTTTTAGTATTTTGATTGATTTGTTAGTGTTGCATTTTGTTTTTGCTTTCGAAATGTTGACTTAGATGACAAGTAATCACTTCAAGTTTGGTTTGTTTGCGATTTCGTCGCAGTTTAGGACGTTTTAGATGCGTTAGGATTGCACGAGAGTACGAAAATGATTTTCGGAATTTTTTTGCGTTAGTTTGAGCCGAGAGTTGGATCAAGTAGTACGTCGATTAAGATGTTTGACTCGAGATGTGCAAAAATGTAAGAAATGCTTTGTAGCTAAAGCATTTCGATTGAGTACGTGTTCGGTGTTAGGAGACGAGTGTGATTGTCTCGACATTCATGTTTAAAATGAGGCAAAAAAGCAAAAGGTAAGACTACTTTTTGAAAAAAAAAGTTAGACCACTTTTTTTTATATCTTCATAATAATGCCATACTGGGATACAGACGCGGACTGACGATGCCACTAGAGGCTGCAACACGCCTGGGTGGGGTAGTTTATCCCCCTAAAAAGAAAATAAAAAAACATCTAAGTCTGGTGGATCCGACGGGCGAAAGGTGTCATCCGTATGGCCTTGTCACTCTCGCGTGGGCATTTTGGCTTTTTGAAAAAGGGGTTTAGTGACTTCAGGAGGTCGTTCCTGATGTCCGAGGTTGTCAGGTGATAGCCGATGGGGTAAGGCATGGCTGACTGCATGGAATTCGGATGCTTGGGAGGTTAATGGCCCAAGGCTTCGACGCCTGGGCCTGGACGGCTTGGTTCTGGGTCGCTTGGGTTCGGGCGGCCCGGTCCTAGGCCACCTGGGTTCGGGCGGCCCGATTCTTGATTATGAAAATTTTCCGTAATTTCCTAATTGTTGTGGGATTAGGGCTATATATGCGGGTTATGGGTGTTCGTTTTTGACATACTAGATTACCCATAGTGTCTTTATAGCTTTTTTGTATTACTTTGAGTCATGTCGAGTTTCGGAAGTGCTTTAACCGAGTGGATGAGTCGTCTTAGAAAATGTGACCTCGAGGTTTGTTCAGGTGACAGTTTGTCTGTGGTTACCGTGCTAAGGCAGGTTAAGGTTCAAGATGACTTATTGTTGGCGTGTTCTAGTTTTTTGGGATGTTAAGAATCATGTTTTCGCTTTCCCTGGAGGTAAGGTTTTTCCCCTTCCCTAGGAGTTAGATGTTATAGGTGGGTGCTGTTCGGTTCGACCTTATATACTCCTTGGAGACGATACTTTGGTGGAACGATTTCGTCATTTCCTGGACATTTCTACGGAGGAGGCTAAAGCTTTCTTTGGGGTAGGTGGTGTTGACCTAAAGTTGCTTATTAGGACATTCTCACATACAGGTTCTCGTGATATTTCGCCCTTGGCTTGTAAGCGAACTCTTAATATTGCGGTGGCATGCTACTATCTTGTTGAGGATGCATCGGTGCATGAAGGTTGGGGTAGTCCTTGGGTTGTGGATGCTGTAATGGGGATGGAACACGGGCGATCGCCCTCTTTGCTTATTTTAGGTAAGCTCATCACGTGTCTCGATGCTCATGCATAGATACATCGTGCTTCGTTTCGGGGTTCTAGGATCATTTTGCAGGTATGTTGGGTATTAATTTCCTTTTTCGAAGCTTGCCTTAGTTCGAAAGTCTGACATTGTTTTGTGGTTCGTGTAGGTTTGGCTACAAGAGAGGCTTAGTTTGATCGAGCCTCCTCGGTCCTTCAAGGGATATAGCTAGGAAGGTTTCACGGGTCGTAAGATGGCGAAACCATGGAATGATGGTCACACTGAAAGAAGGATGGTGTTCCTATTTACAGGCTAATAAGCGGGCTGGCATTAGGTGGATAATCCCGTGGTGGCATATTAGTGGAAAGGTTAGGGTTTCTGTTTTCATCGTCAACTCATAGTATGCATATATTGTCCTTAAGGGATCAGGATTACATTTACCTGGGCGAGTTGTCGCGTCAAATGGGTGTAAGGCGAAATGTATCGGAGGTTACTGAGGATGCCCCTAAGTCTCTTCCGTGGACGAAAATTTCTCTCAGGGAGTTTGGGATGTCTTGGAGACAGAGGTTTTCACGTCCCGTTATTATAGAAAGTGTTCGACCGACAGACCCTACTCATTTCCGGCGAGGAGCTTACGGATGTCCACCAGGACAGGGCAAGTCGAATGTTAGGAAAACCACGATGCTAAAGGATAGAGAAGCGAATCGAGTTAACTTCACTAAGTAGTCGACCAAAGACAGTGTTACCGATCCTAGTGCCGTCAGTTCATCTAAACGGGCCAAGACTGACAAGACCCATATTGAAAATGCGAGTGAGGAAGAGAAGTGGGATTTGCTGGGCTCGCCTTTGGCTAAGACAGAAGTGGAAACCTGTATTTTGAAGGTCTATGGTGAGAGACCAGAAGAGGCACTTCTGAATGGCAAGGGGAAAGAGAAGTTGGACCGGTAGAGCCCAGCCGTTTAGTATTATGTTATATTAATTTATATTATGTGGCGTATTAGTACTAGCTTTTGTAAGGTTTTACTTGACACGTTGTCATTTTCGGGGTAACCAGATTTTGGATGCTTGATGTAAAGGGCCTCGACAAAGGCTTTATTTAACTGATTTTGCATTAATGTGAAGCACATTTTTTTATTATTATTTTTTTTGTGGTGGCTTGCAACTCGATTCTTCATTTTGCCCGGGGCGCCCTTTCGGGTTTTCACCCCGTCCTCGGCTCGCCTTTTGTTTGTTTTTTTTTCCTTTTTTTTTGCTCTTTTTTTTTACGGCTCGCAAATCGATTCTTCATTTTGCCCGGAGCGCCCTTTCGGGTCTTCACTCCGTCCTCGGCTCGTCATATTTTTTTTTACGACGGCTCGCAACTCGTTTCTTCATTTTTCCCGGGGCGCCTTTTCGGGTTTTCACCCCGTCCTCGGCTCGTCGTTTATGCTTCATCATTGAAATCACACGTTAATCGGAACATAGGGGTGGTTCCAATTTGCATTTGAATCGAGTAATCGATTTTTTTTGGTTGGTTGGTTGTACCCTTGGAAGGGTTGCCTACGTATCCGAGTTTAGACGGAATCAAACAATGTTCGTAGTTCATAGTAGATGTGAGTGATTTTGCTTTAGACTCGTTATGCCAATTGTCGATGTGAGATATTTAGAGTGTATTCACCCTAGTTAAAGAACTAAGGTGGAGTGATTGGGTGTGACCCCTTGGAAATGACAATTACCGAGATACCGCGTTTAGGTCAGGGCGATTGGCTTGGATGGTTTTGGAATGTGGAGCTAGGTAGTGAGTGGTTTTGATGGATTGAAATCTGGAGCTGATTTTTGTGGAGTTAAGGCTATGAGGTTACGGTTTCGAAATGTGGTGGGAAAGGGGAAGTTGAGTAAAAATGACTCAGACTTCAATCGGGTGGGATAAATTACGTGGGATCTGATTTCCATGTCTGGCCCTAATGTTGGGATTATCCTATTGAGCTTGAATCCTTAAAATTCCGGACTATCTCCTAACAAGTGTCTCGGAAGGTCTTAAGGGGTGTAACGTAGGAAGGCTAAAGTTTGGCGCTAGCTGACCAGTCTGTTCGTTTTTTACTCTTAGTTCGGACTTGTATTTGACATTGTCTTGGATAGTTGGGTTTTTATTTTGACCATTGAGTTTGGTCTTGATCATTGAATTGAGCCGACTTGGTTGACCTCGGTTTACTTATTTTCTTTGGCTTCTTTTGGCCATTTCGGACTTTTGGTCAGACTAGCATCTATGGAATGGATTGGTCGGTCTTTATTTGAGGGATGTTTATTGTGGGAACTGGGTTTGCCTTCCGTCTTTGATCACAAGTTAAGAGACTATCTAGATTCGTCATGTGATTCATTAATGCTCGTTCTAAGGGATGGTTATGTGGCTTTCTATACCAGACATGACACTATTATGACATTGACCTAGGCTTGGGACTGTGACTGTCCTCTCGATTTTAGACCCTGATGTAATCTTCTGGGGATGCAACCCTTGATGGTGTTCCAGACTTTTTTTTGTTGATGGAGTTTTGAAGGGTTTGAAATATCTCTTGACAAACACTGACGTCACTATCCCTCCCTCGGTGTTCCTAAATATAAAATCTGTTTTTTGGCGTCTCGAGAGAGGGAACGTCTATTCCTCGATCATGCTTTGGATGACGTGCTTTAGCTTGGTGCAGAATTGGGTTTTATGACCGCACCCCTGGGTGAAATGAACAAAAGGCTTTGGGATCCCAGGATTTGCTCCTTTGTCCTAAAGGAAGTTCGGGCGTTGGTTCTAGAGGAGATAGTAGACCATGTCGGCCGGCGAGTGCCAGGGCCTCATCGTATTGATAAGTGTAGTTTGTAGTGCTTATTTACATGTGTTTTGGTCCCATTTTCCTTGTAGAATCGCTCCTTGGGAGCGGTTTAGGGGCTTCTTATGCTTCCTTTAGTTCGTTTCAGGTTCCCGAGACTGATTTGGAAGAGTTGGAGCGATTCCGACTTGATACATACACATTTTGGAGCCAACGGAGTAAAGGAAGGATGACTCGATGCCTTGGAATCGATCCCGAGACCTTGGGGCCCAATCCCGAGCCTCCGAGACCCGATCCCGAGTCCCGAGATTCGATGGGAAGCCCATGAGAAGCAAGGAGGGACCAAAAAGATCATATTGGAGGCCTACAAGGCTCATCCCGTTCGGGATGAGGTGCACAAACAAGAAGGCTCCTGACCAGGGCCCATCCCGATCGGGATCATGGCTTCCCGACAGGGACCGACCCCGTCCCGACTGGGACCACCTCATCCCGGCCGGGATGGGCTACAGCTCACCCGCGCTTGCTTTCTTTCTTCTCCCTTCCATTTGTAACCCTATATATACCCCCCTCTTGTATTAAGACACCATGTTATGTTATCCTAGGTTATATCCTTAAAACCCTAGACTACTTTAGGTTAGATTAGTGTAGATTAGAGTAGATTAGTCGGTAATTAGTAGTTAATCATAGTTTAGTACTTGTATTAAGGGAATTCTTCAAGACCCATTCAAGATTGACAACCTTGAGTGTTTGTTTTGGGTTCTTCTTCATTAATGCAAGTTTTGTTCTTTCTCCTTCACTAGTTTGGTACAATCCTCTCCCTTTTCTCTTAATCTTGTTTATGTTGTTCAAAGTTTGAATCTTTATTATTGTTTGTTCTTGTTCTTGTTAGTTTGGTTGAATTTGTTTATGTTTGTTTTATTTCTTATGATGATTCCTCTTGTTAGTGTTAGTTGTAGATTAGATATGTTAGGGTAGTGTTCTTGCTAGGGTTAGTAAGGTGATTAGGGTGTTGATTGGGTGATTAAGGGATTGTTAGAGATGTTGGTGGGAGATTTGGGTTTCCTCTTGGTTGGTGCACATCACATGTTTTTTGAAATGCTTGATTGACTAGTAGATGCATATACTTGTTTTTCTTGCCTTTCCCTTGTGGGTGATGGTTTGTTTGTGGGTTCGGTTCCCTCACTAAGTTGCGAGAGCCCGGTGAGGACGACCCCTAGGTCAGTCTAAGTAGCGAGAGCCCGGATGCGACCTAGGCCACTATAGCGCGCTAGAACCCCGTTTGTCATGTGTGTCGCCGAGATGGGTTCTAGGTGGAACCTCTAGGTGGGTCTAAGTTGCGAGAGCCCGGACCAACCTAGATCACCCTACTACCTCCTTCACTCTAGTTCTTCTTTGACCATTCCGTTACCCCTTTGACCCCGACCTAATCCTAGCCCGTTTTCCTTGTTTGCTTTCTCCTTAGCCTTAGCCAGAGTCTTAGTTTTCTCCCCTTTTAATCATTCTTGTCTAGTTTAGCTCGTTGACTTAGTCTTATTTTTAGGTGACCTTAGTCTAGGCTATACATTACCGTCCCCGTGGATTCGACCTGACTTGCCCTATCTACCGTAGGAATAGCCGGTTATATTATTGACGGTTGGGATTCCACGACAAATCCTTACCATCAAGTATGAAATGTCTAAATCAACGAATTTACTGAGGGTTTTCTTCTTTTGGGCGACCCTATCATTATTCGCCTGGATTGATGGAAGGTTTTGGGGTTTGGTTTCAAGGAAGTCTACCCGCTCATTAAGGTTATGGATAGAGGCTTCCATGGAGGCTAAAAATGTGACTAGGTTGTAGACCATGTGGGTTAAGTCCTTGATGCTAAAGTTCGGGATGGTGGTTATGTTGGAGGATGATTTCTGCAAGATAATGTCGGAGGTCAGGATGGATCCACCGGACGACTTAGAGACTCGAGAAATGCTCGTATTTTTGGTTGGGGTCGACCGATGAGAAGCGAAAGCTTTATTGGGTGACATGGGAGAGTCTTTATCGTGCTAAGGGGACGGGGAGATGGGCTTTCGTGATCTACGATTTTTCAATCAAACCCTCCTTGCTAAGCAAATTTGGAGATTGGTTACCGTCCTTGAGTCCATGGCGGCCCGTGTTCTCAAAGGCTGATACTTCAAACAATCGTCGATTCTTAAGGCACGGAGAGGTCATGACAGAGTTGTTGTTGGAGGAGCTTATGGGGAAAAATGTCTTTGGTCTTAGAAAGCATGAAGTGGCGGTTAGGGGATGGAACGATGATAAATGTTTGGTCCGATGCGTGGTTGATCAACGTATTTTATATCATATTTTATTATCCCCCGATAACCGTTTTTGAGCTTTTCTTCTTCCGATTTATATATTTAATGTTGATTTTTATTAGAAAGTCGATACTGCCGATCCTCGTGCTATTTTGTAGGTTAGGTACAATTTTGAGCTTATTTTGAAGTAATAACCCGGATAGCCGAGACGAGGAAGGAAACGGAAAGCCGATAAGCAATAAAGAACTCAGCTACGAGTTCCAGCAGCACCCACTCGATCGAGTGGTGCTAAGCACTCGGTCGAGTGCCTCATACTCAAGCCAATTGGACTGCATCAGAAGTCTTGGGCCGATTCACTTTTCCAGCCCAATAACGAACGAAGATTGGACCAAACACAAGTCCACTCGATCGAGTGGCACTGCATGCACCCGATCGAGTGCATCTGACCCAGGCAGCGGATCATATTTTAATTAATTAGAATTTTGGGCCTATGTCTCGAAGTCCAACTAGATTGTTTTAAATAAGACTCTAACTACATTGTCAGACACACTTCTTCTTATACTTTTTGATATTTTTCAAGACATTACGTTAGTTTGTTGCTTAGCATAGAAGACTACGTTCGTTTCCGTTTTTCTTCGCAAGATTCATCGAATTTCGTTCTTCTCCTTTCAAATCTCAAATTGTTCGGTATCGCTACTTTAATTTTAATTTTAATTTCAATTTCAATTCTCTAGTTTAATTCTTGCCTTAAGTTCTTAGTTTTCATAGTTATTTGATTTCAGTCTCGTAGTTTAATTCAATTCGTATTCACCATGTTTATTTGCAATTCATATTTTATTAGTTCAATTACAATCATCATGAGTAGCTAAATTCTATCTAGGGTTTAAGGGGATCGATGGGTATTAATTGGGTTATAGAAAATTGACTTGTCTCTGATCATATGAATTGTCACCTGAATGTTGTTTTAACTCTAATTGATTAATTATTACTGGTCAGGATTAATTAGTTAGTATCACAATTAGGACTTTTCGCCGACCGGGTTAAGGACTAATTAGGTCCCGACATTTCAGGTAGACTAGCTTAATTCTAGCGACCGCAGGTTAAGTTTAGTTCTAAAGTTTGTAGTAGTACCAACCAGACCTACACCTTAGACAGTTCGATAATTGACCTGTTAGTTGACTCCCTGACCCGATTGATATTCATTGTGAACCTGAGGCCCTAGACTTCTTTATTATTGATTTACCTTATAGCAGTTAGTTGTCAGCCTACCAAACAGCCAGAAAAACAGTGACCTGTAGTCTTAAGTCTAGACCTTAGAACAAGTATTTAAGCTCGTCTCCTTGTGGTTCGACCTCTACTTCACTATCTGCATTAGTTAGTGGACCTTAGGGTATCTTTGATTAGGGATACGACTACCCCTGTCAAATTTTGGCGCCGTTGCCGGGGAGACGGTGTTATTTATTTACTTGTTTTGTGTTTTAGCCTTTTGATTGCTTTGTCTCGAGGAACTTCAGTTCCTTGAGAACGTTTCTCACATTTTTCCTGTAGTTTCCTCCTATGCCCTGGTCCTCTCGAATTTCAGGCTACGTACCACCATACGATCCTGAACCAGAGATAACTCTCCGCAGGTTTAGGAAATTTTACAAGGAGATTGCTGAGACAGGAAGATCAGAATCAGTGGAACATTCGGACGAAGACCACATAGCCGAATCACTGTCCTTTGAAGAGGATAATTCCACTACTGCCCCTGAGACACCGCTAGTGAAGATGCCTCTCAAACTTGCTAGCCATTCCGAGCCGGAGCAAAGTTCCCTACCGAAACCGTTGAAGAGGCCCACGGCCACTACAGGTACATATGAGATTCTCCCCGCCTATATCACATTGGTGGAGCAAAATCAATTCGGTGGAGGTCCTGATGAAGACCCGGCGAAACACATGAAGCTCTTCACCGATTATTGCTCTACTATTCCACTCCCCGCGGGAGTAACACAAGAAGAGGTGATGGAGATGTTATTCATGTTCTCCCTACGCGATAATGCAAGAGATTGGATCTCGGATCTAGACAAAGCGACCGAGGGAATTACAGATTGGAACTCCCTAGCCTTAACTTTCTACAAGCATTACTACACGCCGCAGAAGACCAACATGTTGAGGAGTCAGATTACTAACTTCCGACAGACATCTCACGAGAATATCTACGAGGCATGGGTAAGGTTTAAAAAGCTAGTCAAGGAGTGCCCACATCACGGATTCGAGGTATGGTTTTTGTGCAATCAATTTTATAATGGTTTATATGATGATTGCCGAGCTACGCTCGATTCTGCAGCAAATGGCAGGTTCCAAAACAACGTTGATGATGATAAAGCATGGAAATTGATTGAAGATATGGCTACTCATCACTCACGTCGGGGAAATTCACGAGGTAACACCCGAGGAAATAGTGGTGACTCCGAGTCATCAAATGCCATAGCTAGCCACCTAGCCGCTTTAACTAAGCGAATTGATACCATAGAGCTTGCTAGAACCCAAAATCAACAACAACAAGGCGGTATGTACCAAGTTAATGCAATGTCCGAGGTAGTTTGTGAGAATTGTGGGAATATGGGTCATTATGCCCAATAGTCTGTGAGTTTAGAAACGGCGAATGCATTCCAATCCATGAGACCACACCTCTCATATATGAACCAACCGGGCTATGACAATTCCTTGTTGTCCTATTGGAGCCAAAACGTGCTTAACCCACCACCACCCGGCGGTAACAAAATCGTCTCATATGTAGCACCCCATAACCGACCTTCCCAAAACAATAACCGACAACAATTTCAAGGAGGGCAACAAAATTGGGGTAACCAACAAAACTGGGGCAACCAACAGTGGGGTAATAACCAACCTTGGGGTAATAACCAACAAGGGTGGGGGAACCAACAACAATTCCAACCGATCCCACAAAACCAAAACCAAACCCAAGCTCAAGCTCCAACCAACACCGAGTATACGGAGATCAAAGCATTATTGATGCAAGGTAATCAAGCTCACCAAAAGCAAGAAACCCAGATCAACCAAATACTCGCCCATAACAAGATCCTAGATACCCAAGTAGCACAACTTGCCACCCAAAAGCAAGCTAGGCCACCGGGTACTCTACCTCCTCAAGGCGAACAATCACATGAGCAAGCTAATGCGATTACATTAAGAAGCGGAACCCATTATGAAGGTCCGAAAATGCCCGAGGAGTATGTTGTGGTTGATGAGACCGAGTTGGAGAAGCAAGAGTTAGCCGAGGAAGCGTTGAGTAGGCCACGAATTGAGGCTACTCGATCGAGTAACACCACTTCACTCGATCGAGTAGACCCCCTAAAACATGGCAGAGAGCAGTCATGTGTTCCACTCGACCGAGTCATGCCTGACTCGATCGAGTTGGAGGTCACTCAACCAAGTGGTGTCAGCCCACTCGATCGAGTAGACCCTCTAAAAGTGATCAGAAGCACCCCAACGATACCACTCGATCGAGTGCCACCAGGTGACTCGACCGAGTATACCAGCACTCGACCGAGTCAGCCTGGACTCGATCGAGTGGAGACCGTAACGCCTAACTCAGCTGTTTTTCGTCCCCAGGTTTCAATTAAGGATGCTAATTCTTCTCAAGCGCCCCCGTCTCAAGCCAAGGAGCCTGCGATTCCGATCATACTTCCATTTCCCCACCGACAGCGTAAGTTAAAGCTTGATCAACAGTTCGGTAAGTTTATGGAAGTCGTTAAGAATCTGCAGGTAAGTGTTCCTTTTACTGATTTGATCACTCAAGTTCCTGCTTACGCGAAATTTATGAAAGAAATACTAACTCGTAAGCGGTCTTTTAGTGAAACTGAGACAGTTGCTTTCACAGAGGAATGCAGCGCACTACTACAGATTCATACTCTGCCCAAGCTCAAGGATCCAGGGAGTTTTTCTATCCCTTGTACTATAGGGACATTAGCTATAGACAAAGCCCTTTGCGATTTAGGAGCTAGCGTTAGTGTCATGTCGTATTCTATTTGTCAGAAATTGAATATGGGTGTCTTAAAATGTACTAATATGACTCTGCAGATGGCTGATAGATCGGTCAAATATCCTTTAGGTGTCTTAGAGGATGTTCCGGTCCAAGTAGATAAATCCTTCATTCCCGTAGACTTCGTAGTCTTAGACATGACTGAGGATGCCATAATTCCTATCATCCTTGGTCGCCCTTTCTTACACACAGCTGGGGCGATCATCGATGTCAAAAATGGGAAGCTCACACTCTCCGTAGGAGATGGCACCGTGACTTTTAGTCTCGATCAAGCTCTTAAGAAGCCCATGATAAAGGAGTCCTGCTACAGTATAGATGTCATTGATTTGGAAATTGAAAATTTTATTGACGACTATCTTGGTAGGGATCCTCTGGAGAAATTGCTGACATCCGGCGATGCTGATGCTGAGAAGAGATCATGGAGCGCGGAAGTGGATGAGTTAGAACGCATGCTAAACGGGAAGGAGAGCATTAATGAGAAGGTATATAGTCTCGGCACCCCTAAAAAGGAGGTCGAGGTAAGTAAACCTAAACTAAAACCCCTCCCCTCTAATCTGAAATATGCATTCGTTGATGATAAGGGTCTAAACCCCGTAATTGTCAACGCACTCACAGATAGCCAACTTTCGGAGTTGTTAGTCATCTTACGACGACATAAGAAGGCTATTGGGTACAGCACTGTTGACTTGCGAGGTATTAGTCCCGAGTTTTGCATGCATCGCATTCATTTAGAGGGAGACCATAGACTGTCTATTCAGGGACAACGTAGGTTGAACCCGAACATGCAGGATGTGGTTAGGAAGGACGTTATGAAACTCCTATATGCTGGCATTGTCTATCCCATTTCCGACTCTAAATGGGTTAGTCCAGTCCAAGTGGTCCCTAAGAAGGGAGGGACCACGGTCATCACGAACGAGAAGAATGAGCTCATTTCTACTCGATTAGTGACTGGATGGAGAATGTGTATTGACTACCGTAAGCTGAACGTAGCTACTAGGAAAGACCATTTCCCACTCCCCTTCATCGACCAGATGCTAGAGTGTCTTGCTTGCCATAAGTATTTCTGCTACTTAGATGGCTACTCGGGATTCTTTCAAATCCCAATTCACCCAGACGACCAGGAGAAAACAACATTCACCTGTCCCTACGACACCTTCGCATACCGAAGGATGCCTTTTGGCCTTTGTAATGCCCCGGCCACCTTTCAATGTTGTATGATGTCCATATTTTCGGACCTTATCGAGTCTGTCATGGAAGTCTTCATGGATGACTTCAGTGTATATGGCACTGATTATGATGCATGTTTACTTAATCTTTCACGGGTCTTACAACGTTGTGAGGAGACCTATTTGCTCTTAAACTGGGAGAAATGTCACTTCATGGTGACCGAGGGAGTCGTTTTGGGTCATCTAGTGTCTGAACGTGGCATCCAAGTGGATAAAGCGAAAGTCGAGGTTATTGAGCAATTACCATACCCCGTTAATGTTAAGGGCGTGCGGAGTTTTCTTGGTCACGCGGGTTTTTACTGCCGTTTCATCCAAGATTGCCAAACCTCTGACTCAGCTGCTCCTCAAAGATGCCCCGTTCGTTTTTACTGACGAGTGTGCTCGAGCTTTTCATAGGATTAAGCAGGCTCTTGTTTCCGCACCAATTATCCGATCACCGGATTGGGACTTGCCTTTCGAGGTTATGTGCGACGCTAGCGATTATGCTGTGGGAGTTGTGCTCGGGCAAAGGAAAGACAAGGCTTTACATGCGATCTATTATGCTAGTCGGACGTTAGATATGGCGCAGATTAATTATGCCACCACGAAGGAGTTGTTGGCCATTATCTATGCTCTAGACAAGTTTCGAGCCTATCTCATTGGCTCGAAGGTGATATATATACAGATCACGCAGCTCTGAAGTACCTTCTAGCAAAGAAGGAGGCCAAACCGAGGCTTATTAGATGGATCTTATTACTACATGAATTTGATTTGGAGATCCGTGATAAGTCCGGGGACGAGAATATTGTAGCCGATCACCTATCTCGGCTAAGATATGACGGTGGGGATCTTGCCCCAATTGATGAGTCGTTCCCGGATGACCATTTACTCGCTATTACCATGGATACTCCATGGTTCGCTGATTATGCTAACTTCCTAGTTGGAGGTACTCTACCTCCCGATCTTCAGTATCAGCAAAAGAAGAGATTCTTACATGATGTGAAGCGATATTTCTAGGACAACCCATATCTTTTCCGAGAAGGTGCAGATGGCTTATTTAGGAGGTGTATTCCCAAAAGTGAGGTACATTCTATCCTCACTAGATGCCACTCCTCCCCTTATGGTGGACATCACGGTCCTTCGAAGACATTCGCGAAGGTAATGCAATCGGGTTTCTATTGGCCCACCGTTCTCAAAGATGCCACCACTTTTATCCGTTCCTACGACGCATGCCAGCGAACGGGAAACATTTCTCGACGCCACGAAATGCCTCAAAACGGGATTCTTGAAGTAGAATTATTTGACGTTTGGGGTATCGATTATCAAGGGCCGTTCCCTTCTTCTTATGGGAATCGGTATATTTTGGTCGCCGTCGATTATGTTTCAAAGTGGGTAGAAGCCATCGCTTCACCTACTAATGATGCGAACGTGGTGAACCGGCTCTTCAAGAAGACCATATTTCCTCATTTTGGGGTCCCACGTGCTATTATTAGTGATGGCGGTTCACATTTTCATGAACGTCAACTCACTAAGCTATTGAAGAAATACGGTGTTCACCACCGTACCGGACTAGCTTATCACCCACAAACTAGTGGGCAAGTCGAGATCTCAAACCGTGAGATCAAATCTATTCTCGAGAAAGTTGTCCATACCTCGAGAAATGATTGGAGTTCGAAGCTCGATGATTCTCTTTGGGCTTACCGGACCGCATTCAAGACTCCTATCGCGACATCCTCGTATAGGCTCGTTTATGGCAAGGCTTGCCACTTACCCGTAGAGCTCGAGTTTAAGGCTATGTGGGCCTTAAAGGAGCTCAATCTTGATCCGAAGCTAGCCGGAGAGAAGCGCCTCAAGCAATTGAACGAACTAGATGAATTCCGTCTCCTTGCTTACGATAACGCGAGAATTTATAAGGAGCGGACCAAAAGATGGCATGACAAGCGCATTATCCCCCGAGAGTTCAATGTCGTCAATAAGGTACTTTTATTTAATTCCCGACTTCGACTCTTTCCCGAGAAACTCAAATCCCGATGGTCTGGACCGTTCACGGTGATTGAAGTGAATAAATTCGGGTCGGTTACACTCACTACCGAAAAGGAGAATTATTTAAGATGAACGGTCAACGCCTCAAGCTCTATCACGAAGGTGCGTACGTCGGTGTCGTAGAGGCCATGGACCTCAACGACACTCTCGAGTCCGCCTAATTTTATCGAGGTAAACCAGTCGAGCGGGACCGTAACAACCAGCGCTAACCGGGAGGCAACCCGACACCACTTGTATATATTTGTAATTTCCCTTTTCGCATTTTTTATTTTTTATTTTTAGTTAGCTTGGTAGCTCTAATTAGGAGTTAGTATTATTTATCGAGTGAGGACGAGGGAATTTTACAGTTTAATTGATTTAATTTCAGGATTTTGAAGCAATTTAAAGGGAAAAAGGCGAGAAGTAGCAGGTGCAGTGGTCACTCGACCGAGTGGCCCATGCACTCGGTCGAGTGCCTTGACGGAGCAGCTTCTGTCCAATTCTAAAGGGTTCACTCGATCGAGTACCCTAGTGCACTCGATTGAGTGCCCCTGAACCGGGTTCAATTTGGGTTTTTCGTCCTTTTTACTTGTTTCTTATTCCCATATTGAAATCAGTCTCATGAATTTAAAACCCTCTCTCCCCTCACAATACTTAAGAACCCTAACCCACAATTCACCCAAATCACTCCAATTCATCGAATCTTCACCAAAACTCACGATTTTTGTTTCTAATTCGCAATTAGTAGTATCTACTTATGTTCCTTGGTGTTATTTTGTGAATTTTTCGTCCCCTCTTCCCCTTATTTCGGAATTTTCGCACTACTCAAGGTATATTTCGGGATTCTTGATTTCCTTACTTCTTTTCTTGATTTTATAGTTTAATTTAATCCTTAGTTATATATTAATCCCATTGCATGCTTGATTTTGTGTTAATTTCACCATTTTATGCTCAAAAATCGATTTTTGTGTATGGTGTCTGATTTTGGCCGAGATTTTGCATTTTTTGTGGGATTTTTGTATAATTACGTTTTGTAATTATGCTATAGTCATGGCAGGTAGAAGGAATCCACCCCGGAACAACAATAGGAACAAGAACGCAAGGCAGCCATGAGCCATCTGTCCCAGTTGTTCAGCCTGTACAAGGCTATGAGGAGATTGTATGCAGGGACGAGGCCCAGCGAGCTCGTTTAATTGCATTGATACCATGGACGATGGAGGCTACCCGATGCTGCTTATCGCAATTCGCAATCGAGCTGGGTTTGAACGAGCAATTGTCGCAGCTCTTGTCCATGACCGGATTTGGTGGACTATGGACGCTTCGTGAGTTATCTTACCGACTACTCACTTTAGAATTCCTTAGTTCGTTTGAGTACGATAGGCAAGATAGCAAGATTCAGTTTCGCTTGAACAATGTCGAGCATAGCATTGCCCTTAGCACCCTGTCTGAATGTCTTAGACTTACCTCTGACTAGAATGAAGACATCCACGACATACCCGACATATACGTGATGTCAGTGTCACTGCGATGGCACTCAACGCCATCCCACACCCTACTATCCGCCTCTTCTTGCGGATTCTGAGTCATTTAGTTTTTCCGCGCTCCAACATGAGTAAACTCCACTGATTGGAGGTGTTGATTCTAGGACACTACCTGAACCCCTTTAGGAAATCCCTAAAGGGATTCAGTGCACCCGGTATGATATGTGTCGGTATCGAGCACCAGATCAATGGATCTGGACCGCTTGCCTGTGGCGCCTTTGTCACCGCGCTAGCAAAGCACTATATTATGGGTTTTGGGGAAACAATCACTTTTGAGAGTCTCACCGACCGCGTCCCCTTGCTAGGACGTAGCTACCTCTTCTCCACTTTGAAATGGATTCGGGGCAATCCTCCGAACTTTCTGTGGCGCATCTGAGACAAGGTCTGGATGAAACTCCCAGTTGTCGAAGGGACAATCCTACCCCCACTACTTGCATTACAACCCACTCCCGAGGGTGAGAACACACCCGACCCATCGAGCTACCTCATTCCTGAGAAGCTCTTCATTTTTGACGAGGGCGTTCAACCCCCTCGCGTAGGGTTCGCGTAGTGACCGAACTCGACGAGACCGAGCCACCTAGGGCCACACCTACACCCGCCCTGGCCTTCCCGTTCCACACTCCGGGTGTCGAGTTTCCGCACCCGTACCCGTTTATGTATGATCCAGTTTATGAGCACCAGAGACGGGTACACGAGGGGATTAATCAGAGCAACGTCAACCGCGAGATCCACGAGTACATGCTTACTCAAGGCATCTCGGCACCTTAGCGCCCGTCCTACTGGAGAGGTCCGGGTGACACTAGTGGTATTTTCCACGACTACGGGGTTGATCCAGCTGCTTGGGGTCCGGACTACGGGCACACTTACGGCGGCCTTGGAGCACAATGGTTGAGAGGTTTGAGACAGTCGGGTCAGCAGGGTGGTACTGGCAGCTCAGGCCAGGGCGATACTGGAGCCGGTTCATCTGGGACCGGTGGAGAGGACGATATGGCTGATTAGCCGGCTTGGTGGAGCTACCATTGTATATACGGTACTTTCTTTCTTTTTTATTTCTGTTTTTTTACTGCTTTCTTAGATTTTTTTTCTTCCCCTTAGGTCGAGTTGTCCTTAGGATTAGCTATGGAATCTTACTGTCCTATATACTGTAGAGTCACATTGAGGACACTGTGACATTTAGGTTTGGGGGAGAGTTTGTGTGCTTTTGTGTGCTTTCCAAAATTCTAAAAACCAAAAAAAATGAAAAATCATAAAAATCCAAAAAGATTTTTATTTTGTGTGCTTTGTGTCTGTCTTGTGTCTGATGTGAAACATGCAAAACGGCGATGATGACATTGCGTTTTACATGATTTCTCCTAATTGACAGCTGACTCCGTACCTGAATGCATATAATACTTGAGATGAGATGATTTTGATATGATTGCCTATTAAACTGTTGATTGCCAAATGAGTAAATTTGACCATTTTGTCGGCAAACACATAAATTCTGAGGATTTAGAGCTTCCTAGGCCAGTAACATCCATAACTGGTCTCATTATTATTTAGGAATTGAGTGGTTTCTCCTTATGGAATGTGTAACATAAATTTGCATAAATATGACGTCCATTTCTTGATATTGAATACGTATTTGGTTTGAGGAGGAGGTACATGAGGAAAGGCATTTCTGTTTTTGATGAGCTCCACATAGCCAAAACGACCCATTTTTACTACCTTGTAGATTTAGGTCATTTTTCCTCTGTTTAGCCCATTTCAGCTGTTGTAAGCTTGTTTTCATGATATTTATATTAATTAGCTACAACCCAGATTAGCCTACCTTACTAGGACAGTCGCAGTGAACATAATTGGAATTACTTCACTAATAGATCATAATTTGGATTTCTACATCTTTTGGGATCTTAGTGTGTAACATTATTGTGTGACTTTATACTCGCCTTCCCATTGTCCGAATTGAAAAAAAAAATAGAAGCATGAAAAAGAAAGGAAAGAAAGAAAATGGAATTAGAAAAAGAAGAAAAAGAAAAGAAAAAGAAAAGAAAAAAATATATATATGCTTCTTGTAATTTTCGGGGAACGGTCGAGATGTTATAACTAGAATTGAATTGTAATTAGGAGGATGGCAAAATTCCCTCTCATGCTCTTTTGAGTTTTACTTCTAGCTAATGGCCGGAATTCATAGATGATTTTTTTTTGGATGGATAGTTTTTATTGTGTAGCTGCGACTACTGGTCTTAGCCCCACATTTCCATACGTGCTTTAAGCACAATCCATTTTATCCCCTCACACATAAGCCATCCTTTGTAAGTACTTGGCATGTACTATGGTCCTGATTGGTGGAACACGTGTTTAATTGGGGAGATTGATTTCATATTCGATTGCATGCATATTTCATAAGTCGAGTGAGTGTTTTTATTCATATTTTATAAGGTTTGGTTTGGGGGAGTTTGATCAACGTATTTTATATCATATTTTATTATCCCCCGACAACCGTTTTTGAGCTTTTCTTCTTCCGATTTATATATTTAATGTCGATTTTTATTAGAAAGTCGATACTGCCGATCCTCGTGCTATTTTGTAGGTTAGGTACAATTTTGAGCTTATTTTGGAGTAATAACCCGGATAGCCGAGACGAGGACGGAAGACGAGGAAGGAAACGGAAAGCCGATAAGCAATAAAGAACTCAGCTACGAGTTCCAGCAGCACCCACTCGATCGAGTGGTGCTAAGCACTCGGTCGAGGGCCTCATACTCAAGCCCAACTGGACTGCATCAGAAGTCTTGGGCCGATTCACTTTTCCAGCCCAATAATGAACGAAGATTGGAGCAAACACGAGTCCACTCGATTGAGTGGCACTGCATGCACTCGATCGAGTGCGTCTGACCCAGGCCGCGGATCAGATTTTAATTAATTAGAATTTTGGGCCTATGTCTCGAAGTCCAACTAGATTGTTTTAAATAAGACTCTGACTACATTGTCAGACACACTTCTTCTTATGATTTTTGATATTTTTCAAGACATTACGTTACTTTGTTGCTTAGCATAGAAGACTACGTTCGTTTCCGTTTTTCTTCGCAAGATTCATCGAATTCCGTTCTTCTCCTTTCAAATCTCAAACTGTTCGGTATCGCTACTTTAATTTTAATTTTAATTTCAATTTCAATTCTCTAGTTTAATTCTTGCCTTAAGTTCTTAGTTTTCATAGTTATTTGATTTCAGTCTCGTAGTTTAATTCAATTCGTATTCACCATGTTTATTTGCAATTCATATTTTATTAGTTCAATTACAATCATCATGAGTTGCTAAATTCTATCTAGGGTTTAAGGGGATCGATGGGTATTAATTGGGTTATAGAAAATTGACCTTTCTCTGTTCATATGAACTGTCGCCTGAATGTTGTTTTAACTGTGATTGATTAATTACTGGCCAGGATTAATTAGTTAGTATCACAATTAGGACTTTTCGCCGACCGGGTTAAGGACTAATTAGGTCACGATATTTCGGGTAGACTAGCTTAATTCTAGCGACCGCAGAGTAAGTTTAGTTCTAAAGTTTGTAGTAGTACCAACCGGACCTACACCTTAGACAGTTCGATAATTGACCGGTTAGTTGACTCCCTGACCCGATTGATATTCATTGTGAACCTGAGACCCTAGACTCCTTTATTATTGATTTACCTTATAGCAGTTAGTTGTCAGCCTACTAAATAGCCAGAAAAACAGTGACCTGTAGTCTTAAGTCTAGACCTTAGAACAATCATTTTAGCCCGTCTCCTTGTGGTTCGACCCCTACTTCACTATCAGCATTAGTTAGTGGACCTTAGGGTATCTTTGATTAGGGATACGACTACCCCTGTCATTGGCTCCCTGGTATGACCGTTAGCATGATTCCAACCTTCAATTTGGAGGCAGACGACGCTAGCATGACGGTGGTCGATTTCATTGACCACGATGCTGGGGGCTGGCACGTTGGTAGACTACGGACGACGTTGGTTGAGGATAGAAGACGTGCGTGGAGCTCTAAAGCTTCTCTTAATTTTTTATCACATTACCGATACCAAGTTCTGGTAACCTACGAGAGATGGCGTGTTCACTTTGCGCTCGTCTTATAAGTTGAGCATGAACGGATTTGTGGTGACATATGGGGGCGGTGTTGAGAATCGATCTCAACGGGTATGGAAGGCAATTTGGGGGATACAAATACCCCCGAAACTCATCCACTTTACTTGGAGAGCCTGCTCAGATATGTTACCCGTGAAAGAGCGACTTTTTTCTCATCACTGTGTCAAAAATCTCGAATGCAATCGCTGTTAGTGTAGCAATGAATCGATCATCCATGCCCTGTTCGAAAGCCCTGTAACATGTTACATTTGCGAAGGAATGGGGTTTGAGAATGAGCTGGTTGTTGTGTCAAGGACGGGGATTATGGACCTATTTGAATGGGTATCTGAGCGGTTGGATTCGGAGGAAAGGGTCAGACTTCTAACTGCGGCCTGGGCGACTTGGTCGATCCGTAATTTGTTGATTTTTTAGGAAAGTCCAGATCCCTGTTTGATCATATTGAATGGGCTGCAAGCTTTGGTCAGAGATTATGGTGGTTACTTCAACTATGTGAATGACAGCGGGGGAAAGCTGCCAGGGAAACGGTGTTGGGTGTAACACCCCTGATTTTATAAATAAAATTAATTTAAAATTCTATTCGTATTTTTATTTTGTTTACGATTTAACTCGTAATTCTTAAAATTATTATAAAACGAATTTATCGTTTAATCGTTTCAAACTCCTAAAATTGTATTTGACGTGGAAACTCTTCTTATATTTAAAACATATTTTTATTTCTGTTCCGATTCGTTTTATACATTTAATTTATTTCTTATCGAAAGTCTATTTCGACGATTTAAATTCTAAATTTTTTTTTATTTATTTATATTTAAGCTCGATTTTCTATTTTCGGCTGGATGCTCGTTTATTTTAAGTTTCGTCAAAATATTTATCATCTTTCTCGAGAAATCAATTTAATTCACTTTTTCGGAAATTTATTATTTATCGGGAGATGCTATTTCATCGTCTAATTATTTATTTCTAATATTTTGTCTCGAATATTTGATTTATTCATTTTATTTGTCGGTCCTATTATTTATTAATCTTATTAACCCGTTTTAATTTGATTCGTGGGTCAGCCAACTTATCGTTTCGGAATTCGTTCCTATCCAATTCGTTTAACTTATTCATTTATCTAATCCACTTCTTTCTGAATAGAATTCATCCCACCCGATTTATTTAATTATTCGATTTTCTTTATCATTTTTTTAGTGGACCAAATTCATGATTCAATTCATTCTACCAACTTGTAATTTCTTACACTCCCCTTTGCCACCACTTCATTTTGATAATTCCCATCATTCATTCATTCCCTTTCTTTTACTCCCATCACCTCTTCACTTTTCCTCCGCTTCCCTTCTTTGAACCGACCTCTTTTCCCCTGTTCTTCTGCGCACCTTTCTCCAACCTCGTTCCTTTTCCTCGTTCTTTTTCCGCTGGTGATGCGTTCATTTGCTGCTATTGCTGCTACGTTTTGTTGATGTTCTTCTTCTCCTTCCTTCATCGTTTTCTTTGCTGCTTCGTTCGGTTCGTTCTGCTGCTCTCTATGTTACCGATTTTTGCCCGTTATTCTTCTTTTCCTCTGCGTTTTGTTGCTGCGGTCTGCTATTGTTTTTTATGTTGTTGTTCTGTTTTTGAGCCACTTCTATTGCTATTGTGCGTCGTTTGATCTTGTTCGTTATTCTGATGATCGTCTATCCTCTTCTCCGTTTTCTTCTTCCCCTTCTTCATTCTGTTTGTTTGTGTTGTTGTCCGTTTGTTCATCTTGCTGTTCTCTTCCTTTTCTTCTTCTTCTTCCCTTGCATTTTTGTTCCTGATGTTTCCGATTCTCGTTACTGCTGCGCGGTGATCTGCTGGTAATTCGTTATGCTTCTACCGTGTTTTTGTTGATCTGCTGCTTTAACGTGAGTTTCTTCCCCTTTTTCTTCTCCTTCTTCCTTCTTCATTTACTTCTTTTATTGCTGCTGCTTCGGTTTTCTCTTCGGTATCACATACCTGCTGCTCATTTTCGTGTCCTTGTTGTTGATCCGTGTTTCGCTTATGTTTTGTGCTACTGCGGGCTGTTATTCCGTCCTGTTGCTGCATTGTACTGTTGTTGTTTGTTTTATTTTCTTCCTCCGCTTTTTAGCCTTCTTCTTTCTTCTTCCTGATTATTGTCGTCCTCGTTGCTTTTCGATCTTCTCCGTTTTCGTGTTGTCGATCTATATAATATGTTCTTGTTCTTCTTTCTCTCATGTTCGTCTTGTTCTCTTTGTTATTGTTGCTGGTGCGCGTTAATTGTTCTATTGTTTCTGCTGTACTGCTGCCTATTCGTGCGTAAGGCTTGACATCTCGTAACGTTACGTTGCCTAGTCGACTCAATTAAGTTCAACCTTCGGGTTTCCATTTGACACATAACTTCCCTTCTCATCTTGTGTCGAATACTCTCGTTCCATGGTTGTGCCCTTATCTTGAGTTTGAGTATTTTGTTGGTTATCGTGACACTAGTAACTAAATAATATCGATTTCATATTTTTGTCATATTTCGCCAATTTATAAATTTAACTCAAAATCGTAATTTTATGTTATAATCGAGATTTGTATACTTGTTTAACAAATTAATTATCGTTTTACCATTTATACTAATAAATGAGAAAATAGTTGATTTTGTTTTAAATATATTTTTAGTCGAGACTATTTACACTAATAATTTATTATTTGTTTACAATTGACTATTTTTAGTAAAAATCCGTATTATTTATTAATAAAAGCTATTTGTTGAAAATTGATTTGAAATCTTTGTAAATTCATTTCATTTATAAAACTCGTTGACTCAATTAATTTTGATATCGTTTTCGTAAAACATCTCTTTTCTAAAATTTATAGTTTTAACTCGATTTCCTAATTTTTTATAAATACTATATATTGACGTGTTATATTTTATTTATATTTTCATTAACAAATTTAGAAATATATTAAAGTTACGATAACGAAGATAATAATAAAATGTTAATTTCGTTAGAAATGCTATTTTTATACATTTCACTTATTTTAATAACTTACGTATTTTCTATAAGACTTTCTATTTTAAGTAAGTTTCTAAAATTAGTAAGTTTCTATTTATAGAAAGTTTTCCTTTTTATATAGAATATTTATTCTTTTTATCCTCATATTATTTATATTGATTATATCTTTTGTATATCGATAATGGCTTGTTTTGGAGTTATGGAATAAAGTCAAGTGTGGGGTTAGAGTAATATAATCTGGGGTTTACGGTTTTGCCATCAACTATAAGGCTAGTGTATCAGGAATCGGTACATTAGTTGTTGAACCGGGTGACAGGTATCCCGGGAGTTGTGTACATTTTGACCTTAAGCTTAGGCCTCGCGGTAAGTCGCCGTCATAAGTTGAACTGGGTGACAGGTAATCCCAGGAGGGATGTGCATTGTCTTAAACTAGGGTCACGCATTTATAAGTCGCCGTCCTATTATGGTTGAGTAGCCTAGTTAGAGACCGAAGATTGATTTGTTTGAACTAGGTTCTCAAAACTAGTTTTTAGTATTCTCCTGGTGAAAGTCTGACCTTCTACACTGATTATTTCCATAACGCCTTTTGAATATTTTTATTATTATCGATACATTTTGGTTTGCAGGTTGGCAAATATTTGAAGTTTTCCTCTGAAAACTTGCTCTGATTTTATTGTTCAAATATTTTAAGTTTTCTCCGAAAGCTTATTTTTATTATATCATTTAATATTTTTCATTTTAATTATTTTGATATAATAATACTATTGTTTTTCCATATGGTATAATATGGCTGGGAGAACGTCCGAGTTACTCCCCACTGACGTGGTTGTTATGTTTATAACACGACAGGTATTTGCTGCTGGGTTTTGGGTGTGAGCTAGCGAGTAGCGTGGATCCTACTCTTCCTTCATTCGTGTTTATTTATGAATTTGTATAAACCCGTTTGAAGATTTTACTTTTAGCCCTTTTGTAAAAAGAGGCCTTTGTATTGATTTACCATTTCTTTTAATAAGATATAGTTTGTCAGTGTGTTTTAATCCCACTCTACAGTGTTTCCGCCACTGTATTGCGTTAGAATTTCTAGGGGATTACAGTTGGTATCAGAGCATTGTTGCTCCCGACGCTTACACCTGATTCTAAGAAAAATACTTATAAATGATTTGAACATTAAAGAAATATTAGTGAGAGATGGGTAGATACCAAAATAAGGATTTAACTGTTAGGATTATTTGTTCTTGTAACTCAATGACTAGCATTGAATATTTGTTTCTTTTGTCTGGAAGAAGATGAATGAACAAGATGTTGGTAGGATGCTATCCAGATCGGGACAACACCTGCTTAGAACTCTCTACGCCTGCCGAATCGAGTGGACAACTTGGTGCTCCAAGAAAGATGCCGATGGTGACCTTTCTGCTCAGATTTAGTTTGCTCAAGCTACAGGTTAGATGATCAAGAGTAGATTCCTGTTTTTTGATGTTGCAGTAGATCCAGATCGAGCGACCCAATACTAGTATGCTCGTTCCTCTACCATAAGATGAAGATATCCCGGCAATTCCTTTTTGGAACCTTAGAGGCCCGAAGATTCTCTTTTCGTTTAAGGTCTTATTTATCTAGGATCATTGATTCTTTTCTTCCTTCCTCTACTCCTTCCAATTCTTCTCTTATATATTCTTATCTTCATTTGCTTGGTGAATTCTTATTCTATTATCCTACTTTACCATCTTTCCTCTTGAGATTCTTGATTTAACCGAATTCCGTCCCAATGAACCCCGTGAAAAGTTAAAGATATTTGAGGTTTAGTAAACCCTTGCTACCTGGTTTGAGGATTGTGAGTCTACCCTACCTTCTAAGCAAGTAGGAAATTCTTGAGGATTGATTTGATTGTCAAATTGTTGATTGATGGAATTAGGCTGGTACTTTAGACACTGAACCTTGGGATATAGGTT
Organism: Agrostemma githago; assembly: GCA_958450325.1. Taxonomy (NCBI): domain Eukaryota; kingdom Viridiplantae; phylum Streptophyta; class Magnoliopsida; order Caryophyllales; family Caryophyllaceae; genus Agrostemma; species Agrostemma githago. The sequence continues at coordinate 29,032,055 of OY288260.1, read as the reverse complement.
ATTTGATTATTGGAGGACTTGAAGTTGAATCAGCCAGTTTTCCTTAATCAGCCAGAGGTGAATCAGGAGATAGCGGTCTTGAATCATAACACTGATACTATGCCTCAGGTTGAATTGACTGGTTTTAAGCCTATAGATTCAGGCATCAACTTACTGGAGGCTCTCAGGTCCCCTATTGTTGCTACTACTTCTTTGGGAGGTGACAGTAGTCCCACTTTCATGCAAACATTGATGAATGGTTCTTCCAAACAAAGGGAGAGGAATAAGGGTACCTCTTCTATTTCGTTTAAATGATTATTGGTTTTTGGAATGTTAAGGGTATGAATACGGAGAATAAGCAGCGGTTTGTGAATAATTTTATGCTGTAGAATAAAGTTGATTTTTATGGTCTGCTAGAAACTAAGATTAAATCAAAGAATATGAATAAGGCTGTACAGATTTTCAATAATTGGAGTGTTTCCACTAATACTCATATGCATAGGGGTGGCAGCATTTGGGTGGTATGGAATCCTAATGAGGTTATTGTCGGCTTCCTAGAATACGATTCTCAGTATGTGCATTGTAAGATTTATCATGTTGGTACGAGTGTGGTCTTCTTCTACACGCTGGTCTCTACGTACAATGACTTAGCTAGTAGAGAGAGCTTATGGCTTAATCTGAGGAGGATTGCAGATACTATGACTGAACCTTGGGCAATGGAAGGGGACTTCAATTGTGTGACTGATGCAGAAGAAAGGCTAGGGGGAATTTCTCGTCTGCTGAAGCTACGCCTTTTATTGACTGTCTTAATTATTGTGATGTGGTAGACTGTCCTGCTCGGGGTGCTTTTTACACTTGGAATAATAAGCAACGACCGGAAGATAGGGTATAGAGCCGATTGGATAGGTTTTGCATTAATACCAGATGGGCTGATTTATTCCCGAATTATTTTGCTCATTTTCTCCCCGAAGGAGATTTCGATCACACATCGTGTCTGGTATTACAACAATTGCATAAGCCTAATAGGAAGAGAGGTTTCAAATTCTCTAATATGTGGTGTAAAGCGGATTCTTTTCAGCAGGTCGTGAGAGAAAACTGGAAGACGGGCAAATATGGAACACACATGTTCCTGTTGGTCCAGAAATTGAAAGCGATGAAGATTCCGCTGAAACTTCTAAACAGTCAACAGTTTTATGACATTGAAAATCGGGCAGAGGTGGCTAGAGCGAAGTTGATAAGTGTAGTTTGTAGTGCCTATTTCGTAGTGTTTTGGTCCTATTTTCCTTGTGGAATCGCTCCTTGGGAGCGATTTATGGGTTACTTATGCTTCCTTTAGCTCGTTTCAGGTTCCCGAGACCGATTTGGAAGAGTTGGAACGATTCCGACTCGTTTCATACACTTTTGGAGCCAACGAAGAGAAGGAACGATCACTCGATGCCTTGGATTCGACCCCGAGACCTTGGGACCCAATCCCGAGCCTCTTAGACTCGATCCCGAGACCCGAGAGTTGGTGAGAAGCCCATGAGAACCAAGGAGGGACAAAAAAGATCATAATGGAGGCCTACAAGGTCCTTCCCGGGCGGGATAGTGGCCTTCCCGACCGGGAAGGAGTGCACAAAACCAACAGCTCCTGTCTTGAGCCCGTCCCGGCCAAGAAGGACTCGTCTCGGGCGGGACCATCTCGTCCCGGGCGAGACCATCTCGTCCCGGGCGGGATGAGTGAGCTGTAGCACGCAACTCATTCTTTTCTTCTCCTTACTCATTGTAACACTATATATACTCTTCCCTTGTTTTGTTAAGCATATGTTCTTCATTATCCCAAAAACCCTAGACTACTTTAGGTTAGATTAGATTAGATTAGTGTAGATTAATCCTTAATTAGTCGTTAATCTAGTGATTACTCTTGTATTATTGGATCTCTTGAAGAATCTATCAAGCTTGACAACCTTGGTGGAATTGTTTTGGTTTTCTTCTATGCAAGTGTTCTCCTTTTCATCCTTTGTAGTTGGTATAATCTTCCTCATCCTTTTACTCTTAATCTTTGTTTATTTCATCCAAGTTTACATCTTTGTTGATTGTTATGTTCATAGTTCATTGTTTTCACTAGATTGTTTATATATGTTTTGATGTTTGAGTTGACTCATCTTGTTATTGTTGGTTTTTCTTTTAGATATGTTTGAGTAGTATCTTGCTAGGGTTAGTAGGGTGATTAGGGTGTTTGATGGATGATTAAGGGATTGTTGGAGATGTTGGTGGAAGATTTGGGTTTCCTCTTGGTTTGATGCATATCACATGTTTGTTAAAATGCTTGAATGACTAGTAGATGCATATGCTTGTTTTCCTTGCCTTTCTCTTGTGGGTGATAGTTTTTTTGTGGGTTTGGTTCCCTCACTACGTAGCGAGAGCCCGGTGAGGACGACCCCTAGGTCGGTCTACATAGCGATAGTTTGTTTTGTTAAGCATATGTTCTTCATTATCCCAAAAACCCTAGACTACTTTAGGTTAGATTAGATTAGATTAGTGTAGATTAATCCTTAATTAGTCGTTAATCTAGTGATTACTCTTGTATTATTGGGTCTCTTGAAGAATCTATCAAGCTTGACAACCTTGGTGGAATTGTTTTGGTTTTCTTCTATGCAAGTGTTCTCCTTTTCATCCTTTGTAGTTGGTATAATCTTCCTCATCCTTTTACTCTTAATCTTTGTTTATTTCATCCAAGTTTACATCTTTGTTGATTGTTATGTTCATAGTTCATTGTTTTCACTAGATTGTTTATATATGTTTTTATGTTTGAGTTGATTCATCTTGTTATTGTTGGTTTTTCTTTTAGATATGTTTGAGTAGTATCTTGCTAGGGTTAGTAGGGTGATTAGGGTGTTTGATGGATGATTAAGGGATTGTTGGAGATGTTGGTGGAAGATTTGGGTTTCCTCTTGGTTTGATGCATATCACATGTTTGTTAAAATGCTTGAATGACTAGTAGATGCATATGCTTGTTTTCCTTGCCTTTCTCTTGTGGGTGATAGTTTGTTTGTGGGTTTGGTTCCCTCACTACGTAGCGAGAGCCCGGTGAGGACGACCCCTAGGTCGGTCTACATAGCGAGAGCCCGGATGCGACCTAGGCCACTATAGCGCGCTAGTAACCCTGTTTGTCATGTGTGTCGCCGAGATGAGTTTTAGGTAAAACCTCTAGGTCGGTCTACGTAGCGAAAGCCCGGACCTCACCTAGATTACCCTACTACTCCCTTCACTCTAGTTCTTCCTCGACCATTCCATTACCCCTTTGACCCCGACCTAATCCTAGCCCGTTTTCCTTATTTGTTTTCATCGTCACCTTAGTCATAGTCTAGCCTTCTTCCCTTTTAATCATTCTAGTTTAGTTTAGCTCGTTGACTTAGTCTCGTTTTTAGGTGACCTTAGTCTAGACGCCTCTTACCGTCCCCGTGGATTCGACCCGACTTACCCTATCTACCCTAGTTAGGATTAGCCGGTTATATTATTGATCGGTTGGGACATGACAAACCCCTGCCATCAATTGGCGCCGTTGCCGGGGACGGTGCTAGTTTAGACTTTGTTTTCCTACTTGCTTGACTTTGTCTTTGTGTTTGTATTTTTCTTTTTTTCTTTTTTGTTCCTTTTTGCTTCTTGTGTGTGTGAGGTTTATTTCTCTCTTGTCTAGTGCCCAAAAAGCACTAGACTTCTCACGTTTGTTCTTAGTCTACAGTTTATGCTTAGAGGTGGTGACTATCTTCTTCTTGCAACTTAGAGCCGCTTTAACGGACGGTTGCTAGAGTGAGAGGTTTCCAACCGGGTATGAACCACGATTTTCGAGCAAGCATGGGGTTTGATCTAAACTCCCCACACATGGAAGCCGATATGAGCTACTCCTCTCCCTCTATGGATCAAGGGTATGACATGACGTCTCCCTACTACTATCAAGCTTCTTGGGGTAATCAAGACTCTAGTGGGTATGAACTTCAAGGTTATGGAAATGGCTACAAACAAGTGAATGACTATCAATCCTACAATCATGGTGACTACTACTCGAGTTATCAATGTGAACCCACCATGTACACTCAAGATTCACCTTATGGAAGCCAATACCCCCAAAACCCACCATATTACCCTCCACCCCAACCACAATATGAAACCCATGACCAACAATACTACCAACCACCTCAACCTCACTACCAACAATATGATGCCCCACCCCTTGGGTATCATCAAGATTTTCAAGGAGCTCTACAAAACCCCAATGACCACCAAATGCCAAACTTGGAGTTACATCAATCGATGCTTCAAATGCAACAAGAAATGGCCATCCAATCGCAAAAGACTAAGGAACTCTTGGCCCAATTTCGAAGGGATAACGAGGCGATGGATGCTCGATTAAATGCATTATCGGTTCAAACCGTAATGTTTTTATCCCGAACGTCACAATTGGATGAAGGGTGCCCACTTGAGAAAGGGGAGCAACCTAATCACGAAGCCGCTGATGTAGTTCCCTTTGAAGGAGGAGTTTGCTTTGAAGAACCTCAATCGTCTACCCAAAAAGAGACAGATGAGGATATGACCCTTGGTGAAGGCAACATTGGTGAAGAATTGGAGGAGGATAGTGAGTTGGATGGGTTGGTGGAATTTGTGAAGTTGTTGGGTGAAATCGATGAGCCCAAGTTGCCCATGTCCGAAAAAGTGGATATGCATCAAGAGCCCCTTGCTAGTGCACCAAGCAATGGTTTGGAAGAGATTGAAACCGCCGGTGGAAGTTTTGATTCTCTCCTCCATGATGATGTGGGGACAAGTGATGAAGATGGGGAACTTGAGGAAAGTGTGGGGGTGTGCAACGAGGAAATGAGGCCAAAGTCGATTTTTGTGCCTCGTTTCTTGGAAATGAAGCTTGCTTGTGATTGGAGGCGATGCCTAGGGAGGAAGAGGTCGGTGAAGCTCGTAGGATGGATAGACCCCGGAGACAACTTTGATGATGACGTTGGGTCTTGGGATTCCTACTTCTTGCCTCCTCCATATTGGAGGCCGTGGAGGTTAGCTAGGCTCGAGCGCTCCTTGGGCCGTCTCTATGATGTCGGTAGTGCGTTCGACTTGCTCCTCCATACCCTTGAGGGCTATGGTTGAAGAAGAGTCCACCATCCTAGGTTTGACGGAGTTCCTGAAGAACCGTCATGTTGTATTTTCCCCCTCCCTCTTCTTTAGAGTACTTGTGCTTGTATTTGTGTGATTTGTTTCTTGGATTTGTTTGTTTTTGCGGGATTCTTGTAATTGATTTGGTATTTTGATGAGCGATGTGAGGGAGCGAATTTGATGTGTATATGAGCTTTATTTGATAGGTGTGAAGTGAAGGTGAATCCTATAGACGAATGGTTGTGGTTAGAGTTTGGATCTTGAGTTAGGGAGTCGGTTTTTGAAGCTTGGAGTAAGCTTTTGGGTTCGTGGAAGGTCAAGAAGACCCATCCCGACCGGGAAGAGGAATTCCGACCGGGAAGGGTGCGGCATCCCGACCGGGAAGGAGCCGTCCCGATCGGGATGGAGGTGCACATTTTCGAGCTTACTGGAGGTCCGTCCCGACCGGGACGGGAGTGTCCCGACCGGGACGGGTGTGTCATCCCGACCGGGACCATCCATCCCGACCGAGATGGTCCCCTACTCCCCCTTTCTGCCTCTTCTTCGACATTTGAGTCCACCCAACCATTATATACCCCTTCCCAACCTCCTTAACCTTCCTTGCTCTTACCATATGACCCATGTACCTCATTTACATACCCTCACCTCATTTTCGCTTCACTTTACACCGAGATTCACATCAAATCCTACCCCCCCCATACCATTACTACCCCTACCATGCGGTGTTATCAAGGTTGAAGCGAGATGACAATGACGAAGACAAGCTTTGTGCCTATAATGATCATTGAGACGATGGAGAGAGTGAGTTACTAGCCGATTGGTTTGGGTAACTATCCTTACTTTTCCGTCTTTTATTGCTTGTTTTCCTTTGTTTATTCCCTTCCCCTTATTTTGTGTCATGGTATCCTTCGAGGCCTTGGTATATGTTGCTCCCGACTCTCGATGACGTGACTACATCGAGAGTCATTTCAAAATCCAAATTTTACAAGATTTTCACTTTCCTTTTTGAGGATTTAGGCGGATTTAGGCGGAATCCGGGCTAGGTGACTTGATTACACCTAGCCCTCCCCTCCCATTTCCTTTTATTTCCTTCTTTTTATTTCTTCTCCCATCCATATCTTTTTCTCGTCTCGGCCCAGGGTGACTTGACTACACCCCGGCCGGACACATTCTACCTTTTCTTCATCTTAGTTTTTATTTCTTTGATTTTTTTAGCTTTATTTTCGTAGTTTCTTTTTCTTTCTTTTGTCTCTCCGCACACTACGATCGAGCATGAGGACATCGCTCGGTTAAAGTGTGGGGGAGCGATATTCTAGCATAGTTAGTCTTATTTTCTTAGTTTTTCGGAAAAAAAAAATCTTAAAAACCCCTAAAAATTTGAAAATTTTCACAAAAATCAAAAAGATTTTTCTTTTGTGTGTTTTCCTTTTGTGTCTTTGTGTCGTGTATTTGTTTTGTTGTGTGTTTGCCCTCTTTTCCTTATAGGTTGCTTAAATCGCCGCTAATTTTGGAGAGCTTTCATGATGTCCGGTAACATCTTCTATCCCTTTTCCTTCTTTGTCTCTTGCGGAGTTTGGAGGAGATTGTGATGTGGTGTGCTCGGGTGGAGCTTGTACATACTTGTGGTTGATTTGGTGGCTTGTTTGGAAATTTGGGGTGGTGTTTGTTTGTTCATGTGTTTGTTTCATCTTGTTTTGTTTTTGTTGCCTTTGTTTCTTTTCCTTTCATTTTCGTTGAGTCTTTGTTTTGTGTGAGTAAGTGTGTCGTGTGTGTAAATGGTTTTCGAAAACCCGGTTTAGAGGCTAGTGTGCGAGCGTCTATTTTCCCTTCCTAGTTGTATAAATCGAGTCTTGGACTTTAATCTAGTAGAATGACCCTAAATCAATTATTTTGTTGGTCTTTTACCTTGAGTCCACCTAGCTTACTAGGGATTTACTACGGGATTTGCATTTTGACCATTATGACCACCCATGGTGTGAAAAGGCCTTGGTTACCGAGTCTCGTCCCTTAGGTGACCGTGTTTGGGATTGTTTGATTAGTCCAAGTACTCCACCTTTTTGTGGGTTTGAAAGGGGATGCGCACCCCCGACTTACCCATTTTCCTACCTCCTACACATTCCCACACAATAAAGTTTGCAAATGGTTGAAATCTTCCTTTCTTGTCACAAAGAAATGCCATAAAGCCAAATCAAGCCAAAAAGGGCAAAAGAAAGAAAATGAAAGAAAGAAAAGAATGAAGAAAAAGAAAAGACACAAAAGCCAAAAAGAAAATAGAAAAGAAGAAAAAGAAATGGCATAGCAAAACAAATCGAAAATGCAAAAGAAAAAGAAAATGCCAAAAGAAAACCCGTCTCACAAAAAGAATCCCTACATCTCAAAATAAGCCTTTTACCGACTACTACCGTGAAGAGCCTACCAAAGGACCGAGTCCCTAGGAAGGATGATAGCGGTAATGGTCGGTCTTCCCTCACTTTGCATATATTTCCACCTTTTTACTTGGACTAGTTAGGCGGTTTTGGGCATGGGACGACCCTCTTGGCTCATCGCTAAAGGGGGCGGGGTCTCACTTACCTACAGTGTCGACTAACACAGTGGTTCATCCCTTTTCCACTCCGCCGATCGTCCCGTAGTACGTTCTTAGAAAGTTAGGAGGAATCTAGGTAAGTTACCAACGTTTTTGTTGCTTTATCGTCATACTATTAGGGTTTAGTTCACCTTGGTTTGTATCACTAGCTTGGGAACGTTGTCACTTGCCTTGAGTCCTAAACCGGTGCCTTTTCACCGCTTTGTTGAGGGAAGCGGTATTTGTTTTCTTTTGGGTGCAACCGATTATTTGTTTGTTTGTGTGCTTGTTTGTCTTTGTGTTTTGTGTCCGGTTGCATCCACGGTTTTGTCGCAAGACCGCTTGGCTAGTAATAGCCTACGGTAATCGATTTAGCATCAACAAGCACTCGTTATAAGTCGTCTTGTGATGATTTTTAACCTTCGACTTTCGATTATGGAATCGATATCGAATTTTTAGGAGAAAAGGTAAATAAAGTGTCGAAAACATACAATAATTGATTTTGCGATTGCGATATAACCGAGGGCAGAGGCGCACGCAATAAGGCATTCTTGTCCTTAGGCGCAGGAGTCCGCGCGCCTCAGTTCTGAGGTGCCACAGATCGTGCGTTTGATTTGGTTATTATTCCGACTTTGGGCAGAAACTTTTATCGAATGCATTCGTTTGAAGAGATCGATTCGTACAAGCATTTGTTAGACCCTTTGCACTATTGACACCGTAGTTTCTTTAGGAGATGTTCATATCGGCATCATCGGATACTTGCAATAAATCGATAGTGATTTATCCTTGTGAACATTAGGTCCTTCGCATTTCATCATCGTAGTTTGACCATTGAGACCCACGATGATCGATTTAGAAAATAGTTTGATTTAGTATGTATATATATGGGTTCTTATTAGTCCCTCTCATATATTGAGTCCCTAAGTCCTTCTACCATCTATTGGATGGTAGAGGGATAGATGGACGAGATTAGAGTAGCTTCCTTCATTATTAAAAAAAAGATATTGTTTCCTATAATGATGGAAAGTGATTGTCATCAAAATAGGAAACAATATCAAAGAGTAACTCCTCATTCATAATGACGTTCATGCTCTCATTCATCATTTTCATCCAAAACATTTTCTCTCATTCATCACTTTCATCCAAAACATTCATGCTCTCATTCATCACTTTCATCCAAAACATTCATCAATCAAAGTATATGCGTTCAATCAACACAATCAAATTGTTCATCTTCTTCCTCGCGTCGCTGCAACTTTTCCTTTGATGGCGGATATGCAAATTGTTGAATACATGAACGGTGAGGTTTTGCTTTGTAATTTATACTGGAAACGTCATGAAAGTCATTAAGATGCTCCATATTATTAGATTTTACGTTTATAGTATGGAAAATGCATATTATTAAAGGTCTGATCATTATATGAATTTTTCACACAAACATATATATGAAGTTATTGTAATGCACATAATGTGTTACTCTAATATACATCATCTGTTATTTTAATGTCTAACCCATGTGTATAGGCATCTTCTGTTAATCGAATCACGTGTTACTTTAATGCACTTCATCTGTTACTTTAGTTCTTGTCATCTGTTACTGTAATGCATTGGAGTAACAAAGAATTTAGAATACCGTCATAATAAAAACTAAAAAGATACTGCTTCCTATAATGATGGAACGTGATTGCCATCAAAATAGGAAGCAATATCAATGAGTAACGCCCTCATTCATATTCTCATTCATAGCTTTACAGATGTTCATTCTCTCATTCATCGCTTTCAAACAAAACAATCTTCAATCAAAGTATACACGTCCAATCAACACAGTCAATAACACGTTCAATCATTCATCTTCTTCCTCGCGTCGCTGCAAATTCTCCTTCGATGGCGGTTATGCTAATTGCCGAATACACCAACGGTGAATTTTTGCTTTGTAATTTATACTGGAAACGCCATGGAAGTGATTAAAATACTCCATATTATTAGATTTGACGTTTGTAGTATGGAAACTGCATATTATTAAAGGTCTGGTCATTATATGAATTCTTTGCACTCACATATAGTTGGTGTTATTTTAATTCACAACATCTGTTACTTTAATACACATCATCTATTATTTTAATGCCTAACCTCTGTGCATAATAATCTTCTGTTAATTAAATCTCGTGTTACGTTAATGCACTTTTCAACTGTTACTTTAGGTCTTGTCATTTGTTACTTTAATGCATTGGAGTAACAAAGGATTTAGAATACCGTCATATTTCAAGTTCTGATTGTTTTTGTCGCCATGTTTATTGGCACTGTTCTTTTTTTTATAGTAAATGCAAAAACACGGGAATGGTGTAGGGATGTTGGTGAGGGTTTCACTCCATACATAAGGCAGATCTTCAAAACAAAACGTGTTATCACTCGTACATGGTCTACTCGACCGAGTACATATGCTACTCGATCGAGTAGCACCCAAAAAAATGGGCAGTAGCTGCGTCTAAGGACGCACTCGACCGAGTCAGATCACGACTCGGTCGAGTGGGTCTTGTAACCCAGAAATCCGAGGGCTTTGACACACATTTCAAGCCCCGTCCTTTTATCGACTTTAATCATCACGTGTAAAGACCATCACGTGACCTTCCTATTTTCAAAACCATGCACGTCACGACACGTAGAACGACTTTGACCGATCTTCTTCGTAGTGATAAGTCGGGACAAGACTACGGGACGTGGGATCGGGCTAGCATTACGCCACAGTCCCATGTTTCCGTCCTCCGTTTAATATACAACATAATGTGTATTTAATCGGGGTTAGTCAATCTACATATTTTCGCGGTCTAGTTTACATACGGGTCCGTTTCTATCATTTTATTGCCTTTTATTATTTCGTTTATTATTTTTATGTATCGTTGTATTGTGAATTCCGGGTTGTATTTCCGCCCGTGTAACTTGTACGTTATTTATTTCCTTTTGAGCTTTATTTATTTACTTGCTTATCGCTTTATAAATGAACCTCGCATGCTAAATCATTTCGACCATAATCAAGATGCATTAAATGACGTAGTTCACATACTATTCACATGCTTAGCCCGAAAACGCTGTTTGCATATCATTTAATTATTTTACTAGCGCGCGTACACGAACACGAACGATGTCTTAGTAGAGGCCGCCATGTGCGGGCGGGGTTGGGTGTCCTTAGTGGGCTTCCCAACACGTACCCTCACCTCTTACTCAGAACCTTTGGTTTCCGGATGTCCGAAACCCTTGGCGCACGAGAGTCATTTTATATACGAAAGCCGGTGTAAACGGTATCGATATAATAATGCAAAGGGACGAGCCCCATAAACTCTGAAATCGAAGTGGGCTTACTTTGTGTATAGTCCATGACGACATAGAGTGGGCTCGTATGGTTCCGAATAACCACAAAATTCGGTGGCGACTCCATTTTGACTTAAATTTCGAACCCGAGAACAATCTTACCACGAGATTCATTCGCCTACCCAAACCCGCGCGTGGCCGCGTCGGGGTGGACCTACGTCATGTCCACAATTTGGCGATTCCGCTGGGGATACCTGATGTACCACATGTCATCGGGGTTCCCAGGGTGAGACTCGAAGAGAAATCGTTCGAATATTAGTGTGCGCGCATTAGTTTAATGATTCATGCATAACCCAAATTTGCCCGGGCCGGTTACTTGTGACCGACGTCCCACTATTCCGCGGTGCATTCCTACATGGGTGCGCTAAAGACTTCGATGGTGGAACTCGTATGGGTTTTGCGGCATGTCCTAAGACCAACTCGGCTTAGGGAGTCCGTCCTGATTTACGAGAAAGCCATCGTTGTTGGTATAGACCCTATTTTGACCGACTGAGACTTAGTGTAAATCATACATAAGCGTCGTTATAATGCTTGTTTGACTACGTGCTATTTGGTTTCCGTGTCATTTTTCAAAAACCGTCATTTCAAAATTGCATCTTTCCAAAAATACCCACTTTTCGAAAAACCCGAAATATTGTCCATTTCGGGACCCGTCTTTCCAAAACGCCCAAATTTGAAAACTCGAAATGCTGCCCATTTCGGGACTCATCCTTTTCAAAATATCCAACTTTCAAAAACTCGGAATGCCGCCGAAATTTAGGATCAACGATTTGACTCAAAATATCCTTTTCTTTAGTCGGCATGCTGTCCGTTTTAACTCTCAAATTTCCGACACCGTTTTGATTTTCTGAATTTTTTTCAAAATTCTAATCTTTGTTTTAGAAATTCCGCTTTCCATTTTCGAACTCTCGGAAATTCACCCTTCATATTTTCAACTTCAAACCTCCAACTTTCCTAAAACAGATCTTCCCTATTATAGGACCTAACGTCTATCCGTGTGTCAGGTCTTTGCATAGTACGTAGAAGGTTTATAGCGTCGAAACTCCGTCGATCTTACATCACGAGTTTCCCCCCTTTCCCGAGTCCGCCTTATTTGTCAAGGCACGACCAGCCCGCGTAGGGCATACCCCTACAAAGGAAAGTCCGTCTATACACTCGAGTCAAAAGTCTGAGGAATAATCTCACGTGGACCTTCCTTCGAACGGGACTAGGCCCACTAGGCCAAAATCCTAAGGAAGTCATACCACCTACGAGTCATCCGTCTAGGCATCTTTCTCGAGTCTTTTCCACCCAGTCCTTTTCTTTTGGGTCGCTCGGGATGTACTTTTTCTATAATTCCAAGATTTGGGTTCGGTTTCTGATTACGCGGTGTTCTTACAGACATGTCACCGGCAACCAGACACACTCGCAGGATGAAAGCTACTTTAAGCAGTCTGAAAACCTCTGTGGACGCCATGATCGACAAACAGGCCGACATCGAAGCCCAACTGAATGAAATGAGGGCTGGTCAAGTTGCTATCGTCACTCGTTTGGCTGCAGTGGAGCACAGGACTCCAAATACTGGGGTTACGGAACCTCTGGCTGAACTGGTTAGCTCGGTTCGCCGATTGGAAGAGCAAGTTCATTTGACTAGGAGTAACAATATCCACCGGGAGAATAGTCGTGAGTATAACCCGTTAAGTGACAAGCTGCCCGCAAACCTAAACCTCACCGGTTTGCCCATGTTTGAAGGGACTGAGGACCCGTTACTACATGTACGGGCCTTCAAGGAGTTCATGGCCATCAAAGGGGTGGACTCTACCATGTTCAAGAGCCTTTTTGCTGCGTCTCTTGAAAAGCACCCTCGGGCCTGGTACTACAGGCTAGACCCGAAGAAATACCCTACTTGGGATGATGTGGCCACCGAGTTCGCTCGGAACTATGCTGACAACACCGAGATCCAAACCATAATGAGATCTCTGGAGGTTATGGCCCAAGAGCCGAAAGAAGGTTTTACCAAATACCTTCAACGCTGGAGGGCCGAGAGCGTGAAACTGGTCGACAAGCCCAGTGAGAAGACTTTGGTGGAGGCTTTTGTCAAGAACCTCCTCCCCTCCTACCGGGTTCACCTCCGATATGCTGTCATACCCAATTTCACCACCCTTACTGAAATGGGTATGAGGATCGAAGATGACCTAAGACTGGAAGGCCTCACTAAGGCCGCTGCTAAAGGGTACCAAGGGGCTTCTTCCTCCACTACCAAGCCCCAAGCTGCTACCCGTAGCATTTCTGACGCGGTTAATCTACTAGATGCCCCGTCCAAGAAGTACACCCCACCTCGGGTTTTTACTGATATAGGTACTACCTATACTTATGCCTTACAAAGGCTATCCTCAAAAGGCCTAATCCAACCGATAGGCCCAACTCCTGAAATTCCGGTCGAGCGACGCTCCAAGAACTACAAGGCTCAAGCCTATTGCCAGTACCACCGGGGCAATGGGCATGATACCAAGAAGTGCTGGAAGCTGAAGCACTTGATTCTGGACTTGATCGAAAGCGGTAAAATCCCGCTACCCGGAGATAAGCCCAGTAACAAGGAGAACCCTTTCAGCTCCCACGCCATCTTTACCGGGGAGGTGATTCACTGCTCTCACCTTATCTCTCCATTTGTCCCGCAAGTAAACGGGATCTGGTTCGACGACGAGGATGACGTCTACCTCGCCAAAGGGGTAGCTGTCCCCATCACCTCCGAGGAGATTTGAAGGACTAAATCCCGAGTCTTAACCAGTAACCACCTTGGTCGTCCCTATCAAGCCACAAGCTCTAGGGACACCCCCATCCCGACAACCGTCATTGAGCCACTCAGGACGGAAGTCGCCCCTGAGGAGCCGACTGCTGAAACGGCTCTCGTGAAGCAGCTGAAGAAGATCGGAGTTGACCTCACTATATGGCAACTCTTGGTTAGCTCTCAAGAGCATCGAGAAGCACTTACAAAGGCTCTCGATCAAATTAAGGTTCACTCTTTGGTTACCCCTGCTGAAATGGTAGCCACGGTCCTGCCCCACCTAAAGGGCAAAGCTAAGGAAGGAGGCCCAATGATCACTTTCTCTGAAGCCGACCTACCGCCATTTGGGGCCTCCCATAATCTGGCCCTCTACATTACGGTTGTTTGCCGAGGGAAATACTTCCCTATGACCCTAGTTGATGACGGGTCCGCTGTGAATGTCCTTCCACTAAGGACCGCCAAAGCCCTCGGCATTACCGAGGCCGATTACATCCCGACCGCTCAGACCATCCAAGCCTTTGATGGGAGCCCAAAATCGGTAGCGGGGGCCGTGAAACTGACCATCATAACCGGCCCGATAGAAAAGGAGCTCGAATTCCAGGTGATCGACGTCACCTCATCATTCAACTTGCTCCTAGGTAGGCCTTGGATCCACGCGGTTAAGGCGGTGTCCTCCACCCTCCACCGAAAGATCAAGATGCCTCTGCTTAACGATGTCATCACTTTAGAGGCAACACCAATGACCGTGCTAGTTGTAACGCCACGGGACGCACGGACCTCTGGGGTTCGATTTTGTGGGGATGATCGAGGAAGAGTACATCTTTAGGCCTTACTTCACAACGAGCATCGACACGATGCTCCAAAACCTAGGGTACTTTCCGGGGGCTACCTCTCGACCCGATCTTCCAGCTGGGAAGATCATCGAGGTCCTCAAAGATGAAGAGTCTCACTTTGGTCTCGGGTATGCCATAACTCCCGACAATGTTGTCCGAGCAGGAATTGAGAAGGCCTGCAACATTATTAAGGGTATCCACTTGAGCCCTTACAGCCCACGGTTGGCTGACTACTTTGTCACACCGGTATTTGGGGCTATTCAGGTTGGTATATACCAACCCAATGCTGTGCAGCTCGGGACCCACTTGGCCCGGGACTGCAACTATATCCCGGATGATGTGTTCGCCCTCATCCAATCCAATGGAGCTGATGATGCTGAACCCGCGCTGGGGCTACTATTTGGGGAAGACACCATAGCCCCAACTCCAAAGGAAGACCTGGTCAACCTGATACTCCGCAGCAACAGGTTTGACCCGACCAAGCTGATCTCGGATGTTGGCACCGAGATAGGAAACAGGGCCTGAAGGAAGACTGTTAAGTGGACTGACAGTCAGGGAAAAATCTACAAGCTGGTCACCGGAGAGGGAGACATGCCTGAGTCTGAGTCTGAGTCCGAGTCTGAGTCGGAGTCTGAGTCTGAGTCTGAGGTCGAGTCTAGGGAAGTCGGTGCTAGAGTCACTCCTGTAACCCCTCTCCCCTTTATCATTCCTGCTGCTGGCACTTCGGGGTCTGTCCCGAAGGCCTTACCAATTCCGCCACTGACCAATGATTAGATGGCTGCTCTTTTCGAGCTGTTTTCAAAATTTTCAATCAGTAATAACAACCGTTCTGCTTACGACTTGTCTCTTTCAAATATTGCTTTTAAAAATATTTTAGCAATGACATTGAGAAACCCGACGAACAGGTACCCTTACCTCTGCATCTGATCGAGCAACTAGAGCAAAGGGAATCCCGGAACCCGGTAATCGAAGAAACCGAGTCCATAAATGTGGGAACAACCTTAGAGCCTCAGACACTTAAGATAGGGTCATCCCTAGATCCCGAGGAGAAACAACAATTCATAAACCTCCTCGAAGAGTTCAAAGATGTCTTCGCATGATCCTACAAGGACATGCCGGGGATAGACCGGGAAATAGCCGAGCACCACATACCAATCAAAGACGGGTGCAAACCGGTCAAACAGAAACTTCGCCGAATGAGGCCCGAATGGTCTCTCAAGGTAAAAGAAGAAGTCGACAAACAGTTCAAAGCCGGCTTCATACAGGTCTCCGAGTATCCGGACTGGGTGGCAAACATCGTGTCGGTTCCTAAAAAGGACGGTAAGGTGCGAGTATGTGTAGATTTTCGGGATCTTAACAAGGCAAGCCCGAAAGATGATTTTCCGTTACCACACATCGACATACTGGTGGATAACACGACCGATCATGCCCTTCTATCATTCATGGACGGGTATGCCGAGTATAATCAAATCAAGATGGCAGAAGAAGATATGAGTAAGACTACCTTTACCACACCTTGGGGTACTTACTGCTACACCGTCATGCCATTTGGCCTCATTAATGCCGGAGCCACATATCAGAGGACCGCTACCACTTTATTACATGACATGATGCATAAAGAGGTAGAAGTTTATGTAGACGACATGATCGTCAAATCTAAAGAACGGGACGGTCACATCACCGCCCAAAGAAAATTCTTCACCCGACTGCGCAAGTACAACATGAGGCTAAACCCTCAAAAATGCAGTTTCGGGGTAACATCAGGCAAATTACTGGGTCATATCGTTAGCCAACGAGGTATCGAAGTCGACCCATCTAAAATCAAAGCCATTACCGAGATGCAACCTCCTAAAACCGAAAAAGAAATAAGGGGATTTCTCGGGAAAGTCCAGTACATCAGTCGGTTCATTTCCAAGCTAACCATGGTGTGTGAACCAATTTTCAAGAAACTGAAAATAGGAGAACGGGTACTATGGGATGACAAGTGCCAAGCTGCTTTCGACAAGATCAAGGAAATTCTGTCTGCTCCGCCGGTCTTAATGCCTCCTCAACCCGGCTTGCCTCTGTCGTTATACCTAACGACGACCGAGACAGCCATGGGGGCTATGCTGGCTCAGACGGTTGACTCCGAAGAACGAGCTATCTACTACATCAGCAAGAAGTTTTTGGAGTATGAGTGCAAATATACCATGCTCGAAAAGACGTGTTTGGCTCTAGTCTGAGCTACTAAGAAGCTCCGGGACTATATGCTCAGCGACGAGGTCCACGTGCTATCCAAGATGGATCCCATCAAATACCTCTTCGAGAAGCCCATTCTCAATGGCCGAATTTCTAGATGGACTCTAATGTTGGTAGAATTCGACCTGAAATTTGTGCCATTAAAAGCTATCAAGGGGCGAGTAGTAGCTGAATTCCTCGCCGACAGCCCGGTAGCCGAAGAAGGATACACTGACGCCTGGTCCTTCCCAGACGAAGATATCTTCCACACCGATGCTGAAACATGGGATATATACTTCGATGGAGCATCCAATTTTCGAGGGTTCGGAGTTGGGATCCTCCTAATTTCACCAAAAGGGGAACACACTCCCATCTCCATTAAACTGGACTTTGATGTTACCAATAATGCAGCAGAGTACGAAGCATGCATCTACGGGCTACAAGCCGCCGCCAACCTGGGGATTACAAATCTCCGGGTGCATGGTGACTCATCCTTGGTCATTAACCAAGCGCTCCAAAAATGGAAGACTCGGAATGCCAATCTCGTGGCCTACCAGGCACGAGTAAGGGATCTCGAGAAACAATTCCAAAGGGTAGAATACATATACCTGCCCCGAGAAGAGAATCAGTTTGCAGATGCACTCTCAAAATTAGCATCTCTACTGAATATTCCCGACCACGTGACCAGTATGCCAATTTGCGTCGAAAGACGGTCCGAGCCGGCATACATTCATGACATCGAAGACATTGAGATAACTGATCCCGAACCATGGTATCAGGCTGTGTTAACGTACCTGACAAACGGGGAATATCCTCTCGGGACGGAAGGTCGAGCCAAGAAAGCCTTACGAAGGCTAGCCACCCAGTTCATCCGTACTGACAACGGGCAACTGTACAAAAAGACAGCACAGGGGGCTCTTCTCCTTTGTGTTGACAAGTATAAGGCTGAAAAGGTTACAGCCGAAGTACATGATGGCGAAAACGGTCCACATATGAATGCCCACATGCTGGTCCGAAAAATCATGAGACTCGGTTATTACTGGAACACCATGGAAGCCGACTGTCGGTCATATGTCAAACATTGTCATAACTGTCAAATCTTCGGCAATGTGCAACATATGCCGTCATCACTACTTTATACCATGATGTCACCCTGGCCATTCTCAACATGGGGTATCGACATAATCGGGAAAATAAATCCCTCTGGTACCGGTGGGCATTGCTTTATTTTGGTAGCCATCGACTATTTCACCAAATGGATCGAAGCTAAATCATATCGCATTCTCAATGCTAAGCATGTCGCAAAGTTTATCCAGAACAAGATAATATGTCGATATGGGATTCCTTATGAATTTATCAGTGATCACGGGACTCATTTTCAAGCCGAGACTGCGGCCCTGCTGACCAAATATAAAATCCAAAGGCATACTTCCTCCCCTTACCGTCCCCAAACAAATGGAGCAGTAGAGGCGGCTAATAAAACAATTGTCACCATACTCAAAAAGATGGCTGATAATTACCGGGACTGGCCCGACAAAATACCTTTTGCCCTATGGGGATACCGAACGTCAATTCGCACCGCAACCGGAGCAACGCCGTATTACCTAACCTATGGGATGGAGGCAGTCCAACCAGTTGAGTTAGAGGTACCATCCCTCAGAATTCTGCTAGAAAGCCAAGTACCCAAAGCTGGCTGGGTTCGAGCGCGGTATGACTCGTTGGTCCTACTAGACTAACGACGATCTCGTGCTCTCAATAATATCCAAATCTACCAGAAGAGGATCCAACGGGCCTTCAACAAGAGAGTAAGGCCCAGACACATTAAAGAAGGCGACCTAGTCCGTAAGTCAATTCGGGCTCTACTACCAGTTGACCCAAGGGGAAAATTCAAACCCAATTGGGCTGGACCATATCTGGTGAAGAAGATCCTATCAGGGGGAGCACTGATGCTGACGGACCTAGACGGTAATGTGTTTGTCAACCCAACCAACCTGGACCAACTGAAGCGTTACTACCCTTAGCCTCTTCTCAATGTCATTAGCAAATTTTATAAAAATCATTCTTTCCAAAAAGCAAGTCAATAAGCTAGAATTACTTATTCTACTGCCGCTAACATCTTGAACCAATAGTCTTGGTGTAACTCGAGATTGCAAATTTACTAAGCCTGAACTACATCTGGTTTGATTCTGCTAATCGCGGATACGTAGGCAACCCCTCAAAAGGGTACAACCAATGCAATCAAGAAAAGACATGAGCGGTTTAATAATAAACTTCTTTTATTAATTCAAAAAAAAAATCCCGATAAACTCGGGAAATTACAAAAGTGCAGGAATTCAAAAAAAAATACACAAAAAGCACACGACAAAATAATAATAATACTTAAATAATATTAAAGCTAAAGGACTCGGCATTCAGGGCATCTTGCCCTTCCTCTTGTCCTTGGCCTCCTTAGCCGTCCACTGGCGACGACGCGGAGGGGAGCGTTCCCGAATCACCACAGGAACCTCCCTAGCTCGGGCTCGTGTGTTTGAGCCTGAATCCTCCATCACCTCAATTGGCCCAAGTCGGGCCCTCACAGGCTCAGGGAGCCGGTCACGCGGACCTAGTCGGTCCCGGGCCGCCAGCCTTGGCCCAAGGCGTCTCTCCAAGTCAGTCTGCCCTCGAGTGCTGCTAGAACCGACTTCCTTAGATCGAGTCTTAGTTTGTGACTTAAGACCCGATTCTTCCCGGACTGTAGCTTCAGGAATATCTTCCCCGGTAAAGAAGTCCCTGTTGTCCTTCGCCGTCTCGCGGTGGACCAACTCAAAGGCCTCATCAAGCTTCAAGGCCTTTCGAGCTTCCTCGGACTCCTCAGAAGTCCATTTCTGGTAAGCCCGTGACACCCAAGCGGATTGGCAAGGGCTAGGTACAGTCCATGTACGACGAGTGAACCATCTTTGCAACCAGGTATCGCACATAGCATCCGTCAATTGGAGCGAGACGCTAATAATGGCTTCAGCCTCAGGGATGCGCTGAGATAAACCGAACTGCCTCAGAAGACGATCCGGGTAAATGTGAACTGTCCCGTCTAGGGACAGAATCACCAAGTAGCGAGCTTGGTCTCTCTTGGCCAATCCGGTCAACTTTGAAAGGAACCACCAAGCGACGGTCCACCTGATCAAAGGACCCCCATGGAACACCAGCTCCTCATCCCAGTAAGCTCGGTTTATCTGATGACTCGAGCTTATCCGTCGCCTTCGGGAGCTAATCTGGCT
Source organism: Agrostemma githago (assembly GCA_958450325.1). Classification (NCBI taxonomy): domain Eukaryota; kingdom Viridiplantae; phylum Streptophyta; class Magnoliopsida; order Caryophyllales; family Caryophyllaceae; genus Agrostemma; species Agrostemma githago. Next base: position 29,011,943 of record OY288260.1, on the reverse strand, counting down.
GCTCCGATAATTGGGATTGCTCGGAGGGGGCTCTATGATTGACCGCCGCTCCGACAACCATATCTAAAAAGTACACACAAGCGTCGTAAGCAACCGAGCGGTCCGCTACATCCCACTCGATCGAGTACAGCAGCTGACTCGATCGAGTAAGCCCTTCAAAAACAGGCAGCAGCTCGTTATGAGTGTCACTCGATCGAGTGACAGGTCCACTCGATCGAGTGACTTACGTACTTCAGGTATTTCGCATGAAAAAAAAAACGCCAGATATACCTGCAAGAGACGGGTACTTCCCGTCAGCCGTCGGGTTGGGTCAAGCCGCCTAGCATCCAGACCCATAATAATCTCCCTAGTGGCTAGCCAAGCAGGGCTATGACCAGTCTCCATCTGGTCAACCACTCCAATCAGCCCGATTTGACCCATGCACGAGTCAAGTTCCATCAGCCCTTCAAAGACATAGCAGTGCAGCATGCAAAAGGAAAATGCCCTACGCCTGTGAGCAGGGGTGGCCCTTACATCCCGAGGATTCATGAACTTGTCGGCCAGGTCGAACAGGGAAACGGTATCTCCCCGCACCATCCGATTTGTCTCAGCATGAGACAAACCCAAGAATTCCCTTAAACGCCTCCTTAGATCCGGGTAGAACAAGGGAGTAGCAGGCTGAACAGCTGGACCCCAACCACCTATGGCTGCGATTTCCTCAGGAAGAGGACATATCTCTCCCCGTGGAAACGCAAAGACGTGATGGGTAGTATCCCAAAACGTCAAACAGACATCCAAGAAATGTGAATCAATGATCAGACGTTGAAGGGGGGACAGGCTGACGATTCCCATCTGAGTCAACCTAACCTTTTCCTCGTCCCGAAAGTACTCGGACCAAGCGAGAAGCATAGCCGTCAAATGGTCGATACCCATGGCAGAGATTTCTAACTTTCTTGAAAGTCTAAAAGATTTTGAGAAGGAAAAGAAGAATTTGAGTTGCGATGCAGAAAGTTGAAACAGGGATTCTCATATTTATAATGAGAAAACCTAACTGAAAACCTAACTACCTTGCCTCCTCAGCAAACTGGGCCCTATGCGCGCGCATGCCTGATTTCAAACAGAGAACCCGGAATAGGAATCCAGCCGTCCCGAGCTTTCCTAAGAATTTCTAAAAAAAATTCTGTGATAAAAAAAATTCTTTTCAAAAATTGTGGCATTTTCAAAAATTCAATATCTTGTCTCCCTAGCACGAGTCGGTGTTTTGCCTATATGTTACATGCAAGTTGTTATGTGTCTGCATACAGGTACACCCCAGACTTCAGAAGCAAGTCTCCGCGAAACTATTTAAAGTTCCCCAACGGAGTCCATATTTCCTCCAAAATGCTACATCCCAGATGTGATGTGTCGGCATACGGGTACACCTACTCCCCAAAAAAAAGCAAATTTTGCTCCCCACGGAGCACCATCATCAGCTCAGGTACGACTCAAAGCTTCAAAAGCAAGCCTGTACAGCTCACATATTTCCCCAGCGGAGCGCCCGAGCCGGCATTTTCCCCGAAATGGTATGGGATGGGCCCACATATAGGCGCGCCCAGGACTTATGCTACAAGTCTGACTCCCCGCGGAGCTATCATCATCAGGATAGGTATGACCCTCTGCTTATGGCTGGCGAGCCCTTCACGCGAGTCCACTGGACTATAAACGACCCGACCGAAAGTCTACCAGGTCTTAACGGGCTTGGTAGCTACTCTGACTTTCGCCTTGTCCAAGCCTCGGTCAGAGTGGGGGCTCTGTAGACACCCGCATTTTGACTGCCACGTGTCTATGGTAGTCTCTGAAAAACACCCGATGATGATCGGACGCAAACGTGACTTCGTATACTCGGATTTGGGCTCGGAATCCATAATATCCGACATGGACTTTTAGCGGAGTAAAAATCTCACAAAACAGACCTCAAATCCAAGCCCAGTGGGTCGTTCCGAGTCAAATAAGACTAATTTGGGCCAAAACCGACACCAAAGATAAATCCCGTCTTTTAGCGACCGGGTCAAAACCCGGTCAAAGATGAAACCATCTCACAAATCAGCCACATTCGTTCTCGAAAGATGGTGCAAAAAATCAGAATTCAAAAAAACCAATCAAATCAATCAAGGATAATCTTTCCTTATTTGTCTCGCCTAATTGATCCACTCGATCGAGTGGATTGACCCCACTCGGTCGAGTGGAGCGTCATGAACCGAGTTTGACCCGTTTTCAAGGGCACTCGATTGAGTGCACTAGGGCCACTCGATCGAGTGCCCCTATGTCGTGGGGTAACGCCTATAAATACCCCACGACTCCCTCTCATTTCACAAGATTTTTCCTAAGGCATTCTTACCTAAATTTCAACCCTAACTCATCTACATCCTCCATACTACGTCCCTAGCAATACTACACCAAAAATCGAGCCTTCGTCCCTCGAAAAACCGACGTAACACACACACACACCATAACTCGCGTACATCCTCGATACTCCGGCGTCCCGTCGCTATTTACGAGTCCATTTCCGAGGTTCCTACCTAGCATGTATATTGAGGGTGTCCTAAACCCCATCTCGATCCCTCCTATCTCGTCTCTTTGTCATTTATTTTATCGCATTTTGTATTGCAATCATAATCGTAGTAGTAACACTAACACTAACGTTATTATACTTTTTGCATTCTCGTTTTTGTATCATCTTTTATTACTAATATCGTTATTATACCGTGTATATATAAACTAGTATCAAAATTCGGTTTTAAATCCGTTTGACTATGATGATTGCCTAAGGTCCGTCTAATCCCTTTACGAGCAACGACGGAGGTGGAGCCCTTTCGAGGAGCCCCGCCCCAATGTACTCAAGGGCGTGACGTGATCGCAATCGGTCATAGTTGAACGCATTTGATCCCATTTCTATAATTAGTGCGGAACCCGTTGACACGAAAACCGACATCACATAATCCGAAAGAGTTAGTTCCGATGTCGTGACGTAGAGGGAAGCATTTCGTCACTAATTCAAATTTTCTAATCTAACGAAAACGTTTTCATAAAACTCCGATAACGGTATTATAATCGTTCATACATGATTGTAATACCGAAGGCCAAGTTAAATACGAACCGTGCGATATTCGTATTTGGTTTGGCCGACCATCGATTTTAAGTCATAAAACAAAACAAGTTATCACTCGTACAGGGTCTACTCGACCGAGTACATATGCTACTCGATCGAGTAGCACCCAAAAAAATGGGCAGTAGCTGCGTCTAAGGACGCACTCGACCGAGTCAGATCACGACTCGGTCGAGTGGGTCCTGTAACCCAGAAATCCGAGGTCTTTGACACACATTTCAAGCCCCGTCCTTTTATTGACTTTAATCATCACGTGTAAAGACCATCACGTGACCTTCCTATTTTCAAAAACATGCACGTCACGACAATTAGAACGACTTTGACCGATCTTCTTCGTAGTGATAAGTCGGGACAACACTACGGGACGTGGGATCGGGCTAGCATTATGCCACAGTCCCATGTTTCCGTCCTCCGTTTAATATACAACATAATGTGTATTTAATCGGGGTTAGTCCATCTACATATTTTCGCGGTCTAGTTTACATACGGGTCTGTTTCTATCATTTTATTGCCTTTTATTATTTCGTTTATTATTTTTATGTATCGTTGTATTGTGAATTCCGGGTTGTATTTCCGCCCGTGTAACTTGTACGTTATTTATTTCCTTTTGAGCTTTATTTATTTACTTGCATATCGCTTTATAAATGAACCTCGCATGCTAAATCATTTCGACCATAATCAAGATGCATTAAATGACGTAGTTCACATACTATTCACATGCTTAGCCCGAAAACGCTGTTTGCATATCATTTAATTATTTTACTAGCGCGCGTACACGAACACGAATGATGTCTTAGTAGAGGCCGCCATGTGCGGGCGGGGTTGGGTGTCCTTAGTGGGCTTCCCAACACGTACCCTCACCCCTTACTCAGAACCTTTGGTTTCCGGATGTCCGAAACCCTTGGCGCACGAGAGTCATTTTATATACGAAAGCCGGTGTAAACGGTATCGATATAACAATGCAAAGGGACGAGCCCCATAAACTCTGAAATCGAAGTGGGCTTACTTTGTGTATAGCCCATGACGACATAGAGTGGGCTCGTATGGTTCCGAATAACCACAAAATTCGGTGGCGACTCCATTTTGACTTAAATTTCGAACCCGAGAACAATCTTACCACGAGATTCATTCGCCTACCCAAACCCGCGCGTGGCCGCGTCGGGGTGGACCTACGTCATGTCCACACTATTATGCAACGTAACAGATTTTATGAGTTAAAGTAACACAGTTCATGAATTAGAGTAACACATTGTATGAGTTAGAGTAACATGGCAGTAGGAAAAGAATGATTTGTTGGTGAAAATGAAGATGAATGACGCACAGTATGTTACGCGGGAGGGTTTTGAAAGTGAAAAACTTAATTTTGAAGAAACTTGTTGTGTGAGAGAAAGGTGCAGTTAAAAATTTGATAGGAGAGAGAAAAGAGTTGCATTGAGATAATTAAGGAGGAGAGAGAAAAATAAAATATCGGTTTTACACAAACCTTCTTAAATTAGTATAAACCTAGAAATTGAAAACCAAATTACACAAACATTGATGTAATTAATGCATATATCAAAACTTTATTTCCTCTTTTGGTGTCTTACATACAGCCCTAAGGGCTGTATATATCAATTTCCATAAAATATTTACCAAGATTTAGTTAGTTATTTCCTTAATTGACAAAACAATTGATAAGTGTCATTTGTAGTGTTTTGGTCCCGTTTTCCTTGTAGAATCGCTCCTTGGGAGCGGTTTAGGGGCTTCTTATGCTTCCTTTAGTTCGTTTCAGGTTCCCGAGACCGATTTGGAAGAGTTGGAGCGATTCCGACTCTATACATACACATTTTGGAGCCAACGGAGTAAAGGAACGATCACTCGATGCCTTGAAGTCGACCCCGAGACCTTGGGACCCAATTCCGAGCCTCCGAGATCCGATCCCGAGTCCCGAGAATCGATGGGAAGCCTATGAGAACCAAGGAGGGACCAAAAAGTTCATATTGGAGGCCTACAAGACTCATCCCGGACGGGTATGGCCTCATCCCGTCCGGGATGAAGGAGCAATTGAAGGAGCTGCTGTCTTGAGTCCATCCCGACCGGGATGAGTTCATCCCGATCGGGACCACCTCATCCCGATCGGGACCAACTCATCCCGACCGGGATGAGCCCAGTTCAGCCCCGCATTGTTTCCTTTCTTTTCCTTTCCACTTGTAACCCTATATATACCCCCTCTTGTATTAAGACACGATGGATGTTAGGGGAGACATTAGAGACAAAACCCTAGATTAGATTAGCATAGATTAGTGTAGATTAGTCCTTAGATTATCGTTAATCTTAGATTAGCTCTTGTAATTTGGGAATTCTTCAAGATCTCCATTCAAGCTTGACAAACTTGGATGTTTGTTTTGGGTTCTTCCATTTATGCAAGTTTCTTTCTTCCTTTCTTCTCTAGTATGGTATAATCTTCTGTTCTCTTCTCCTAATCTTTGTTTTATCATTCAAGTTTGATTCTTTAGTTCTTGTTTAGTGTTTTGTTCATTGTTAGATTAGTTTCTTCATGTTTGTTTTGATTGTTGTGTTGATCCATCTTGTTAGTGTTAGTTTTAGATTAGATATGTTAGAGTAGACTCTTGCTAGGGTTAGTAGGGTGATTAGGGTGTTAATGGGATGATTAAGGGATTGTTGGAGATGTTGGTGGAAGATTTGGGTTTCCTCTTGGTTTGGTGCACATCACTTGTTTGTTGAAATGCTTGAATGACTAAGTAGTTATGAATGCTTGTTCTTCTTGCTTTTCTTTTGTGGGTGATAGTTGTTTGTGGGTTCGGTCCCCTCATTAAGTCGCGAGAGCCCGGTGAGGACGACCCCTAGGTCGGTCTAAGTTGCGAGAGCCCGAATTCGACCTAGGCCTATAGCGTGCTAGTAACCCTGATTGTGTTGTGTATCGTCGAGTTGGGTTTTAGGTGGAACCTCTAGGTGAGTCTAAGTTGCGAGAGCCTGGGCATCACCTAGATTACCCTACTACCTTCTTCACCTCTAGTTCTCCTTCGACCATTCCGTTACCCCTTTGACCCCGACCTAATCCTAGCCCGTTTCCTTTGATAGTTCTCTTGCTTTAGACCTAGTTTAGCCTTAGCCTCCCCTTTAGACTAGCTTGTCTCGAACTTAGTCCTTGACCGTAGCATACCTTAGTCCGACCTCCCGTCCCTGTGGATTCGACCCGACTTACCCTAGCTACCCACTAGGTTTGCCGGTTAGTATTTGACGGTTGGGATTCACGACAAACCCCTACCATCAAATTGGCGCCGTTGCCGGGGACGGCGTAGTTTAGGCTTTTGTTTGCTTAGTTGTGGACTTTGTTATTGACTTTTGTGTTCTCTTCTCCTTGTGTATCTCCATTTTTCTTCTTGTGTTACTCTCTCTTCCTAGTGCCTCAAAAGCACTAGGATACTAACGTTTGCTCAAGTGCTTCTAGCTCATCCTAGGTACCAAAGCAACGTTATGGACATGGCTTGTCCAAGCTACCATCAATCATCACGAGACAACTATGGGGCGAATTACCAAAACCCATAACTTTACCAACCATATCAACCTCATCAACAATCTTATGAACCCTCTTCTTATGGTTACCAAGAAAGTTGTCAAGGATCGTTCCCACATCCTAACAACTATCAAACACCCTCACATAACCCACAACCAAATATCCTTGAGACTTGTCAAATGTTGGCCCAAACACAAGGGAGCCAACATGAGATGATGATGTTATTGCAAAAGGGTCAACAATTGTTGTTGACTCAAATACAAGGGGTTAGGGAGGAGTTCAAGGCCAAATAGAGGTGCAAGATGCTCGCATCAATGCACTCATGGCTCATATCACGATGTTGGCCGCTCGAACTCCACAACATGTTGAGGAAGGTTCATTTGGGCATGAAGGTCGGGTGTCTCAACCCAATCTTGAAGCTACAAATGAAGAAGAGGGGGTCGATCAAGAGACCATTGTTGAGTGTTGCTCGGGCGGTGAAGATAGGGGAAGAATAGATGAAGTTGAGGCTTCAAGGGCCCACAATGAGGAGGGAGTTGAGCATGATTATCAAGATAGCTCTTGGGGAGCCAATGTTTTGGCTATAAAGTTGGATTTGTTTGATTTTCTTCGTGATGAATCGGGTGTTGACAATCCAAACCCAAGTGAAGAGATGACCCCTCATGACCATTTTGACAAGGTGAGTGAAAAGGAGCGCAATACTTGGGAAAAAGAAGTAGATGCCTTGGAACTTGCTTTGTATGGGAATTTGGAGGATCCTAAACCCTCCAATGAAGAAAACTTGATGCCTTCTCCTCCTCTACCGCACTCGATGTCTAGCCCTTTGTCTTGTGAGACGGTTGGTGAAGAGGATCCTTGTCGGGCGGTGGAAAAGAGTTCCACTCTCGACCCCGTAGAAGAAGCGACACCTCTAGGGTGTGATCTCCCATATCATGGCACCGAGCACGACTCTAGACCACTATATCTACCGGATGGTCATAAGAGTCGTAGCTATGTTGGTTCCGAAGACCCGGAAGATCAAGAGAACCCCGAGCATATTGAAGACGATCGCTTCTTCCCTCCGACTTGGAAACTCTTGGGAGTGGCTAGGCTCGGCCATGTGAGCTTAATTGAAGATGTTGCTAGGGCATTTGACTTACTCCTTCGAGCTCTTGATGGCTATGGAGGCGTTGTTGGTGAGAGTATTTAGTGTAAATATCTCTTTTTCTTTTCTTTTGTGCTTGTAGTTGTGTTTATGTTTGGGTTTAGGACTTGTTAGTTTTTGTGGAATCCTTGTAATTTGGTATTTTTGATGAGCGATGTGAGGGAGGGAATTTGATGTTGTATTTGAGTTCATTGTGATAGGTGTGAAGGAAAGGTGATTCCTAGAGGAGAGTAGATAATGATAGAGCTTGGATCGTGAGTATGGAAGTCGGTTTTTGAAGCTTCGGTGAAGCTTTTGGGGTTTTGGAGGTCAAGAAGACCCATCCCGGGCGGGAAGGGAGCTTCCCGACCGGGAAGGATGTGCCATCCCGACCGGGAAGAAGCCGTCCCGATCGGGATGGAGGTGCAAAAATTGGAGCTCGCTGGAGTGCCGTCCCGACCGGGAAGGTGGCTTCCCGACCGGGACGAGTGTGTCTTCCCGATCGGGACCATCCATCCCGACCGGAATGGTCTCTTTTCTCCTCTTTTGGCCTCTTCTTTGACATTTGAGCCCACCCAACCATTGTATACCCCCACCCAACCTCCCTACCCATCCTTGCTCATGTCATATGACCCTTACACTTCATTTACATACCCTCACCTCGTTTCTCTTCCCTTTACACCGAGTTTCACATCGAATCCCACACCCCTCACACCATTACTACCTTAACCATGCGTACTTATCGAGTTTGAAGAGGGATAGCAATGATGAAGACAAGCAAGTGCCTATATTGATCTATGAGACGATGGTGAGAGTGAGTTGCTAACCTATGGTACGGCAACTATCCTTTCTTTTCCGTCTTTTATTGCTTGTTTTCATTTGTTTACTCCCCTTCCCCTTGTACACTTTTGTGTCTTGATGTCATGGTGGCCTTCGAGCCCTCGGTAGTCGTTGCTCCCGACTCTCGATGACGTGACTACATCGAGAGTCATTTCAAAATCCAAAATTTACAAGTTTTTCACCCTTTTTTGTTGGATTTAGGCGGATTTAGGCGGAATCCGGGCTAGGTGACTTGATTACACCTAGCCCTCCCCTCCCATTTCCTTTTATTTCCTTCTTTTTATTTTCTTCCCCCATCCATATCTTTTCTTGTCTCGGCCCATGGTGACTTGATTACACCCCGGCCGGACACCTTCTACCATTTTCTTCACTTTATTTTTGATTTTTTAGCTTTATTTTCGTAGTTTCTTTTCTTTTTTTTTCTTTTGTCTCTCCGCACACTACGATTGAGCATATGAGGACATTGCTCGATTTAAGTGTGGGGGAGCGATATTCTAGTATAGTTTAGTTTATTTTCGTAGTTTTTCCGAAAAAATCTTAAAAACCCTAAAAATTTGAAAATTTTCACAAAAATCAAAAAGATTTTCTTTTTGTGTGTTTTCCTTTTTGTGTCGTTATGTCGTATTTTTGTTTTGTTGTGCGTGTTTTGCCCCCTTTTTCCTTATAGGTTGCCTAATCGCCATTGACTTTGGAAAGCTTGCAAGACTTCCGGTAACATCTCTTCACCCCTCTTCTTCTTTATTCCTTGTGGAGTTTGGAGAAGGTTTGTGATGTTGTGTGCTCGGGCGGAGCTTTGTAAAGATTGTGGTGGATTTGAAGACTTGTTTGAAGATCGGGGTGGTGTTTGTGTTGTGTTTGTGTTTGTTTTATCTTGTTTTGTTTTGTTGCCTTTCTTTCTTTTTCTTCCATCTTCGTCATGTCTTTGTTTGTGTGTGTATTTGTGTCTTGTGTGTAAATGGTTTTCAAAAACCCGGTTTAGAGGCTAGTGTGCGAGTGTTTACTTTCCATTTTTAGTAGTGTAAATCGAGTCTTAGACTTTAGCCTAGTAGAATGACCCTAAATCAATGATTTCGTTGGTCCTTTACCTTGAGTCCACCTAGCTTACTAGGGATTTACTACGGGATTTGCATTTTGACCATTATGACCACCCACGGTGTGAAAAGGCCTTGGTTACCGAGTCTCGTCCCTTAGATGACCGTGTTTAGGATTGTTTGATTAGTCCAAGTTCTCCCCTTTTTGTGAATATGAAGGGAAGACGTTGACCCGACATACCCATTTCCCTACTTCCTACACAAATCCAAACAATAAAAATGCAATTTGTTGAAATCTCTCTTTCTTATTACTAAGGAATGCCAAAAAGCCGAATCAAGCCAAAAAGGGCTAAGAAAAGAAAGAAAAAAAATGAAAGAAAGAAAAGAAATGAAGAAAAAGAAAAGGCACAAAAGCCGAAAAGAAAATAGAAAAGAAGAAAAAGAATGGCATGGCAAAACAAAGCAAAAATGCAAAAGAAAAGTGAAAATGCCAAAAGAAAACCCGACTCACAAAAATAATCCCTACCTCTCAAAATAAGCCTTTTTCCCGACTTTTGCCGTGAAGAGCCTACCAAAGGACCGAGTCCCTAGGAAGGATGATAGCGGTAAAGGTCGGTCTTCCCTCATTTTGCATTATTTCCACCTTTTTACTTGGACTAGTTAGGCGGTTTTGGACATGGGACGACCCTCTTGGCTCACGCTAAAGAGGGCGGGGTCTCACTTACCTACAACGTCGACTAACACCATGGTTCTTCACTTTCCACTCCGCCGATCGTCCCGTAGTACGTTTTTAGAAAGTTAGGAGGACCTAGGTAAGTTACCAACGTTTTTATTGCTTTATCGTCATACTATTAGGGTTTAGTCCACCTTGGTTTGCATTGCTAGCTTGGGAACGTTGTCACTTACCTCGAGTCCTAAACCGGTGTTTCATTCACCGCTTTTAGAGGGAAGCGGTATTCCTTTTGTTTTGGGTGCAACCGATTATGTGTTTGTTTTTGTGTTTGTTTGTATATATGTTTTGTGTCCGATTGCATCCACAGTTTTGTCGCAAGACCCAACTTGCCTTGCGGAGTGCACTTGTCCTCTAAGTGCACTCGCGTGAGTTGAAGGGGCGTAGGGTGCGCTAATACCCAATCGGATAGTTTAGTAGTAGTATGTGCTTACTCGACGGCGAGTAAGGGTTAAGTGTGGGGGAGTTGATAAGTGTCATTTGTAGTGCCTAATTTGTAGTGTTTTGGTCCCCGTTTTCCTTGTAGAATCGCTCCTTGGGAGCGGTTTAGGGGCTTCTTATGCTTCCTTTAGTTCGTTTCAGGTTCCCGAGACCGATTTGGAAGAGTTGGAGCGATTCCGACTCTATACATACACATTTTGGAGCCAACGGAGTAAAGGAACGATCACTCGATGCCTTGAAGTCGACCCCGAGACCTTGGGACCCAATCCCGAGCCTCCGAGATCCGATCCCGAGTCCCGAGAATCGATGGGAAGCCTATGAGAACCAAGGAGGGACCAAAAAGTTCATATTGGAGGCCTACAAGACTCATCCCGGACGGGTATGGCCTCATCCCGTCTGGGATGAAGAAGCAATTGAAGGAGCTGCTGTCTTGAGTCCATCCCGACCGGGATGAGTTCATCCCGATCGGGACCAACTCATCCCGACCGGGATGAGCCCAGTTCAGCCCCGCATTGTTTCCTTTCTTCTCCTTTCCACTTGTAACCCTATATATACCCCCTCTTGTATTAAGACACGATGGGATCTTATGTTAGGGGAGACATTAGAGACAAAACCCTATATTAGATTAGCATAGATTAGTGTAGATTAGTCCTTAGATTATCGTTAATCTTAGATTAGCTCTTGTAATTTGGGAATTCTTCAAGATCTCCATTCAAGCTTGACAAACTTGGATGTTTGTTTTGGGTTCTTCCATTTATGCAAGTTTCTTTCTTCCTTTCTTCTCTAGTATGGTATAATCTTCTGTTCTCTTCTCCTAATCTTTGTTTTATCATTCAAGTTTGATTCTTTAGTTCTTGTTTAGTGTTTTGTTCATTGTTAGATTAGTTTCTTCATGTTTGTTTTGATTGTTGTGTTGATCCATCTTGTTAGTGTTAGTTTTAGATTAGATATGTTAGAGTAGACTCTTGCTAGGGTTAGTAGGGTGATTAGGGTGTTAATGGGATGATTAAGGGATTGTTGGAGATGTTGGTGGAAGATTTGGGTTTCCTCTTGGTTTGGTGCACATCACTTGTTTGTTGAAATGCTTGAATGACTAAGTAGTTATGAATGCTTGTTCTTCTTGCTTTTCTTTTGTGGGTGATAGTTGTTTGTGGGTTCGGTCCCCTCATTAAGTCGCGAGAGCCTGGTGAGGACGACCCCTAGGTCGGTCTAAGTTGTGAGAGCCCGGATTCGACCTAGGCCTATAGCGTGCTAGTAACCCCGATTGTGTTGTGTATCGCCGAGTTGGGTTTTAGGTGGAACCTCTAGGTGAGTCTAAGTTGCGAGAGCCCGGGCATCACCTAGATTACCCTACTACCTCCTTCACCTCTAGTTCTCCTTCGACCATTCTGTTACCCCTTTGACCCCGACCTAATCCTAACCCGTTTCCTTTGATAGTTCTCTTGCTTTAGACCTAGTTTAGCCTTAGCCTCCCCTTTAGACTAGCTTGTCTCGAACTTAGTCCTTGACCGTAGCATACCTTAGTCTGACTTCCCGTCCCTGTGGATTCGACACGACTTACCCTAGCTACCCACTAGGTTTGCCGGTTAGTATTTGACGGTTGGGATTCATGACAAATCCCTACCATCAACAATCATAACCATTAATCTATCCCTAATTTAAGGGTTGAGATGAGGACTCACAGACTCAATTATGATAAGTGGACTCACATGATCCCTCTTCTACACACACACACACATGATAGTAATAATATGTTAATGACGAAAAGTAAAAGTTAGTAATGTTAGATGCGTGAATTAAAAGTTAGTAAACGAGAACGTAAATGTTAGACTATTAGATGTTAGTATACGATAAATAAATGTTAGAAACGAAATGTAAAGGGAGTTTTGACACCCTCAACCTACATGTTCAAACGCTCCGAAGTATGGACTTGTAAGGTATCGACACGGACACGAAGAGCCCTTCTGTATGTAAGTGGAGTTATGGTGTGGTAAGGTTTGTGTAATGGGTGTAAAAATGACGGAATTGCGATCTTCGGATTATCGAAGAGAGGGTTGTGTTTATAAATTGCAATCTTCACAAATGTTTGAAGAGAGAGTTTGTGGTTTCGGATTCCTAACCTTTGAATTGTAGTGTGAAAATGTTGTGAATAGATTTAGGGTCTCATATATGATCGACGACCTCTGCAAATGTTGAGGTGAGGGTGTATTTATAGAGTTGTGTAGGTTGGAAAATGTGTTTGAGCACAGAAACCTAGTTTCTGATTTCGAAATATAGGCGCAACAGGGCTTGCGCTCTAACTCTCGAGTGCGGGAGCTCTTGCGGTTCATTTCTTAGGCACGAGAGCTCCCACGGTTCAGTTCATAGGCGCGGGAGCTTCCGTGGTTCAGTTCTGAGGCGTGCGAAGTTGTCCAAAATACGGGATTGATAAGCTTGTTTGAGGGTAGATTTAATTCGTGGTTGGCTTTGATTTGCAAAGTATTTGGACGCAATTTTTGCGTTTTTTTTGCTTTGGGTTTTCGACTTTGACATGGTTTGACTTGGTCACTAAAAGACAGTTTTGCCCTCGATGGTGGTTTTCGCTCAAAGTAGCTTTAGTTTATTGAAAACGACTCACTAAGCCCGGATTTGAGGTCGGCTTTGTGAGATTTGTGCTCTACTATGTGTCTAAGTCTACTACCATTGATTACGAGCCCACATTCGAGCATTAGAGGCATGTTAACGTCCTATCATTATCGGGTGTTTAGCGGAAAGCTTCTATAGACACCAGCAGGCAAAATGTGGGGGTGTCTATAAAGCCCCCATTCTGACTGAGGCTTGGACAAGGCGACAGTCAGAGTATCCCCCAGGTGAATCGAGGATTACAACCTGGCGGCCTTCCTGTCTGGTCATTTATAATCCATTAGACTTTGCGTAAGGGCTCGTCAACCACAAGATAGAAATCATACCCGAGTTCTATTGCCTGAGATAGCTTTCGGGGTGAAGAGGAGGCGGTGCACGCTCGTGTCGTTGAGGTATTTCTTGGGGACAATCTCTAATAGGGTGAAGCATTCTCTCGCTTGGAGTCTGCTTTATGGAAACCAGAATTTGATGGGAAGCTTTCTCGAGTATCAGTGATCGGGACAGAAATCTATGATGGTACTGGTGTGAACTTCACTTTTCGGAACTGCCCAGAGTTCCGATCTTGGTTTGAAAGAGATCCTTAGTAAGTGCATCTCGATATTCTTGTGAGTTGCCATATACTGAGGTGGACTTGGATCTTCTTCAATTGCTTGCCGAGAGCCATGTCGGAGGTTAGTTCTTCGGTTGCGGTTTCCGTCCTAACGGGATCAATGACGGTTACCGGGATAGGGGTGTCCCTAGGGCTAATAACTCGGTGGGATGACCAGGTTTGGTGAGGTGATCGCTTGCTAAGGCCTTAGACCTAGCTCTTCGGATATCCTTACTAATGATGAGGTCAGCCTCCACTCGGGTAGGGTAGACGTCTTATTTATTATCGAAGCATACTTCATTTATTTGTGGTGTGAGTGAACACTCTCGATCACATCTTTTGTTTATATCACCTCTCGGTGTTATGTTCGCTTCCTCTATGGAATTGGCAATAAGCTCGTGCATTCCAAGTTTTACAGTGCCTATAGGTGGGAGGATCTGGAGTTGGGCCAATTAGACCTTTGAAGTTGAGCCTTTGTAAGGCATAGGCATAGACAAAGGCATAGGTAGTACCTATGTCTGTGAATACCCGCGATGGGGTGTTCTTTTTAGACAGTGCATCTAGTAGATTAACCTCATCAAATATGCCAGGAGCCGCGGCTGGGACCTTGGTTGTGGAGGAGGCTCCTTTGAGTGTCGGAAATTTCGCTTTTAGAAACTGCTAAGGGTTCTGATCTTCGACGGAGCTCCTTTTTTTATGCTGGAGACTTTGACTCTTGGAACTGCCGAGAGTTCTGATCTTGTCGGAGCTTTCTTTTGGTGCGAGTGACTTTGCCATTCGGAACTACCGAGAGTTCTGATCTTGGCGGAGCTCTCTTTGGGTGCGGGAGACTTTGTCTTTCGGAACTGCCGAGAGTTCTGATCTTGGCGGAGCTATCTTTGGATATGGGAAACTTTGCCTTTCGGAACTGCCGAGAGTTCTGATTTTGGCGGAGCTTAAACTCTGTGAGGAAGTGTACTGATATTTTTGTGCATCATTCTTTGCACATGAGGTTTTGTTGAAGGTAAGCTTAGGGTCGTACCCGCGCTTGCGATGAGCTTGAAAGGTGACTTGCTGGGGAGTCTTGAATTGACTGTTTCCAGCCTTTATGGGAGTGAGCTGGTACCTGAAATGTTAGACACACAAGTGGCAATTTCAGATACAACTAGCAAAACAGCATACAGAGAGTGCATAAAGAAGATATCAAAATACAGTTAACATTCATAGACTTGCTTGCGATGGGAAAAAGTTTTTTTTAAATTGGAATCTTGACAACAACTAACGTGCTGAGGGGATAGTTTGGAAATTAATGAGTTAGAAAAATTTTGCAGTTTAATAGACCAATGCTTGACCTTGCCGAAAAGGTTTGTTGTAAATGGCTAAACTTCACAAATTTCAGAGTATGAATTGGAGAGATGTAGTCTGACAAACTCAACGCTGGATGAGACGGACCGAATGGACGAGTAGACAAACACGACTTAGTAGGGGATGGGCCCCTCAAGATGATAAGACTCTTAAGTTGCGCTATTCTGTAGCCTAGGCGAGTGGCGACACAGTCGAATGTCGAAGAGAGAAATATCTTTTATAGATGTACTGCTACAAGACTTAGTAGTAGTGTTGATGTATTCTAGTGCTCTTTGAATTCTTGGTTTTGGGATACCTTCCCAAAGCAGGGTCTTTTCGAGTCCATGATAGATTCTCGTCTGAGTCAAGTGTTAGGATGCACTATAGAAAAAGGTAGCTCGATTTTCGAAAGTATGGTGTGGATTTTTGAAAGGACAGGGAACTCCTGCTTAAGAGAAGCCCCTGGATGACAAAGCAAATTGTTGAGAACATGGCATTGTCGTGATAGGAATGATGGTGCTTTTGAATTTGTGTCAATGTGGGTGGTTGTATCCATGTTGAAGAACTGCCTATGTATTCACGTGTAGTGAAATCAAACCAAGTCGTACTTCAGAGGATTGAAAGATATTATGATGCCTAATTTCTTAGAACTTTGTGTGTAACTAGCCATGGCGACTGTGTTGGCTAGCTGCATTCCTAGTTATACTTGATCAAAGAAATCGGGGAAGAAACACGTGATGTAAGATTGGCAGAGTTTCGACGCTACGGACCCTCGACTCGACTTGAATAAAGATGGACCCTGGGATTAGAGTATGTAGACCCTTGAAATAAAGGATGCTCGAATTGGGATGACTCGACTAACGGATGACGAAAGATGGGCGAGATTTCCTTAGGATAGGTCGTGGGGACCGTCTTATTGAAGGGAAAGATCTCGCGGGACTTTCTAGTTAGGACTCGAGTGTTTAGACGAACCTTTATGCCTCGAGTAGGTCGATTATGCGTTTAGGATAAGGCGGACTAGGATGGGGGAAGAAACTCGTAACGTAAGATTGACGAAGTTTCGACGCTACAAACTCTTGACAGGCTAGGTAAAACTGGACACACACAAATTAGGGGTATACCCTAGAATTGAAATGGTTTTGGAGAATTATTAGATTTTGAAAATGGAGGATGGTTCTGTCCGGAGAAGGATTAGTTTTTGAAAATTGGATATTTTGAAAAGATACATTTGAAATGACATTTTTTTGAAAAAGATGACACGGAGACCAAGCAGCAAGTAGTCAAACAAGCATTATGACAGCAATATGTGTGCTTTACACTAAGTCTCGATTGGTCTAGATAGGGTATATACCACTGCGCATAGCCTTTCCGATAATCGGGACAAACTCCCTTGGCAATTTGCGAAAGGACATGCCACGAAACTCATACGAATTAACTATGAACACCTTGACACAACCAATTTGGAATACATCGCGGTATAGTGGGACGTCGGTCACAAGTAACAGTCCCGGACAAAGTTGGGGTTATGCATGAGCCATCAAATTAAAACGCGCACTTTAGTAACAAACCGATTTCTTTTCGAGTCTCACCTTGAAGACCCTGATGACAGGTTGTACATCAGGCATCCCCAACGGAGTCACCAAATTGCAGACATGACAAAAGTCCACCCCGACACAGCCACGCGCGGGTTTTGGTAGGCGGATGTTATCGTAATGAGATTGTCTCGAATTGAAATTTAAATTGAAGTGGAGTCGCTACCGAATTTTGATGGAAATCGGACACTTTTTGAAGTCGCTCTGTACTTAGACCATACCGCGCACAAAGCACGGTTTGTCTTATAGTGCTAGAGTTTGGGGGTTCGTCCCTTTGCATAAGGATATTGATGTCGAATTATCGAATATCGTATATTGAATGACTCTCGTTACCAATGGTTTCGGACATCCGGAAACCGATGATTGTAAGTAAGAGGTGAAGGTATGTGTTGGGAAGCCCACGAAGAACACCCAACCCCCCCCCCCCCACCCCTCATAGCGGCCTTTACTAAGACATCGACTGGTGTTTAGTAGTAAGACGGTTGAAATGTATGACAACCTTTGTTTTGATCTAGACATGTGAATTGTATGTTGCATACTACGTCGTTTAATGCATCATTTGAATATGTCGAAGTTGTTTTAGAATGTGAATGTTCATTTGATAGCGGTAAATGCCAACAAATAAAGCAAACAAACTTGAAATGTAAATTACAAGTTACACGGGCGAAATTCAGAATACTAATCGCGTAATATTGAATTAGAAACGGTAAACGTAAACTATAAACGGTGTGCTAAGGTTTGTGTTTTGTGTAATGGCCTGGGTGTCAAAATGACGGGAATTACGATCTTCGGAATGTCAAAGAGAGGGTTGTGTTTATAAATTGCGATCTTCAAAAATGTTTGAAGAAGAAGTTTGTGGTTTCGGATACTAACCTTTGAACTGTAGTGTGAAAATGTTATTAATAGGTTTAGGGTCTCGTACGTCCTGACCTATGCAAATGTCGAGGTGATGGTGCATTTATAGAGTTGTGTAGGTTTGAAAATGTGTTTGAGCACCAAAACCTAGTTTCTGGTTAGGAAACATAGGTGCAACAGGGCTCGCGCTCTGATTCTCGAGCGCTAGAGCTCCTGCGGTTCATTTCTTAGGTGCGGGAGCGCCTGCGGTTGAGGCGTGCAAAGTTGCCTAAAATACGAAATTCATATTCGGCTTATTTAAGAGTAGATTTGATTCGTGGTTGGCTTTGATTTGCCAATTATTTGGACGCACTTCGTGCTTTTGGTTTGTTTCGGGTTTTCGACTTTGACCGGGTTTGATTCGGTCGCTAAAAGACGCCCGATGGCGGTTTTGGCTCAAAGTAGTTTTTTTTTTTGGAAACGACTCGCTGAGCCTGGATTTGAGGTCAGTTTTGTTAGATTTGTGCTCTACTATGTGTCTAAGCATGATACCATTGATTACGAGCCCACATTCGAGCGTTAGAAGCGTGTTAATGTCTTATCATCATCAGGTGTTTAGCGGGAAGCTGATATTGACACCAGTAGGCAATATGTGGGTGTCCACAAGCGGCCGCCCCGAGGTGTCGTTAAACTTAATGAAGATGCTGATTTTTAGTGATAGTGAAGTCAGACTTGGTTTTGTTTTTCGAGACATCAATGACCAGATTGGAGTTTGTTTTGGTGATTTGTGTTTTCTATTAAGTAGTTTTATGTCGATTAGCTGTAGACATACTAAACATGGTGGGAACACCGCGGCCCATCGGACTACTAGACTATGCAGCACAGTGGGTTCGGACATTGTACTCGACCAGAGCCGGCGCAAAGGCTGTTACATTCAATTCTCTGCACCGAGGCCCAAAGACAAAGGGGTCCAAAATTTAGCGATGTGCTCTATTTGAAAAAAAATAAAGGAAATAAATGTTAGATCTCGTTTTAACCAATATAGCAAACAACAAACCTAACGTGAACAAATTACCAAATCCCAAAACTTTTCATCTTCCCAAGAATAATAATAAAAGTTACCCTTTTCTAGATTTGGCATCAGTTCAATAAAATATTACGGAGTATTCATTATCATTGATTCATTGGGATCCTATATTTTGATTGTTCCTTTTTTTTTCTTTTTTTGTGTTCAGATTAGTTTGGTTTTGATTTTTATTGTTAATATACTTGTTTTTCTCATAATTAATTCTTTATTGGCAAATTCTTAACCTTAAGACATTTTCAATACAATATAAATCATATTTCGTATGTGAAGTTGCCAAAGAAATGCAAATATTTTGTCTATATTAGCTGTGTTACTATTTGACCCGTTTTACAATTTAAGACGGATACTTCGTCCCAAAGAAGTCAAAATGTTGTTTATTTTCCAAAAAAAAATATTTTAGATTGGTTTTATTAGAAAATGAGATTAATTCACATGCATTTATATGTACTAGTTTTGACCCCATGCAAATTGCACGGTGGCATGAAAATTTCTGTGAGAAAGTGATTCACAAAGTAACGAATAGTTTACATGGATCCAAACCGCAATCACTAAGATAAAAGTAAGTAATACTCCGTACGGAGTACAAAAATTCGGAAATTTTGAAAAATGAAAATGACATGAACTTGAAATTGAAAGATTATAGTAAGAAACGGCAAAAGTAAATATTTGCACGAATATACAAACATTAAATTACAAATATTGGAACACTTTTTAATATACCACATTAGTAGTAGCATCGGAAGTGAGTTTATTGCTATCAAAAATAAGAATCTTCAACGTCAACCCGTGCTTGTTGGTAACCTTTATTTCATATTGCAACGTATAGCTGACCCTGGGTGAACACGGGCTTGGAAAATAAAAACCAACCTGAGACAACGATTGGCCTTGACAGAAATATATTTTTGACCAATGTGAGACAACGTTTGATATATTTAGATATGAATCATGTCATAATTATGATATAGGAGTGGGAATAGATTGGTTTCAGCCTTTCGGGTAAGGTGAGTCATTCTTCATCATCCATCGTGTGAATTCATGTTTAGAAGAAGATGAATAGGATAAAAACGTGTGAATAAATTGACCCGAATCCGACCCACCTGAAATAAATGACATTAAATAATATTTATTAGGTTTTTCTACATGGCGCCCCTGAACTTTTCACTTTTCTACGTGGTACCCCTGCTCTTTCTATGTGTATACATGGTACCCTTAAACTTTACTATTAATTTAATTGGTACCCCTTAAAGGTTTTTTCATTATATTTTGTCGTTAAATTGTGTTTGTAGCTTAGATAAAGACTTCAATACCATTTAACTTAAATAATTAACAAGTAATTGAGCTTAAATTAAGTGTTATCAGTTGATTTGGCAATATAACACCAAAAATATACCCATTTTAGATTTGGTGCATAACTGCGAAAACATACAAGAATGTTAGTTAAAGTTCAATTTTAGATTAATTAGGCATGTTAAATGACGTTTTAAGTCTTAATTTTGAACAAAAAAAGGTAGTTTAGTGCCAAAGTTTGACGGAAAAAAAAGTTTAAGGGTACCAATAAGGTAATAATAAAGTCTAGGGGTACCAACGACGTTTATAATAAAGTACAAGGGTACCATGTAGACATGTAAAAATGGTAAGGGTACTAGGTAGAAAAGTGAAAAGTTCAGGGGTACCGTGTAGAAAAACCCTAATATTATTATAATTATATACATAAAAAATTAAAGAATTCATAAGTTTGAATGTTAAATAAATAATTTCGCGAAAAAACTTTATATTACTGAAATTAGTATATTCAAGTGTTAATGACCTGATCCAATTACTCATATCGGAAAATGACCCAAACCAAACGACTCGTACGCGAAAAAATACACCAGCCAAAAGTGACCCAACATGTCATCCGAAATTGGTCCCAAAGTGACCCGACCCGATACCCATTTTCCACCTCTAAGTTCTAACTAACCCCGTGTGAAGTTATTTGAGTCTTTACAATTATAATTATAATCTTAACATGGGTATAACTGTCATAAGGAAGCATATTGTGAAGAAAAACATCACTAATGCCTTTGCAAACTACATTTACTCTAACGAAGCTGATTCGTAGAGGGTACACAATTTGGATACATATCCCACAGTTCTACCATTAATTTGCACCCTCTCAATTTACTCTTTATTCTTTTTTTTTGTTGCTATTTACTCTTTATTCTTAACACACACAGTCCATCAATGTCTAGTAAGCAAGCAAAAACTAAGCACAAACTAAGCACAGTAGAATGAAAAATACTTATTGATGGGGGATAAAACCCCCAAAAGCATAGGCCCGACTCCCGGGACTGAGAAGGCCAAACTGGGTCCTAGCCGACCCTAGAGGCCGAACCCCCTATCAAACAACCCCCCCTTTACGGGTAGTCATTAACTGACTCAGAGAGACTTCTCTACTGATCACCATGCTGATGTCATGGGTGACATCATCCTACTACATCCTTTCCCCTATAAATACCCCACTTAGGGTGAGGAGAAAGGGGGCAATTCATTCACACATATTTCTCTCTACTCTCTCTACCTCTCTTATCTCCCTAAATATCTATATTCAGTCATACATTTTACTGACTTGGGCGTCGGAGGCTTCTCCCCGGGGGTTCCCCCGGGCCCGGAGTTCACCTTGCAGGATCGCCGTCGGCACGCATCCGGGGCCGAGGAGAACCGCGAATCCCAGGGTCAGGGACCCGTTTCCATACCGGAACACTTATCTTTCATAATTATTAATATTTCAGCTTTCTTTGCAACACCATAGTCGACAGTTTGATCCGAAGAGAGGCAAACACTGTGATATGTAACTTAAATTTTTCCATATTAATCTTCCAAGTTTTCGGAAAATCGTACTCCAAAAAAAACACTAACTACTAGCTTTATATGATAAACTTCAAAATCTACAATCTAAAATAGAAATAACAATATAAAGTCGTGCCCATAAGTGTATGCTTTTTTTTACTCGACTCATCAAATGCAGTCAAAACAAATACAATCAGAAACTGCCCCTCTTTGCACCCCCATTATTCCTCCCTTACATGTCACAAATTCTCACATGAGACGGTCTCATACAAACATTAATGTGAGAACTTGTGCAGGGTGGTTACTTTTATTTATTTATTTATGGGTTATTTAACGACAATAATACCAACTATAGGGCGTCTTCCCAAAATAATACCAATTTCAATAAATCTGAGAATAATACGTATTATTGAAGTAGTTAAACAAGAGTAGTAAAAAAACCCCTAGGTGCTCTGGTGATTTCCGACGTGAACAACGATTTTCGGTAGACGTGCGGCGTGGACAGGCCTCGACAGCGACTAGGCTGTCCGGCGCCATCATTTTTTCCGATTAGATGAGACAAAAGGCAAGAGCGGTTCCGAAAGAACCAAAAGCTATGAAACCGGTTACGCGAAAGGCAAAAGAGGATTTGCTACGAAAGGTTGTGAAGAATTCCAAATTGGATGAAAATCGAGCCCAGACGGAGGACAGTTCGTCGACGTCGACGAACTCAAAACTGATCGAAATACCGGGATTGAACTATGCATCCGAAACAAAGGACGAGTCTGTGTCTGAATTTGTCCCGGACTCTGTTAATGATACGAAGTTGAACCGGAGTGGATGGAAGCAGAGGGAAGGCAAGAAGATTGTCGATATGGAAGAGGATGAGGAATTGTTGCAATTCTCAGAGGAAGATTTGGATGATGAAATCGAATATTGGAGCTCTGCGGTTTACTGTTTTATAATGGGTGCGAACCCACCATGGGATGTGGTTGAAGGGTTCGTGAAGAGGATTTGGAAGGACCATGGAATTGACAAGATTTCATTCCTTCCTAATGGAATTTTCTTAGTCCGATTCAAGGACAAAGCTGCTAAGGTAAAAATTCTCGACCATGGTATATATATGTTTGATAATAAACAATTGATTGTGAAAGAATGGACACCTGATGCAAAATTGAATAAAGAGGATGTCCTTGAAGTGCCTATTTGGATTCAATTGCATGACCTCCCCTTGAAATTTTGGGGTCGCTGTCTGCCTCGTTTGGCATCCCTTGTAGGTCCGTATGTAAAATCGGATTTGGCTACAGATGAGCGTACTAGGCTAGGGTATGCGAGAGTCATGGTCATGGCGAAGGTGGGTCAAAAATTTAAGTACTCGATCAAATTCTTGGATGAGCGTGGAGAGTTAGTTGAAATCTTTGTCAAATATGAATGGAAGCCTACTTGGTGTGCTAAATGTAAGGGGTATGGGCATGAGACTAGTGATTGTAGGAAGGATGAGTTGAAAAAAGCTAGGCAAGAAGCACAACTGAAGCGAGTCGAAGGGGGTGGGGTGCCTCGGCAGACTGCTGTCAGGCCGAATTCGGGTACTAAGGGTAGTGTCAGCCCTCAGCTGAATGCTGTCAGGCTGAATGTTGGAACTGCGCGTGCTGCTCCTCTTAAGTCAGTAGGCACCCTGGCTAAGGGTGCGAGAAACGATGTAGGAGTAAAAACAGGGGTCTCATTTACTGATGTAGTGATGGGATCTCCGAGAAAAGAGACGGGTGTAGGGAACGAAGGGGGGGTTTGGAGTTGGTGATCCATGGAGGTACATAATATAGGATGTTGGAATGTTCGAGGCATGTGTAATATAAATAAGCAACGGACAATTTGTGAGTTTATTAGGAAGCAGCAGGTAGACATCTTTGGTTTACTTGAAACTAAAATAAAGAATAAAGCGTATGCAAAAGTTCATAAGAATATTTTCTATGAATGGAGTATTACAACCAATAATCATTGTTATGAAGGAGGTCGGGTTTGGCTGTTATGGAAACATGATAGGGTGAACATGACAATTTTGGAGTATAGCAATCAGAGTATTCATGTAAGGTTTCAACGAGCTCCGGGTTAGAGTATTTGCTTACCTTGGTATATGCATTTAACTCTGCTTCGGGGAGAATTGAGCTTTGGCGACGAATGGAATCCTATGCTTCGAGGGGGCCTTGGGTGATCTTGGGTGATTTTAATTGTGTGGTGGATGCTCAAGAAAGGCTAGGTGGTATTTCCCCGGATGAGGAGATGAGCCAATTTCGGGATTGTATTGCTAATTGTGAAGTCAATGATATCAAGGCGAGTGGTTCGTGTAAGAATTATGGGTCTAATACAATATATGTGGACAACATTATTTGGGCATATTGTATTTATTAGCTATCATTAAAGTTGAGCCCAAATATGTGATCCGTTATAATACAGATAATACGGGCTTATTTACATCTTATAAAGTATGGATCGGATACTATAATAGTGTAGAGACCTATTAGGGCTTTACGGGATATATGATGGGCTTATCCACTAAAGGCGACTGATATAGGTACCAGGGTTCATATCCCTCCCTATATATAGTCAGGGTTATGGTCCCTGACAGCACACTTTTGACATAATCTCACATATATCCCATCTGTATAGAGAAACCAAAAAGGCGAGTGTGTCTGTTAGAAGACTATAATCGGGTGATTCTCATTCCACCTCCCTTCTGCAATTGAGTCAGGTACGCTTCCGCTATTCGGTATACACCAATTAATTTAGTATGAAGTTTCGTCTTTGGTCGGATTAATTCTAACAAGTGGTATCAGAGTCGTCTTCATGTTAAATTATTTGGGTGAGACATTCGATTTATTGATGTTTGGCCTTAATTTTTGGAATCACTTAATCCGTATGTAATCACGTTGTACACTTCTGCCGCATATTTTTCTGTTGAATTCAATTTTTCTTAATTCGTTTCATGACTATTTAGTGTCATGTTTTATATGTCCTGATTATGCTGTGGAGTCAGTCGTGATGATCTATTTACGCAAGATTTTTCTAGGCTGATTGCTATTTGATGATGTATGCCATTAGGGTATAATATTGCACTAGGTATGTGCCCCGTGAATTTCACGGGTTTATATGTTTCATTTTTTATCGTAATGTTAATATATCTTTGACCAAGTATCACGTTAATTTATTATACTCCAATACATAAATTTATTGCATCGGACATTAGAAAGTGAACATGAAATTATACCGTTATTGTAAACGTTGCATCTCATTTCTGTTGGTTGTAACCGCGGACTGGTAGTGTTAAGTATCATTGGTCTAATGTATTTACCTGCGATTAAAAAGGGTAACGAAGTGAGCTGTTTACTAATAAATTGAGAACATAAAATTAAAATACTAACAACTATGCAAATACTTGAAGGTGTTGTCAATGTTGTTTTAACTTTTCTTCTACGCTATTTAAAATACAATACTTAAATTGATTCTCATAAATGAGAGCAACTAATTATTTGTAAATAATCATGTAATTATAATGAGTACGGAATTTTTTTAAGTTATTGGTTACCAATTTATTAATGTATTTATTTATGATATTTAATTTTTTTAATGAAGGCAAGTGAAAAGACTTTTTAAAGAAACAAATAATAATTAATTAATAATGCTTATATTTGTTTAAAAGGTAAATGATTTTTTTTGATGAAACAGTTAATAATTTAATTAATAAAAAATTAATAATAAAAGTAAATAAGCAGTTATTTATAAAATAGTTAATAAAAAATTTAACAAACCGTTTAGTACTCCGTAATATATTTTTAAATATGGGCAAATGATAGGTTTTGTATATGAAAAAATTAATAATGGGTATTTGTTTAAAAAATACAAATGGAATTTTTTTATCAAAAAATTATTAATCTAATTAATAAAAATTTAATAAATAAACAATAAATAATTTAATTATTTATTTATTTTAATAACAAAAGCAATTGAAAAACTTTTGATGTAACAATTAATAATCTAATCAATAAAAAATTTAATTAGTTCTTAGGTTTTATTTAAGTTTTTTTAAAGAAAGTTATCTCCACTTTGTATTAACCAAAGTGACATACATTAGAGTATCTTACAAAAAACCGAAGCCCTCAAACAAAATAACACTCAACCACTAAGCATATCAATAAAAGATTGTTTATGGAGAGTTTCGAGTAATTTATTTAAGTTACTTATATAAAATTTTAAAATTTGTAGTATTGTTTATTTCATGATATACAAAAATACTTTTCTCTTTTTAATTATAATATTCATACTGAGTTTTTGGGTAAAATTTCAAAATTTAAACTGTTAAATTTAGTGTAAATATAAATAAGATGCTAATTTTACATATCATAAATAATAAATTGGAGTAATATTTTCAAAATTATATATAAATCGTAAAAATTATATTTGAAGATCATCACAGTTGAAAGATAAGATGTAGTAATCTTTTTTTAAAAAAAATATGCGAACCGAAATATTAGTAATTTAATTAATGAAAAATATAATAAACCATGTAATCATGTACTCACGTAGCCAAAAAATTTAATGCGGAAGGAAACTCTTTAGTTGTTTTGATAATTAAAATATTGAATAATGTCGATTAGTTTCAGACTCAAATTTTAAATGCATTACTCTAACTATTTATAATATGTTACTTAAATTAACGCTGAAAATATTATTTTTGTAAATAAGTTTTTGGAAAATTCATTGATTCTTAAACAATAGAATTTCAAAAGAAGGCATACAAGCATTATTTTTGTAAATAATTATTCCATTTTGAACATCAAAAAAGTTTACTCTTATAAATAAAAAATCATGAGATTTAAAGTCGACAAAAAATTTCATATAAACGTAACCGTCATAAAGAACAATAAAGATATAACATTATACCTGAACCATGAGAAATTGAGAACTTGACGATTGGCTTCGCATAAAGTCTCTAGATAAAAAAAACCCGTAAAAGATAAAAATAGTCTTAAACCTGAGAAACAACAAATTCATTTTATAAGAAAAACCGAAAGAATTGTTTAAAAATAAAATCAATGAAATGTGGATACAAACTCCAAAATATTTTATATAATCTTTTCATTGCTTTATATTATTTTTACACATGCATGTAATAAATAATGTAATTACCAAAAAAATTAATTGCAAGGGTAAATGAAAAGTCTTTGTTGAAAAAAGTAATAATCTAATTAATATAAAATTTAATAAGAATAAACCATTTAATAAACCATTTAATAATATGTTTTTGATAAAGACAGATGAAAAGTTTTTGGTTAAACAATTAATAAAAAAAAGTACATAAATGTAGCACGTGAAATTCACGTGATTATCTGTTTCAACTTTTTTATCGTATTGTTAATATACTTCGACCAAGTGTTGTCAAATAATTCAACTAAAAATGTTGTCATGGGTGAGCTTACAAAATTCATAGAAAGCAAGTAGTTAATTAATACTTCGTATCTTACAAAATTGAAGAAAATGTTCAAAAAATAAAGCGAAAGAAATGTAAAAACAACTCTCAATTATTTATATCATTTCAGTTTTTTTATACTTCTATTATTTTTTAGTTATAATATGAAGTTTTTAATGCTAAATAATATAATTATTCATCTTAACTTTGACTGGTCATTACGGTGAAAATGAATTAAATGTGAATTAAATGGTGAAATAACCAAACTATTAATTTTTTTTTATAAAACTAAGTTGTGTTTGTCATTTCCTCACTAATTTTTTTAATTGATGATTTACCTTTAATTAGACCCAAATATTAAATTCATTACACAAATAATTGTCATTCTTATTATGCTACTTTGATTAACACTTTGCAACTTTTTCTTAATCATATTTTGTTTATTTCTTCAACTTTGAATATAAATAAAAGTTCACTCTTGTGAATACAAAGTACATGAGATTTCAAGTTAACTCCAAATATATTTATTAAAATAATCAATACAAATATAAATTAAAATAAAATTATTATACCTAAAAAATGAGAAATTGCATACTTGATTATTGGTTTCACATAAGTTCACTAAACGAAAAGAAATGCAAAAGATAAAATTAGAATCAACGAAGAACAAATGAAATGTGAATTAGAACTTTCAAAATACAAATGGTTTTTTTTCAACTCCCTATTATATTGCCTTTTTAGGTATATAATGATGATAATGAAGTTCTTCATAATAAATAATATAATTATTAATATTAAACTTGATTATTATGACAAAAATAGATGAAAAAATATAACCTCCAAATGATTAACTTTTATTAATAACAATAAATTATTTGTGATAAAAAAATCAAAATTTAAAAAGGATAAATTCAAGTAAAAAAATTGTAAAAAAAAATTAAACCATCTGCCACGTGGCAAAAAAATAAATTAAATGCATAAAAAAAACTTTTAATAATATATATAGATTATAAATTTAATTAAAAAAATATTTTTTAATAAAAGGCAAATGAATAGTTTTGGTTAATTTTTTTAATGTTTTAATGGAAGAGGCAGAAGTCACTCAGTCAAAAATTTGATGGGAGAAGAAAACCTTTTAATTAACTATATTTCATAGATGCAAAAATAAAATAAAGCATGTAATAAAAAATTTAATAGTAAAGCAATAAAATATATAAATTATTTAGTTTAGTATGAAGTTCTTAATACTAAATAATCTAATTATTCAAATTAAATTTGATTGATTATCATTACGACGAAAGTGGATTAAATGACGAAACAACCAAACTATTAATTTTTTTTAGAAAAGTATTACGTTTTCTTATGAATAATACATTATGCTTAAGTGAAATATTAAGTTTTGTTTATCATTTCCTTACTAATTTTTTTATTGTTGATTTAACTTAGAACTAAAATATTAAATACATTACCCAAATAATTGTGATCCTTAATAATGTGATTAATTATATATGAAGATAATGAAAATAAAATTTTACAACACATATATAATAAGAAAATTCAAAATTTTAAAAAAAAAGATAATTTTCTTGCAAAACGTTATATTGTTAAAAAAACATGAAAGCATCCGCCACGTGGGCAAAAAATAAATGCATAACAAAATCTTTTTTGCGATTAAAAAAATTGTAAGTAGTAATAAATTGAATTATTTATTATAACAAATTATTAAATATGTGGTAAACGAAAAGTTTGTGATACTTAATAATGTGATCAAATAAACTTAATAAAAAAAATGTACACACATATGTAATTAAACAATTCAAAATTTAATAAGAATAAATTTTAATAAAATACAAAAAAAAAATTAAAAAAAACTCATTAATGCATGTCACGTGGCAAAAAATTTAATGTATAAAGAAGCCTTTTAACTTTATATATAGATATGTTGTACAACATTCCACCCTTGCTACTTTACTAGTACACTGTAGAGTAAAGTATTAGTTTGAATATTGTGCATATTTTTCTTTACGTGGGTTATTCTACCTAAATTAGGAGTACTAGCATACCCATTGCAGATGGAAGGGGGTTGTGACTTGTGATGCATATATACGGATATATCCATATTAGTATAGCACGTAATGATGAGACCTTACTCTTGTGTTACGTGAAGGAGGGGCATACATGCTCTATTTACGTGTTCAGTTCACTTACACTTATGTTTATGTGGTTCAGTTATATGGATTGATAGCATTTGGATCATAATTTTGTTTTTCGGTCATGTGATATTGTGATTCATAATATTGTTCTCATATATTTGATTACGGAAGGAGTATATGTTTGGTATGCAGTCGTTAATGTTATAAGAAGGATTAAAGATTTATGTTTCAGATATTAATTTTCAACTTCTTATAATTGGTTATTCAGTATATAAGGTATTTTCAATCGATTGCGGTTGATTCATAATTTTGTTTGGCATTCAGTCATATGATGTATAATGGTCTCGTGTGTTTGATTATTATTATTGCATATTATGTTGTTATGTATTAATTGGGATTTGTTTGGAATTTCGGTTGCGATTATTATCGTACAACTATAATTGACAAGTTGACTTGGATGATTAAAGAACTAATTTGGATTATAATTTCTTTTATCATTTAAGGTTTCAGTCACTTGTTAATTACGGTTTGATTAAAAGAACTTGATTTCTGTATCAGTAATATTTGCTAGCTATTTGATTTTTTATAAGACGTCTAATATTTTGAATTGTTTGATCGAAACAATACGTTGCCAAAGTAACCTCTATTGCGTAGATTAGATAGTTTAAATAATTAGACGATTGTGTGTGATTGAATTTCATGCGGGTAATGGTCGGCCCAAAGGAAGGCCATTATTTGGCCGAAATTCAATCATACTTGTGGTGATAAATATGTAACGGTTATTCGGTTCTCGTGTAGATGTTAAGTCGGCCCAAAGGAAGACTTGACATTTGACATGATCTTACTGTTAATATTTGATTACTACACCAAGAGTACCACTTACAAGTCTAATTATCGTCCAAAGATGAAATTAGATGTTGTGCTAGGTATCTTGTTATGATGGGAATGTTAATATTCGAATCTGAAATAATACAAGTTAAGGGAGTGTTGTTAAGTTTATGACACTCATAAGACTTATGTCCATACAGTTTTTTTTAATGGAGGGTAAATTCAAACATTTGGTTTTTGTGGACCTGACATAGGTCCACCCCGACGCGGCCACGCGCGGGTTTGGGTAGGCGAATGAATCTTCATATGAGAATGGATCGAATTGAAATTTAGGTCAAAGTGGAGTCGCCACCGAACTTTGTGGGAGTTCGGGCCCGTTCGAACCCACTCTATGTCGTAATGGGCCATGCCACAAAGTATGGCCCATTTCCGATGTCAGAGTTTATTGGGCTCGTCCCTTTGCATTTGATACCGATACCGACATTATCGGATATCGTGTATTGAATGACTCTCGTGCGCCAACGGTTTCGGGCATCTGGAAACCGAGGTTCTGAGTAAGGGGTGAGGGTACGTGTTGGGAAGCCCACAAAGGACACCCAACCCCGCCCGCACTTAGCGGCCTCTACTAAGATCTCGAATGACTTTCTAATACGCGCGTTAGTAATTCGGTGAAAAAAAAATGCTTATGCAAACGTTGTTTTCCCTAAGCATGTGAACGAAATCGAAAGGGTTTCTATGTCGATTTAATGCAATTAATTCTAACGTCAAAGTTGAATTTTAGCATGTGGGTTCATTTTAGTACGTCAAAACAAACGATAAATCAACAAGGAAAGTAGCAAACGGTTAGTAACGATATTACGATAATAACGATTTGCAAATTATTGAATGAGATGAGATGATGCGAATATGATGACGTATGGTTTTGAAAAAGTGATGTTTCCACGTGACGGATTAACACGTGTTGACATAAGTCGTAAAAAAACATTACCGAGACTAAAAGAGGATGTAAGACTCACTGTATGATTGTGATAAGGGGCCACTCGACCGAGTCGTTGATGGACTCGACCGAGTGGATCCTTAAAAGGGGTTCTGTTTCTGATTTAGGACCCTACTCGGTCGAGTTACTGACGAACTCGACCGAGTACGTTGCCACTCGATCAAGTCATTGCGAGACTCGACCGAGCGGAGGTCATTCAGACCCTTCTGTCTCGGTTTTGTGATGTCACTCGATCGAGTGGCCTATAGCACTCGGTCGAGTGACACCTGTACAAACCATTGGTTCGTTTCGGTTTTGCTTTTGATTTTTGATAATTTGATGAGTTCGTTGAATCGGGAATAAATATTGTGAAATTTATACTCAAAACTTAACCTTGATACTCGTCATATCCCATATTCGATTATTGAATCGATATGGAATACTAGAGTGAAAAATAAAAGAAAAATTGCTTTGAGTCGTTTTAAATTAACTATCACGATATGAGTAGATTTTCTCCGCGTTTAATAATGTCGTGATTCTAGCGAATCGTATAACAATTATTTTAGCATCAACAAAAAAAATCGCATTAGTTAATTAAATTGACTAGATCGTTAGATTCGACATCCAATTATGGGATTGGTATCGAATCTACGGATCGACACTTTGCTTGAATTAGAGGACTTGATTCCCTCGGCTTCTCCGACATCGAAATAAATCCCTAGAGATTGTGATGTCGGATCCGCGTCAACGGGTTTCATTAAAGTAGAATACTTGTTTTGAAAATCGGTGCGAATATGCGAATTGAATAACGATGCAAACGAAAAATAAACAAATTATTGTTTAGGTTGACTTGTTTCAATAATCAAGCAATCGGGGTGTCGGGATAAGGGATCGGCAACGCTGTGTGCGGTACACTTGTATATTCGGGTTTCCTTATTCCGACATCCTTCATACTCGACACAAATCGACAAGTACTTTAATGTTTTATACTAGTTATATTATCGATATTAAGATGCGACAAAAAACGAGGCAACGACGACAATAAGGACGACATGACGCGTGACAGAAGAAGAAGAAGGAGGAGACGGGGTTTTGACACCCTCAACCTACATGTTTCTTAAGCTCAGACGGGACTCGTAGTGACGGCTTGCACGGGAGTATCGAGTATGTAAAATTGAGTTGTGGTGGTTAGGGTTTGGATTCCTAAAGCTAGGTTTAGGGTTTGCTAGTGTAGTCTTTGATTAGGGTAGAATTAGGGTTGTAAAAAGATGTCTTGAAGTTGTGCATGGGGG
Source organism: Agrostemma githago (assembly GCA_958450325.1). Taxonomy (NCBI): domain Eukaryota; kingdom Viridiplantae; phylum Streptophyta; class Magnoliopsida; order Caryophyllales; family Caryophyllaceae; genus Agrostemma; species Agrostemma githago. The sequence continues at coordinate 28,979,572 of OY288260.1, read as the reverse complement.
GGGGGGGGGTTTATATAGGCATTGCTAGGATTCCCCGGTTAGGGTTACTCGACCGAGTAACTGGCTGAATCGGTCGAGTGGTCCGTTGTGCCTGCAGTCGGGCCTGAATAAGGCCCACTAGATCGAGTTGGTTGGGCACTCGATCGAGTGGCCCAACTGGGTCGCGCGGGTCCGTTGTTTTGGACCCTGAGTTGGATGTTTGGTGGGTTTTTATATTTGGGTTAGACTTTTGATGATTGTGTGGCTGTTTTTGTTCCCGTTTGATGATTAGGAAACGACTTTGACCGGGGTTGACCCAATCGCTAAAAGTTGGTTTTATTCCCGGTGTCGGTTTTGACCCAAATTAGTCTTGTTCGATTGGAAACGACCCACTGGGCCTGAATTTGAGGTTAGTTTTGTGAGATTTATACTCCGTAAGTGCGTTAGCCAGCAACTAATGGTTTTGAGCCCACATCCGAGCGCGTAGAAACACGTTAGCGTCCGATCATCATCGGGTGTTTTTTTGGAAACTGCCATAGACACCTGGCAGTCAAAATGCGGGTGTCTACAGTTTTTAAGTTTAGTTGTATGTGTAATCATGCGGATAATGGTCAGCCCAAAGGAAGGCCATTATTCGGCCGAATACATATACAATTTCGGGTGATAAATATGTGACAATTGTTCAGTATTTTCATGTATATACTAAGTCGGCCCAAAGGAAGGCTTAGTATTCGGCATGAGCTTATCGTCAATATTTGATCACGATTATTTAATTGTAGTATCGATTCTTAGATAATATTTTATGCCCAACGGCTAAATGTTAAATTTGCAAAAATACTATACTGTTTGAATTTATTCAAAATATGAGAATATTGTTTTGTTCATCAAATTGACATTACTGTTCATTATATCTGTCATATTCAGGTTACATTATCAATTCGGATGACGTCGTTTATTTAAATAAATGGTAAGACAATGTAAATACTTATTTTGGGTCGTCATAATTTTAACACAGCATTGAGAATGTATGGTTGTGCTACTCATGAGGATGAAAATATCGTGTGGACTCACGTATTTTTGTGGAGTAGAAATTTTAATGCATGTGTTTAATGATTGTTTAATATGCGACATTAAGGAAATATTAAAGGACATTGTTTCTATTAAATAAGCTGCAAGTGTCTAACTCAAAGAATAACAAGATAAAGTTTATTGGTTGCTTGTTATGAGTATGGACACATAAGGAATATATTACCAGTTTGTACGCCTCATCGCGTGTCGGTAAGAGTACACTTCTCATTTAAGATTTGTCGTCTAAAGTTGTTCATTATATCCAATTATGTTTTGTGGGTGGATTTAGTTTTTCATTCACATAAGTACATTAATGCAAGTAGAAGTAAGAATCTAAGATGTTGTATGTCAATTGATGATGAAAGATTCATCTATTTTGGGCATGTCATCATCTGAGTTTGAGATAATCAGCTAATTTAGTTATCATTAATGACTTGTTATTTTATTTGTATCTGGAAAATTTTCAGTACTACCTTTTGGTGGAGTTCAATTATTTTTCGTTTGGTCAAATTTGGTTTATTGTCCATTGAGAAATAATTAATTTTTATTTTCCTAATTCAAATAATGGTAAAACTGTCATTTTTGATAGCTATATATAGTTTAGATTAGAATTACTTGCATTAAAACTCCAGTGGATATAAAGAATTAAGAACAATAATTTCTTTTCGGTATGACACATTAAAAGGTTTATTAAAGTTTTGTGTCGAAATGAAATTATTGACCCTTCTACTTCGGATCATATTGAAGGGGAATAAAGACGAAAAGAGAAAATAAATATCAAAAGGACTTTGGATGTCTTATAATTGATATATAAGGGTATGTGAACTAATTTATGTTTTAAGTTGTATTAGTTCACATCACTATATTAATTTGTAGACAAAATTATGTATGATAGTTATATCTCGATCTTGAGAAGTTTCAAGTTCCTAGACGTTTTTATCACATATTTGACTGAGATATATTCTCGGTAAAGAATTATTAAAGATGTCAGTTGATCATAAGTAGAAACACTTTGACAATTTGACTATTTGGGATGGATAAGAACGTTAAGGTTATTTCGGATACTTTCTAGAGATGTTAGATCTTACATTAAAGATTGCACCATATGAAGGTTAAAATATGTATGGTGTATTATGTGTGCAAAGTAAGATCTTGGGGCTTGGTAGGAGTTTGATTATTCACACTCTTTCGTAGACAACTCTAGAAATAATTTTAGAATTGCAGCTTGTTTTTTTGTGGATAAAGTTACAACAATATTATTGATGGATTAATTATAATGTAATTTATTTACACCTAAGGTATGTCCAACTAATTAAGAATATTATTTCTTTCTAGGGTAACATAGTTGGATTTAAGGACAATCAATAATTATTTTGTTGTAAAACTTTATAAGGATTAAGGGTAATATATAAAGAAATGATCTCACACGCAAGTTACTTTAAGACGGATAATATGGGTTCATTGAGGTTATTGAGTTTGGGGGGAAGAAATGAGACTTATGGAAATGATCTTGTTTCTCATTATAAAGAATCGTAAGATCATTTTAGTAAAACAAACTCAAATACCTCAAGAACAATTGTTATTAAAGAAATTCACTAAGGGAAGAGTGAATGCAGTTTCAGAGGATTACATTGTTTTCATGTCAGGACTGACATATTACATTGTAATAACAGATTCATATATTGCATACATTCAAGAGTAAGAGTTAGATGATGAAACGGTAGAAAAGTATCCATTCAGCATTTTACCGAATCATTGAAAGTTCTAACTAATACATGTGAATTTATATGTCATCAATAAGGTATTAAGTCATTCGACAATAAAGACACTTTGGAATTGTTCCATTACCTAAAAGTATAAAATATATTGGTTTCAAATGGTTATTTGTTACCAAGACGGACTCATTCGGTAATGAGACAGTAATGTTTTGTCTTGTCAATAATGACTAAAGACAGTTGGCATATCCGGGTATATATATATATATATATATATATATATATATGGAGTTACATTGGATGAATGGTAAAGACAAGTTTGTCAATGGTGACATTGATAGACCCATTGTTGCAGATACTGAAAATCTTGACTCAACAGATTCAAGATAAAGTTTCTGCAAATTAAGGTTAATAGTCATCCAATGAGAACTCAATATATATATATATATATATATATATATATATATATATATATATATATATATATATATATATATATATATATATATATATATATATATATATATATATATATATATATATATATTAGATTTAGATTCATGTGAGAACTACCCCTCCCATGAGAACTATGAGAACTCCTCCCAACCATTAGATCATACTATGAGAATGAATGATTGAGATTGCACTTTAATCTCTTAATGCAATTTGAATTAGTCAATTAATTTTCCACCTTTGATTTTATTTTTCTAGTACTCTCTCTTGCTTTCCCCCCACCACTTTCACTCTTTCCCCCAATTTCCCCCAATTTTAGAATACCATTTTTCAATTTCAATTTTAGCGTACCATTTTTCAATTTTAGCGTAACTTTTAACAATTTAGCGTATCCTTTTTTAATTTCAATTTTAGTGTACTTTTTTTCACTTTTAGCGTATCCCTTTTCAATTTCAATTTTAGCGTACCCTTTTTCTATTTTAGCGCATCATTTTTTCTACTTAAGCGTACCCCTTTTTCAGTTTCAATTTTAGTGTACAATTTTTAAATTTTAGCATACTTTTTTTTTCATTTTTAACGTAATCTTCTTCAATTTCAATTTAGTGTACCCTTTTTTCAATTTTAACGTACCTTTTTTCAATTTCAATTTTAGCGTACCCTTTTTAAATTTTAGCGTACGTTTTTTCAATTTTAGCTTACCCTTTTTAAATTTTAGCGTCACTTTTTCAATTTCAATTTTTGTGTACCCTTTTTCAATTTTAGCGTATCCTTTTTCAATTTTAATATACCCATTTTTGGTGTACCCTTTTTTGAATTTTAAGAAGAAACCTGCCTACATCGATCCAATCTTAGATTGTGAAAAGTCGAAAAATTATTACTATAATTGAATAATTGTAGTCCGTAAGATATATAGAATGAATACAGTAGTTTATAGGCGGACCGTGTATATCTTAAGTTCCTAAGTTAATCGTGTATATGTTATATACTAAGTGATTTCAATTTTATGACGGACGTTACTACAAAATTAGAAATCAAGAAATTACAAAAGACAACAAAAAATAGTATGGAGTAGAAAAAATTACACACTCAAGTTGGTGTTGGTATACATTTTGCACACCAAAACCAGTTATCTTATTTAATCTAAGGACACCTAATAACTATTCCTACATTGTAGTGTCTAACTTTCCTTTTCAAATTAACAATACTTATCTCCTCATCTCAAATTAACGAATCATAAGCAGTTTGTGTATTGCAAATCTCCTCATCAGTATGATCATGTTCGGACTGCTCCCTTTGCAAATCGACACCAGTTTAGAGACATGGCCATGGGGAATTTCTGAGTAGAGAAATAGAGTGCTATTGTGTCTTTTTCAGCTATAACACTGGAAATACAGAATAACAGCAGATTTACAGCAGAAACAACAATAAACGAGTGAAACAGCAAGATGAACTAATAAGCCTACTTATATCCGACACACAACAGGCAAGAAATTGACACTACCTACATATACAACAATTAAAGCTTCCACACAAACCCTTAATTTGACATACAAGAACCCTAATTACACAATAATCTCGAATCAAGTGGACATATTTAATGGTTTTAACGAAAATATGAACCCTAATTTAAAGAAATCCCCAATTTTATGAACACCGGAACCCTAATTTATTAAGATTAGACAACAAACCTCCTGAATTGAATGTCATTACGGATTTAACGAACAAGAACCCTAATTTCACGAATCCCAATTGTATGCAAATAAAACCTAAAATAAGAAAATAGTAAAACAAATCTCGTCGAATCTACATCTTTGTTGGTAGAAGTTATGTTGTCGTGTCTAACCAAAGCTTCATTTTACTATATGTTAATTTGATTTTTTTTCTTGATTTTTGTGGGAAATGAGAGGAATGACTGAGAGTAGGAGGAAGGGAGTACGTTATGAGTATTATTTATTTTGATGCTAGAATAATGCTCAGGACTCCTGGTGGCAAAAGAGGAGTCAATTTGTTTTAATTTGAGCCGCAAGATCTAGGTAAGATCTAAGGGTTGTGTGAGGTTCTCACAGTTCTCATTATATCATAGGTTCTCACCCGATCTTGACTATATATATATATATATATATATATATATATATATATATATATATATATATATATATATATATATATATATAGAGAGAGAGAGAGAGAGAGAGAGAGGTGGGTTCCGGTGAGGCAGGGTAACTCCTTACACCCATTGAGGCACAATCTAGACCATTAGATTAAGATGTGACATACATCCAAATAAGTGTTATATACACTAAAAAAATTCATTATATACGTTATTAAACTCACTATATACACACACTTAAGAACTCAATATATACAGTAAACAAAATGTTATATACACTTAAATAAAAAAAATGTTATATACACTCAAATAGTTATTATGTACACCAATTAATCAACAATGGAACATACATCAAAAGAACTGTTATATACACTAAAAAAACTCATTATATACGTTATTAAACCAACTGCATATATACACTTAAGAACTCAATATATAAAATAATTGTTATATATACACCCAAATAATTAATATGTACATCAGTTAATCAACAATGGAACATACATCAAAATAACTGTTATATACACTAAAAAACTCATTATATACGCTATTATACTCACTACATATATATATACACTTAAGAACTAAATATATATACAGTAAAATAGTTATTGTTATATACACTCAAATGGTTACTATGTACACCAATTAATCAACATATATACACTGAAATAATTGACATATGTACTTAATTATTTGATATAATAGAATTGTTATATACCTTAAAACAGTTATTATGTACACCAATTTTATTTTAAATTCCGAATTTTTTTTTTTTTTGGAAAAAAATTTTCGGATTTTTCTTTTTCGAAAAAAAAAATTTTTTTTTTTTGGAAACAAATATTCCGGAATTTTTTTTTTTTTTCCGAAAAATATCGATTTTTTTCCCTGGGGAAAAAATTTTTATGTATGAGTTTTTGTTTTAATCTTAGCCTTTAATTTGATTTTAATCTAATGGTTGAGATTGTGTCTCAATGGGTGCGGCGAGTTGAGCTGCCTCAAAGGATCCTAGATCTATATATATATATATATATATAGAGGGGGGATCAAGGGAGTTACTAACTCTCCAACTCTCCCTTAGTGTTAATCCCCTCCATCCATTCATCCTAAGATGGATGGTGGATAGATGGGGTTCAATTATTAAAAATAAATAAATAAATAAATAAATAAATAAAATAAACTGACACAGCAGTAGTGGAGAGAGGGAACATCCCCTCACCCAAATCAATCACTACATTACTTCCCTCATACACTTCCCAATCCCCTCATTTTCAATTCATTTCTCAACTCAATTTATTTCTCTCTAACAAAACCCCAACAAATAATCACCATTAATAACTCCGACCATACTCCGATCATACTCCGTCAACTACTCCGACCATACTGCGTTTTTAACCCAACATACTCCGTCAGTAACTTCGATCATCATACGAAGGTATGTTCATCTTCATCATCTTCATCTTCATCTTCATGCTTCTTTTTATTTTTCATGTCTTTTTTTTTGTATTTATAAAATTATTCATCTTCATTATCTAAAAAAAAAAGAACAACTTCATCTTTAAGATGAAGTTTGAAGATGAAGTTGTTATTTTTTTGTGGGATGAATGGAGCTTGAAGATGAAGATGAAGATGAACAAGTCATTTAGTGCGTAATGTTTTTGCAGAATTGCAAAGTCACACTCATTATGCTGTACAGTCACACTCATTATGTTGTAGAATCACGCAGATGTACACTCATTGTAGTCACATATTCAGTTGTATAGTCATACTCATTATGATGTACAGTCACACTCGCTATGTTGTAGAATCACGCAGCTGTAGAATACCTTGAGATTAAGGTATCATTCGTTGAATCATCTTCATCTTCATGCTTGGTTTACTTTTCATACCTTTTTTTTTATTTATAAAATTATTCATCTTCATTATCCAAAAAAAAATGAAGATTAAATATGGATTAAAATGAAGGTTGAATATGAATGAATGAAGATTGAATATTTAATGAATGTTATAATTTAGTTGTATAGTCACAGAGATTATGTTGTACAGTCACACAGTTGAAGTTGTATAGTCATACTCGTTATGTTGTAGGATCACAGTCATTATGTTGTAGGATCACACCGTTTATGTTGTACAGTCACACAGTTAAAGTTGTATAGTCACACTCATTATGTTGTACAATCATGCAGTTGTACAATCATTGTAGTCACATATTCAGTTGTATGTGCGATTTAGATTGATTGTTTGTTTTGTTGCAGCGAAATGATTGGTGGAAAGGGGAATGTTGGTAAAAGGGGCGGTGGGAAGAAGAAGGTCGTGGAAGATACAGCGATCGACCACGTAATTGGACAATGTATTGTTGCGAAGATTAAAATGAAGGTTGAATATGAATAAATGAAGGTTAAATATTTAATGAATGTTAAGATAATTTGTTCTAAATCGTATGTATAATCATCTTTCTAATTATGAATGTGACTTTGCTAATGATGATTGAAGAATAATTGACTATATGGCTTTTATTTTCCATTTTACGGTTTCAGTTTTGTAGTTACACACTTTAGGTTGTATAGTCACACTCATTATATTAAATAGTCACACTCATTATATTGTAGAATCACACAAATTCTTGCAGTGATTAGTGTAAGTAACCATCTTTGCTAATGATGATTGAAGTATAAATAAGTACGAGTATAATTTAGTTGTATAGTCACAGAGATTATGTTGCATAGTCACACAGTTGAAGTTGTATAGTCATACTCGTTATGTTGTAGGATCACAGTCATTATGTTGTAGGATCACACAGTTTATGTTGTATAGTCACACAGTTAAAGTTGTACAGTCACACTCATTATGATGTACAATCATGCAGTTGTAGTGTCATTGTATTGTAGAATCACACAAATTCTTGCAGTGATTAGTGTATGTAATCATCTTTGCTAATGATGATTGAAGTATAAATAAGTACGAGTATAATTTAGTTGTATAGTCACAGAGATTATGTTGTATAGTCACACAGGTGGAAGGATAAGTGATTTTTCTATAGACCTCGCGTGATTAATTATGAAACCAGAAAATAGCGATGAAAATATATTTACATTGGACAAAGTCCATCCTTTACATATAGTACGTCAAACATAAAAACATTCTAACCCACCAAACATCATTTACACATAGTACGTTCATCCTAAAGCAAATATTTTATCTCACATAAACACACAAGAGCTTAACGATGATCTCCGGTACGTGCGCAACAATACATTGTCCAATTACGTGGTCGGTCGTTGTATCTTCCACGACCTTCTTCTTCCCACCGCCCCTTTTACCAACATTTCTCTTTCCATCAACTATTTCGCTGCAACAAAACACACAATCAATCTAAATCACACAACACAACTGAATATATAACTACAATGACTCTACAACTGCATGATTGTACAGCATAATGAGTGTGACTATACGGAATAAAGTGTGTGACTATACGCCTTATAGCGTGTGGTTGTACACATCAACATGTGTGACTGTGCATCTCATATCACGCGATTGTACACCTCAATATTTGTGACTATACCGAATAAAGTGTGTGACTATTTTGGGGGCAGCTTCTAATTGAGGGGGCAACTTGTAATCATCGTTATCAAAGTCACATTCATAATTAGAAAGATGATTATACATACGAATCAGAGCAAATTATTCAAACATTCATTAAATATTCAACTTTCTTTCATCCATATTCAACCTTCATTCATTAAAAAAAACCTGAAAAAAGTCACACAATTTAAGTTGTATAGTCACACACTTTAAGTTGTACAGTCACATTCATTATGTTGTAGAATCACGCAGCTGTAGAATACCTTGGGATTAAGGTATCATGCGTTTAACCATCTTCATTTTCATGCTTGTTTTATTTTTCATACCTTTTTTTGTATTTATAAAATTATTCATCTTCACTATCCAAAAAAAAAATATGGATGAATGAACGACTATGACTTTAAAAAAATGAAAATATCTAAACATTCATTAAATATTCAACATCCAATCATCCATATTCAACCTTCATTTTTTGGATAATGAAGATGAATAATTTTATAAATACAAAAAAAAGTATGAAAAATAAAACAAGCATGGAGATGATTCAACGAATGATACCTTAATCCCAAGGTATTCTACAGCTGCGTGATTCTACAACATAGCGAGTGTGACTGTACAGCATAATGAGTATGACTATACAATTGAATATGTGACTACAATGAGTGTACATCTGCGTGATTCTACAACATAATGAGTGTAACTGTACATTATAATGAGTGTGACTTTGCAATTCTACAAAAACATTACGCACTAAATGACTTGTTCATCTTCATCTTCATCTTCAAGCTCCATTTATCCCACAAAAAAATAACAACTTCATCTTCAAACTTCATCTTAAAGATGAAGTTGTTCTTTTTTTTAGATAATGAAGATGAATAATTTTATAAATACCAAAAAAAAAGATATGAAAAATAAAAAGAAGTTTGAAGAAGATGAAGATGATCGAAGATGATCGAAGATGAAGATGAGGATGAAGAAGAAGCTAAAAAAAATGAAGATGATCAAAGCTTATGCATAAACATACATTGGTATAATTATCCGTCATGTTGTGTTAAAAACGGAGTATGATCGGACTTGTTGATGGAGTATGGTCGGAGTTATTAATGGAGCTTATTTGATGGAGTTTTGTTAGGGAGAGATGAATTGAATTAGAGAAATGAATTGAAAAGGAGAGGGGGAAGTAATGAAGAAGGGAGAGTTTGATTGAGGAGAGGATGCTCCCCTCTCTCCACTGCTGCGAAGTGTGATTGAGGGGAGGGTTGCTTCCTTTCTCCACTGCTGCTTGTCAGTTTGCTGCCTCCTTTCCTTTTTTTTTTTTACCCATCATCCATCTAAGCCATCCATTCAACCCAAGATCAAGGGGCATAAACACAACTTCCCAACTTCCCACTTTTACCCAAACTCCCTTGATCCTTTTTCTATATATATATATATATATATATATATATATATATATATATATATATATATATATATCTGTCTTTAGTCATTATTGACAAGATAAAACTTTACTGTCTCATTACCGAATGAGTCCGTCTTGGTAACAAATAACCATTTGAAACCAATATATTTTATACTTTTAGGTAATGGAACAATTCCAAAGTGTATTTATTGTCGAATGACTTAATACCTTATTGATGACATATATAAATTCACATGTATTAGTTAGAACTTTCAATGATTCGGTAAAATGCTGAATGGATACTTTTCTATCGTTTCATCATCTAACTCTTACTCTTGAATGTATGCAATATATGAATCTGTTTTACAATGTAATATGTCAGTCCTGACATGAAAACAATGTAATCCTCTAAAACTACATTCACTCTTCCCTTAGTGAATTTCTTTAATAACAATTGTTCTTGAGTTATTTGAGTTTGTTTTACTAAAATGATCGTACGATTCTTTATAATGAGAAACAAGATCATTTCCATAAGTCTCATTTCAACATAAGATTTTCCGTCAAAGAATACATTAATCTACCATGATATCATCTCATTTGGTTTTCTATGAATGTGATACATGATTGTAGATACTCAAGATTCTGTGGGAGCATGAAAATATGTCAAGTTTTATAAACTTTCAGTAAATGGGACTAATGCAGTTTCATTAATATCCTTAAAGAAATGTTCATATCCATAAAGTACAGTTTACTTAAATCCATGTATTTCAGAAATTATTTCATGGGTTTAAGTAATAAGGTATAATTAAACTTAGTTTATACATGTTTGGATATCGTGTACATTCTATATTTTAATTGACAGATATTATGGGAATACAGTAGGATATTGAGATCCACTAAGGGCAGCCAAATATTGTTTGTCATTTATATTTGGAGCAAAATAATTTTATCATATAAAGGAGATCGATTCAGGTTGAGATCATTCGGTATTTCGACTCCTATTTGGTCATGATTATTTGTCACAAGGCTGCAAATTAAGTTTAGTATTGAAAGACCATTTAATTTATTTGTGACAAAATGACGGTTATTATAATTTCAAATAACAATACAAGTGATGTGTTGTTATAGAAACAATTCAGAGTGAAAGACGTCCATGATATGTTTGTACAAACTCCATTTTTTGCGGATCCGCTTATTAAGGAAATACCACCCACGGTCTTTCTTGAGCATATTGCTCAAATGGGTGTTTCGGTTCTAAAGATATTCAGGTTAAATGGGAGTTTGTCACATTAGACACATTTATGTACAATTATTCAGTTCTGCAGAAATAAAGTTTACGGTTTTCAGTTTCACTCTGTTTTATTTGGTTGACCTCACTAAAGCTTAAGGTGGACCAGTTGGAAATATTCTGCATATTTGGATCACATTCGGTTGCTGTTTCCATGCTACACTCCTATACTAGATTCATGTCGTTAGTCATGTTTGCATATGTGATCATTGATGGGTCCTGTTACGACAAACGGTGGCAAAGGCCGCTTTGGTTCTATGTACATATGATTGATGGACCGTATTGCATAAGACGGTTAGAATATTTGATATCACTATTGAGCTCATACGGTTATAATGAATACACTTCAGTGTCCTACATATACTAGTATATGACCCAAGTGGGAGATTGTAAGAATTATGGGTCTAATACAATATATATGGACAACATTATTTGGACATATTGTATTTATTAGCTATCATTAAAGTTGAGCCCAAATATGTGATCCGTTATAATACAGATAATACAGGCTTATTTACGTCTTATAAAATATGGATCGGATACTATAATAGTGTAGAGACCTATTAGGGCTTTATGGGATATATGATGGGCTTATCCACTAAAGGCGACTAATATAGGTACCAGGGTTTCACATCCCTCCCTATATATAGTCAGGATTATGGTCCCTAACAGCACACTTTTGACCTAATCTCACATATATCCCATCGGTATGGAGAAACCAAAAAGGCGAGTGTGTTTGTTAGAAGACTATAATCGGGTGATTCCCATTCCACCTCTCTTCTCCAATTGAGTCAGGTACGCTTCCGCTATTCGGTATACACCAATTAATTTAGTATGAAGTTTCGGTCTTGGGTCGGATTAATTCTAACAGTTCGTGGTTCACTTGGAATAATAAGCATAAGATAGTGGAAACTAGAGTATTTAGCCGCATTGACAGGTGTTTGATCAACGACGAGATGATGAGGCTCTACCCGAACGGATTTGCTAACTTCCTGCCTGAGGGTACCTTCGATCATTGCCCGTGTGTGGTGCAGCTGGGTAACCCTTCGGCTCGGAAGAATTGGAGTTTCAAATATATGAATATGTGGAATAAATCCCCTGACTTCGTCAGCTGTGTCTCGTCAACTGGGGTATGTCGGTAAGGGGTACTGAAATGTTTAAAGTTGTGACTAAGTTAAGGAGTTTAAAAAGACCGTTGAAGGAATTGAATGCGAGCTGCTTTTCTGATATAGAGAGCAGATGTTCACAGGCTGAATTCAGGCTGGAGGAGTTGCAGTCTCGCCTGAGAACGGACAGGTCTAACGAACTGTTGCTGGAGGAATCGGCAATGAACGAGCAAGTCCGGGTTTTGCAGGCTGCTAGGGCGGACTTTTGGGCTCAAAAATCAAAGCAAAAGTGGGTCAAAGACGGTGATGTTAACTCAGCATATTTTCATGGCATCCTGAGGGCGAGAAGAGCCCACAATGCAATCTCGAAGATTTGTGACGCAGATGGCCGCGATTGTACCTCTAAGGAGGGAATCGAGGACGCATTTCTTCGATATTACTTGACTCTTTTAGGTGAATCGAGGAATGTCGAACCGATTAATGTGGGCATTGTCCGAAAGGGAAGAATCTGTACTGAGGAGCATAAAACTTGGCTTGGTGCGAGTGTGACTGAGGAGGAGATTAAACGTGCGCTGTTTTGTATCCCGCGAGACAAGGCCCTGGGGCCGGATGGTTTCTCGAGCCAATTTTTTATTGACTCTTGGGACATCATTGGAAGCGATGTGGTGAAAGCAATCCAGGATTTCTTCAGTTCAGGTAAACTTCTGAAACAGCTGAACTGTGCTAATATTACCTTAATCCCTAAGGTGAATAGACCTCAGTCTGTTAAAGAATTCAGGCCGATAGCGTGCTGCAATGTTTTGTACAAATGCATTGCTAAGATCATTTGTTCAAGACTTGCTTAAGTCCTACCACACATAATCTCCCCTACTCAAGAGGGTTTTATTGAGGGGCAGAGCATTGTGGAAAATGTGCTGATTTGTCAGGACCTGGTCCGGATGTATCAAAGAAGGCATATTTCGCCCAGGTGCTTGTTTAAAGTTGATATCCATAAGGCCTATGATAGTGTGGAATGGAGTTTTGTCGATCATATGATGCGAGCTCTGGAATTTCCGGATCACTTCCGAAGGTTAGTAATGGAGTGTGTCGAGTCTGTTTCATACTCTCTATGTGTTAATGGCGATAATTTCGGGGTTTTCCGAGGGAAGAGGGGATTGAGGCAAGGTGATCCCATGTCTCCATTGTTGTTCACGATTTGTATGGAATATTTTTCTCGGCTTTTGACTCATGGCAAGACGGATAGAAATTTTAAATATCACCCAAAGTGTGGTCCGATGAAGCTTACCCATCTCCTCTTTGCCGATGACTTGCTCCTTTTTTGTAAAGGGGAGACGGAGTCGATGGAATTCTTGTGGAGGGCTTTTGCCACGTTTAGCATAGCTTCAGGCTTATGTATAAGCGTGGGTAAGTCGCATGCCTATTTTGCAGAAGTTGATGAGGACAGGAAGGCGGCTATTCTGCAATACTCCGACTGTGTGGAAGGTACGATGCATTTTCGTTATCTTGGTTTGCCAATCCAAAGTACTCGACTGGGCAAAAATGACTGTGAAAAATTGTTTGCTCGAATTATTTCGAGAATATCGAGTATTGGAGCCCGTAGGCTATCTTATGCGGGCAGGTTGACTTTGGTTCAGGCTGTTTTATCTCAGCTGCATAATTATTGGGCGATGGTATTCATTATCCCAAAATATGTTATGGCTCGAATTAATTCATTGTGTCGTAATTTTCTGTGGGATGGAGGTGTGGAGGGAACTAATAGAGCCTTAGTGAGTTAGGAGAAAATTTGTTTTCCTAAGGAGGAAGGAGGGTTGGGTCTTAGGGATCTTAATTTGTGGAAAGAAGCAGCTGTGGCGAAATTAGCTTCTTGGATTTTCAATCAGCCTGATCGCCTATGGGTCTGTTGGGTGAACAGCATTTATCTGAAGGGGCGGACCTGGAGTGATTATCAGCCCAATACTAATGTCACTTGGGCATGGCGGAAAATTTGTCAAGCAAAGGAGAAAATAAAACATATGTATGTGAATGGAGTGTGGCATGACTCGAGAAACTGCTATTCTATTGCGATGGCCTATGAGAACTTGCGGGGTCATAAACCGCGGGTTCCTTGGTCGCGCCTTGTTTGGAGTGCTTGGAGTATCCTTAAGCATAGCTTTATTGCTTGGCTTGTGTTTAGGGGGGCTCTAAACACTAGGAAGAAATTATTGCGGATTGGGGTTGCGGACTCCGATCGGTGCTATTTATGTGAGACCCAGGAGGAGAACTTCGACCATCTATTTTTTTGGTGTCCTTGGAGTTCTCGAGTTGTTGATTTGTTGAGTGAATGGGTAAAGAAGAAGATGTCGTGTAATGGCGGGCTGATTTGGGCGTGTAACATGAGGGGTTCGAAGTTTCAATGCAATATTCTTCGGACTCTGTTTACAGCCATGATCTACCATGTTCGGAGGCAGCGTAATTTGTGTAGAGTTGAAGGAATGGTTCTACAACCGCATTATGCTGTTAGGATGATTAAGATGGATGTCAGAAATAGAATTATGTGTAAGATTAATTATCCATTACTTGCGAAAGACGCTAGATGGCTACATAATTTAATGTAGTCATATTCTTGTAATTGATTACACGGCATATATATATATATATATATATATATATATATATATATATATATATATGTATATATATAGATCTAGGATCCTTTGAGGCAGCTCAACTTGCCGCACCCATTGAGGCACAATCTCAACCATTAGATTAAAATCAAATTAAAGGCTAAGATTAAAACAAATATTCATACATAAAAAAAAATTCCCAATTTTTTTTCCCGGGGAAAAAAATCGATTTTTTCCGGAAAAAAAAAAAATCGGAAATTTAAAATAAAATTGGTGTATATAAAAACAATTTCAGTGTATATAATAACTGTTTTAAGGTATATAACAATTCTATTATATCAAATAATTAAGTACGTATGCCAATTATTTCAGTGTATATATGTTGATTAATTGGTGTACATAGTAACCATTTGAGTGTATATAACAATAACTATTTTACTTTATATATATTTAGTTCTTAAGTGTGTATATATATATGTATGTAGTGAGTTTAATAGCGTGTATAATGAGTTTTTTTAGTGTATATAACAGTTATTTTGATGTATGTTTCATTGTTGATTAACTGATGTACATATTAATTATTTGGGTGTATATAACAATTATTTTACTGTATATATTGAGTTCTTAAGTGTATGTATGCAGTGAGTTTAATAGCGTATATAATGAGTTTTTTTAGTGTATATAACAGTTATTTTGATATATGTTCCATTGTTGATTAATTGGTGTACATAATAACTATTTGAGTGCATATAACATTTTTTTATTTGAGTGTATATATGTAACACCCGTAAAATTTACAACTTTGATATCCGTCCCGTTGCGATTAAATCGACTCTTATCGAGTCTCGTTATTTTTCATTCAGCTTAATTTCGATCTTCGTATAACACTTTAATAAATTTTCGTTCAAAACCAATTTTAATTTCCTTGTTCGCGAGAATTTTAATTAATCTCGAGAAATTGCTATTTAATATTTTTCTACGCGATTTCGTATATAATTATTTTCGAAACGTGATTTTAATACTTCTTTCTCATAAACACGTTCTCATATGTTTTCCGTCTTATTATTATTATTATTATTTTAAAAGTGATCCATTAATGATTTTAATCGCGAATCGGGCTCAGATTGTAGCAGACCCGACCGTTTCCCTCAACGGACTGAGATATTTTCGTAGTCGGTTGAGAAATTAAAAAACCGACTCCTCTATTTCCTTCCTTATCCTGTTGCGGTTTCCCCTTAACCGTTTTTGGCAGTTACCCCCAACTCCCTTTAAACTCGAACTTTATCCCCCTTTTCCTGTTGTACGTACTCCTCTCCTCTACTCAAAAAAAAAAGGAAGAAGAACGTAAACAACAGTCAGTGCACTATTCTTCATTTTTTTTTCTGTTTTCGATCATTCTCTTCATTCCGTGTTCATCTTAATTCAAGGGTAATCATTGAAACCCCTATTCCTCCTTCCTACTTCTCCACTTACGACGCTAATAAGGTTCTTGTACCTTTTTATATTTTTGTATAGGTTTTCGAGACAACCCCGAGGAAGACGAGTACATTATTGACTCAGATCTCGATTAAGGTAACACGACGATCTCGGTATTGCTTGATATTTTGTCGTAGTTACATGTATAGAATTTAAGTTTTTGTTTGGCTATTATAGTATGTCATTAATTTTTTTTTTTTATTTAAAAGTTTTAGAATCGTTAATTTTCAATTATTTCGTTGTTATGTTCGTTTTTACGAGATTAGTGAATAAATCGTTATAATAGTTATTAAATCATAATATTTGGCCGATACACTAATATAATTTTAAAGTTCCTGCCAAAAAAATAAATTTTACAGATTTCGAGTTTTTGAGTCGTTTAATGGATTTTTAACCGATTTCGTACAAAATCGATTTAAAACCGATTTAATGTTCAAATACCTAAATTACGTATTTAAATCTGAATTTTTTTTGTGTACGTACATTCTGACCAAATTTAATTTTCTGTAAATTTTCGTAATTTTTCGAATTTTATAAGTGGGTGAAAAAATAAATAGTCCTAAAACACCGTTTATCGTTAAAACCGAATATTCCTTTTAATTTTTGATTTTTATTTTTAATTCTCGATTCAAAATAAAGTTTCTGATATTTTCTAACAGAATAATTATTTTAGTGACATTCGAGATTTAATAAAATAAAAAGAGCGATAAATAGTTATTTAACCTTTTAAAACGAAACCGATGATTAAAAGACGGTTTTTCCTATTTGTTTTAATTCTGGAATTTTTTTTTTAAAAAAACTGAAAAGTTTCTGGAAAATTTTTATTTCCTTGATAAGTTATGATTTTTAACAACCGTGCACAAATCGTTTTGAATTTAGCTTTTATTTTTAATCGTTAACGTTTAATTAACGCGTTTTCCGTAAAAGCCTTTAAAAACGAGTTTCCAGATTTTGAAAAAATTATTTTCTAGACAGATTGTCTAAATATTAGTTCTAATTATTTATCGTAATTTTTACACTATTTTTCGAAGCTTTTAAATGATAGAATCAATTTTTAAGCGAAATCGTGAATAATCGTTAAAACACGATTTTACAGCAACTTATTTAATTTTCCAGCAATTTTGAACCTTCTAAAAATTTAACCGTTTCATCTTAAGTCACCCTTTATGTTATTC
This sequence comes from Agrostemma githago, assembly GCA_958450325.1. Lineage (NCBI taxonomy): Eukaryota > Viridiplantae > Streptophyta > Magnoliopsida > Caryophyllales > Caryophyllaceae > Agrostemma > Agrostemma githago. The sequence goes on along the minus strand of OY288260.1, from coordinate 28,961,612 downwards.
GAAAATTATTTAAATGTTTAATAAAATAAAGAAGGTTAAATAAATTACTTTTATAAAGATGATTGTCGTAAAACATTATTTTATACTCGTTCCGTCGAAACTAATAATAATTAGGAAATTTTAGTTTTATATATTTTCGAAACACCCTAATTCATAATAATAATAATAATAATAATACGTTTGTGAAGTATTTCGATAATTCTTACAAATAATTTATACTCGATTTAGAACTTAAAAATTGTTAAGGCCGAAAGTAGTAATTTGCGAAATTAATAATATTTACTTTATAGTTAGAGTAAATTACTATTCTCGATATTTTTCTATAACGCTATTTTCATCGTATTATTATTCCGAGAAAATTTCCTAAAACAGAAAATTTCCTAAAATAGAAAGTTTCCTAAATCAGAAAGTTTCCTATATTAGAAAGTTTCCTTTTTAGAACGTTTTGTCAACGGCTTTGTTTTGGAGTTACTGAATAAGGATAAGTGTACGGGTAGAGTAATACAGTCTAGGGTATACGTTTTGCCATCAATTATAAAGCTGGTGTGTCTAGTTAGAGACACATTGGTCGTTGAACTGAGCATGGTTTGTGTTCAGGAGTGTGTATATTTTGACCTTAAACTTAGATATCGCATCGTGTAAGTCGCCGTCGGGTTGAAATGGATTACGGTTGGTGTCCAGGAGGGGTGTACATTACTTAAGCCATGACCTCGCTGCACGCAGTCTTGTTATAGTTGAGTTGCCTAGTTAGAGACTGAAGTCTAATTTGTTTTGACTAAATTCTCGAACCTAGTTTAGTATGATCCTAGTGAAAGTCTATTCCGTTACACTGATTGACTTCCATAGCGCCATTATTTTTATTGATTGACATGGATTTGCAGGTTGACAATCATTTCGAATTATTTTACCGTATCATTTTAAATGTTTTCCATTTTTCAACTATTTTGATATAGTAGTAATTGTGCATTAATATCATGTAATATGGCTGGGAGAACGTCGTCGTTACTCCCCACTGAATTGTGGCTGTTATGTTTATAACATGGCAGGTATTATCTGTTCGGGTTGTGTGAGCTAGCGAGCGGCATTTGGTCTTGCGCCGTTGAATTTATTTTCATACTATGGTTTGTATGTTTAACATTTTTGGGGATTTTAAATTTTTGCCCTTTTTATAAAAGTGGCAGTTGTACTGACTTACCTTTTCATTATTAAAATTTAGTTATCAGTGTATTAATCCCAACTCAACAGTGATTCCGCCACCGTTTTGCATTAGAATTTATAGGGGATTACAATATATAACAATTTTTTTACTGTATATATTGAGTTCTTAAGTGTGTGTATATAGTGAGTTTAATAACGTATATAATGAGTTTTTTTAGTGTATATAACACTTATTTGGATGTATGTCCCATCTTAATCTAATAGTCTAGATTGTGCCTCAAAGGGTGTAAGGAGTTACCCTGCCTCACCGGAACCCACCTCATATATATATATATATATATATATATATATATATATACCCCTTACCAAAAAAAAATAAACAAGAGTAGTATAAGTGACTATATAACCTGCAACAGCAGATCACCTAATTAATATTTAACCTGCTACTTATTCTCCATCCTCCTACTTAGACCTGGATAACGGGTGAACCGTGTCGGGTTAGATTCGGGTCAGGTCACTTTCGTATTATAATAATCGGGTTGACTTCGGGTCGGGTCGGATAATTTCAGGTTCGAGTCATCCTCGGGTTTGTTGTTTTCATCTTTTTCAGGGATATCGACTTATTTTCTATAATAATAGTCGGTCAGTTTCATGTTAACTCGGGTCAATTCGAATTACGGGTCAAAATCATGTCTTCAATTCGGGTGTCGGGTCGGGTCATTTTTGTCAGGTCTACTCCTCCTTACTTCTCTCTTTCATCTTCTCTCTCTCCATTACCCTTCATCCTTCTTCAGTTTTTTTTCTATACGTTTCGTTTAGATTAACGTGTTGATTTTGGTGTAGGATTGTGTTGTTAGCTAGATTTGGTGAGGTTGAAGACTTGAAGAAAGAGGAAGACAGATGACATGAACGACGTTTAATGGCCCGTACACTGAGTAGGTGAAAAAGAGTGAAGTAATATGTAATAAATTAAAAGCGAAAAAGGAAGGTGAACGGGTTCTACCGATAACTGGTCATCTCACTAGTACATTTAGTCCCATTGACATCGCCACAATGACATCATTTTTTCAAGAAAGTGATGTAATTTTTTTTATGTTGGCTAATTACATCGGTTTCTTAAAAAATGCGATGTAAATTTTATGCAAGTATTTTTTTACATCGATTATTTACATCAGTTTTGAAAAAATGATGTAATGCGTTCTCATAGACATCGGTTTATCGAGAACTGATGTATTAGTAACAAATTCATTACATCGACTGCAACACAAGCGATGTAAATGCGGTGTCATTGACATCAGTTGATCGATAACCGATGTAATTGTAAATGATGTAATTGCTCCCTCAATCTTGGCATCGGTATTGACTAAACTGATGTAAATATTATTCTCATTATCATAAACAAGTCAACTCTGATAATGTTATTGTAATTCTTTTTTTTACGATAAATAAACTATTCTAAAATTTAAAACCAGTTAAAAAAAACTATGAGCAATATCATGCCATGTTAATTTAAGATATATTTTTTGTACTAGCTAGAAAAAAGTTGTACAATAATTAAAATAAATATAAGCAGTAACTAATGGGAGTGTACGAAAATTTTTAAAACTTTTGACGTTAGTAATTATCGATATTGGGCTTGTGCACCGATGTAAAATTGTTACACATCGGAATCTTATAAAGTAATTTCGTATTATATTCTCATTCTGTTTACTATTTAACTCATACTCTTTCACATTCACTAGAAACCTATCATAAGTTGATTATTATATGTGAGATATATTTTAATCAAATGTTAGGATTCCAATGAAGTAGTTCTTAAATTAATTCTAAAATGAATTTATATTTTTGTCACTTCGAATTCCTAAAATCCTATATATTTAATTTGTCTCGAATACTCGTTTTTATGCTTAAGTATTTCATTTTCAATTAGTCACGTATCTTCAATCAAATTATTTTTATATTTAATATCTAAATTTATTCTCGAATAGGTATTTTTAGCTCGAAGCTCATTTTAATTTAAGTTTCGTCAAAAAAAATTATTATTTTTCGTTGAGAAATCATTTTACTAAACTTTTGTCGAATATTTATTACTTTTGTCCTCGACAAATGAATTTATTAATTCATTTGCGTCAATTTTTTTTATAATTTCTTCGAGAAGCATTATTTTAAGCGTGAACATTTATTTTATTCTCGAGATACATTTTATTTACTCTCTCAAACTAGTTAGTTACGAAGTATTTTTTGAACTTTTACCCTGTCTCGAATATTTTTTTCTTTTAACACTGAAAAATATTATATTTATTCTTTTAACTCGATTCATACTTACGTGGGTCGACTTGTGACTCGATTCTATTTATCACCCAACACCTTATTCAAATTCTTCCCAATCCCCACCACTTTATTCAAATAAACCCTCCTAACTTCCCTTCCCCTATGTAGTTATGTGAACCGTCCATTCCTTTTCTTCACCTGCTTCTTTTTTTTTCTTCATCTGAACCCCATCAGGGCTATCACCATTCAATTATCTCCTGTCGTCATCCCCCACCTATCTCCTTTTCTTTCTTTTGTTGTCCCGATGACCCTTCCTCCTCCATCCTTCATGTATCATCTTCATCCTCATGCATCAGGGTCGTCATCCTTGCCATATTCATTATGTTGTTGCTGTCAACTCGTTGTCATGGTTGCTGTATGTAAATGTTCTCGAACCCCTTTTGCCAACATCGTCTCTTGTTTTCGAGGTATTTCCCCTTCCTTATTTTCATTTTCTTTTCGTTTTATTGCTTAAACAATGTTGTTGATGGAAGTCTGGCTGTTCATTATTGATGTTGCTAATTGATATTTGGTTTGTTATTGACGGCTTATTGTTTTCGTGATGTTATGGTTGTTATTGCTGCTGTTCTATCCGTCCTTATTCCGTCCTTGTTATTATCGTTACAGTTGTTGGACGCTTATGCTATTCTCTTATGCGGTGGCTAGTTCTTTCTTCCTGCTTTTCTTTTTCCGTTGTCATATCACGCTAATCTCGTCCCGCTTTGTTGTGTGGCGGTTTGATAACCGTTTTTATGAGGTATTAGGCTCATTTCACCCCTTTTCACACTATCATTATCCGGTTTTAAATGAAGTTTCATGCTCTATGTCGGATTTGATATGAACCTGTAATTATGAGTTTTCGACTCGATTTTGTGAATACGACATTATAAGGAGAAGAGTGAAAGAATTGAAAGAGGAAAACGATGTAAACATCAGATGTCAGGTTTAAATGAATGCAAGGACGATCAATATAGTGGGCTGCAAATCGGCAATATATCATGTCTCAGGCTGAAAATGAGGATGCAATAATTCTCGAGTACATGCTGCATTTTTATGAGTCGACAAAAGCTGAATCAGTTGGTTGCATCACAAACGTTTTTTACAGTAAATAAAACTAATGTTGTGGCTGCATCGAGGTATATTTCAAGTGGTGATGAAACTTGTAGCAAGATGAGTTGATATGAGTTGAAAGCTGTAGTTTAGAGGGGAGCAACAGGTGAATGGTGGCATATCAGTCAGGCATTAAATGAAGAAGAATTGGGCTGCATTTTATTTAAGAATCAATGCTTTACTGCTGCGTTTTCATCACAATTGCAGGCCTTCGTTACTACGTTGCAGGCTGCCCTTCTGGTTCAACTCGAGCTGCACTTTTGGGCGAGTGCAAGATGCATTTCAATGCATATGAGGAGGAACGAGGTGTGTTTTCAGTTAAATGTAAGGGACATTTTTATTGAATTTATAAGTTTAATCTATTGATTGTCTGGTGTGCGTTTCTTACCTAAGACAGCATACTTCAAACCAGGCTGAAGACAGCAGAGTTTTGTTGCTCAAGTAAAGGACTGCATTTGTGACTTGATCGAGGTTGTGGTAATGCACAATGCAAGGTTTACGTATGATTGAGGATACAACTGGTAGATAATTTTATCTTACTCTTTCTTTCTCTCTTTTCTCCATTTTCGTTACTTCAAAACCCTAGATCCAGTAATTTTAGCATTTCGTTATTAATTATGGAGAGTTAATTGTGCGTGGTGAGAACATAGGTTCAGTCGTTTATGCTTTTGGTCGACGGATGATTACAGATTTAGAATAATGCAGAGAAGGATGTTTGGTTCCATATTTAGTGTTTCGTCTTTCTGTTTAGTGTGTTCTTAGTTATAGCAATTTCGGTGGTTTTCTTTGTTTATACTCCGTATGATTTTCTAGACAAAAAAGGTTGGGCACACTTATTGTTGTCGGCGTCCCCTAATTCTTGTCTATTGTGTTGAATTTTTTTTATTTTTTTGAATCCCAAAACACGGGACTAATTAGATTGAATACGGTCCGAAATCACAGCCACAATCACCTAAATCTTAGATACAAACTATTTTGTTTGAATTAGTCATGCCACTCACCTAAATCTTTCAGCCACAATCACAGGAAGACTTTGAAAAGGTATCTCGATCTATTCTCTTGAATATCGATTTTTTAATTAGTGTCTTATACGTTTAACAATTATTCAATAATCATTATCGTTTAGGTTTATGTAATGTGTTTCAGGTTATATAGTGTTTCAGGTTCAGATTTGACAATTCATCAAATGAACGAGATTCAAGAGCTTTGGTCGCTTTACTTTTAAAGAAACGTTTACTATATTGAACGATTGATTTTAACGTCCTAGAGCTTGATAACATTTAATGTTTTATTTTGGGCAAGATAGTATGTTGAACTTGTACGATGAACGCAATTGTATGTTTTTGTAGATTAATAATATATGTTGTGGATGGATTGTTGGAAATCGTGTATGGGTTGTTTGTGTTGTGGTTGATTGCGTTTTACCGGTTCTTTTTTATGGTGGAAATGTAAATTTACATGGGAAGTCTTCTCAAATTTTACGTAGCATCATAAGCGACGTACACAAACAATATTGCCATCGGTTTGAAACAAGAAAATGCCATTGAAATAACAAATGCATCGCTTGTAGTGCAAATCGATGTAAATAAGACAAAGTTGACATCAGTTTTGTAACAACTAACTAATGTGCATGAAAACATTTAACATCGGTTTGAAACAAAAAGCGATGTAAATGACACAACATTAACATCGGTTTTAAACAAAAGGTGATGTAAATGACACAACATATACATCAGGTTTGACTGAAACCGATGTAAATAAATAAATATTTACATCGGTTCAAAAGTGATGTAAATGACAAATCACTCATATACAACGCCTGGATATACATCGCCAAAAACCCGCTGTAAATGTAAAAAATAACCGATGTCAATGGACCTTTTTCTACTAGTGTCTAGAATACTCTGGTTTAACTACTCCAAAAATACGTATTATTCTCTAATTTATTAAAATTGAAATTATTTTTGGAAGACGGTATATAGTTGGTATTATTGCCGTTAAATAAAATTAAAGGTGAAAAAGGAAGGTGGAAGGGTTCTACAGGTAACCGGTCACCTATACTACTCTTGTTTAACTACTCCAATAATACGTACTATTCTCAGATTTATTAAAATTGATATTATTTTGGGAATATACCCTATAGTTGGTATTATTGTTGTTAAATAACCCTTTATTTATTTATTTATTTGTTGGTTATTAGTGTGTTGTAGTTATGTTTGTGAGACGGTCTCACATGAGAGAGACTAACTACTTGCATGTTAGATCTAAATGAGGGTAATATTACACAAATGTTTTATTTTTAAGAGACGTCTTTGTGCGAAACTATATGCCTTGTGCATCCTCACCATGATGTGTCTCTTACATGGTGTGTGTCATGATGCACACACCATGTGCATCCTCACCATGAAGTCATGAACCCTTATCGTGTCAGTGCACCTCATACTTCTAAAACTACGAAGATAACGGTTCAATGAGTAACTGACTGTGTGAGCCCATTCCAAAAAGGATTGAATAAATGAGTTACACATCAGAACAACCAACATACCAAATTCTCTGCACAAGGAAGATTTCCTCTTTTTGCAAGATTAACCGTATGTTCTTAACTGCTTAACTGTACCAAGCAACCAACAAAAAAATGTAAGTTACAAATAAAACTTATTTAAGCATTTCAACTCAAGGATAAACAAAAACTTATCATCCGCATTCCTGGCTACTAACAAACGATATTATTATAGCTTCATTCACATTGGCAAGAAGGACCCGCCCACGTCTATTAACGGCGTGTATTTATATCAGAGTGAATTTAATGGTGCTTACTGATTGTAACAATCAAATTAATGGTTGAGTTTCATAGGCATTGGAGTGGTTGAGTTTCAGTAGATCCATTTTCAGCTTGTTCTGCTTCCATTTGGGTGGTCTATAAAACGCGTCCTTTGCCATTACAAATTTCTCGTTGAACTTGAGATTCACATGAAATGTGTTGTGCAAGCTCGACCTCTTAAGTAAGATATAAAAACTACCCGATCAAACGTAGACCAGTTTGAGTAGTGGGTAAGTAGTTAGGCTAATTAGTAGGAAGTTACTTACCTAAACAGTAAACTGCTACCCATTTTTCTTTTTCTTTTTTAAATTGTTTTTTCAATTAAGCCAACTCATAACCATGTCATTGTCATACAAGCGCTTAGGTGGATGCTGAGGTGGGTGAATGAGAGGCCTCTAAATGTTTCTACTTTAATATATAAAAGATTGGGGCCTAATTTTTCAATTTGAACAGGGCCACAGGAACACATTGGCCGACCTTGTACTCGACTCCAACTTTCCGCAATCCGCCTTGAATTTAGCTGAAGTTGATCTAATATAAGCCACGTTTTAGATAAAAAAAATCTCGTGGATCCCGAATCTATCTATATACTATATTAAACATCAAACAAACCAATCTCAATCCTTTATCTACCTAAGACTAAATCCTAACTAAGCCACATGTCATGATTTTATTGGAGAAAAATACAAATCTATCTATATCTATACTTACTATAAAATAAAACAGAAACCAAAGCATGATTTTTTGGCGCCAAAATGCACCTTCTTAAATCATTCCACTTTCCATATTAATCTATTATGTATAATATAAATATCATAAAATTTATAATAACCATTAATCTAATATAATACTCCGTATTAATTAAAAGTTTCATATTGATAAGATATATCTGGTATGTACATTTGTTAAATGTCAAAGACACAAGTTTATAATATTTTGATGGTAATATAATTTATCAAGGGTTAAAACATTTGAAAACACCATAGATATAAATATGTTGACAAAACAAATTATTATGTTAATTGCTATTTAAATTATTTTTATCTTAATAATCGAACATAGATTAAACATTGCCGAAAATATTTTTTATTTAATAGCTAGATTAATACCCATGCAAAATTCGAGAGGTGTAATTAAAATAACTATGTAGATTAAAAATAACAATGGATGAGTATACCAATATGAATTTACAAAAGAAAATGGATATCAGCTATGAAGATTTTAATACGTAGCATATATATTTCATCTATTGATAGTATACTTACTAATGAAGAAAAACTTATTCAGAATATTGAAATTGGAGTGTATTATACGACTGCTATGATAATAATATGTACATAAGTATTTATTACGGAGTATTGGAAAAAAAAAACTTTGTATTTTTTTTATTAATTTACGAGATAACAATCACACATATCTTTTTAATGTTACACTTTGATTTTCTTGAGCTGGTCCTAATTAGAGGTCTATATTTTGTTCACAATTTCTTAATATTTTGTGTATGATTTTCATATCAAGTTAGTTTTACTAAAATTAAATTTTCCATTATTTTATAAAAAATAAGTTAAACTAATTACTCAACGAATAATCGTATCAAACATACGAGATATGTGTATATCATGATAACAGTTACAAGTGAAACGCGTATCTTCGCATTAATTTTTCACATGTATATAATTCAAGTTGATTTTAAGCGTATATTTTTTCTATATGATAAATTATCTTTGTTAAAGGTTGATATCCAAACATTATTACCTACTTAATTCTTTTATATATATACCCGTGCAGCTTTGCACGGGTATTAACCTAGTCCACCAATAAAGCCAAATCCAACAAAAAGAAGGAGAGAGTTTGTAATTAATAGCAATGTTTTAATTGTCGAGGACAAACAATCAATTTCATTATTTATTGCTTAATTAATTCACCTCCCTTCATCTTCCACCTCTCATTGATAATTGAATTAGATAATATATAAATCTAGCAAATGAAAATTTAATATCAACTAATTAATCAGAGTTGCCAATATTAGTAAATGTATATGATAAGTGGTATTGGATAGAAAAATTATTGATTTAATTTCTAACTCCTTTTTCATAGCTTATAGTAGCCCTAGGAATACATGAATACTATTTTATTTTAAGTTGTTATTAAACGTTAATATTGGTTAATCTTCCATCGACTAATTAAACATAACAAATTATAAACTATTAACACAAACAATGTTGGAAATAGTATTATACGACCAGTTGTATGTACAATCATCTCAAAGTTGTTGAGCTTTTTGTATATACTCACTGAGCTTATACATGTTTTCAAGCTGAATTGTAAGTTTTGGAGCTTAAATATTCATGTGATTTATCTCGACAACTTTATACTAAAGTTCAAACAAAGCTCAATAACTTTGTGATAGCACTTAAAATCACAAACCAGTTGTACAGCCATCTCAGAGTTGTTGAGCTTTTGTGTATACTTACTAAGCTTATACATGTTTTCGAGCAGAATTGTAAATTTTGGAGCTTAAATATTCGTGTGATTTAGCTCGATAACTGTAAAGTTCAAAAACTTTGTGATAACACTTAAAATCATAAAACCAGTTGTACATAGAGCTATATGTACAACTGGTTGTATACCTACTCATTGAACAATGTTTAGAGCGAATTATAAAACAACAATCAAGCCAACCGATGAGAGAATTAGAGATAACACAAGACACATCAGATAATAAGGAAAAAGAGAAAGAGAAAAGAAACGTAAGGAAACTATTACCATAAACATCAATCATAATATAATACACAACTAATAATGGAAAATAATAGAACAAAACTAACACAGGCAAATGTGAAACATGAAAATTAGAAATAAGCACAACAAAAAGCACGAGCAGCAAACTCAACAATGTAGACGACAGGAAACAAAGGAGAAGCTAACGCAAGGTCGAACAATAAAATATGATACATACCACTATTTGTATAATTTCACGTACAAAAGCTGAGAAAGTAAAAAAATACTCTCTCTGTTCAAGTCGACCCTTCCCTTATTCCTTTTTGGGACGTTCAATTTCAAGCTTCCCATTTTCATTTTAGTCATTGTTTTAACATTAAACAAATACTTTAAACCTTATATATTTACATAAATGTCACTATCTACCCTTCATTTTATATTAAACAAATATTTAACTTTTACATATTTGTACCTTTTAATAATAAACAATCGATTTCTTAAAACTTGTACTAAAAGAAAAATTGAAGTTTCGACTTGAACGAAGAGAGTATAAAATGGGGGAGATAAAAATAGAGAGAAAAAGAGGGAGAAAGTAGAGTGAGAAACCTTTCCTTGCGAAATACAGGAAGGTGCACCAAGCTTCTTCATCTAAAGCCAGACAGCAGAACAATCACAAAAATAATAGTAATAGTTCATCTGGTAATAATCAAAAATCTAATAAGAGTAATAAAATTTCTAGTAACAAAAACACGGAGGATCTCATAGGTGCAGAAGAACTAGAGGTTATCTTGGAGAATGTTAATGATGATACTCAGCTAATAGACACTGGGAATGAAGAGGTGCAGCAGTCTGAATTGCCACCGATTCTCCAGCTGTCTGAGGAGGATGTCGTCACAGAGACAGAGTACTGGAATACAGCAATCTATGGGTTCATTGTTGGAGCAAATCCTCCATGGAGCGTCATTGATGGCTATTTCAGGCGTATCTGGAAACACCTTAAGATCGACAAGGTATCATTCATGCCCAATGGCATATTCTTAGTTCGGTTTACTGATAAGGAATCTCAGAGACTTGCAATGACATGTGATCATCTTATGTTTGATAATAAACCGATCATAATCCATGAATGGTCTGAGGATGTTGAACTCACTAAATATGATGTTAAGAAGCTTCCAATATGGATCAAACTCATGGAATTGGATTTGCGTTTCTGGGGAACAGAATGCCTACGCAAAATTGGGGGTTTAATTGGCAAATTTGTGAGGAATGCTACCTCTACAGATGATAAGCAATTTCTTGGATATGCTAAAATTCTGGTAGAGGTAGAGATTAATCAAATGTTCCCAAAGGAGGTTCGGTTTCTGGATGAAAAAGGAAGGTTACATCAAGTGCAGGTGAAATATGATTGGCTTCCCATTGCGTGTACACGGTGCAAAGGTATGGGTCACAATGAGGAACAATGTCGGGCAAAGGCTGAAAGCAAGTACCCAAGAGTGGAAAAAGCAGCTAAACCAGTCACAAACCTGATCAAACCACCCCAACAGGTTGTACAAGAAACACCAGCAGCTGTAATCAGGCCCCCATTCAGTGATGCGTCTAGCATTGTAGGTAGATCAACACGAAATGCAGGTCTGACTTACAATCCTGAGGGTCTATATTTTTTGGAGATTTTAACATCTTCTGTTAAGAGAGTTGTGAACAATGAAGTGGGACAGAAGGGGGTGGAAGGAGAGGATCCTCCTCCTATATCTTCTAATGGATAGAATAGGGGTATGGAATGTAAGAGGTATGAATAAGCCTAAGAAGCAAAAGGAAATAAAATGGTTTATGCAACATAATAAGGTTCAATTGTTTGGACTGCTGGAAACTAAGGTGGAAACACATAATTGGAGTAATTTACAGTTTAGTGACTGGTCCATTGTTACCAATAATCACACGCATAAGGGGGGACATATCTAGTGTCTCTGGAATCCTAATTGTGTCCAGGTGGATGTCCTAGATATACAACCTCAAATAGTGCACTTAAAAGTGCAATCTAATGATGGAAGGGTGAAGTTTTGGTGCTCATTTGTGTATGGATTCAACAATCCAGCGGAAAGGGGCCAACTATGGAGTAAGATCAGGCAGTATCATACAGTTTGCAATGAGGCTTGGATAATTCTAGGGGATTATAATAATGTTCTCAGAATGGATGAAAGATTAGGGGCTCCTGTAACTTTGGCTGAGATAAGACGCTTCAAGGACTGTCTCAATGACTGTCAGTTACAGGAAATGAAGACGATTGGGGCTCACTTTACTTGGAAAAATAAACAACCACCAGCCACGAGATCTTACAGTAGGATAGATAGGGTGGTATGCAATGATTCTTGGATAACAACCTATCCAGGGGCGTTTGCAAAGTTTCTTCCTGAAGGTTTGTTCGATCATTGCCCCTGCATAGTATCGTTGGACACCACTGAGACAGCCAGAAGAAGGTATTCAAATACTTCAACATGTGGTCTTTGGATAATGGATTTCTTCCTCTGGTTTTGGAGCATTGGGAGAAGACAGTACATGGATTTCCTATGTATCAGCTCACTCTGAAACTGAAAAGGCTGAAGAAAGGGCTAATTTCTCTAAATAAGACAAACTTTCAAAATGTGGAAAGTCTTGCGAATGTTCTGGAAACTGCTCTTATGCAGATTCAGTCACAGATTGTGACAAAACCAGGAAACCCTATCTTAATCCAATATAAGATGGCTATATCTAAACAATTTCGAATTTTAGATGAGGCTAGATACAAATTTCTGGAGCAAAAGGCTAAGTTACGATGGTCAGAAGAGGGGGACCGCAATACTAGTTACTTCCACTCAGTTCTCAAGCAAAGACGGATCAGCAACAAAGTGTATCAGATCCATGATTAAGATGGAATCCTTCGCGATAATTCTATTGATATCCAAAAGGCCTTCTTGGACCATTTCAATGAAATATTGGGAGAGAGCAAACCTACCCAGAATGTCTATATTCCTGTGGTCAGGAGAGGAGCTACGATAACTAGACAACAAGGGGAAGCTTTATTGTTGCCTATCACAGATCATGAGATTGAGGCAGCAATGTTTAGCATACCTGGGATCAAAGGATGCTTGGGGTGTTGTGGGGAATTTGGTTTGTCTGGCAATTCGGAATGCGTTTGAGTAAGGTGTTATACTGAAGCAGATTAGCAACACAGTGCTAACACTCATACCTAAGGTTCAGAACCCACAGTCTGTAGGCCAATTTCGGCCAATAGCATGCTGTAATGTCACTTATAAATGTCTTTCCAAGATTATTTGTGCACGGCTGAGTAAGGTGTTACCCACAATCATAAGTTCAAGTCAAAGTGCGTTCGTAAAGGGGAGGGATATAAGTGAAAATATACATATATGCCAAGATTTAATTAGGCTCTATAATAGGAAGAAGTGTTCACCGAGGGTGTTAATGAAGGTGGATATGCAAAAAGCCTATGATACAATTGAATGGTCTTTTGTGGAGGAGATGATGCAAGCTCTTAATTTTCCTCGAAGATTTGTGAAATTAATCATGGAATGCCTGAGATCTCCAAGCTATACCCTAACCCTTAATGGTGACCATTTTGGTTTCTTTAAGGCAAAAAGGGGGTTACGTCAAGGGGATCCGCTATCACCTTTACTGTTCACAATATGCATGGAGTACTTGAGCCGAATTTTGGAAGTAGTCCAGGAAAGAACGGATTACAGGTTTCATCCAATGCGCAAGCAAGTAAAAATCAGCCACTTATGTTTCGCAGATGATCTCATGCTATTTTGTAAAGGGATTCCACATCGGTCAAGTGGATTATGCAGGCTTTCGAAGTCTTCTCCCGCTCATCAGGATTTCAAATGAACAAAGCCAAATCTAATGTATACCATAATGGGCTCAAGGAAGAAGCGATTCTCGACCTGTTACAGCAAACTGGAATGCAGGAGGGAGAACTTCCTTTTAAATACCTTGGAATCTCCATGTCACCAAAAAAAATTATCTGTATTGGAGTGTCATGTCCTTACAGAGCATATAGTACAGAGAATCAGAGGGTTTGGAGCGAGGAAGTTGTCATACTCAGGAAGATTGGTCTTGATTAAATCAGTTTTGAGCTCAATCCATGGATATTGGGCACGCATATTTGTTCTTCCGAGTGCAGTTATCAACCTTATATCGAGCATATGCAGGAACTACTTATGGAAGGGCAGTGAACACTACAATTCCCCGCCGTTGGTAGCCTGGGACACGGTATGTCGACCTAAGGAAGAGGGCGGACTTGGTTTAAAGGATATCAAGCTATGGAACCTAGCTTGTATAGCCAAATATGCGTGGTGGATCTCTAGTAAAGCTGATCACTTGTGGGTCAAGTGGGTTCATGGGGTGTATATAAAAGAGAATGATTGGCAAACTTATAATCCATCGATCAACTCCAGCTGGTCTTGGCGAAAGATCTGCTGGGTTCGATCTATTTTCAACACCAATCAATGCTTTCCCACGTTGTTAGCACAAGGACGGGAGTATACAGTAAGGGAAGGATACACGTGGCTGTATGACAGTTTACAGAAAGTGGACTGGTATCAGTGCATTTGGAGCCGCATGAGTCTCCCAAAGCACTGCTATATCGCTTGGCTCATCAGTCACAAGAAACTCCTAACTAAAGATCGGCTAGCACGGATGCAGATGACAATAGATGGGGACTGTTTTCTGTGTGGGAATGCTAATGAATCTCATGAGCATTTATTCACTGTCTGCCCATATACAAGAGCTTGCTTCAGTGGACTAAGCAACTGGATAGGTATCCGTCTACCACTGGCAGATGTAACTAGGTAGTGGAAGAGGTTGAGACATAAATCGTATCTCTTTAAACAAGTGGTAGCTGCAGTTATAGTGAGTACGTGGTACCATATTTGGTATGTCATAAACTACTGTCGAGTGAATGTGGTTGTGATTAGGCCGGAGGTCGTGTGTTTGCGGGTTAAGAACGAGGTTCGTGCAAAAATAAGGCAAATGATAAGGAAAACTCCTTGTAAGCATATGGGACTTATTAATGATTTGTTAGTGAGATACTAAATCTTTTGAGTGCTTGATAGCACTTGGTTGTAATTTTGGTTCAATTAAATCAATATACTTACATTGTTACCAAAAAAAAATAGAGAGAAAAAGATGTGAGAATACTGTCTTATCTATATACTCTATTAAATTGGTTTTTCTATGGGGTACCCCTCAACTATTGACTTTTCCAAGTGGTACCCCTACCTTTTTCGAATTACAAAGTGTAACTCCATATCATAACCAAAGTGATAAGTGTATTTCAATTATTTTTTCAAAATGAATAATTAACATATTAATCTATCTAATTTGATGCTTCAGACCACCTCTTTTTCTTTACCATTCACCAAACCACCTAATGCCCACCACTACGCACCATTGTTGTCGGCCGACGTCAACCTCTCTCCCTCCCTCTTTTAAATTCTTCAACCTTAATCCATTCGTCACCCCTACATCGTAGTGTGGTGGAACGAATTTATTCAAGTAACGGATGCAAATTAAAGAAATATATCATTGGATGAAAGTCAATTAAGGAATAATCACTATTTACATCATCAATTGAGAAATTTTTGTTGGAAAATTATAACTTTGGTTACAATATAGAGTAATTTACAAAGTTTTGGGGTACACCTTGTAATTTCAAGAAAGCGGAGGTACCACTTGGAAAAGCTGATAGTTGAGGGGTACCCCATAGAAAAACCCTAAAATTTAAAATTCAAACAAACCACCCCTCATCCATCATTTATCTAATAAGGAGTACTTTTTTTCTAATAAAATCGCATATTCTGCTCTAATTGGTAAAAACAACTAAACCAAGCGACAAACAAAATTAAGAAAGAAGAAAGTATGTTAAAAAAAACAGTGGCAATCAATTAACAAATTTTTCGATTAAAAAAATCTAAATCAATTAAGAAAGAGAAAAAAAAGGAAAATTCCTCAACTCCCACCTCGCTTCATCTTCCCTTTCCATTCATCTTTTCCTTTCATAATTTATTCATAAGTGTATTATCACCTACAACAATGGATCCGAACATTATTATAGAGCATGAACCTTAATATAACACCCAAGTGTACAACCAACGTGACCCGATTAGACCTACAACCAAACCTCAATGAACCTCGGTGTACCATCCAAACAGAATTAGAGATTGCGATAAACACACAAATTAAAAAAGATAAGAGAAAGCTAGACAAGGGATAAGTGAAAAATTATTATGTACATCCACTGCAATTAATAAAGGGTCGTGCTTTTACCTAACGAGTCTTTACTCAATCTTAACGAACTTTCCTAAACTTTTCCCATTATACCCCTGTATAAACATTACTTGACATTGAGATTGATTGCACACTTTATTTCATGTTGCTTCAATAATTTAGATAATCAATCGCTCATTATTTCAATTATGACTTCTAATTTAATTATCGATGATGTAAAATCGTTAATTTATTTACAGAATTATTTTTTAAAATTATATTATTATTGTTTCATAATTGTTTAGGGTTAATTAAATTTAAAAGTTCCAATTAAAAAAAATAAAAGTTTATATAACAAAAAGTTCATCTAACAGCAAATAAAAAAAGGAAAATAACAGATTAACAAATAAAGAAGAAGAAATTTAAATAAAAAAAAAACCAACAACCACGTCCTCCCTCCCTCCCTGACCACCACCCAAGTACCCAACCACCCTCACCCATCAGACCCTCACCATCGACCACCATCACCACCCGACCTGCCTCCCACTGTCTAACCCCCTCACCCACCCGACCCGACTCCCACCCAGCCATCCACCACCACTCGCCTACCACTCCACCGGCCACCACCCAACCCTCCGGCTCCGACCCGATCGACCCCGCCGACCCGACCTCAGCCACAGACTCCGGCCATTGACCTCGAACGATCCTGATATTCGTGGTGGTTCGCGGTGAGTTTATGGGTGTGTGAAATTTATTTAGAGAGAAAACAAAAGACTTGGTTTTTTGATGTGGTGAAATGAGAGGGGTAAAACGGTAGAATGTCGTTAGGATTGAGTAAATGTCGTTAGGAAAAAGTAATTTCGTTAATAAATTGTTTATATTTTAAGAACAAAACTAACACATTCAAAATGTGTTATAGGTCCGAAGAGATAGTAAAAGAAACAACCATAACAATAGAAATCATTGAAAAAAAGAGGCCAAAACTTGAAAATCCCAACTAATGACGCGAGCGAAAAACTAAGAAAGATCAAAGTCATACTTCAATACGATTACATTCTCCAATAAAAGTAAAAAAACGAATTATTAGTTATTATGCATTAAATATTATAACGTTTGATCTTATTTTCGCCAATAATCACTTACTTACGTTCTTACAAACAAACTTTTAGTCCAATTCATCTCACTACACTTATTGTGATGATATGTTTGATGCATGTTTCGACACTTTCACTCCATCTTTTTTACCTGTCATTCATTTAACATACCTGCCATATATATTTTTCCGTAACTTGGATCGTTCAATGTTGCAAAGCTCCGTCTTATTCACAATTTACGAATACCCATGAAAGTAAATAAACTTACAAAGACTGAAATCATAACAAAAAAAAGTATAAATAATAAAATAAATATTGGGCAACGAGGTAAAAAAACGGAACTACGATTTATAAAGGTCATAAAATAATATAGTCTCGTGCGGTATATATGACTACTAGTCTATATATTATATTAAAAGGAAAACAAAGCATTCTCCATCCTCCATTTCCCAAAATCTCAAAGCTAAAGCAAGCCACGTGTCGCGATACTATTGGATGGAAGATGAAAAGGTATGAAGCTAAAGCAAGCCACGTGTCGCAATACTATTGGATGGAAGATGAAAAGGTATGAAGTGGAAGATGAAAATGAGGAAGGAGTTATGGAGGAAGTTATGAAGTGGAAAATGAAAAGGTAGGAGTTATTAAGTGGAAGATGAAAAGGTATGAAGTGGAAGATGAAAAGGAGAAAGAAGTTATGGAAGGAGTTATGGTTGAAAACTTCACACTTATAATTCACCACCTATATTAATGAATGCTTCCCTTCCCATTACACCATCCAAGTCCGTTGAGAAATTAAATCGCATGATCCGAAGATGTGTAGTTGTCGAGACAAGAATCCAAAACAACCTTCACCCACCTACGTTCTATTTGATACGTCTTCCACATCAACGATACTCGGGTGTAGTAGTGAACGTGACTTTATAGGGTGATGCGTCCGACTACATTACAGAGGAAATTAGCCGACAAAATGGACATAACATGGTCGTAGTCATCACATCTGTAAGGGTCATAAATTATGAAGGTAATAAAATTTTGTTTATCAACTTTTATCGTTCATCTCTTTGAATATATGTAAATTTACATGCTCAAGTTTGTCACATATGATTTCTCCACATTCCGTCTTAACACTAAATACTTCTCCATTCGTCTCGATGGTTTACAACCCCGTGGTTTAGTACAACTATACAAAGTCGAAGGGACATAGGTAGGCTCCTCCTGTTAAGGTACAAACCTTTGCACGTGGAATTTTTCTCAAGTGGGACTACCAAATACTTACTCCCTAACAAAAAAATTAAAGTAATTGAAGGAACCGTACCATTATTACATTGGCTCAATTAAGATTATTCTTCCTGATACACAAGGTTAGACAATTAGTTAGGCCTGACTGTCTTGCTAATTATTAACAAATATTTAGTTGGGTTGAGTTATATTCACTCAATTTCAATTACTCGCTTAAAGTTGGAATTTGTTACTTCAGTAGTATCTACTGTATCTCACTTCTCACCTCACCAGTATGGCGGTATGAATGTTGAATCTCTTGATTTTGACTAAAGATAGTTAAGCATTTGTAACTGCAAGTTTGGAGCTTAATTGAAACATCAGATGGCTATATACGCTAACAACTTTTCTAACATGTTTCTACTGGACTCACGTTAATATACTAATCTATATCTATATATTATATTAAATAGAAAACAAAGCATTCTCCATGCTCTATACAACCAATAATCAATTTTAAGGTAACACACTTGTCATGATGTGAATTTGGTAGAAATTGAAAAGGAGAGAGTTGAATACATAATCAATGCCAAAGTCGGTTATTATTAGTTAGAACCCTTCAACTTCCTCCTCATTGATTATGTAGAATCCAAAGTGAAGAACCCATCAACTTCTTCCTCATTAGAACCCTTCAACTTCTTCCTCATTGATTAGGTAGAATCCAAAGTGAAGAACCTATCAACTTCTTCCTCATTGATTATGTAGAATCCAAAGTAAACCAATAAATTTCAACCACCTCCCTTCCTCTTCATCTTCCTCCCTTATAATCCACCACCTATAACAATGGGTGCTTGCCTTTCCCATTACACCATCCAAGTGTACAACGAAATCGAGCTGATTCCCGCCGCCAAACATCGTCTTACTGTTGTCGTTGGATGCAGACGACCCCAATTTTTTCCACCGCCCAGACTAACTCGGTTTGTGCGTGGCTATCAATTCGTTCCTGCTTCATTGGGTTCATGCTTGCATTAGACTCATCTTAATGCTACACATTATTAGTAGGAGTCAATCGATACAACCCCAATCTCACATAATTGACATAGTATTGTTATCTATATATTATATTAAATAGAAAGCAAAGCATCTTCCATGCTCAATTTAACAAATGCTCAATTCTAAGGTAGGACACTTGGCGCGATGCGATTGGGTAGGAATTGAAAAGACGGGAGTTGAATACATAAAGTCGGTTATTATTAGTTAGGACCTTTCAACTTCTTTCTCATTCATTAGGTAGAATACAAGGTGAGGAACTCATCAACTTCTTCCTCATTGATGATGTAGAATCATAGGTAAAGCAATCAAAGTCGGGTTATTATTACTTACAGCCTTTCAACTTCTTTCTCATTCATTAGCTAATATGGTGAAATGTAAGCTCTTTCAACTTCTTTCTCATTCAATAGGTAGAATCCAAGTTGAGGAACTAATCAACTTCTTCCTCATTGATGATGTAGAATCCTAGGTAAAGCAATCAAAGTCGGTTATTATTGAAATGTAAGCTATTTGACTTTTTCCTCATTGATGATGTAGAATCCTAGATGAAGCAATAAATTTCAACCACCTCTCATCCTCTTCGTCTTCCTACCTTATAATTCACCACCTATAACAATGGGTGTTTGCCTTTCCCATTACACCATCCAAGTGTACAACGAAATCGAGCTGATTCCCGCCGCCAAACATCGTCTTACTGTTGCCGTTGGATGCAGACGACCTGAGGAAGTTGGTTATTATTGGTTACAACCTTTCAACTTCCTCCTCATTTATTATTTAGAATCCAAAGTGAAGAAACCCTTAAACTACTTTCTCATTAATTACTTACAATCCTAGGTTAAGCAATAAATTCTGACCACCCTATAAATATTTTTGATGATTATATTGTGGTATTCGAATGAGTGAGATAGCATGATCAATTCCCACCCTATTACCATTGAGAAATTAAATCGCCTGATCCGAAGATGTGTAGTCGTCGAGACAAGCATCGAAAACAACCTCCACCCACCTACGTTCTATTTGATACGTCCCCCACATCAACGATACTCGGGTGTAGTAAGCCTACGAAGCTACAAAGCCAGTCTCAGCCGCCTTAGGAGGGGTTTGAATTTATTATAACTCAAACAAATCATCATCACCCATCATTTATCTAAGGGCAATAGCAGCAATAGTTGTAGTACCATACACCATATTTTCATTGTCATCAAGGTACATCTAACCATGTTTGAAACTTTCTATTTCACCGATCAATTGTAAAAGTTTCATATATTTATTGTGGATCCCTTTTTTTCTATCATTTACATGTATGAAATCAATTCCTTACTTTAGAAACCGATTTCATATAAGGAACTTTATTCTCTAACTCAATGACATGGAAATCCTTATATGTTATCATTGCTATTGTCCTAATACTATCTTATACTCCCTCTGTTCATAATCTTTTGCCACATCTTATCATTATTGGCGAGGGTATTTTAATGAAATGGGGCAAAAGATAGTGAAAAGATGGAGTAATAAAGTCATGTATTCTGCTCAGTTTGGGCCAAGCAACTAAATCAACCGACAAATAAAATTAAGAAACAAGGGAGTCTATTAAAAAAACAAAGACAATCAATTAACCAAATTTTTAACTAAAAAAAACTCAATCAATTAAGAAAGAAGAGAGAAAAGAGAAAAAACTTATCAACTCCACCTCGCTTCATCATCCTCTTCTATTCATCTTCCCCTTCCATAGTTCATAACTGTATTATCACCTACAACAATGGATACAAAAGTTATTATAGAGCATGAACCTCAATATGTCACCCAAGTGTACAACCAAAGCGACCCAATTAGACCTACAACCAAACCTCAATATGAACCTCACTGTACCACCCAAATAGAATTAAAGTTTGCGGTAAACACACCAATTAAAAAAGAAAAGATAAGGCTAGACAAGAGGTAAGCGAACAACTATTATGTACATCAACTACGAGCACTTCATAATACATTGCTTATATTTTAAGAACAGAACTAACACACCCAATGTGTTATAAGTTTGAAGTGGTAGTAAAAGAAGCCTGCATAACAATAGAGACCATAGAAGAAAATATGCCAAGATTAGATTTGAAAATCTCAACTAAAGACGCGAGGAAAAACTAAGAAAGATCAAAGCCATAATTCAAGAGGATTACGTTCTCCAATAAAAGTTAAAAAACGAATTATTAGTTACGCATTACATCTTATAGCGTTATATCTCATTTTCGCCAATAATCACTTGCTTACGTTTTTACAAACACACTTTCAGTCTAATTCACCTTGCTACACTTGTGGTGACATGTTTGATGTATGTTTCCACACTTTCACTCCCCTTTTTTTCCTACCATTCATTTAACATACATGTCATATATATTTCTGTAACTTGAATCGTTCAATTTTTCTAACCTCCGTCTTATTTAGAATTTAGGAATGTTTGTGGAAGTAACTAAAATTACAAAGACATGAAATCAAAACAAAAAAATGCATAAATTAATAATAAAATAAATATTGGACAATGAAACAAAAAGACAGAATTGCGATTTACAAATGCCATAAAACAATATATTCCCGTGCGGTGCACGGGTATGGCGACTAGTTGTAATAATAAGTTGATCGATGAGTTGATGTAGTATCATATCAACATGTCGATCATAGATTTAGAGGCATCTCTACATCAATCATAATCTAATACACAACTAATAATGGAAAATAATAGAAGAACACTAACACAGACAACAACAAATGTGAAACATCAAAATTAGAAACAAGCACAACAAAGGGTAAGAACAATAATAGATTGTTATGTGTGTTGGACTTTGTTTCCAGCTTGCTATATAGTGGTACTATGTATTAAAGTGCTAAAATTGTTATCCCATGTATATGTCACCTTTTGTCTATGATATAATAATACCTCACATTTTACCAAAAAAAAGGGCAAGAGCAACAAACTCAACAATGTAGACGAGAGAAAACGAAGGAGAAACTAGCACAAGATCGAACAATAAAATATGATATCACACTATTTGTATAATTTAACGTACAAAAAAAAATCACGTACAAAAGTTGAGAAAGCAAAAGATATAAAATAGGAGAAAAGAAAATGTAGAGAGAGAGGTGAGATGTTAGAACACTATCTTATCTATTTATTAATTTATTAAAATTCAAACAAACCATCATCATCCATCATTTATCTAAGGGCAATAGCAGCAATAGTTGTAGTTCCATACACCATATTTTCATTGTCATGAAGGTACATCTAACCATGTTTGAAACTTTCTATTTCACCGATCAATGGTAAAAGTTTCATATATTTATTGTGGATCCCCTTTTTTCTCTCAATTTACATGTATGAAATCGATTCCTTACTTTAGAAACCGATTTCATATAAGGAACTTTATTCTCTAACTCAATGACATGAAACTCCTTATATGTTATCATTGATATTGCCCTAATATTATCTTATACTCCCTCTGTTCATAATCTTTTGCCTCATTTCATCATTATTTGTAAGAGTATTTTAATGAAACGGGACAAAAGATAGTGAAAGGAGGGAGTAATAAAGTCATGTGTTCTGCTATGTTTAGGCCAAGCAACTAAACCAACCGACAAATAAAATTAAGAAACGAGGGAGTCTGTTAAAAAACAAAGATAATCAATTAACAAAATTTTTAATTAAAAAAAACTCAATCAATTAAGAAAGAAGAGAGAAAAGAGGAAAAACTTATCAACTCCACATTGCTTCATCATCCTCTTCCATTCATCGTCCCCTTCCATAGTTCATAATTGTATTGTCACCTACAACAATGGATACAAAAGTTATTATAGAGCATGAACCTCAATATGTCACCCAAGTGTACAACCAAAGCGACCCGATTAGACCAACAACCAAATCTCAATATGAACCTCAGTGTACCACCCAAATAGAATTAGAGTTTCACGGTAAACACACCAATTAAAAAGGAGAAGAGAATGTGTAGACACCCGCATTTTGACTGCCACGTGTCTATGGTAGTCCGAAAAACACCCGATGATGATCGGACGTCAACGTGACTTAGTATACACGGATTTGGGCTCGGAATTCATAGTATCCGACATGGACTTTTAGCGGAGTAAAAATCTCACAAAACAGACCTCAAATCCAGGCCCAGTGAGTCGTTCCGAGTCAAATGAGACTAATTTGGGCCAAAACCGACACCAAAAATAAATCCCGTCTTTTGGCGACCGGGTCAAAACCCGGTCAAAGACGAAATCGTCTCATAAAACAGCCAAGTTCAGTTGGCGCAAAGAATAAATTCAAAAAGTAATCAAATCAACAAAGTCAAAACTTCCCTATTTTATATCGATTTGTTGACCCACTCGATCGAGTGGATTGACCCCACTCGATCGAGTGGAGCCTTTTTACCCGGGTTTGGCCCATTTGCGAAGGCACTCGATCGAGTGCACTAGGGCCACTCGATCGAGTGCCCCTAGGTCGAGGGGTGAAGTCTATAAATACCGCTTCACCCCCCCCATGCATTTCAGAATTTTTCACACACTTTTACCCTACACTTTTCAGCCACATTCACCCTACTTCAACCCTACATTCTACACTACAAACCTAAGCAAAAACACCTCAAAATCCGAGCCATTTATACCTCGGAAACCGACACATACACACAAGCATCCATACACCATAACTCGCGTACATCCTCGATACTCCCAAGCCGTGCCGCTATTTACGAGTCCATTTCCGAGGTCCTTACTAAGCATGTATGTTGAGGGTGTCCTATATTCCCTTTCAATCTTTGTTTATTCCGTCATTTTATTCATTTTTATTGTATTGTAGTCATGATCGTCACAACACTAACACTAACATTTTTGCATTTTTATATTTTCGCTTTATATCATTTCGTCATCATTTACATTACTAATACCGTGTATACGTAAACTAGTATCAAAACCGGTTTTAAAACGTTTGACTACGATGATCACTTTTGGTCCGTCTAATCCCTTTACGAGCAACGGCGGAGGTGGAGCCCTTTCGAGGAGCCCCGCCCCAATGTACTCAAGGGCGTGACGCGACCGTGATCGGTCGTAGTTGAACGGATTTAATTCCTTTTCCATAATTGGTACGAAACCCGTTGACACGAAAATCGACATCACGTAACCCGAAAGGGTTAATTCCGATGTCGTGACGTAGAGGGATACATTTCGTCACCAATTCAAAATTTCCTAATCTAACGTAAACGTTTTCCTAAAATCCCGATGACGGTATTATATTCGTTCATACACGATTATAGTACCGCAGGTCGAGCTAAGTACGAATCGCGCAATATTCGTATTTGGTTAGGCCGACTATCGATTTCAAGTCATAAAACGAAGCGAGTAACCACTCGTACAGGGGGTACTTGACCGAGTGCCATAGGCCACTCGATCGAGTAGCACCCCAAAAAGTGGGCAGTAGCCACGCTAATAACACACTCGACCGAGTCAGTCAATGACTCGATCGAGTGGGTCTCATAACCTACAATACCGAGGGCTTGGACACATATTTCGAGCCCCGTTCTTTATCGACTTTAGACCATCATCCGACCTTCCTATTTTTCAAAACTATACACATCACGACACGTAGAATGACTTTGACCACTTTGACGTGATAAGTCGGGACAAGACTACGGGATGTGAGATTAGGCTAGCAATATGCCGCAGTCTCATATTTCCGTCCTTCGTTTAATATGCGACATAATGCGTATTTAATCGGGGTTAGTCCGTCTACATATTTTCGCGGTCTAGTTTACATACGGGTCCGTCCCTTTCATTATATCTCGTTATTTCTATTTCGTTCATTTCTTTACGTATTGTTGTATTGTGAATTCCGGGTTGTATTTCCGCCCGTGTAACTTGTACGTTATTTTATTTCCTTTCGAGCTTCGTTTATTTATTTGCTTTTACGCTTTATAAATGAACCTCGCATGCTAAATCATTTCGACGAATAACAAGATGCATTAAATGACGTAGTTAACGCAAAATTCACATGCTTAGACAAAACGCTGTTTGCATATCATTTAATTATTTTACTAGCGCGCGTACACGAACACGAACGGTGTCTTAGTAGAGGCCGCCATGTGCGGGCGGGGTTGGGTGTCCTTAGTGGGCTTCCCAACACGTACCCTCACCCCTTACTCAGAACCTTTGGTTTCCGGATGTCCGAAACCCTTGGCGCACGAGAGTCATTTTATATACGAAAGCCGGTGTAAACGGTATCGGTAACAATGCAAAGGAACGAGCCCCATAAACTCTGAAATCGATGTGGGCTTACTTTGTGTGTAGCCCATGACGACATAGAGTGGGCTCGTATGGTTCCGAATAACCACAAAATTCGGTGGCGACTCCATTTTGACTTAAATTTCGAACCTGATACGAAAATAAGATTATCTAATTAGTCGTTTAGGAAATTATTAATATTGATGTTCTTTATTTAATCGTTTTCCTTATTTACAAGTATAAGTATCTAATTAGTTTATTTTCTAGTGATATTTAGGAATTATATTATATTCGAGTATAATTTCCATAATTAAGATTAGTTTATTTTAGTAGTATAAATAAGGGATTAAGGTTGTATTTTTATTCATTGATTGATGATTGAAGAAATATAAAAAAAACTTGTGTCGCTCTTAAACGTGTGCTACGTTTGGTGTGAAACTCGGATTATTGCGATAATCCAAAAATAGTGATTATTTAGGACGTGACTCCTAATTGTTACTCGATTGGAACCAATAGGTCTTGGTTAGCCAATCTCGTTCATCAAGTTATAGGTCTAACTTGGTGTCTGCGTATCTTTTTTTTATTTCCGCTACGTATTCGCATCATATGGTATCAGAGCTTCGGATCTTGATTTTTCTTAAAATCGAGACGGTCCAAAGGCGTGTCAAAGCCAAGTTACTGGTTGAGTTTCTGGTTGCGATTGGAATTCAAAGGTTAAACTCAAGCGAGGTAGTTTGAGGGTTAGTCGGTTTTGATTGTGTTGTGGTTCTTTGTTGAAGCTCCGATTTTTTTCAAAAAAAAAAAATATTGTTACTATTCACGTGTACTGCTCACGCTGAAAAAAAAAGACAAAAAAAAATGTCGGAAATTTTCTCGTTTGAAAACATATATGAGGAAAGTGTGGTTTTTAATCCGACATTACCACCAATTTTTGATGAGTATGGAGATGAGGAAGCGATTGTTACTCATGTCAAGGAGCCATGTTGTACACTTGATTATGGTTTTGGGTTCAATCTAACTTCTACGCCAAACAAGAACACGTTTGATTCTATTGGGTTTCAAGGTCAAGCTTATTACTTGTTTAACATAAAGACCCGTGATAAGTTGTTTACACTTGTGCACGGAGGGTGGTGGGGTGGATGGCACAAGAGGCTTCTAAAAGTAAAAGGGAAAACCGAGAGTTCGAGTTTACTGCTAGTGATTTTCGTTTTCGATCCCGGCGGATTAAAGTTACAAGAATTGAGGACAATTCTCTTCAAAGGAGGAGGGGATGATACGAAAATAAGATTATCTAATTAGTCGTTTAGGAAATTATTAATATTGATGTTCTTTATTTAATCGTTTTCCTTATTTACAAGTATAAGTATCTAATTAGTTTATTTTCTAGTGATATTTAGGAATTATATTATATTCGAGTATAATTTCCATAATTAAGATTAGTTATTTTAGTAGTATAAATAAGGGATTAAGGTTGTATTTTTATTCATTGATTGATGATTGAAGAAATATAAAAAAACTTGTGTCGCTCTTAAACGTGTGCTACGTTTGGTGTGAAACTCGGATTATTGCGATAATCCAAAAATAGTGATTATTTAGGACGTGACTCCTAATTGTTACTCGATTGGAACCAATAGGTCTTGGTTAGCCAATCTCGTTCATCAAGTTATAGGTCTAACTTGGTGTCTGCGTATCTTTTTTTTATTTCCGCTGCGTATTCGCATCAGAACCCGAGAACAATCTTACCACGAGATTCATTCGCCTACCCAAACCCGCGCTTCGCCGCGTCGGGGTGGACCTACGTCATGTTCACAGAATGCTAGACAAGAGGTAAGCGAACAATTATTATGTACATCAACTACGAGCACTTCATAATATATTGCTTATATTTTAAGAATAAAACTAACACACCCAATGTGTTATAAGTCTGAAGTGGTAGTAAAAGAAGCATCCGTAACAATAGAAACCATAGAAGAAAAGAGGCCAATATTAGATTTGAAAATCTCAACTAAAGACGCGAGGAAAAACTAAGAAAGATCAAAGCCATAATTCAAGAGGATTACGTTCTCCAATAAAAGTTAAAAAACGAATTATTAGTTACGCATTACATCTTATAGCGTTATATCTCATTTTCGCCAATAATCACTTGCTTAAGTTTTTACAAACACACTTTCAGTCTAATTCACCTTGCTACACTTGTGGTGACATGTTTGAGGTATGTTTCGACACTTTTACTCCCTTTTTTTTTCCACCATTCATTTAACATACATGTCATATATATTTCTGTAACTTGAATCGTTCAATATTTCTAACCTTCGTCTTATTCAGAATTTAGGAATGTCTGTGGAAGTAACTAAAATTACAAAGACATGAAATCAAAACAAAAAATGCATAAATTAATAAGAAAATAAATATTGGACATTGAAACAAAAAGACAGAATTGCAATTTACAAAGCCCATACAAAAATATTTTCCCGTGCGATGCACGGGTATGGAGACTAGTTTGTTTTCCTTAAAACATGAAAAACGAATCGAGTGTGACAGCGGATAAAACTGCAAAACATAAGTAGGAGGAGTTGGAAGGTTCCTGGCAATTTGTGGAGGCAAAGGCGGAGAGGGGAGACCCACATCATCATCAGACATCAGTCATCAGTCATCAGTCATCATCACCCACTCAACAATATAGAGAAGAGATTATAGAGAGAAAGTACAAAAGAAAAAGGAAAAAGAGTGGTTCAATGGCCAACCTGCTCAACATCTTATCTCCCGCCATCAACGCATTGGATCTTTTCAATTCCAAACTCTTTCTTTCTCCGCCGATTAAGTCCCCTTTTCATTCCTCCTCTTCCTCCCGTATTCTTTCCTCTTCTTTTCCTATTTCTTCTTTACTAATTCTATATATATATATATATATATATATATATATATATATATATATATATTTTTGGTAATTAATTGATGCTATGTGTTTACATTTCATTTTGCCGATCCTCTGTGGTTTCTTCAATTTCGAGTCATTCCGCTGGATTTTTTGATTGAAATATATATATATATATATATATATATATATATATATATATATATATATATATATATATATATTTGGTAATTAATTGATGCTATGTGTTTACATTTCATTTTGCCGATCCTCTGTGGTTTCTTCAATTTCGAGTCATTCCGCTGGATTTTTTGATTGAAATGTGGAGGGTTTTTGGATTCCATTTCAAACCCGAACACGTTGTAGCTACTACTTTCAATCATTCTCTCTTTTATTTCTAAATACTCCCTCCGAGTTCCTATTATGGTCCCATAAGGTTTTTGGGTAAAAAATAAGGAATGGGAAAGGAGTGGTTGAAAAAAAGTAGGAGGAATAGAGAGAGAAATGGAAGAGTAACGCACATTAATTGCCTAAAAAGAAAAGTGAGACAAAAATCAAACTCAGCCCAAAAAGGAAGTGGGACAATAATAGGAACTCGGAGGGAGTACTTTCTTTTGTGTGGGCCTCGAAATTAGGCCTCTAATGGCTTCTTATACCAAATGTTGATCATAGCACAAACCAAAGTGTTGAATATGGCATCATACGTTTGATAGTAAGAGCTACAAAGTCTAGCTATATACGGAGTACATGTATATACACCTTATTGGAGAAGAAAACTTAGTTAGGAATGCTAAACTCTTATTTTTATAATGCAAAAGTAATGCAAGTGAGAGTCAATTAGGAAAAAAGTTAGAAAAAGTGGATACATGTAACCATTTGATTAGATTTAAAATGATACTCAGCCCTGTTTGATAAACAGCGGAATGATATTAGCAGAAGCATATTTAAAAAGCAGATTTGACTAGCATAATCAATTGACAGGTTTGACTGACAGATTTAATTAGCAGAATTTTTTAAATAGTGTTTGGTAATTAGTTGTTTTAGATTAGCAGATTGTTTAACAACTTTGTAAAATGACAAAAAAGGACATAAACAAGTTTTTGATTAAATATACGTCAATAATCAATATACATCACACCAACGATTTTAATGATTAATATCGTCAATTTCTTCTACTAGCCATTAAAGATAAACAAATATTATCACGAAGAGTTGATATTTCTTGAGTTTCTGAATTTTTGATCGGAGCATATCGGAGAATATCAAATAATTGCATATCAAATTCATTCGTAAAAAAATCGAAGAGAGGACACCGTACTTAGAATGTGAATTCTATGAAAGAGTTTAAAATAACGAAAGTAGGAATAATGAAAGTATGGTTTTAATCGCAAAAGGGTAGAGAGATAAAAAAAATAAAATAAAACAAAATATGAAATCCGCCAACTCAATATGTTGCTCCTAGCAGCATATTGCAAAACAGCATATTCGCCCCCAATATGCTATCACGACCCGCCATTTACCAAACACTACAATTGGCATATTTGTTGGTCAAACCCGCTATTTGCTCTGCCAAAAAATTTGGCGGATCCGCCATTTACCAAACACCCCCTCAAAGTAACTTTATAATGGCATATATGGTAAATAAGTGAAAATATTAAGGATAGTATAGGAATAATATTTGTCAAATAAGAAAATAAAAGAAAGGGGACAAACATAAAGATATTACCGAGAGAAATAAGAGACGAACGTATAGATACGGAGGGAGTATTACGCATTATTAGAGAAGCAAACTTAGTGTTTCTCATAAATAGAGACCTTATTAATAGAATGAAGACTTCTTCAAATTACTTAACACTTTTCAGGTTTACTTGTTGCATATTTATATATGTTTAATGTTTGATGATCCTTTTTTGATTCATTATTTACATAACTTGCATATAGCGTTTCTCCAAGATGGATAGATTACTGTGGTAGCATGAAGCACAAAATTGAACAATGATTCTGGAGTACCTCTTGGCTGGGAGAACAGTATGAACTTCCAAGACTTTTTTAGCTCGGATTCTAACTAGAGGTTATAGGAAACTTGATTTGGTAATGATGTGTAAGTAAAAGATGTACCCGAGGATTAATTATCAAACATAGAGAGGCGAGTGTGACTTGTTGGTTTTATATCATCAAAAATCTTTGGAGTACAGATCAAGTAAATGATTTCAAGTTGCTCATTGAAGGGAAAAGAGCAGTTTTGGGCATTGGTAATAGACAAACGAAATACTTATAGGATTTTGTAGTGTATCTGAATGATGTTGGATTAGTGAATGTGTTTTTATTAATTGTTCCTTTTTTTAGAGTGGGAAATTGCCGGGGATACTGAGTAAATTGGGTTCAAATAGGTTTGATCAGCCACAATGACACCCGCAGCCACCAAGGCATTGGCAAGTGTGTAGTTTATGGAATTCTTCTGCTTGTATATAGTGGAATATACAGAGCTGAACAATTCATAGGCAATGTCAAATTGTTGGATCTTCTGTTGGTAATAATTTATTTACAGCAAAGAAAGATTAAAGAACAGGAAATCAGGTCGAGGAGAGCACCTTTATGATTTCATAAGCGATGGAAGGGAGTATGAGGTTCCAGTTGGTAAGGAAAGCAGAAAGAGGAAACAAGGGATGAATACAGCCTATCCACTATTCCAATGTAATCTGAGATTACCCCTATAGTTGCCACCTCATTGAAGAATGTATTGGCTACAGACTTAGCTTCATAAATGCAACTCCTGTCCAAACAAACCAACACCCTGCCCCTCTCCCCAGGAAAAAAGGTTGTACATGGTAAGACTCAACGATCTAGTGATTTAAACGGATTTTCTGAGTATGTCAACAGAATGTGTTTCTGTTTATTTTATTTTTCTTGGCGAGGGAGGCGGAGATTGTTGGAGATTAGCAAGTATTTTTAAATTGGTTTAAATAGAGGATAATAGGCCACAATGACACCAGCATCCAGAAGGGCAGTAGGCTTGTGTTTGAAATAGAAGAGAGTTTCCCAAGGTATGGTAAGATAAGAAGACTACTCTTTTCTAAGAACAATAATAAGCGTCATCCATGGAATGCGTTTTTAGAAACGGACGAGCTGATCACCATTGTTGGATGTGGTTTGTGGGTGGTTTGTCCTTGAGTGTTTGGTTCACTTGTGAGGCAACAGAGGAGAACAAAGATGGGAAAAGGAGGCATGTTTGAGGCACCCAACATGAAAAACAAAGGTTAGTGTTAGATTTAGTAGTGAGAAAATTAAAGGAACAATGGTCAAGAGGTTTGGAAAAAAAACATTGGGCATTGAACATTGTCGACGAGTGGTGAGTCGGCTGTATCCCGATGGTGGGGTGACCATTTCGTTGATTGTGGTTGTGGTTGGAGTTGCGGTGGGGTTAGTGTTTTGGTGGTTGGGTTGATGAAATAGAAGATGAGATGTATGTAGTTGGGTGAGTAGGTGATGAGGGTATTTTGGTCAAAACCAATTTTGCCCATTACTCTTAATATTGGCCCCAAACCATAATGTTACCTTTCCTAAGAATTGCAGAGAGTAATAGATTTATATTAAGTAGTTTGTGTATAAGTCTTATTCATGTACTTCCTCCAGTTTTTAATGATCTTTCCACTATATATTAATTTGAGTGAAAATAAAATAATGAAGTGGGAAGATCTTAGAAAGTTAGAGGAAGTATCAGTTTTAATTTTTTCCTTTTATTTTAATTTTTTGTATGTGTGTAACGGTTTTAGTTAGTACCTAGTTTATATAAATGCTAGGTTTATTTTTATTAAATCTGATTTTGAGTTTAGATTTTGGATGATATTTTCATCAATCAGATTTCTAATAAAAATAGCAAAAGATATACATATGATGTTGGAACAGACTTGTCACAGATTAAATTTTTGACAAACGGATTAAATTTCTTAAGAAAGAAGGTACTCGCGCCATTTCTTATTCTACCTATCATTTGCAATTTTGGAGGTCAAAGTTACAATACCTTTTACCATGAATAATGCACTAACATAAAATCTTTTATATTACTTTCTCCAACTTTCTAAGATCTTCCCACTGGATATTTATTTACGAGAGTGTAAAATAATCAAATGGGAAGATCTTAGAAGGGTATAGGAAGTATGATATTTACATATTTTTATTGATTATCAAAAAAATCTTTCATAACCTAAGATGTCTTAACCTTGTGGTTAGGACTAGGTGCTCTGGGACGATAGGTCTCAGGTTCGAATCCCCCTCCCCTATATTGTAATGCGACTAAGTGCGCTTTTCGTTGAATAAAAAAAAATCTTTCATGAAAAAATAATTTGAACAACAATAGCTGCTCCCTCCATTTTTAAAAGATTGCCCCGTATTTCCTTTTTGCCAAATTTTTAATTTTTGCCTAATTTCTTCACCTTTTTTTTTTGTCTAATCTTCATTATAATATTGTGCCTATCAAATTCTATTATTTACACGTTTTGCCATTAGGTTATTATCATTGTTTCTACTTTACCAATTAATGTCAATTAATAAAACCAATTAGGCGTTTGGTTAAAACACGGGGAAGGGAAAGGGAATAAACATGGGAAACAGGGGTAAAGGAAAGAAAATCAGAGAGATTACCTTAGATTTTACTTGTTGTTTGTTTAGAAATTATAGGGAATATAAATAACGAGGTGGTGACGGTCTCGGGGTGGCGGTAGTGATGAGATTGGTGGTGGAGGTGGTGACATTGGTGGTTGTGGTGGTGACATTAGTAGTGGTGACGGAGTGGTGGTGGGTGATGCGTTGCGGCGGTGGGGGAGGGAATCAAAATCCAAACCCTTGGGGTAGGGGAATGAAATTAGAGGACTATGGGGGCTTGGGAGGGAATGCAATGGGGAAAGGGAATGCACAAAAATTAAAACAAACCACCACAAAGGAAATGAAGGATGTTGATTCCCTTTCCCTTTCCTATAACCCCTCAACCAAACGCCCCCTTAGTCCTTAGTCACGATGACCCGTGCCTAACTAGTGTGCAAAACTCTATGGGACAATCGGTTAAAATCGGAGGGAGTAATATATAACTGGGTAAAATGATGGTTAAAGTGTTGTGTAGCAGACCATGTATAGAGTAAATGGGGGGAACAAAAGAAAATTGAGGGGCAATAGACAAGACTATTTGAAGGAAAATAGTAGGCTTTAGGTAAGCTTTACAGGGATAAGATCGGGATCGGGATCGGGATATTGTTAAGATATCTCAAATGAAGCTTGATGTTGATAATTCTATAAATATAAGATGATATACTTCTAATTTTTCCATAATAGAAATATTAGGGAACTTTCTGTATTTTAAATGACAAATCACCCACCAACAATTTTATGAATAATTTTAATGATATCTCCAACACCGATTGACATCTTCATTCATACTCCCTTAGTTCAACCCAATATACCCATTTCTTTATGCACATTTACCGAGACACATCTGAAATCGTAAATATCTTTCACTACATATTAGTAAAAATTATAATTTTTTGATATTTTTATTCTACTCGTCAAGACGAATCAAACAAGATTCCAGAAGATAATATTTTGTTTTATAGATTAGGTAGAATTTTAAAGATTTTTTTGTTTATGAATAGTGTCTAAAAGGCAAATGGGTAAATTGGAGTTGAAGGGAGGGAGTAGTTGTTAATTAAAGAGTTAGGATGATGGAGATGAACAAATGTATAGATTCCTATTAGAAAGACATGTTAAATAACATGGGAACCCATCATATGAGATTGTAAGTTGGGCATGATTGTAACTTTGTGGATTACAATCCAATATAATTTATCTTAGAGATATGAATAAATTTAACACGACGAGCGTTAAGAGGTCTTTCTCTTGTTGCTGCATTTTTTGCATATGGAAATACATTGACGGTACTACGTAAATACTCTATTCGAATTAATGTGCTAAAGAATATTTGCATTTTTTCGTGACATTAATGGGGTATTTGGTCCTTAGTCCCTAAGAAGGTCAAATCCCATTGTTAAATGATGGTCAAGAATTCACTCCAAAAGTTTGTTTTATGATTAATGATATATAATACACAAAAGGGCACTATGTCAAGATTTTTCACGTCCAAGTGACCTTAGAGAACATTGTTAAGACAACTGCAAGAGTTGACACGAAGATGCCGGGTGTGCATTTAAGCTCTTTCAGCAATAACATTCAACATAACATGATTTAGGATAAAGGTCAGTTAAAAAATATTATGCATGTATACAACCTAATGTATAATATGATTCTTAAAAATGAAGGGGACGAAGAAACCAATTGGGGGTCTGATATAGATGCTTTTGTACCCTGATAATCCCTTCTATCAAGAGTAAATCTTCCCTCTCTTTTTAGGCACAAGAAATAAGAAAGAAATAAAGAATTGATTAAAGGGGCGTTTGGTTCACTCAATATAGGTTTGACTTTTGAGGTATGGATTTAGAATGAACCAAACCTATACCTTATGTTTGGTTGACACAATTATGATTTCATACCCATACCTTAACCCCTCAAGGTATGGGTTTTTCATGCCCAAGGGAGGAGGTGGGTATGAAATTGATACCCTCAGAATCAAGTTCTTAATATTCCGGAAAAGTTAATTTCAATTTTTTTGCTAAAATATTTTTATTGGAAACTCTAATTTAAAACATTCAAAAAAATCTCAATATTTTATAAATATAACCCAAGGTTTTATGTCGTCAACAACGATTTTTTTATTGAAATCTATTTTACTTTTCTTTCGTGGTAAATTTTTTATATTTCATGTAGTCAATGTTATATAAATTTTATATATTTAAAATAAGATTATTAAATATCATTTCACAAAAGTTCAACATAATTTAGAATTTGATTCGAAATCATCTAAAAAGTGAATCAAACATGAAGTACAGGGATTCCAATCCATACCACCATGGTTTGATTCTTGATTCCAACCAATACTTTCTTGTGAACCAAACGGCTCCTAAAGTAAGAAAAAGTGGGGTATAAAGTGGAAATATGGTGAAGTTTGTGTGTAAATGAAAGAATAAAAAATTGAAAGAAGAATAAAGAATGAGTTTTTCTATGGGGTACCCCTCAACTATTGACTTCTCCACATGGTACCCTTACACTTTTCGAATTGCAAGTTTTACCCCTAAACTTTGTAAATTACTCTATATTATTACCAAAATTTTAATTTTCCAAGTATAATTTCTCAATTGATGATGTAAATAGTAGTTATTCCTAATTGACTGTCATCAACCCTTATATATTTCCTCATTTTGCATCCTTTACTCGACAAACTCCTTGAAGGTTTCGAGAAGTGAGGAAGAGAGGTTGACGTCAGTGATATGCATTGGTCGACAACAAAGGTGTGTTGTGCTAGAATTTGGTCGCTTGGTGAATGGTAAAGAAAAGGTGGTTTGGAGTATCAAATTGGATTGATTAACATGTTAATTATTCATTTTAAAAAAAATTATAATACACTTGTTACTTTGGTTATGATATAGAGTGATTAGTAAAATTTAGGGGTACACCTTGCGATTCGAAAACAACGGGGGTAACTCATGGAAAAGCCGATAGTTGAGGGCTCGCCATAGAAAAACCCATAAAGAATTGATTAAAAGTACAACCTAAAAAGGAAAGAGAGAAGATAAACAAACTAGTGCCATAAAAGAGAGGGAAGATTACTTATGATAGGAGGGAGTATAATATTTGACTATGTTTTCAGAGGATGTGTTTAAAACTAATTATGTCGTGTTTTACCAAGTGCCGAAAGTTTTTTTTTATGTTAAATTTTTACTCCCTCCGGTTTTTTATTTTTGCCCCGTATTCCTTATTTGGCAAGTTTTTATTTTTGGCACCACTTCTTAACTTTCCTTATTTGTCATGTATATATTACCATATTATCCTTATACTTTTCTATTATTTACCCATTTTGTCATTGAATTGATTAAACTAACATTATATTCCATTCACTTTGATGACTCATTGGTGTCTAGTCACCAAATTTCATCATCATTTATCACTTTATCAATAATTTATCAAATTTTCTTAATTTATGTGCTAAACACAATGGGGCGAAAATTAAAAACCGGAGGGAGTATTAAATTATTACTTACTCCAAACTTATTATTTACTCCTGCTCTCTCTAAATAAGGCTCCTCATTTCCTTTTTAGATTGTCTCTAAATAAAAGTTCATCTATCTCATTATTCCTTTTGTCTGATTTTCGTGGTCACTATAAGTTGTGATCCCAACTATTTCCCAACTTTGAATTTACTCCACATTCTTGTCAGCCTTAATTTAATTAATGAGAAGGGAAGTCTTAATAAGAGACACGCAGAGTAATTAATAAACAATATGTTGCACTATTTTGTGAAGTATGCTATATATTTAATAGTTGTTGGTAAAGTTTAATAGATAGTGACTTTTGAGACCCACTTAAGAACAAAAAATATTGTTTGCCATTATCAGGACTAATTCTTAAAGAGCCGAGTTTGTCCTGGAATGAGGCGGCGATTATGTGTCATAGGACACCCATTTTTTGGTCCATCCATTGTTGATGCTCCAAGTGTTCAGTTTTTTTTTTATTTCGATTAATCATGTTTCTGGGGAATTGAGGAAGATTTGTGACTTCTGCTACGGAGCATGGTAGTATGTATATTTTATTTCGAACATCAAGTTTTTTTTTTTTTTTTTTAATTAAATTATGTCTGCAGGGTGCCGGTGTTCATGGATAGAGGAGATCAGCTATACCAGCCATAGAAACATTTACAGCAATGTGAAACGACAAAGCTATGTTTACTCAGCTGTTCCGGCAACTTCTGTGGCAATTTCCTCTGTAAAAGACCTTTACGAATTTATATGTTCGGGTCCACTTTTAAATAAAGTAGGCTTGACCCGGGAGAATATTGGCGAATCAATAGATAAATGGTTAACATGTGCATCTCAACTTTGTCGATTATTCCAGCTCAACGAATTTAATCTAAATGATGCTCAGAAAGTCAGAATCTTCCATTACTATATACCGGTCTTCTTGTGGTGCGAAAATCAAATCTCTCAACATGCGTCAATGTTCAAGGATGGAGAGGATCTTCCGCCTTTAATGGTAATATTATAACATTGCCTTTCCTTTTGTTGCTGCTGTGAATATGTAGATTGTGACAGCATCTGATTCATCTTGCCTTTGTCGTAAATGCGTCATATATATATTCGCCCCCGCTGTCTGAAGTAAGCCTTTTTTTGCAGATAGGATTTAGCGCCCCACAAGGTTGCGGGAAGACAACACTTGTATATGCCCTTAACTTTCTTTTCTATGAAAGTGGCAGGTAAACTGAATAATATCAGAAATTTAATTTACGATTATCTGGCAAAAATTAATAAGGATTGATGGGTGGAAGTGTGTACGTTTATCGAGCTGATGACATGAAATTGTGCTAGGAATTGTGCTACAATATCAATCGACGATTTCTATTTGACAGCTGAAGGACAGGTATATACTTTAATACACATTGAATTCTAAATCTTGCTGCAGTCTGCTGATGAAACTTCGTGCCAACTGTAGGCTAAACTAAGAGAAGCAAATCCAGGGAATAGACTCTTGGAGGTAGTGACCACCATGCACAGACTGATTTTCCAAGCGTATGAAGTTTATGAAAATGATTGTACACTTATTATGCTAATCTCGAATTTCAGTTTCGGGGAAATGCTGGTAGCCATGATCTTTCCCTTTCTGTTAAAACAATTACAGCCTTGAGCAAGCTAACTAAGGAAGGTATTATTCTACATTGCATGTCTTTGGATAGGTATATGCTGTACCTTTCTGTTTTCACTTGTCAGTCATGGAATGCGAGTGTAAGTGTTGCAAAAAATCAGTTGTTCACTCAAGTCATGTATTTATCGTTCCCCATTATGCAACACAGTTAGGTCTCAACTCTTATGTAGATTTCATTCCATCTTTGATACCATATGCTTCCACGTATCTACTCTTCATTGTTTGCTTCCTTCCATATCATAGATTTTAACTCCAGCGAAAGTTCAATTGTTTCAGGTATGAAGATGAAGATACCACGATATGATAAAGTACGTACAAAATGATATGTTACATTTGCTATTGACCTTGAAATTTGAATAATGTATGACGTTAATCAATCTATGTGCAGTCTGCATTTAATGGGAGAGGTGATAGAGCGGATCCGTCAACATGGACTGAAGTTGAAGGTCCTTTGACAGTAAGTAATTTTTGTATGTTTTGGTACTCTGATACCCGTAGCATATCAATGTATTTATTGAAAACATTTGATTAAAACAAATAGCTTAGGTGAGTCTGAAAATGAACAAAATTTACGCTTAGGAGGTTTAATGATGCATAGAAAACCTTGCTTCCCTATGATTATTTTATTGATAGGTTTAGCGGTGAACTCAACCCTTCATTAACATTGTTTACATTCATTGCAAGCCTCTAACAACCCATATTCCCCAGTTGAAAGATATCGAAGTTGATAGAATTCTTCAATTAAACCCCTGATTTAAACGTAATTTAAACCTTGATTAGAGATTATTGGCTCAATAATATTTTCCGATCTGTCAATCCAGCTTCACATTATGACTCTAGCATCAACTTTCTTGCTAGATGTTGATCTGACTTCTTCATCTGCATGATACATCCAATATGTTCCTCCAATCTCAAGGCTCCATCACTTAATGTGGTGTATGACTCTATCATAATTCACGCAGTTTACATGTACAGCTACATTACCCCAGTGCTTAATGAGTTGTTGTCAATGTGAACAAGGGAGATTGAATTTACTCAATCTTACCTTATCATCCTCTTATCTCGAAAAGATAGACTTGTTTTAAGATAAGCACTTTGAAAACTACGTCATCCACTATATACTTAGCTTCACAATAAATGGAACACTGATAGTTAAGTGAGCGGTATTATTTTATTTCATCATATTTCATTAACTCTATTAAAAAGAGGGAGCAAGCCTCTGATTTTTTGCGTAACCTCACACCCCATTATACTCCATTCAAGAAACCCAAGTGAGTTTGCGTAATTTTTTTGGGATAGAATTGGCCTTATGGTTTGGAGATTTTTACATAATTGTCATTATTCTCATAGTAGATTATAGTTATAAAATAAATAAATAATTAAGCACAATTACTCCATTTTGATTAGCAAAATAATGACTCCATTTTATTTAGCAAAAATGATTACTCCTTTTTTTTGGCAAAATAATTACTCCATTTAACCATGATCTAATTTTCATTTTTTCTTTTTGCAATTTTGATTAATTAACTTTCTTAATTCTTCCGCACATACCGTTCTTTATTAATTAATACACAACATAAGTGCGTACACACGTAATGCGATATTACGTAATATTTGTATTTTAATCAGTTATCAAAAATCGTTTCATCCATCTCCATAACATAAAACGTACATATTTTTGGGTTCATGAAAAGATAGCCACATGTTTAAACAAGATTAGAGATATTGCACGTGAAAATCAAGTTTCATCATATACACCAACATTAGAAGACGCTCGCCTTGAAATTTTTTGCTGTAAAAATAAGTTGGACATCGTAGCCCGAGCATAGTCGGGCCCCAAAACTAGTGAATTTAAAAAATGGTTAGTTCTTGGCTCCCTTGAAAATGGAAAATCTACAAGTACTTGTTTATAAAACTTTATACTTTCCATTAGTTACGCCCTACTTATTTAAATATGCTAACATTAGTCAGCTGCGATATCATTAGGCTATATTGTTTGAAGGCTGGATGCTCGGTTTCAAGCCCCTTCCAGACGAAGCAGTCATGGCTGTTGATCCACAGGTTAGCTCTGTGGCGTATCACTAGTACTTTTCTCTTCTTTTGTTAACTTTTTTATCACTCGTGTCAGTATTGATTCTCATTGATACAGTTAAAAACCGTAAACAAAAACCTACAAGCTTATTATGATGCATGGGACAAGTTTGTTAAGGCATGGATAGTCATCAAAATCAAAGACCCAAGCTGCGTGTATCAGTGGAGGCTCCAGGTTTCTCACGCTTCAATTTCTGCACTTCTTTAGTACAGTATGTTTTCTCTGAAGAGCTAAGGAAACAAGTTTTTGTGAATTTACAGGCTGAACAGGCCATGAGAGCTGATGGAAAATCAACTATGTCCGACGATGAGGTGGGATCCATTTACTCTGTATTCCGCATTATCATTCGTCTCTAGATATTGTTTAAGACGGTCTTATAAGTTTGACCAAGTTCATTAGACCCATCATCAAACGTGGAAAACTATATTAAATTGATTACATTAATGGATACGTCTCATACATGTTTTATATTCAGATGTTTGTTAGCTCACTTGTTAAAATATTTTGTGGTGGTGCTTACGAAACCCCGTCAACATCAAAATTGCTACCCTAGAAAGAAAGAAAAAACATATATCTTCTTCTATCTTCTAGAGTATGTACTAAATAGAAACCACTAAAGAAGAACTGGACACGTGTCACATTAAAAGATTTCCCACCTTAAAACAAAGACTAATGGGCTGTATTTGGGTTCCTATAAAATATGTCGAAATCAGTCCAGTAGATAAAAAGTCAGCATAATAGTAAACTTAACGGGATTTAGTTTGATATATTGCATACATATTAGATTATTCAAGTATAATTAAAAAAATTAATATAATTCGTTATATGATTAAAAATTTTATGGCCATTTCTACCCACAACTCACCTTTATA
Organism: Agrostemma githago; assembly: GCA_958450325.1. Lineage (NCBI taxonomy): Eukaryota > Viridiplantae > Streptophyta > Magnoliopsida > Caryophyllales > Caryophyllaceae > Agrostemma > Agrostemma githago. The sequence goes on along the minus strand of OY288260.1, from coordinate 28,919,980 downwards.
AGTTGTGCATTTGCATGAGGTCTGGCTAGTTTCCCTTCCTTGCTGTGTGAATATTTTCTTGTATTGAAAACCGTGGTGTATTTTTCAGGTGATGGATTTTGTTTCGCGTTACCTCCCAACGTACAAGGCTTACCTACCAACACTTTACTCCGAAGGACCGAGTGGTTCAGATAAAATATGTACCCTCGTCATTGAAATTGATGAAGGAAGGAACCCTATTCTTGCAAACTAGATTGTATTTTTGTAAATTTGTAATGCTATATTTGCTGTACAGAGACTTTTGTGTTTATATTCATTTTGAGCTTTTGCACTACAGGTGTAATACTCCATTCTGTGTACATTTATTTATTTGGGAAAAATGTCTCTTGTGTTCCATTTAAAGAAGGCAAGTCGGACGGGCCGAGCCATGCCTCGTGCCGGCCCGTCCGTGCTTCGTGCCTGGCCGGCACGGCATGGTCGTGCCTCCACTCAAAACCGTGTCGTGCCCAGCACGGGCTCCCATCCTCCTCCGCCCCCCGCCAAGGCACGGGCCCGGTCATGCTGTGTTCAGGCTGGGTGTCGTGTCCCTGCTTTAGTGTTCGTATCGGTTCTCGGGTTGTGCCTCGATTTTCTTTAAAAATAATTCCGGAAAATACGATGTGCGGTTTGCATGTGGTCCGAATATTTTGTATTGCGATTCCTATATTAATTATGGTTTAGGTGTTTACAAATAATATAATATTTATAAGTTATAGTGTTACAAGTTAAAATTAATATAAGTTATAGCGTTATAAGTTAATAATATAGAGTAATATTTAAATATAATAAGAAGTTATGACAATTATAAAAGTGAAAATCGATTATAATAACAATTAAATAATATAAGAACTAAAAATAATATAATATTTATAAGTTATAGTGTTACAAGTTAAAATTAATATAAGTTATAGTGTTATAAGTTAATAATATAGAATAATATTTAAATATAATAAGAAGTTATAACAATTATAAAAGTGAAAATCGATTATAATAACAATTAAATAATATAAGAACTAAAAAGTAAGAAATGTAAATAGGACGAAAGAAATAATTTTTATTGAATAATCATCCTAGAAATTATAAGTTACAAATACGTTCTTTGTAGTATGTATAAGAAACTAAAAAATAGTTAAAGTGGACTTGTAAAATTGTAACTAAAAAAATAATTACGTCTATGATTCGGTGCTGGTAATGGTATTATCGATGTCAATGTCACTATCTTTTGTTTCTTCGCCTTGTTTTCGATCTCTTGCATCCATCCAATCTTTGTAGCAGACACACATGCGGAGGGTTTCGGAAGAAAAAGACGTACGTTTATGATCGAACATCCTATTAGCGACACTGAAACAACGTTCAGATGCTCCAAATGAAACTTGAATGGCGAGAAAGTCCTTCGCCATTGCAGACATCATCGGAAAACCTGTTGTTTTTTCTCGCCACCGGGATAGAAGATCAACGTCTGTTATGTCTTCTTCCTCAACATTGCGGAAATAATCATATTGCAGGTACATATGACATTCCGCAAGATCTGATGTCACTGTATCTTGAGAAGATGGCCTCAGTCGAGACACGTGTGACAAGGCCTTGCCCAATCCTGTAGCCATCATCGATCGACTACTGCTAGCACCTGCAACTGATCGAGAAGTACATGTGGTGTTAGTGTTACCATAAATCCGCTTGTATTCGCCAAATAGTATACCAAAGTCGTTTCTAATCGAGGCTTTATATTCCTCAAGGTTGAAATCCATGTTCATTAATTTTTATAACATTCAACAAAGTTCATCGCATCGTCAAATTTCCACCTAGGGTCTAAAATCACTGACAACACAAAGACGAGAGGAATATCGTCCCAATATTTTAGCCATTTGGTCTCCATGGTGGGTAGAAACCCGTCGTAATCAGGTAAGTGTGGACGTCCGTCCGCACCGCCCGGCGCCCCGCGCGCGCCCGCGCGGGACAGGCCTGGTTTTCAACGTGTGGCGGCGGCCACCCACGCGGCCCCCTCCCTGCCGGGGGCCGGTCCAATCTCGCATACGGGGCGAAGTGTCGGACCTCAATTTGGATGACGAACCGGACTTGTACTAGATGGGTGTGGGGCACCCGTGTTTCCGTTTGGGAATCGATCGCATTGTGGTTGTAAATGTTTAAAGGCCGTTTTGTTTGGTAAGGCAACCTTTTAGTGAACTGAAGTTGTCTTTGATTTGTGGAGTCGCCACCGAGTCAAATTACGGGAACTCGGAAATCGTTCAAGTCAACTTTGATCCCTTGCCGGCTCAAAGCTGAGTCGCACGGGACCTAAAGATAAAGACTTGTATCCTTAAGCACTCCATGCCTGGAATGACTCTCGTTGCCAATGGTTTCGGACATCCGGAAACCTTTGATTTTTAGTACGGGGTGAGGGTACGTGTTGGGAAGTTCACAAAGAACACCCAACCCCGCCCGTACTATAGCGACCTCTACTAATCAATCGGTGGGCTGATATCCTAGTTCTTTTGTTGTGGTGGAAATACTGTAACATCCATTATTTTAACCCTATACCTTTTTTCTATGTCGGTTGTTTAAGGACAACTAAGCTTTGTCGTCAAAGTAAATGTGTTTACATTCTTTGCATGCGATTTCACGTGACAAGCAGGCCATGAAAAGATGCACGTAGGAGAGTAGAGAGTACTAGTATTATACGTATTAAGCAAATCAGTTTTAACGTGATAATACGGATATTAGTGATTCTCGTGGTATACCTTACCTGGTATTCTGCTTAAGATGCGTCGGTTCGGTATTAATAGGGATCCGTCGAACCTAGTAAGGTGAGCACCGGGACTAATACGAAACCCGACCATCACTTGTTCAGTTTTAGTTGTTTTACGTTATGAATTCCGTGTTAGGTGATTTAGCATGCGATTATAAGGTCATAAAAGCAATAAATCATACGAAAAACTGTAAATGCGAATGTAAGTAAATAACATAATGAGGAGTTGCACCCTCGGAGTGTACACTAAACGGGACTCGATGCATAGATAGTTTTGAGAACGGATCTCAGAATTACTCGGGTCTATTTAGTGTGTTTTAGTGTTTGCGGTTGATGTTGGGACGTTACGTATTTTAGTGGATGTTTGTGGGCCTAGTGCCCACATCTAGTGTTGTCGTAGTGCATAATAATAGAAAGTGCGAGTATGGAAAGTTTTGTTTAGATAACAACCTAGTGACGACTCTAGCAACAGGTGGATCCTCCTAGCTTGACCAGTGGTTCCGACAGAGCTCCGTTACCGTTTGACCTTCCCGCGGCTACTCCGGTAGAGTTTCGTTGCTAAGGACTAGTTCTGCGGCTAATCCGGCGAACCTGGGTACTAGTTTTGAGCTAGTCGATCACAGGCACCTCGGTATCGAGTAGAGTGCTCGAAGGTGAGGAGTAGCGTCAATTTCGCTTTTAGTATTATCGAAACTACGATCGAGTGGATCGTTTGCCTCGGGTGTCGGAGTCGAGCCCTTAGCGAGAGTTTAGAGGGAGAAGAGAGAGTTGAGTTGTGTGGAAATGAGGACGTGAAGGGGGGGTATTTATAGGTTTTTTCGGCCCTCGTCGCCCATACAGGCGTGTGAGCTGGGGCGCACCAGGACTCAGGCGCCTGGGCTCAGGCGTGGGGACTCTTAGGCGCGTGAGGCGGGGCGGTTGGAGTTTTGAAGATACGATTCTGATACTTTCCAAAATCGAGAGACGGGAGTGTGATACATTGCTTAGGGCTTAAGGGTTCCCGCGGCTTGACCTAGCGCCGTGGGTTTAGTGGGCCTCGGGTGTTCATCCCGAGGTTCGCTTAGCGCGGTGTTGACTCGGTTCGAGTTTCGGGGCCGACTCGGGGTCCCGGTGTCAGAATTGACTCTAATTAGTGTCTACGCGATCGTAACGACGCGACTAAGGCTGCCATTATGCTAGTTTAATTTGCCCGAGTAATTTATTTGATCAGTTCTATAGAAAAACTATCTAGAGCACCGCGAACCCGCGTCGCGTTGCAGTCCTATCGTCATCGGGTGTTTGTTGGGCACTTCTGCAGCCACCGGGTCCAAATCTTGGTGTCTACAGAAGCCCCCACTTTGACTGAGGCTTGGACAAGGCGAAAATCAAAGTATAGCCGCCCAGGTCAATCGAAGATTACGACCTGGTGGCTGTCCGGTCGGGTCGTTTTAAGTCCGTTAGACTGTGCGTTGGGGCTCGCCAGCCAAGGTTTTAGGAGTCATACCTGATGTCTTCATTTGTGGTTGCTTGCTTGGGTCCGGGCCGTTGCTTGTCGTCTTGTTCTTGATTCTTTGTGCGCACGCGCTTTGTCTTCTTCGATTTATTTAAGGTTTTGTTTAATTTTTTAAGCGCTTTTATGTGTTAGGTGTATATGTATCTATTTTTGTTTGGGATGCTTATGAACCCTCGATGACACAAAACGTTCGAGGGTGTTACTCTCCACTCGAGCGGTTGTCTTTGGGATGCTTATGACCCCTAGGACAAAGTAAAACAATATAAACTACCTGAGGGCGTTGGTCTCCACTCGGATAGCTGTCTTTCGGGATGCCTTTGACCCTTAGGACAAAAGATGTTGTTGCTGTGCCTCCGGGATCACTAAGATCCCTTGGGCAAAACTCCTCGAGGGCGTTAGTCTCCACTCGAGCATATGTCTTTCGGGATGCATCTGACCCCTAGGACAAAATCGTTGTTGCTGTGCCTTCGGGATCACTAAGATCCCTTGGGCAAAACTCCTCGAGGGCATTAGTCTCCACTCGAGCAGCTGTCTTTCGGGATGCATCTGACCCCTAGGACAAAATTGTTCTTGCTGTGCCTTCGGGATCACTAAGATCCCTTGGGCAAAACTCCTCGAGGGCGTTGGTCTTGATGCGCGGGCGTCGCGACCCGTACGATCAAACAATATTTTTAACACCGACAAACCTAACTAATGTAGTAGTGGTAGGTCGGGATCGATCCAAGGGACGGTCTAGGTAAAGTCGGTCGAGTAAAAGTCGATAAGTGTTTGGGATCTAAGGGGGGTTTGAGTAGGATTAGAACTAAACTAAGATGGTCAGTATAATAGCTAAAAAGAAGGTCAATATAGGAAAAGTGTTAGGGGAAGTCAGGGAATCGGAAACGGGACACAAAAACAAGGAATCAAGCAAACAATACACAGTTGATAAGGGATGGGTCACCTTTCGGTCTCTACACCCGACCTTACTAAGACTCGCTTTCGCGACGAAGAAGCTAGGTCACTAAGTCGGAATTACCCAAGCCCCGAGTTTCCCCATATTGACGAGGGTGAATACGAGTCAACTAAATTGATCAAGTAAAGTCGACAAGCATACAACAATTCCAAAATAGACAAATCAACCCAAGTGCATTCAATCACGAGAATCCTTAATCTACGTTGCCCAAATCCTTCCTCCCCTAACCCCTAACAAAGATCTACTCACTAATCATGGTGAACAACAAAACATTAACTAAGGAGAAAATAACTACAACATGCATAATGACTAAATATAAAGAAATTATGAAGATTAGATCTAAACTAGAGATTAGAGAGTTGAAGACAAATATACCAACTATGAAGATCTACAAGAAATAAGAAGATTGCATAAATAAAGATTGAATCTTTGATGAAGAGAATGAAGAACTTGTCACTAATTCTTCAATAAACCCCACAAATCTTCAAATAAATCTTCATGTAATAATCTTCTACAAACTTGGAGTCTAGAGAATTGTTGATAAAAACTATGTAGATCTACTACTAAATTACTATGAAACTACTAGAGTTGTAGAGAATTACTACTAGAATACTACTAGATTGTTCTACTAATGGATGGTGTAACTACACTTAATGGTGGATGGAGTGGTGTAATAGTGGATGGTGGCTTGGGCAACAAAGTAGGATAACATATATATAGTAAAGCCTTAATGGGTCTTCTTAACCTAAAGCCCAAATCTAATCCTTGCCCATTAGTGAGACTTTGTCCTTTGAGATGCAACTTTGCCCAATGAGTCTTCATGGGGTGAAACTTCACCATGCGGTTGACGACATTAGCACCACCGGGTGAAATTTCACCCGGTGAGATTTTCTTCTCGAATCGCCATTTTTGACGTTTTTCTCCATCGGGCGAAATTTTACCCGGTGGGCGAAATTTCGCCCGGTCGTTTCGCCCGGTCATCTCATAGGGTGAAATTTCACCCTATGAACTTTTTGTCCAAAATGGCAATCTGGGGAGGAACACCATCGGGCGAAATTTTGCCCGGTCAAATTCTCATTGGGTGAAATTTCGCCCTGTGACTTCAGAGGACCATAACTCTCTCGTTTGATCTCCGATTGGGGCGTGTGATATGTCTTTGGAAAGCTAAGAAAATAAGCTTTCACCTCCAACTCAGATCGCTTCGATCCGAGGTCTAGAACTCTAGATATATCCATTTGACATTCGACCTCTCCGGTGAAGATGCCCAACGGACTATACTTTTTCCTTTTTGCTCAAGGTTTCACCTCTTGGGTTTGGACTTTGGATTTTGAGTTGTGTGCTTTGCTTTTCGGACGGTTTCCCTCTCTCTCATGCTCATAAGAGCTCAGACACGCTTTTGGTCGAAAATCCTATCAAAATAGACAAAAAACTACCAAAAACACGTAAAATGCAAAAGAGAGACCCTAATGCGAGAATTACTCAAAATACGGCGATAATCGCGCTCTAATCTCGCAAAACGAAGGAAAAACGGGTCTAAATGGGAGGAAAAACGGTCCAAATTTGGCACACAACAATTCCCCCACACTAAACTGTTGCTCGTCCTCGAGCAAAGACCAAAAAAGAAATTAGCTACTACTACTAAGCTAGACTATGCTAAGCCGATACGAGGCAATTAACGGGCCCGCTCTGTCCCTTCAACTCACATTGGAATACCCATGAGGTAAGGTACTCCCATGCAAGGCAAGTTGGGGCTTGCTCAAAATGGTGGATGCGACTAAACACACAAAAACACATAACACGAAAGAATAGACGCATCCAAAACAAAAATAGAACACCGAATCCCTCATCGAGACGGCGGGGAAAGACACCGAAAACTTACTTAAAACAATCATAAACATTCCAAGATAAATCACCCATGTAAACAAGGACCAAAGCCTAATACTATGACAATCAAGCAATAAAGATGTTGATAACTTAGCCTATGTCCTCCTAATCTTCTAAAGGGGTACTACGGGGCGTATAACGGAGTGGAAAAAGTGAACCATGGATTCGTTTGACACTGTAGGTAGGTGCAGTCCCGCTCTATTTGGCTAAGCCAAGAGGGTCGTTCCAAACTCGAATTTCCTAAATTAGCCCAAACAAAAAGTGGAGTGTTTACAATTATTGGGGTGGATCGACCAATCGCCGCTATCTTCCTACCTCGGGACTCGGTCCTCTAGTAGGCACTTCACGGCGACGAATCGATCAGAGGGCTTTCCCTTTTCTTTCCTTTCATTTGAAACTCCTTTTCTTTCTCCTTTGTTTTTCTTTCTTCTTTTTCATGTTTTTGTGCCCTTTTGCTCTTGCTTTGGTTTGCCCTTTTTTTTGGCTCTTTGATGTGGTTCGAAACCAAGTTTTGAGGTTATTTTTTGTGTAAACTTATTGTGATGATGTATAGGTGGAGGAAAAATAGGTAATCGAGAACGCGCGCCATTCCCGGATAACCCACAAAAAGTGGATGAAATTTGGACTAAAGGTGCAATGGTCATTCGAGCAAGGTCACCTAGAAAACGGGATGCGGGAACCAAGGCCTAACTCCTCCATGGGTGGTCAAGGTGGTCAAATGCAAACCCCGAAGTAAACCTCTAGTAGAAAAGGTGGACTCAAAGATAAAGGATCAACAAATTCATTGCCTAAGAGTCATTCTACTAGACTAAGGTCCAAAATCTACAATGGGTTATCAACAATGGAATGTAAACTCTTGTAAAAGGTTTGTAATCGGGTTTTCGAAAAGTTTTAATCCTTGACACACTATACAAAAGCAAAAAGAACACAAGAAAAAGAAAAGGCAAATAAAAGAAAATACGAGTAAAGTCATGCACTCCGTACTCCATCGACATTCAAGCACCAAAAATCAACCACAACACCTAAAATGCTCATCTCTTCGAGAGCCTCCCAATAGCAACAACCTAACTCCTCTACGAAAGTAAAGAAGAAAGAAGGAAGGTAGTTACCAAGCGGGGTGCTTTCATAATCTCTTCAAATCGTGCTATTAAGGTGGTGGTTATCCTGTAAGAGTAGAGAATAGGACTATACAAGGGACACAAAAATATAACGAAAACGAAAAAAAGAAAAAAGGAAAAAGAAAAGGAAAATAAAAAGAAAAAGATTTTGGTTTTTCGGGATTTTTCAATTTTTATGGTTTTTGGAAAGATTTTTGAAAAACAAAAGGATAGTAGATCCCTCCCCCACACTAAAACTGTGCATTGTCCTCAATGCACAAGTAGGGGAAAAGATCGAAAAAGACGGAAAAAGAAAAATAAGAAAAATCTTTTTGGATTTTTATAATTTTTCAAATGTTTTTGGATTTTTCGAAATTTTTGAAGAAAGAAAACAAACGAAAAGAAAACGATAAAAGGATGGCGGGCCTAGGTGCAATCACATCACCTAGACCCTAGCCAAGTGACTAAGAAAATGAGAATAAAATAAAAGAAAAGAAATTAAAAGAAAGGATGGAAAATGGGCGTAGGTGTAGTCACATCACCTAGCCCGGATTAAGAAAAATTTGAGAAAATGAGAAGAATTTGGATTTTCAAAAGGTCAATGACGTAATCACATCGCCTAATGACCGGGAGCAATACCAAGGCCACTTTGGCCGCAACAATCGAACAATGGGACAACTTGCAAAGTTATGTTAGAGATACATCAATCACAATGACAATAGGATAAAAGGAATAAGAACGGAATCAACCAAAGGACATGCAATTATAGATGATTAAGGACTCACTGACCCAACCCACACACAAATACACGACACACACACACACCACCGACTCCAGGAGAGGGTCTAGTCTGAGCGATCGTCCGACGCAAATGAAGCGCTAGGAGACCCATAGAAAAATGGTATACCCTCGGAGGATGGCTCGGGAGAAAACTCCTCCGGACCGTCGCTAAGCGAGAGGGCAAAGTCGGATTCAATCTCACAAAGGTCATAGATCGTACGACCTTTGGGCAACTTATAGTGTGAATACTCCCAAACTCCCCTTCCTCCCGACTCGGTCTTGGTCAGTCGGAATTCACCGGGACCCAAGGGTAGGTCCCAATTTTGGTGAACATGGATAGTGGTTCGATGTGTGTTCGGAACTATTAAAGCTCTTCCATGGCTAATGTAGACGAGGCGCTGATGAGGTACATGAAAAATCCAAGTTGGAAAATAGGCCTCGTCAAGCCATATGAAATCGTCTAGTGGGGTGAGGTGGTCGGTCGAATAACCCAATTTGTTTGCAATTACGGTCAGGAGACCTCCACAATCTAAGGAGAGGCGTTGGGTAATAATGATACGGTGGAAGTGCAACGCCACGACAAGTGGTAGGTCTAAAGAGTTAGGGTTACCCAACAGAGAGTCACAAATCAATTGCAAGAGGAACTCGCAAGTAAGGTATTTATAGGCGAAGGCCGTGTGGCTAAGTAGTTTGCTAGTTCCGGTCCTCGACGATTACTCTTTAATATTGTCTACTATCCCTAGATTGGTCATTGTGTGGGGACAAGGCCACCTAGTGCTCTGAAAGATCTTTTCAGAGAAGGTCCGAGACAAAGAAGTATTAAGACAAGGTAAATTTATAGGCTTAGAAGACTTAGAAGATGTAGAACATTAGAAGGTTTAGAAATCGAAGCCATACCTTGCTTACGAGCGGCTCGCCTTGCTCTTGTCTCCATAATAATGGATTTGCAAGAATATTCCCAAAAACTTTAGCTTCACCTCTTCAAGCACCCAAAATAATCATCAAAGATGGGATGGAATTAAGGTATGATTGTGGTTGGGGTATGGAAGGTGGTGTTTAATGAAATTAGGAGTGATAAGGTGAAATAAGGGTGAGGTAAAGGTGATATAAATAAAGGTAATTGAGGAGGGAAATGAAAGTTTTTAAAGTAGATTGTAAATATTTGGCGTTTATGTTTTGGAGGGAAAGTTATGTGGGATAAATGTTAGGGAGGGAATTGAAAGTGTAGTGAGTAAAAAGGTGTAGGTGATCCGACCAAACTCATGTCGCCGGGTGAAATTTCACCCGGTCAAGCACCATCGGGTGAAATTTCACCCGACGGTTTTTCGTCGTGAAAATCATTTTCTGCCAACTTTCCACCGGGCGAAATTTCACCCGGTGAAAATCTCACCGGGCGAAGTTTCGCCCGGTCGAGTCTCACCGGGCGAAGTTTCGCCAGGCGGTCTTCTTTTCTTCGTTTTTCCGCCTTGCCATTTCATGGCTCTTCAATAATCACCTAGAGATTCAAATATCGACTCGACTCACATTACATAATCAATATGTCACACAAACATGCTTGTGGTCTTTAAATGAGCTCCATAACTTCTCCAAAAAGCTTGATCTTCATCCAAATAAATGCTCCATTACGAAATCCAAGTTCAACCATCTTTCTCAAGCTAACAAAGCTAAAAGAAAACACAAAGAAATATGATACATATATACAAGGTGGTTGTTGAGGATACCACCAAACCTCATCAAACGTGATACAAACTCAACCCGGGTCGCCATCATAGCGACCGATACATAGTTCACCTCCATCAAAACTTGCCCGTGGTTCGGACACACACATGATCCTTGATAATTTTTGGAGGATGGTTTCAACTTCTTGTACTAGCCGGGATACTTCGTCCCATATTTACTTTTGATTGCAAACTTTGACCTTTGCTTTATCAATGGGGTTTACACCCTCGTTGCTCGTCATTAGCTTTCCGTCTCTTGGTTCCATGTTCACCACACTTTTCGATTTCTTCTTTTTGGATTTCTTGATAGCTCCCCTACGGGAAGTTGGAAAAGTGTTGGAAGATGAACTTGTAGGCGGTTGCACGGTGGTCGAATCATTAAGCTTCTTCTTTGTTTCAACATTGTCGAGTAAATTACTCGAATTAGCTTCCTTTTCTATCACAAGGGACTCGGCATCTAGAAGGTATCCAAACATTTCATTTCCGAAGACATCACTCACTATTGGATTTTCAAACGTGATAGGTAATTTGAATTGCGCGATCTCTTCACCGACATTAAACGAAAGCTTCCCCTTTTTAACATCTATGATTGCTTCGCCGGTGGCCAAAACGGGCCTACCTAGGATTATGGGGGCCTGCTTGTTTACTTTCACGTCCATTACCACAAAGTCGGTAGGGATCGAGAGATTTTTAACTCGAACTAGCACGTCTTTAATCATACCAACCGGAGTCTTGATGGAACCGTCGGCCAGTCGAATTTTGATCGGTGTTTGCTTCATATTGTAGATATTGAGATCATTCACGATTGATAGAGGGATAATGTTCACGGCTGCTCCAAGGTCACATAGAGCATAATCGATTTCAAGATTCCCTATTGTGCAAGGTATTGAGAAACTCCCGGGATCACCCATTTTGGTGGGGATCTTGCTCGATAGGGCCGAATTACACTCTTCGGTGAGTGCAACCACAACTGTATTATCACATCGGTCGGCTATCTCGGTGAGAGGGGGAGTTACCTTATCCTTCTTTAGCAATTCGAAGAATGAGGTGGACTTGATGTCCTTCCTATTGATCGTAGCTCAAGATGGAATTGGTAAAAGTGGCACATGTGGCTTAGGAGGTGGCATGCTTTTCTCTTTTTGAATTTCCTCTATCACATTACCCTTATCTCCCTTGACGTACTTAGAAGGGTCCCTTATTTTGGGCTCGGTTACATCGGTTACACAAGGATCTTCCTCATAACAATTTGTTCTTGGTGGGTGTCTTGTTACCTTGCTAGAATGAGGGACACTTTGCTTTTCAACATGTTTCACCTTCGGTTTTCCCACTTGCTCTAGACCCATGATTTTGTGAGGTCCTACTAGTTCTTTTCCTTCATTCCATGTGGCGGTATTGGCATATGTGTGATGTTGCGGGTAATTAGGATTTTGAGGTTGTCCGGGTAGTCCTTGTGGTGGATGTACCGGAAAGGTAGGAGCTTTGGTGGCTTCTTGTGAATTCCTCGCTTTGAGTTCCTTTCTTATATCCGCAATCTCGGAAGCTAAGAATGTCATCGCCCTTATCATGAATTGAATAGGATCCTCACATGGGTCATTCCATTGACCTTGTTGGTGATCGCCATGGAAAGGTGGAGGTTGGTTATATTCGGGATTGTATCCTTGGGAATTTTGATTGGAGTTGTGATGATACCCTTGGATATAATCCCCTTGATTGAAGCTTTGAATACCTTGATTATAACCTTGAAAACCGTGGCTATTCCCTTGATTGTGAAAATTACCTTCAAGATTTTGGTAATTGTTTCCTTGATTCATGTGTTGATTATAGAATTCACCTTGGCCTTGAAAATAATTGCCTCCTTGATTGTTAAAATTTTTCTTTTGAAGAGGCAAGTAGGGAGGAGGCCTTTGAATGAAAGAACTTCGTTGATGGCGTGAATTGGATGGCCTTTCTTGTTGTGCCCCTTGATACATTGGTCCCGGATTTTGTACACCATGATTTGCATAAGAGTTGTATTGTCGCACATGGTTCCTTGTTTCGGGATTGTATGTGTTTGGAAAAGGGTCATTTTGATGCATTGGATTGATATTTTGAAACACTTGGACTTCATTGCATTCTTGATAGGACATTCCTTTATAAGGACGACAATTGTTGGACGTATGACCATAGTTTCCACAACACTCACAAGGGATTTTTGATAGTGGAGGTCGTCTTGGTGGACTTGATTGAACTTGGTTCACATCCCTTGAGTTAGAATTAGAAGTTATACCTTCAAACCTCTTGGTTGGTTCTTCCGATTTTAATTCGAGCTTTGATTCATTGTTCATGGAAGTGCTTTCCAAGGGTTGGGAATGTGAATCAAGAGGTGGCATGATGGGTTCTTGGAAGTTTCTTGGGGGTGGTGGTGAAATGGGAGGTGGAGAAGGTGGAGAAATTTTTTGTGGAGTGATAAGAGGTGATGTTGACGGGGAATTCTGTGGAGTGAAAGGTGTAAGTGGATTATTGGAAGAGGGATTTATGGTGATGAGCGATGTGAATGGATTTGGAAGGAGTGGAAGGATATGATGTATGTTTGGTGGTGTGAGGTATGAAGGTCGAATCACCTTTATTGAGTAATTTCCTTGGGATCTCATAACTTTAAATGTCATCTTTGGCTCGGGATCGAACCGAAGAAGCAATAAACTATCCCTGGGAACACACTCAAATAGAAGGTGAGTCTCCTAGCACCGAGTGGCACTAGGGTAGAGAGAAGCAAAACCAAACACAAAAAGACAAAAACTCAATCAACTAATCGCCGTCCCCGGCAACAGCGCCATTTTGATGCGCGGGCGTCGCGACCCGTACGATCAAACAATATTTTTAACACCGACAAACCTAACTAATGTAGTATTGGTAGGTCGGGATCGATCCAAGGGACGGTCTACGTAAAGTCGGTCGAGTAAAAGTTGATAAGTGTTTGGGATCTAAGGGGGGTTTGAGTAGGATTAGAACTAAACTAAGATGGTCGGTATAATAGCTAAAAAGAAGGTCAATATAGGAAAAGTGTTAGGGGAAGTCGGGGAATCGGAAACGGGACACAAAAACAAGGAATCAAGCAAACAATACACAGTTGATAAGGGATGGGTCACCTTTCGGTCTCTACACCCGACCTTACTAAGACTCGCTTTCGCGACGAAGAAGCTAGGTCACTAAGTCGGAATTACCCAAGCCCCGAGTTTCCCCATATTGACGAGGGTGAATACGAGTCAACTAAATTGATCAAGTAAAGTCGACAAGCATACAACAATTCCAAAATAGACAAATCAACCCAAGTGCATTCAATCACGAGAATCCTTAATCTACGTTGCCCAAATCCTTCCTCCCCTAACCCCTAACAAAGATCTACTCACTAATCATGGTGAACAACAAAACATTAACTAAGGAGAAAATAACTACAACATGCATAAATATAAAGAAATTATGAAGATTAGATCTAAACTAGAGATTAGAGAGTTGAAGACAAATATACCAACTATGAAGATCTACAAGAAATAAGAAGATTGCATAAATAAAGATTGAATCTTTGATGAAGAGAATGAAGAACTTGTCACTAATTCTTCAATAAACCCCACAAATCTTCAAATAAATCTTCATGTAATAATCTTCTACAAACTTGGAGTCTAGAGAATTGTTGATAAAAACTATGTAGATCTACTACTAAATTACTATGAAACTACTAGAGTTGTAGAGAATTACTACTAGAATACTACTAGATTGTTCTACTAATGGATGGTGTAACTACACTTAATGGTGGATGGAGTGGTGTAATAGTGGATGGTGGCTTGGGCAACAAAGTAGGGTAACATATATATAGTAAAGCCTTAATGGGTCTTCTTAACCTAAAGCCCAAATCTAATCCTTGCCCATTAGTGAGACTTTGTCCTTTGAGATGCAACTTTGCCCAATGAGTCTTCATGGGGTGAAACTTCACCCTTCGGTTGACGACATTAGCACCACCGGGTGAAATTTCACCCGGTGAGATTTTCTTCTCGAATCGCCATTTTTGACGTTTTTCTCCATCGGGCGAAATTTCGCCCGGTCGTTTCGCCCGGTCATCTCATAGGGTGAAATTTCACCCTATGAACTTTTTGTCCAAAATGGCAATCTGGGGAGGAACACCATCGGGCGAAATTTCGCCCGGTCAAATTCTCATCGGGTGAAATTTCGCCCTGTGACTTCAGAGGACCATAACTCTCTCGTTTGATCTCCGATTGGGGCGTGTGATATGTCTTTGGAAAGCTAAGAAAATAAGCTTTCACCTCCAACTCAGATCGCTTCGATCCAAGGTCTAGAACTCTAGATATATTCATTTGAAGTTCGACCTCTCCGGTGAAGATGCCCAACGGACTATACTTTTTCCTTTTTGCTCAAGGTTTCACCTCTTGGGTTTGGACTTTGGATTTTGAGTTGTGTGCTTTGCTTTTCGGACGGTTTCCCTCTCTCTCATGCTCATAGGAGCTCAGACACGCTTTTGGTCGAAAATCCTATCAAAATAGACAGAAAACTACCAAAAACACGTAAAATGCATAAGAGAGACTCTAATGCGAGAATTACTCAAAATACGGCGATAATCGCGCTCTAATCTCGCAAAACGAAGGAAAAAAGGGTCTAAATGGGAGGAAAAACGGTCCAAATTTTGCACACAATAGGTCTCCACTCGGATAGATGTCTTTCGGGATGCCTTTGACCCCTTGGACAAAAGATGTTGTTGCCGTGCCTCCGGGATCACTAAGATCCCTTGGGCAAAACTCCTCGAGGGCGTTAGTCTCCACTCGAGCAGCTGTCTTTGAGGATGCATCTGACCCCTAGGACAAAATCGTTGTTGTTGTGCCTTCGGGATCACTAAGATCCCTTGGGCAAAACTCCTCGAGTGCGTTAGTCTCCACTCGAGCAGTTGTCTTTCGGGATGCATCTGACCCCTAGGACAAAATTGTTGTTGCTGTGCCTTCGGGATCACTAAGATCCCTTGGGCAAAACTCCTCGAGGGCGTTAGTCTCCACTCGAGCAGCTGTCTTTCGGGATGTATCTGACCCCTAGGAAAAAATTGTTGTTGCTGTGCCTTCGGGATCACTAAGATCCCTTGGGCAAAACTCCTCGAGGGCGTTAGTCTCCACTCGAGCAGCTGTTTTTCGGGATGCATTTGACCCCTAGGACAAAATTGTTGTTGCTCTGCCTTCGGGATCACTAAGATCCCTTGGGCAAAACTCCTCGAGGGCGTTAGTCTCCACTCGAGCAGCTGTCTTTCGGGATGCATCTGACCCCTAGGAAAAAATTGTTGTTGCTGTGCCTTCGGGATCACTAAGATCCCTTGGGCAAAACTCCTCGAGGGCGTTAGTCTCCACTCGAGCAGCTGTCTTTCGGGATGCATCTGACCCCTAGGACATAATTGTTGTTGCTGTGCCTCCGGGATCACTAAGATCCCTTGGGCAAAACTCCTCGAGGGCGTTAGTCTCCACTCGAGTAGCTGTCCTTAGGGATGCCTCTGACCGCTAGGACATAATTGCTGTGCCTCCGGGATAACTCAGACCCCTCGGGCAAATTGCTGTTGCTGTGCCTCCGGGATCACTATGATCCCTTGCGCAAAACTCTTCGAGGGTGTTAGTCTCCACTCGAGTAGCTGTCCTTCGGGATGCCTCTGACCCCTAGGACAAAATTGCTGTGCCTCCAGGATAACTCAGACCCCTCGGGCAAATTGCTGTGTGTTTATTTGTTTTTAGTAAAATGCTGGTGTTGTGAGTTTGTCTTAGTTAATTTTGTTTCGCAAGCTTGTCTTATTTTGTTCAGGTTTGTTCTTGGTTTATTTTTGATCTTGGGTTTGAGTTTGCTCAGAGTTTGCTTATGTTAATCTCGGTTGTTGTGTTATTTTTTGTTACGCGTCCGGATGCAGCGTTAAGTGCTTGTTTCATTAATCGAGAGTGCATCATTGATGTTAATTAGTAGTCATCTCATTATTGTTGTTTGACTTGTCTTAGTAGGTGCGTGTGTATCGTCGTTGAGTTGCGTTTGTTTTGCTTTGTTTTAGTCTGGACTAGGCCGCTCAGGCGCGCGTCCATCAGCGCTCCAAGAGTCAGGCGCTCAGCCCCCAGCGTACCAGGACCCGAGCGCGTGAGCTGGGGCGGTCGGATTTTCGTGATCCGGGTCTGCTTAAGTAATGCTAAAATTGGGGCGCTCGTTCATTCTACCAAAAACTCGAACGCGTCGCCTTCTTCGCCCCAAGCTCGACTTCAATTTTCCTGCCGAATTTCGTTTTGATTCCGCTTTTTACGACAATGTCGACTCCGGGTTAGTGTTCTTTACTTGTTTATCGGTTTTGCTTGATTGGATTGATTATGAGTTTGTTTTGTTGAAAACCCTAGAAAATCGATTTGAGTGTTTTTTATTTGTTAAGTTTCGATGTTTGTGCTTGATTTTGTCGTTAAATTAAGATCGATTAGAGCTTGTTAAAGTAGTTATAAGCTTGATAAGGATGTTTGAGGTGTGATAACGACTCTTTTATGGAAATGTGTTTGGAAAGCTAGGGTTAAGGACCGTTTCCCGATTATCCCCGTATTTATTTTGCATAATTTTGTTCAAATAGCGTTTGTGAGGTTATGGGTAGCTCTATTGTCGATTGCTAGGGCTAGAGTGACCTATAGGACTCTCCGTGAGATTTTGTGTGTCTTAAGATGGACCAAAAGGCGTCGAAACGATGCCGGATTTTCCCGAAACCACTTCCATTGTGACCGGGATCGAAAATGCATGCTAGCGGCATTTTTGGAATTTTGATATCCTTATCCGAAATTTTGACCTTATTTTGACCTGTTTAAGCTGACTTAGCCTAACTAGGGTTATGTTTTGTTGTGTTTTGCTTTGGTTTCACAGCTAGAGGTAATACCAAGCGTCCCGAGGAAACTTCCTCGGTTGGTTCTAGTGCTAGTGCTAGTGTGGATATGGCCGGGGCGAGTTCACAGACTCCCCGAGGGATTTGTAGGAGACATAGGAGCATCTCGTCTCAGCGACGCGACCCTGTGACTGTCAATGAGGCTGAGTTTGATAGGGTGAGGAAGCGCAGGCTTCCCGAGACGGTTGCTAGGAGGGCTCATGTTCCGGTTCCGGCACCGGAGAATGAGGAGATTGTCTACGAGGATCCCGAGTGGGCTCGGGACTGGGATGGTTACCAGCTGATGTTTCATCTTGACCGTCATATTTCTAGCCATATTGTGTGAGGCTTGGTGAGTGTCCTATTCGTGCTTATTTGGTTATGACTCGGATTTTGCTATGTTATTATTTTGCTCGGGTTAGGCTAGATTTGTTTTTGTTTATCTTTGCATCGTTTGGATTTGCAGACCCTAGGTCCGATGAGGACTTTCTCGGGTTTTACTACGTGCCTTGACGTCTATCACCAGAAGTTGACTCCCACGGTAAAGGGGATTATCGAGAGGACCGCCCTAGGTCCCGTGGTTGGGCAATGGGTTAGGTTGGTGGGTCGTCAGACTAAGTGCAACCTTATGGTGATTAGGGCGATGATAGATCGCTTTCATGATACTACCTCGACCTTCTACATGTCTTTTGGGGAGATCGGGATGACCCTAGAGGACTTTGGGATGATTAGCGGTATGCCCTGGGGCCTGGATAGGATTAGGTGGGCCACCGAGGGCCCTAGTCTAGATAGTGACGAGGTGCGGGGCCTCATCAGGGACTGTCTGCCGCGTGAGGCATATAATACACCTCATGCTATAGTGTGTTCATACATCACCGACCACTTCGAGCGAGTGGCGGTGTTAGAGGGCCGGGAGGCCAACACGCCGGAGCAGGATGCTCGGCTGTGGCTGTGGTATTTCCTAGGGTCGACTCGCTTCTCGGACAAGGGCGAGAGGTTTAGTACTAGGATTTTGCCCTTCCTAGCCGACCTGACTCAGCTAGGGCGCTATTATTGGGTGACCGCGGCTTTCGCGGAGATGACTCACTGCTTGCAAGTCATGGTGAGGCCGTTGGTGATAGGGTCGGGTTCAGCCATGCCCATCGTGGGTCCGGGCCTCATACTGGAGGTTAGTTGTTTTTTTGGTCTTGTGTATTGAGTTCTACTTAGTTTTTTGGCTTGAATTGCTAAGGTTTGCTTTGGAATCCTACAGGCTTGGATTTATTCTTATTTTCCGCGGTTGGCGCCCAAGACGGTACGGGCGCACCCGAAGAGATTCCCGGCGGGAATCGAGTGGAGGCTGGCTCAGCCTAAGAGCACAATCAGCCATTATCCGGTGGAGAATGCTCTGGTTAACAAACTAGGCATTGACGATGTAAGTTTTCTCTTTGATAACTCATTTTGCTCAATAGCCCCCAAGTCTCGGGATTCATTAGGAGGTTGGTTTTGTTTGTGTAGTTTGTGGCCCGCCCCTGGGCTAATTGCGAGGGCGTGCCGGAGTATGTGGTTGCTGAGTTGAGGTCGCGGAGTTATAGGAGGATGCTTCTTCCTGCGTAGATTCGTCCAGTTTGGTACCTGGGCGAGCGGTTGGTGCGTCAGTTCCTATACGATGACTTCAGGGTGCCGGTTGATCCTCCCCGGACTATGTTCAGACCACCGACCGCCGGAGAGACCCTTGAGGACAAGGACGGAGAAGGAGGCGATACACTTTTGGTGCCTGGTGCCTCCTATCTTTCTCACATCACCCGTCGGCTGGCTTGGTACCGTCTTGTGGTCTGTTTTAATCTTGGGCTTTAATGTTTGTGTTATGGTTTCTTATTTCTTTGCCCTTTGACTTGACCAATCAGTTGTCTTTTCAGTTGGCCGATCCGGCTGACGAAATCGAGCCCCCAGATTTTCCCTTGACTCTGCTTAGGGTGGATGCGGCTGGGATACCCTTTACTGAGCCCTTCCCTCCGTGTTCTGCTGAGGAGATGGATGTCGGGATAAAGTGGTGTGACCGGGTATACCGGGTAAGTCTTGACTTTTGTTTTCGGTTTAACTTCTAAGGGTGTAGGGTCGGTTTGCCTAACTTTTGTGGTTTCTGCTTTCAGGTTTCGTCGGCATGCCATCAGAAGTTGTGGCAGGCCGCCAACTGCTTCCGGGCCTATGCCTCGAGGGTCTCCCGTGACACTTCGGGACCTCGATCGGTGAGTTTACATGGCTGATGTGATTTTCCTAGGCTGCTTGTATGTGTTATCCTAATGTTTGAGTGTATTTGCAGGATGTCTCGGATATGGTGGGACAGCTGGAGACTCGGGTGACCGAGCTCGAGGCGAAAGATGTCGAGTCGCAGAGGCTCCTGCAATCTCGGGCTGACGAGATCGCTTTCCTAAAGGAGCAGATGGCTCGGTCTCGAGGGGAGACCTCCACACAAGGTGAGGCCAGGCATCGGATCGTGAGGGAGACTGAGGCTCAGGCTCAGGCCACGGGCGCCACAGAGGAGGTTGGAGGGATTCCTGAGATAGCTACGCTAGACACGTTGTCGGGGATGGATGGTAGTGAGTCTTCTACCTTCGACTTAGAGGATCTAGGTTTGGATGACAACCTTTGCGAGGTTGTGATAGCTGTCGGTGCGGCTTCTAAGGGTCCTTCCTAGTCTCGGTTTATGTATAAATTTGTATATTTTGTATATTTATTTTAAATTCTTAGTGTTTCAATTATTTGGATTAGTCTTGTGTTATCGTTTGGGTGAATTGGTTTACCTTAGATTGACAAGTAATCACTCTTGCGTTCATTCATTTTGCGATGTGACCCGGTTTAGGGTGCGTTGGTGTTTCGTGAGAGTACGAAAATCGTGTCTTTCGGATGTTTTTGAAACGTGTTAGTTTGAGCCGGGAATCGGATCAGGTAGTTTGTCAATTAAAACATTTTGACTCGAGATGTAAAATGTTAAACGTGCTTTGACCGAATGTGTTAAGAAATGAGCGCGATTATTTTGGCATCCAGAATGGGACCAAAGTTTAAAATTCGGGCGACTTTTGAAAAAAAGTTAGACCACTTTTATACATTCGTAACATTGCCCTGCTACAGACACGACTTGACGATGACCTTTAAGAGGCTACGACACGCCTAGGTGGGGTACCTTATCCCCCTAAAAAAAGAATAAATAAAATGTCTAAGTCTTGTGCGTCCGACGGGTGAACTTGCGTCTTTAGCTCCTGCGTTGGTGTTTCGGTTTTCGGGTGGGTTCTAGTTACTTTGGGAGGTCGTTCCCGACGCAAGATGATAGCTAGGGCGATCCCGGAGGGTTCAAGTTTCTATCCTTGGGATGTTTGGGTTGAGTCATGCCTGGCATCAGGCGCTCGGGCTGAGGCAATTGAGTTCTGGGTCGTTTGGGCTTAGGCGGCCGGAGACCCGGGCGCGTGGGCCGGTGCGGTTCGGGTTATGGAAATTTTCCTTGTTTCCTAATTCTTGTGGGATTAGGGCTATATATACGGGCTTCGGGTGCATGTTCTAGACATAGTAGGATATCCGTAAGGTATAGAACCGTATCTAGGGTCAAGTCGGGTTTTGGGAAGGGGTTTAGCTACTTCAGGAGATCGTTCTTGGTGTCCGGGGTTGTCGGGTGTGAGAGAAAGGTTAAGGATTGTGGAGATAACTGTACTACAGAATGAGGAAGCTATGCGGGCTAATGTTGCTAGCACGACCGAAGACGATGTTACCGATCTTAGTGTTCGTCAGTTCATCTGCATGGGCCGAGACCGACAAGACCCATTTTGAAAATGTGAGTGAGGAGGGGAAGTGAGATTGACTGGGCTCGCTTTTGGCTAGGGGGTGGAAGCTCGCGTTAGGAGGGTCAATAATGGTGAGAGACCCAAGCAAGCACACTTGAATGACATGGGAAAGGAAGAGTTGGACCGGTAGAGGCCAACCGTTTAGTACTATGTTGTATTAATCGATATTATGTGGCATATTAGTACTAGTTTTTGTGGAGTTTAGACGCGTTGCTGATTTTCCGGGACGTCCAGATTTTGGATGTTTGATGTAAATGGCCTCGACAAAGGCTTGATTTAACTAATTTTTTTTTATTAATGAGAAGCACATTTTTTTTATATATATATATTTTTAGGCGGCTCGCAACTTGATTCTTCATTTTGCCCGGAGCGCTCTTTCGGGTCTTCACTCCGTCCTCAGCTCACCTTTTGTTTTTCTTTTTTTTTGTTTCCATTTTTTTTTTCGACGGCTCGCAACTCGTTTCTTCATTTTGCCCGGGGCGCCCTTTCGGGTTTTCACCCCGTCCTCGGCTCGTCGTTTGTGCTTCATCATTTTAACTCACTCATTTACCGGGTCGTGGGGGGGGGGGGGGAATCCCGATTTATCCATGAATCGATTAATCGACTGTTTTGTTTAATTGCTTGTTTGTACCCGGAGAAGGGTTGCCTACGTATCCGCTTTTGTACGGAATCAAACCATGTTCGTAGTTCTTTTAGATGTGAGTGATTTTGCTTTAGACTCGTTATGCCAAATATTGATTTAAAGTGAATCCTCCCTAGTTAAGGAACTAAGGCGAAGTGATTGGGTGTGACCTCTTGAAAGTAACCATTACCGAGATACCGTGTTTGGGTCAGGGTGACTGGCTTGGATGGTTTTGGATTGTGGAGCTAGGTAGTGAGTGGTTTCGATAGATCAAAATCTGGAGCTTGATTTTTGTGGAGTTAGGGCTATGGGCTACGGTTACGTGATGTGGTAGGAAAGGGGAGGCTGAGTAAAAATGACTCAGACTTCAATCGGGTGGGTTGCGAATTACATTTGATCTGATTTCCATGTCTGGCCCTAACGGTTGAGGTTATCCTATTGAGCTTGAATCCTCAAAATTCTGGACTGTCTCTTAACAAGTGTCTCGGGAAGGTCTTAAGGGTTGTACTGTAGGGAGGCTAGTATTCGGGTGCTAGTTGACTGGTCTGTTCATTTTACTCTTTATTCGAAATCGTATTTGAAATTGAATTGGATTGGGTTTTGATTTTGACCACTGAGTTCGGTCTTGATCATTGAATTGGGCCGGCTTGGCTTGGCCTTGGTTTTCCTTTTTTCTTCGACCCTTTGGCCATTTCAGACTTTTGGTTTGGCTAGCACCTATGGTGTATTGGTCGGTCATTGTTGGAGGGATGTTTATGGTGGGAAGTGGGTTTGCCTTCCGTCTTTGATTACTAGTTAAGCTAAAGGACTATCTAGATTCGTCATAGGATTCGGGAGTGCTCGTTCTAAGGGATGGTTACGTGGCTTTCTATACCGGACATGGATAGGTAAAAAGAGAACACGGGATCACGGTTCTTGTAATTCCTCGTTGTTTTGAGGTTTGATTAATTGTTATCGATAAATGGCATAATATCGAGTCCTAAGCGAGAAAGTGCGTTATTAAATCAAGCGATTGTCGAGGCGCATTATAAAGGAAGAAAGGCTTGTTTCTTTTTATTGATAGTAATAAGCGGGCTACATGCCCGGGTCATTGTTTTTGTGGAGGTGGAGGACAGGCCCCCTCGCACCTCCTGACTCGATGTAAAAAACAGAAAGTATTTGTTATACTATTAGGTCTAGGCCCTAGACGAACTAGACTCTGACTCGGACACAAATTTACTCGTCTCGCCGGATGCCCTTGGGTTGTCAGGATCTTCCTTAATATTCCGGACATTTTCCTCTATAGGGTCAAGGTGGGAGCAATGGATGGCGTCGCCGAAGATTGTGTGAATGCTAAAAGGGTTTGTGATGTTGTTTTGTTTCTCGGGTGGAGGGAAAGAGATGGTCCTATTTTCGATCATATCTTGTATGGCATGTTTGAGTCAATAGCAGGAGGGTATCGTGTCCGTTACCTTGGTGATATAGGCAATAAGCATTAGGGGTCCAATTTTTGCTTCGTTTGCTGACTGGTGGGTCCGGAGTGGGACCCAAAGGTAAAAGTAACCCTTGATCGACTAGGCACTTAAGGACTTCGGCGTAAGATGGTTTGATTGGAGTAACCTTTCTCGGCGACCTTCCTATTTTCTGGGATGTGGTCTCGTAAGGTCTTGGTGTTCTTTCCGTATCGACTTTAGGAAGCTTTGATCGGGTGGAGCATTGGGATAATCTATCCTGGGTAGGCTTTTGGGCATGGTAATCACTCGGGTTAGCGTTTGTCTCGCTTTCTGTATCTCTACTCTCAAGGAAATTGAGGCGACTATCGATGTAACGGACGGAGAAAGTCAAACGGGTTACCGAAGTATGGATGTTGTGAACCAAGTTGGTTAGGGTACTGACATCGTGGCGGATACTTTCGATGACGCTTGAATCTACCGACGTGTTGGGGAGTGATTCTAGTGGGAAAGGATTAAAAGGTCAGATCGGATCCATCGGACGACTTAGAGACTCGGGGAGTGCTCTTAACTGAGCGACGCGGAAATGAGACCCTTGACTCGCATGTGTGCGATCACTGGCTTAGGGACTCGGGTGCTTTGGACTCTTGGTGTGTTCGGCGAGACGCTTAAGGTACTTTTAGATTTCCGTGACGAGACGATTTGACACAAGCCTCGGAGGTGAGACTTAAAGAGGACTTCTCGAAATGAGACGACCCAAAATGTAAGTGTAATCCCCTAGAAAATCTAACGCAATACAGTGGCGGAAACACTGTAGAGTGGGATTAAAAACACACTGACAAACTATATCTTATTAAAAGAAATGGTAAGTCAATACAAAGGCCTCTTTTTACAAATGGGCTAAAAGCAAAATCTCCAAACGGGTTTATACAAATCTATAAATAAACACGAATGAAGGAAGAGTAGGATCCACGCTACTCGCTAGCTCACACCCAAAACCCAGCAGCAAATACCTGTCATGTTATAAACATAACAGCCACGTCAGTGGGGAGTAACTCGGACGTTCTCCCAGCCATATTATATAATATGGAAAAATAATAGTATTATTATATCAAAATAGTTAAAATGGAAAACATTGAAAGATATAATAAAAATAAGCTTTCGGAGAAAACTTAAAATATTGGAACAATAAAATCAGAACAAGTTTTCAGAGGAAAACTTCAAATATTTGTCAACCTGCAAAACAAAATGTATCGATAATAATAAAAATATTCAAAATAGCGTTATGGATATAATCAGTGTAGAAGGTCAGACTTTCACCAGGAGAATACTAAAAACTAGCTTCGACAACCTAGTTCAAACAAATTAAACTTCGGTCTCTAACTAGGCTACTCAACCATAATAGGACGGCGACTTATAAATGCGTGGCCCTAGTTTAAGACAATGCACACCCCTCCTGGGATTACCTGTCACCCAGTTCAACTTATGACGGCGACTTACTGCGAGGCCTAAGCTTAAGGTCAAAATGTACATAACTCCCGGGATACCTGTCACCCGGTTCAACAACCAATGTACCGATTCCTGATACACTAGCCTTATAGTTGATGGCAAAACCGTAAACCCCAGATTATATTACTCTAACCCCACACTTGACTTTATTCCATAACTCCAAAACAGCCATTATCGATATTCAAAATAAATATAATCATTATGAGGATAAAAGGAATAAACATTTTATATAGAAAGTTTCCCTTTCTATAAATAGTAACTTACTTAAAATAGAAATTTCGTTATAAAAAAAAATACGTAAGTTATTAAAATGAGTGAAATGAATAAAAATAGCATTTCTAACGAAATTAACATTTTATTATTATCGTCGTTATCGTAACTTTATTATATTTCTAAATTCGTTACTCAAAACATAAAGAAAATATAATAAATCAATATAGAGGATTATAATTCGTTACTCAAAACATAAAGAAAATATAATAAGTCAATATAGGGTGTTATATAAATAATTAGGAAATCGAGTTAAAACTATAGATTTTAGAAAAGAGATGTTTTAAGAAAAACGATATCAAAATTAATTGAATCAACGAGTTTTATAAATAAAATGAAAGTTACAAAGACTTCAAATTATTTTTAATAAATAGCTTTTATTAATAAATAACACGGATTTTAATAAAAATAGTCAATCGGAAATAATTAGTGAAAATAGTCTCGATTAAAAATATATTTAAAACTAAATCGACTATTTTCTCATTTATTAGTATAAATCGTAAAACGTTAATTAATTTATTAAACAAGTGTACAAATCTCGATTATAATATAAAATACGGTTTTGAGTTAAAATTATAGATTAACAAAATATGAAGGAAATAGAAATCGATATTATTTAGTTACTAATGTCACGATAACCAACAAAATATTATAACGATCAAAAATAATTAAATTACTAATGATTTATAAAATGATACCGAAAACTTGTAAAATATTTATAAATACGATTTAAAAGAATATAATTAGCAATAATATATAGCTAAAATTAGAAAACCGAAGTTAAAATATTTACTACATACTACTACTCAAACATACGATATAAAATCGAGTAGCGTCCTAAAGTTACCTTGAGTTGATCGTCAATATATTTGCCCTTCGAACTGAGCTCCGACCCTTGATACTTCTACAAAACTACTTCAAAATTGCCTCGAGACGGGACGACTAGGGCAGTAACAGCAACCTCAAAAACGACGAGCAACAGCGAACGACGAGCAGTACATAACTGTGGAGCGAAATCCGAAGATAAAGATAAGGGAAAGAGGGAGGAGAGAACGAGGAAAAGGAGGGAACACGAAGGAAGCAAAACAATAGCAATAACATCAACGAAAGAGGAGAAAAATGACAAGAGAAGTAGACATGAACAGCAGGCCGAAGAAGCACGAAAATACGATCAAGGACAAAGCATCGATAAATGGCAGCGGCACAAACAACAAGAGCAATGTACGTCCATTAACAGTACACAGTGACAAACAAACGAGCGAAAACGGAAGAGGAATAAGAAAAGAAGAGTCGGAAGTAGGATAAGAAGAATAGCAGGAGAGCGAAAAAACAAACGATACTCGATAGAGTGACCAGCAGTAGTACGTACAACAGCAGCAACAAATGTACAGGAAGAAGAACGAAAAAGAGGAAGAAGAAGAAGAAGAAAAAGTAACGAAACGGAGCAGCACTAACTCGCAGCAACAGCACAGTAAGAGTCTCGACGAAAGGACAACAACAGAACAACAATCGCGAATATCAATAATCAATAATTGAGTATCAACATACGGACACAATAACTGAAGTATCAAAGGGGACTGAAATAGAAGAGAAGAAAGAGAGGAAGCAGCTGATGCATCAGGACAAACAGAATAGAATGAGAAAGTGATAAGGACGAATTACCTTCGATGAGTCCGGATCGAAGAACGGCAGCCCAACAACGGCGTACAGCGCACGAAACAGCAGCAATAGTATTCGAACTTCGGGCATGAAAACAACCGCTAAAATTGAACCCGGACAGCAGTAGCAATACCGTAACATCAGCAACAGTAGCGAATTGCAACAATAGCAGTAATCACGCGCATAAGGACTAGAAAACAGAGGAAAAACAGGGGTAGCTACAGCAGAAACGAAGAGGAAACTGAAGGAACGAAGAAGAAGAAAATAAAGGAAAACGAATGGGAAAAAGAAGGGGATGACGAAGATAACAAAGGGGGTTGACAAGGGTGAAAGGGGAGATGAATTAAATAAATGGGAAGAACTTGACCTGGGGGTGATGAAGCGGTGGATATAACATTAAAAGAAAGAAAGAGGGAAGATATACGTTAAACACATGACAAATCAAAATGGGAAAAGGGGAATGTAAGCAAGTGGGTTAAAAACGGGTTGATTAAAAGAATCGGGTAGGAGACAAATTCCGTAATGATAAGTGGACTGACCCATGAACTGAAATAAAACGAGTTAATAAAATCAATAAAATAATCGGGCCGTCAAATAAAATTAGTAAATAAATTATTCGGAACGAAATCGAAGTTGATAGAAATAAATAATTAGACGATCAAATAGTATTTCCCGATAAATAATAAATCTTCGATAAAGTGAATTAAATTGATTTCTCGAGGAAAGGAAATAAATGTTTTGACGAAATTTAAAATAAATGAAATTCAAGCCGAAAATAGAAATTCGAGCTTAAATATAAATAAAAATAGGAGAATTTAGAATTTAAATAGTCGAAATAGACTTTCGATAAGAATTAAATTAAATGTATAAATGAATCAAAATAGAAATAAAATATGTTTAAAATATAAGAAGAGTTTCCGAGTCAAAAAGAATTTTAGGTGTTTGAATCGATTAAACGATAAATTCGTTTTATAATAATTTTAAGAATTACGAGTTAAATCGTAAAAATAAAAATACGAACATAATTTATAAAATCAGGGGTGTTACAGTAAGACCTCGAGTAGAGGCGCTCCTAGTGGCTAACACGGACAGTTAAACACACGGTTGTACGACGTAAGGAATTGATCGCGATCCCGGCTCAGGATCAAAGAATTTTGATATATTTTTGAAAGCGACCGATACTCGTGGAGGAAAGTCAATTTTTTTTTTGCTTTTTTTTTTGAAAAGTGATTTTGCGAAATTATGGTAACGATGGTGCGGTATCATCGTTAGTGATACAAAATGTGCGTTGCTATGTGTGTGTCGGGAACCCGACGATAGCAAAAGTGTAAAAGAAGTTTTTTTTGAAAAGGCCACGGTTCTTTAAGTGAACCGGTTTTGAAAGTGGTAACGTGATGCTTTTATCGAGACTACTATTAGTTAGTTAGTTCGATACTTGTAGCGGGTGTGTAGTGTTTTTTTTAAAGGTGTGAAACTAAACTCTTGTTTAAAAAAACTTGGGTGGTGAATAGTGTTTTTAAAAAAAAAGTTGTTTTTTCTTTTAAAACGAGTGAACCATGTTTGTTGGTTGTAATAATAATTGACATGGATGGTGGTGCGTTGTGAAAGAGTTTTGAGAATGTAACCGTTTTGGGCTCCTTGACTTCATTGATTGAAGCTTCGATTGTGTTAACGGTATGTGTGAAAAAAAAACATTTGATTTTTCGAAAACAAAACCGTTTCGTGTACCTTGATCCCATTAATTGGGGTCTCGGTAATGTTAACGGTATTTGTAAAAACTTTTTTTTTTTTGAAAATACAATGTAACCGTTTGGTGTGCCTTGACCCCATTAATTGGGTGTTTCGGTAATATTAACGG
Source organism: Agrostemma githago (assembly GCA_958450325.1). Classification (NCBI taxonomy): domain Eukaryota; kingdom Viridiplantae; phylum Streptophyta; class Magnoliopsida; order Caryophyllales; family Caryophyllaceae; genus Agrostemma; species Agrostemma githago. The sequence goes on along the minus strand of OY288260.1, from coordinate 28,891,235 downwards.
TATTTGTCGTTTGAGGGGTTTTATTTTAGTCGTGTGACGATGTTTGAAAATGTACTTTGTTTGAAAATATCGAGTGTAAAATTGGCCATGACGATGGCATTTGAAAATGTTTTTTTTTCTTTTCCAGAAATCATGACTTGACCGGAGTATCGGTGTTTCAGAAATCGTTTTGAAAAGATGAGATATTTTCGAAAACGGAATTGGGTGTGGTTGAATATGTTGGCGTGGTTGAATCCGGATTTTAGTGTTTTATTTGGGTTGGATTGTTCAAACACGCTACACATAACTAGGAATGCGTACACTCATGTAGGATGCAGACTCGGGTAGGTTTAGGGTAGGCTACCGCCCACGAATAGTCTTTACTTAGGTACTAACAATGGTCTTGGGAGACAAGTGTCATACAGTCTGTTCGGAACTATCCGCTTATTAATCCCGCGGTTACGAGTTAGGCGGCCGGAGCGTCAATCGAGGATCTCTCCGCGTGTCCCTAGAGAACTTACCGCGAAGAGGTCGATTGGTCCTGGTATCGGTAAGGGTGGGCTTTTTAGGGCCAAAACCTGTAGTGACCACAACTAAGAACTTAGACATGAGCTTCACCGACCTCGTTCAAGTTACACCACCACTGGAAACTTGTTTCCAAATCCCCGGCGGAGTCGCCAAACTGTGGACGTCCGTCCGCACCGACCGGTGCTCCGCGCGGGATAGGCCCGTTTTTCAACGTGTTGCGGCGGCCACCCACGCGGCCCCCTCCCTGCTGGGGGCCGGTCCGATCTCGCATACGGGGCGGAGTGTGGGACCTCGATTTGGATGACGATCCGGACTTGTACTAGACGGGTGTGGGGCAGCCGTGTTTCCGTTTGGGAATCGATCGAGTCGTGGATGTAAATGTTTAAAGGCCGTTTTGTTTGGTAAGGCAACCTTTTAGTGAACTGAAGTTGTCGTTGATTTGTGGAGTCACCACCGAGTCAAATTATGGGGACTCGGAAACCGTTCAATTCAACTTTGATCCCTTGCCGGCTCAAAGCTGAGCTGCACGGGACCTAAAGATAAAGACTTGTACCCTTAAGCACTCCATGCTTGGAATGACTCTCGTTGCCAATGGTTTCGGACATCCGGAAACCTTTGATTCGGAGTAAGTGGTGAGGGTACGTATTGGGAAGTTCACAAAGAACACCCAACCCCGTCCGCACTATAACGGCCTCTACTAATCAATCGATGGGATGATATCCTAGTTCTTTTGTTGTGGTGGAAATACTGTAACATCCATTATTTTAACCCTATACCTTTTGCTATGTCGGTTGTTTAAGGACAAGTAAGCTTTGTCGTCAAAGTAAATGTGTTTACATTCTTTGCATGCGATTTCACGTGACAAGCAGACCATGAAAAGATGCACGTAGAAGAGTAGAGAGTACTAGTATTATACGTATTAAGCAAATCAGTTTTAATGTGATAATACGGATATTAGTGATTCTCGTGCATGGTATACCTTACCTGGTATTCTGCTTAAGATGCGTTGGTTCGGTATTAATACGGATGCGTCGAACCTAGTAAGGTGAGCACCGGGACTAATACGGAACCCGACCATCACTTGTTCAGTTTTAGTTGTTTTACGTTTTGAATTCCGTGTTAGGTGATTTAGCATGCGATTATAAGGTCATAAAACCAATAAATCATACGAAAAACTGTAAATGCGAATGTAAGTAAATCACATAATGAGGAGTTGCACCCTCGGAGTGTACACCAAACGGGACTCGATGCATAGATAGTTTTGAGAACGGATCTCGGAATTACTCGGGTCTAGTTTAGTGTGTTTAAGTGTTTGCGGTCGAAGTTGGGACGTTACGTATTTTAGTGGATGTTTGCGGGCCTAGTGCCCACATCTAGTGTTGTCGTAGTGCATAATAATAGAAAGTGCGAGTATGGAAAGTTTTGTTTAGATGACAACCTAGTGACGACTCTATCAACAGGCGGATCCTCCTAGCTAGATCAGTGGTTCCGGCAGAGCTCCGTTACCGTTTGACTTTCCCGCGGCTACTCCTGCAGAGTTTCGTTGCTAAGGACTAGTTCTGCGGCTAATCCGGCAGAACTTGATCTCGGAATTACTCGGGTCTAGTTTAGTGTGTTTAAGTGTTTGCGGTCGAAGTTGGGACGTTACGTATTATAGTGGATGTTTGCGGGCCTAGTGCCCACATCTAGTGCGGCAGAACTTGATCTCAGAATTACTCGGGTCTAGTTTAGTGTGTTTAAGTGTTTGCGGTCGAAGTTGGGACGTTACGTATTGGGTACTAGTTTTGAGCTAGTCGATCACAGGCACCTCGGTATTGAGTGGAGTGCTCGAAGGTGAGGAGTAGCGTCGATTTCACTTTTAGTATTATCGGAACTACGATCGAGTGGATCGTTTGCATTGGGTGTCGGAGTGCGAGCCCTTAGCGAGAGTTTAGAGGGAGAATATAGAGTTGAGTTGTGTGGAAATGAGGACGTGAAGGGGGGTATTTATAGGTTTTTTCGGTCCTCGTTGCCCATATAGGCGCGTGAGCTGGGGCGCACCAGGACTCAGGCGCCTGGGCTCAGGCGTGGGGACTCTTGGGCACATGAGGCGGGGCGGTTGGAGTTTTGAAGATACGATTTTGATACTTTCCAAAACCGAGAGACGGGAGTGTGATACATTGCTTAGGGCTTAAGGGTTCCCGCGGCTTGACCTAGCGCCGTGGGTTTAGTGGACCTCGGGTGTTCATCCCGAGGTTCGCTTAGCGCGGTGTTGACTCGGTTCGAGTTTCGGGGCCGACTCGGGGTCCCGGTGTCAGAATTGACTCTAATTAGTGTCTACGCGATCGTAACGACGCGACTAAGGCTGCCATCATGCTAGTTTAATTTGCCCGAGTAATTTATTTGATCCGTTCTATAGAAAAACTATCTAGAGCACCGCGAACCCGCGTCGCGTTGCAGTTCTATCGTTATCGGGTGTTTGTTGGGCACTTCTGCAGCCACCAGGTCCAAATCTGGATGTCTACAGTAAGCCTCGATATTTTTGGAAAATAAAGGCAATATTAATAACGTTAGCGATGAAAAAAGGGGTCGTAAGCATATATACATGAGAAAATTCATTTGTCGCCTCCTCAAAGGCGCACAACAAGTCATTATATATTTCTATTTTGTCTCAATCATCGTCAAATAATGGTTGATTTGGAAAACGAGAGTCCACAAAGTAGTTAACGGATCCTGATACTCTAAACAAGCCTTCAAGATTGTGTACACTGAATTCCACCTCGTGTTGTTTTCTTGGGAGAATTTTCTGTATCTAATTTTATTTAATTTACAAAAATTACGCTAGTCTTAGTGCATTAAGTGACACGTGTTCAAGTGCATAACTACTGATTTAAACTTGGCGCGATAGTGTCTTAGACCCACTAGACCGTCCTTAACAAATAAGTTTAAAATGTGACAGCACATCGAACATGTAACAATTTACCATCTAAAAAAATATTTTGTAAACTAGTCTTCAGCATGTTAGCGCAAGAAGTCATAGACGTTGCATTATCAAAAGTAACCGACAAAATTTTATCTCTAATTTCATAATCGCATATCGCTCCCACAATACTGTCGTGGATATTATTAGCGGTATGCTGACTTTCTAATCTAGCTAATTCAATTATTCTTTTATAAAACTCAACCTTCATCTATCTAGCTAGTGAACTTTTAAACATAACCAGAGTCCCAGTCATCGGACGTTAATGATATTCTAGATTTCGTTATTTTTGAAGATTTCTATCACTACAAAAAAGCAGGTCGAATTGCGGCGGACAAATCCACCGCAAATTGCTATTTGCGTCGGACATACCGACATACAGAGTCCGGCGCTATTATTCGTCGCAAATGGTTCAGGGTGTGGCGGACATTCTGATGCACGTGTATTTACGTTGGATAGTCTGACGTCCAAGTAGGCAGTCAAGACCCGAGTCAAAGTAGTTGTGCGTCGAACTATCCGTCGCCATTACGAATTTTTGCGTCGGATTAAGTGTCGCGGGGCTAGACGCAGCTGACAGTCAGCGACGCATATTGCGACAGATAGTCCGTCACACGGAGCGTAAATTTGCGATGGAGTTTTTCCCTCAGTGACGGACATTCCGACGTAGTTCAAGCTGGATTTTTCTAGGAGCTGCCTATTTCACTACTTCCCCAAATACGCTTAAACAAACACAGCAACGTCGGATATCATCACACAAACAAACAAACCAGCAACATTACAAAAGCACATCCCTTGCAAGACAACGTACAACATACTCTGCATCCCATAGAAGACAAACAACGTGATTTTAAGAGAAAATAAAATTATATTACAAGACGAGAGTAATTTGTTTTAGAAGTTGGATTAGGGAGTTAAGATTATATTACAATAAGAGAGTAATTTGTTCGGTTTAGTAGTTGGATGAGTAAGGAGTTAAGATTTTCAAGACAACATAAATCTACCTATGACAATGGCTCAACAGTTCTAGAGCCGAACCCATGACCGTCATTAGCATTGTCGTCCCGACGCTGTGAATGCTGCCCCATGTTACAGCCTTCATCTGACCTGGCCAACCTCTACTGCAGCAGCTTCTTGGTCAGATGGTTGGTCTTCACAAACTGCTATGTGGTGAGAGTAGGCATTTACGGATCCTCCTCGACGGCAGCACTGCTCTTGCCGGTGCAGGGGCGGAACAACTCCCTAGCTAGGTTGCATGTTCCGTAAACCCGTTTCTTGGCGTCGTACCCGCCTGTGGCCTCGTGGTACAGTTGAGCCTCATCAACTTCCTCTGGATTTGATGCTAACGCCGCCTCCTTCGCTTTGTCATACTTCCCCTACAATAAGAAAAAATATTATTAGGGAAACAACAAAGTTCCGAAATGTACTTAGATAAGAACCGTAACGCACTAATACAATTATATGGTAAGAGGACTCACATGCACCACCTCCGCTCTCGGTTAAATCTAGGTTCCCTTCTTGGTCTTCTTAGTTTTTTCCAACACCTAGATTGGGGTAGCGTCCGGCCCCTTAGAAAAATAAAACGTCTTTAGTTGAGTTTATTAATTTATTCGAAACAAATGACCATTTAATTATTGAATTTTAAAAGACATACCATCGCTCCGTAAGTGGCCACTGCGCTCTTACTCCGAAGGCAGCTCGCCGGTTTTGCGATACCGTCCTTATTTCCGCATCGACGGTTCACTTTCTTCACTTCCGACTTCTTCTTGAATTCTGGTTCTGTTCTCCTCCTCTGTAACTTAGTCCACTTACCCACCGATATCCACAGAGGCCTGTTGTTTGCTTTCAAGGCATTGTAGAAGATATCAGACATGTGTTTTTTGGTCCTCTTCTCGTAATGAGTCCGTAGATCATATCCGGCTTCAGTCATGACTTTGTCCTGACACAGAGAAATCATTTAGTTAGAAATTACAAAGTAAATAGTAAAAACCGTAGATTTGGGAGTTGGATTTACACTTAACCTCAAAGTGGGTGTACATAGCGTCCCTGTCCCGTTGGGGTGCCTCAGTCCAACTTCTGTAGGTGCCGGTGGCGGCCATGTAAGTGCCAATCTGAACCGAGTGTGACTAGAATCTAGTCCAATGCATGCGAGTATCTAAATGCACTATCTAGATTTCACCCTATCTTGAAGATACGTGGGAAATCCTATAATCTTCATAAAGTCATAAAGGTAGTAAGCAAATAAAAGAATCCTCAAGATATGGTTGATATATTATGGGAATCTCGTCCAAATCGCAATAAAATCAATGGGGATGTCGTAATCTCCATAAAGAATAAGATCAAGTAGATTATTGCCTCAAATGTATTGATGTCGTGATCTCAAGGAGATGGAAGGAAATCAAGCATCTTGTATTTTTGGCAAGGATATACTTAGGTGATACTAGTAGATTATTTTGTAGTATTTATTTCCATGTTATATTAGATATTGTAAATTAGAAAATCACTCGAGATATCGAGCTGATCTTCACATGTAGGCTATATAAGCAGTGTCACTTCAACGAATAAAGGAGAGAAGAATATCAATTATGAAATGAAAAAAAAAACGGTTGCATTTTGATCTTGTGATCATGGTGTTTACTAAATTCGACAAGGTACTTCGAATTGGCGATAAAAGATTGGGCTCCAATCTCTTTCGTGATTTGTTCCGGGTTCAAGGTCGAACTACGGGCTAAATATCCCTTTATATTTATCGTAATACAAAAACAAGTTTTCATTGGAGCTTCCGCAATTTTTATTTCGCATCACAACCACTGAATCGCGTAAGGCGTCCGAAATTGGCTTATCCTCCCACTTTTATTAACAATGTCACAATTAAGCAAATGTATATCTTAAAGTTGTATACTATAATTCATTTACCAAAATCACTTACCATACTCCTCCGGAAAGCCGTGACAAGTATATCTTCTGCGATCCGCCTGCACCTACGTGTTCCTGTTCGACCTCCATCTCTTCGTTAATGTCCTCTACCCGTTCCTGGTTACCTGCCATTACAAGTGTTCTACGAGAAACAAAAGGACAAGTAGTGTAAATTGTCTGCAACTGGAATTCGTACATTAAAATTAAATTGAATAATTCCATGGTTACATAAATTGTTTGAAACTACAAAGAATACAAAATGTACTACGTAACTAATCATCATTAGTATCATCTTCTCCATTTGTGTCCTCCTCAATGAAGCCCTCGTCCTCATTGTCGTCGTAATCTGAGTTAATATCAACCTCTTTCCAGCCCGCTTCTTCAGCGACAACCTCTTCCTTAACATCTCCTTCAGGGGCAATCCAATCCTCAAATTCCGAGTCCTCATCGTCGACACCAACGATCACTCCTGGTTCTTCTTCACCGACATTAGTGTCTTCAATCACAACACAAGATGAGATTGGTTGACTATTAGTAGCTACGTCTCCTGGTACACAATTTATTTGTTGATTGGAGTTCAACCATTGACCTCGCTTTGATCTTAAACACCGCCAACCGGTTCGTACCATTTTTCCCATATGGGTAAGGGGCGTAACATACATGATCCACTTGGTATGTAAGCACAAAAGGAATGTGACCTTTCAATTTTTTTTGACCGATCAACATCTAATAGTTTGTATAACTTATAAACATTGACGGCAACTGCGAAGTTGTCAACCTGTAGACACCCGCATTTTGCTTGCTAGTGTCTATAGCGGTTTCCAAAAAACACCCGATGATGATCGGACGTAAACATGACTTAATACGCTCGATTTTGGACTCGGAATCAATAGTATTTGGCACAAGATTTTAGCGGAGTAAAAATCTCACCGAACCAACCTCAAAATCCAGACCCAGTGGGTCATTTCCAATCAAACAAGACTAATTTGGGTTAAAACTGGCACCAAGGGCAAAACCGTTTTTTAGCGACCGGGTCAAACCCCGGTCAAAGACATTTCCGAGTCAGTCACGCAGCTTCGAGAGTTTGACTCGAGGTCAAAGACTACATAAAAAACAGCTACAAGGAGATTAAACAACTTCGTTAGAGATAAAACTTTATCTCTAGAGAGATCTCCTACCCGACCCAGACCCACTCGATCGAGTGGACCAGCCCACCCGGTCGAGTAGGCTCATAAAACCCACGGGAACCGGTGTCAGACCGGACACTCGATCGAGTGCCATACACCACTCGGTCGAGTGCCCCTTTTTCTATCCAAAAACGGAATTTCTTCCTATCCAAAACCGGGTGTTTCCTTCCATCCAAAACCAGATTTTCCTATCCAAAGCCGGTATTTCTTTTTATCCAAAACCGGCTTTTTCCTATCCAAAGCCGGGGTATTTCTCCATAAATACCCCACCCCCTCAACATAATTGAGGAGGACAGCCCGACAATAACCTCCACGACTTTACAACCTTACACAATTCATACCCCATAATTTCAACAATCCTAGGCAGATTATACACACATCCAATCCCGATCTTTCCTTTAGAAATCCTTTAGGAAACCCGAGAGCAAAACTCGTCAAATCCCCTCCCTAACCATACACACCATAACTCATCCTATATTCTCGATACTCCCGCGCCTTCGCCGCTACTACGAGTCCATTTCCGAGATAATTAAGCATGTAGGTTGAGGGTGTTACAAATCCCGTTTTCTCTCTTTGCTTCTCCTCTTTCTCGTCTTTCTCGTTCTCTTTCGTCTTTTTTTTCCGTCTTTTTCGTTATCATCGTAATTAGACAATAAACATCATGCTTATATCAATTTTCTTAAACATATTCTATTTTTTTTCTTTTAAGATTAGAACGAACCCTTTGATGCCGAATTAATCGTCACGCGATTTAAAAGGATCAATCCCGACATTATAACGCTGAGGGATTAATTTCGTTCTTGTCAAATTCAAATTGATTTTATAACACTTTTTATAAAAATCCCGATATCGGTCTCGTAATTATAAAATACATATTACGAGCATCGAAAACCGAGTTGAATACAAATTATGTCATATTTTTATTTGGCTCGGTTGGCTATCAATTTCAAAATCAATAAAAATCGGATTCATCATCATCCGAGCTCGAGTAATCCCTCGAACAGGGGGCACTCGATCGAGTGCCATGGGCCACTCGATCGAGTGGCACCCCAAAAATTGGGCAGAAAGTTTTTCGAGGGACACTCGACCGAGTCCCTCTTATGACTCGGCCGAGTGGCCCCGGTTACGCCTAAAATAACTAGCCTTCTACACCCTACAAGTCTCGGCAAATCTTTTTTAATGACTTCGGTCGTCACGTGCTAAGTCCATCACGTGTTCATCTTTTCAAAACCATGCATCGTATCATATTTACATCATCTAATTTGTTTACGCTCCGTTATTATCGCAATTGTTGCATATTGTCCTTTGTTGTATTGTATTTCCGGGTGGTATGCCGCTCGCATGTTGTAATCTACTTTCGTACTTTTATTTCGTTGTTTGTTTTATTGTACTAAAACGAACCTCGCATGCTAAATAACTTTGACGTTAGTTTAGATGCATTAAACGACGTAGTTAAACATAATTCACATGTTTAGTTTAAAAATATTGTTTGCATATCATTCAACCGTCAAACTAACGCGCATACACGAAAAACGAACGATATCTAAGTAGAGGCCGCTAGTGCGGGCGGGGTTGGGTGTTCTTTGTGAACTTTCCAACACGTACCCTCACCCCTTACTAAGAACCATGGTTTCCGGATGTCCGAAACCGTTGGCATACGAGAGTCATTCAATACACGGTAACCGATAATGTCGGTATCAGTATCGTAATGCAAAGGGACGAACCCCATAAACTCTAAAATTGGAATGGGTCGTACTTTGTGCACGACCCCCCACGATATAGAGTGGATTCGAACAGGCCCGAACTCCCACAAAGTTCGGTGGCGACTCCATTTAGATTTAAATTTCAATATGAGATCCATCTCACATGAGATTCATTCGCCGCCCCAAGCCCGCGCGTGGCCGCGTCGGGGTGGACCTATGTCATGTCCACACAACCCAATCACATTTGAATAATATGGCCTTATAACAAGTGTCGCTGTCAAAGTAGTTCAGCTCTATCACCTCATCTAGGGTCCCATAGTAATCAGACCCATCAATAGAACTCACGCAGACGCCATTACTTATTATTGACTTCTGAACAGCGACAGTCTCCTTGAAAACTCGAAACTTGTACCCATTAACTGAATATTGTTTCCAAGTCCTCACTCGTGAGGAAGGGCCAGGCACTAGAGTTTTGACGAGGGGATCTACCAACGCTTCATCCTTACATATTAATAGAACAAAGTAATACAAATAAATATTAATGGAAAAAATGTGAGTCTTTTGATACAGGTAAAAGAAAATTCACCGTACTTGATCTCGCAGCCAAATGCAGAACAATGACTCATACTTGCTCCATACGGCGTTACTTGTGTTTACTTCTGCGTGTTCCCTCATAATGTGCGCCTCGAATTTACTGAATTAGTATCGAGTTTTAGTTATATAGCATTATTATTGAGAAATAGAATTAAAACAACTTGAGGGACTGTCAATCACTTACTCCTCGTAAGGCTTGATGATATCTCCACAGTTTCTAACAACGTAGGTGTGCAATTGATTGTACTCAAGCTCAGTTAGCCATCTCTCCCTGCATTTACCTGTGGTACTGCCCAGGTCATTCTGAAAAGGTGCTAGATTCTTATTACTTTCTTGATTTTCAGACGCAGCTACATCAAGATCCTTAGTTTTAGTGTCGATATGATCCTCAAAGTAGAAGGTGAAGAAGTTTGACGTCTCCTCTAACAAGTACGCATTGCATATTGATCCTTCAACCCTGGGTTTATTCCCAATTTTTTTTCTTCAAATGATTAAGGAACCTGCAAAACAATATGAGTTCAGGTAATTATGTCTACTATTTAAGTTTGCTAATTCATGAGGATTCTGATTGTACCTCTCAAATGGGTACATCCAACGATATTGAACGGGACCCCAGCCTTTGCTTCATAAGGCAGGTGCACTGGTAAATGTTTAATTGAATTGAAGAATGACGGAGGAAATATTCTCTCCAACTTGCAAATGATTTCAGCGATGTTATTTTCCAGACGGTTCATGGAGTCCACCGAAATGGTATACGAACACAAGTCGCGGAAAAACTGGTTAATCTCCGTAATTGTATTCCATGTGTTGGTAAGGACAAGCTCCTTTAATGTTATTGGCAACAACCGCTCCATGAACACATGACAGTCTTGACCTTTCATGCCATGCAATATCATATTGGAGTGGTCTACACGCCAAGACAAGTCGGATACATAATCATCCGGAAACTTCAAACCAGATACCCAGTCATATAAAGCCTTCTTCTTCGACTTATCTAGAATGAGGTCCAATGATTTAGGTCGACTAAAACACAGTTGTTTGACGTCATCTTTGCCTTTGGGCCCAAAGGATGTCTTGTTAGGTACATCCATGATAGTGTTTATAAGCTGCTCAAAAAAACTCTTCTCAATGTGCATGACATCGAGATTATGTCTAATTAGCAATGTTTTCCAGTATGGAAGTTCCCAAAATATACTTTGCTTCCACCAACCCTCTTTCTTATCTTTCAGTTTCTTCAACTCGTGAGGGCTAGCGTTCACGATTGTAGGAAAATTTCTTACTTCTTCCCATACCTCATCCCCGGATAACCGGTTGGATGCAATCCTGGTCACATTGAGTGTCTTCTTTAGAAAACTTCTACAATTGTTTATGAATTGATGATCAGAAGGTAGAAATTGTCTGTGGGGGTCAAACCAACACACCTTACAACCATTGGTCAACCAAAAAGAACTTGTGTCCTTTGAATGATAGTACGGACATGCACGGTAACCAGTTGTACTCTAACCCGATAGCATCCCGTAAGTGGGGAAGTCGTTGATGGTCCACATTAGTGCTGCACTTAGATTGAAGCTCTTCTTCTTTGACACGTCGTACGTGTAAACACCAGTGTCCTACAGACTTTTTAACTCCTCAATCAATGGTTGCAGGTACACGTCCACATTGGACTTTGGATTCCTAGGTCCTGTTACGATCAGAGACAGCAACATGAACTGTCTCTTATTACACAACCACGGTGGAAGGTTGTAGAGTGTTACTATCACTGGCCAACATGAGTAAGATTTGCCGAACTGCCCGTACGGGGAAAACCCGTCGGTGCACCAAACCTAATCTAACGTTGCGTTGCTCTTTAGAGAACTCCGGATATTTACGGTCGAACGATGTCCAAGCCTCACCGTCGCTTGGATATGCCATGGTACCACTTGCCCTTACTCTAGAGTTTTTGTGGTGCCAACTCATCTGCTTCACTATTTTCTTTGTCGCATACAGTCCTTGTAGTCTGGGCCCTAGCAGGAAATAGGTCAACACCTTACTTGCTATCCCCTCGTATTAGTCGTTGCACTCTTGTATCTCTCGGTACCACACTTCGTGTAGTTGTCGAGGCCGGAGTCTGCCTTCTAAAACAACATGCACCCATTAGGACATGAATCAATCTTCTTATGAGGTAGTTGAAGGCCCTTCAAAACGTCTTTCACCTCGTAGAAGTTACAAGACAAGACATTGTCTTTTTTGGGGAGGAGTTCAGCAATCAAAGCTATCCATCTAGACATCTTAGAGGCATGTTACTCTCACACTTCAACGTTAACATCCTCGAAGGAACTTGCAGCAGACTCATGTCACATCCGTCGTAAACTGAGAGCTCAGCGTTTTTCAGCATTTCGAAAAAAAGAAATGACTTCTAGGTTGGGTTCATGCTAAACTTCTTCATCGCTTATGTCGTCCGGGTTACGCTCCTCCTCCTTTATGTCTTCAACTTTGGGTCGTAATGCGTCCTCTACGAACTCCCGATATGGGTTCTCGCTCACCCCACCTAATGGGTATGCGGAAGCGATTTAGATTAAGATATGATGATTGGGTCGACTCGTCTGGTCTATTGACTACCCTTTCGAGCTCCACAATCGGGTCACCACCTTGGGCAGCAGTACTGATATTTTCATTCTCGGCGTGATACGTCCAGACGTAGTAGTCAGCAGTAAACCCGTAATTGTAAAGATGATCTCTCACATCGTCAACATGTAATGCGGCAAATTTTTTGCATTTCTTACATGAACACCTAAGTTCTTCTCTCGTATAGAGGGGATTATTATCTAAGGCGAGCCATATAAACTCCTCCACACCGTCTCTATATTCTCTTTTTGCCTTCTTTCGCTAATGTAATCTCTCGTACATCCACTTTCTTTTTACTCTCTTCATTTTATATATATATATATATATATATATATATATATATATATATATATAGAGAGAGAGAGAGAGAGAGAGAGTGAGAGAGAGAGAGAGAGAGAGAGAGTAAAGATCAACTGAATCCGCTTTTCATCTTTGAGTCCGTAAGTTCTAATTACAACCATTGATTTAGAGGGAGATGGATGGTGGTGATTGATTTGAGTAATAAAAGAAGTAACTGACATATATGGTAAAAATATATGAAATCTCTCTCTCTTCCCTTAATTCTCTCTACTGAATCTTCCTCTCTCTTCTCATACACATAACCTCACAATTAAGAAATTTTCATTCAAAACCCACCCGCCCAACTACTGTACAACCTTTCACCCTTCATCTTCATAATTATTTCCTCTTCATAATTTAAAATCGTCATATTCAACAATCGTCATCTTCATAAGCTTCGAAATTTCTTCCTCACAAGCTTCGAAATTCAAAAATTGTTGCAGTCATATTCAGTTCAATCCCTTCAACTATACTCAAGAAACGCTTCGATCATCTTTCTATGATTAAGGTTTACGAAATTTTCAGAAATTTAACATTTTTGTGTGCTAATTAGTGATTGCATATTGTGTAGACACCCACATTTTGACCGCCAGGTGTCTATAGCAGTTTCCAAAAAACACTCGATTTTGGACTCGGAATAAATAGTAGTTGGCATGAGCTTTTAGTGGAGTAAAAATCTCACCAAACCGACCTCAAATTCAGGTCCAATGGGTCGTTTCTAGTCAAATGAAACTAATTTGGGTCAAAACCGAGACCAAGGGCAAAACCGTCTTTTAGCGACCGGGTCAAACCCCGGTCAAAGACATTTACGAGACAGAAAATCTGTCACGAAGCGTTCGGGAATCCAAGTGGAAGTCACATTCCTCACAAAAATCAGCCATGAAGAAGAGTTAAGCAACTAAAACTCTCCCAAAAGGACAAAACTCGAACTCCAAAAGGAGACTTCTTCCTGGCTCAGACCCACTCGGTCGAGTGGACCGGCCACTCGGTCGAGTAAGCCCATAAGAACCGCCAAATCGGGCATCAGACCTGGCACTCGATCGAGTGCTGTGCACTACTCGATCGAGTGACCCTTGTTCAGCTGAAAACCGGGTGTTTCTTCCCGTACAAGTAACCTTTTCCTATCGAAAGACGGAATCCCACTTCACCCCAACCGGTTGTTTTCTTCCTTTTCAAGACATCTATCTCCTATCCCAAGTCGGGTATTTAATCCTATAAATACCCCACCCCCACAACACAATTTCATCATCAATTATTCACAACATACAAGTCAAATCAACAATTCACAACACAACAATTCCAATCCCGACATACACAAGTTACAACCCGAAATTCTAGCAATACTAGGATTATTATATTCCGATCCTTCCTCTAGAAATCCTATAGGATGCCCGACCATTCACAACCCGAAATTCTAGGCAATTTTAGGCAAACCATATACAAACCCGAGAGCAAAACTCGCCAAATCCCCTCCCTAACCATACACACCATAACTCACCTATATACATCTTAACGCTCCCGCGCCTAGGCCGCTACTACGAGTCCATTTTCGAGATAATCAAGCATGTAGGTTGAGGGTGTTACAAATCCCGTCTTTTCTCTTTTCCTCCTCTTTTTTCTCGTTTTTCCCGTTTTCCACGTCGTTCTAGTCGCGTCTTTTTTATTTTATTTTCTCGTTCCTAATATCGATATTATCGTACTATTTTCAATAAAGAGTCGTCCCTAGGATTCGATATCGACTCTATAGTCGAATATCGGATTTAAAGGAATCAATCAGTAAACCATATTAAGCATAATACCGTTGAAGCCGAGTAATGATCACATGGTCCGAAAAGACTAATTACGACATTACAACGTGGAGGAATTATCTCGTCTTAATAACATTCAAAACGATTTCTAAACAACTTTTTTTCAAAATCCACTCTAAATATTCGATATTGATTCTATAATCAAGCATCGAATATTACGAGTATCAATATTTAAGCCGAGTATAAATTGCATCATATTTTTACACGACTTAATCAAATTATCGATTTTCAAAACCGAAAGCAATTTCAAAATCAAAATCAGACCGGACAGCAGTCCGTACATGGGGCACTTGATCGAGTGCCTAGCCCACTCAATCGAGTGGCACCCCCAAAAAGCGAATCAGAAACTTTTTTCGAGACCACTCGATCGAGTCCATCAATGACTCGATCGAGTGGCCACTGGTATGTCTAAACCGTGAGCCTTTCAGCATGTTTCGAGTCCCGATAAAATTATTTTAACGACTTCGGCCGTCACGTGTCAAGTCTATCATGTGTTCGCTTTTTCAAAACCATGCATCATGTCATATTTACATCTTCTAATTCGTTTGCTCCTTTATTATCGCGATTGTTGTATTGTATCGTTGGTTGCATTGTAATTCCGGGTGGTATGCCACTCGTATATTGTAATCTGTTGTCGCTCTTTTCTTTTTATTTCGTTGTTTGTTTTATTATACTAAAATGAACATCGCATGCTAAAACAACTTTGACGTTAGCTTAGATGCATTAAACGACGTAGCCAAACATAATTCACATGCTTAGTTAAAACGCTATTTGCATATCACTCAACCGTCAAACTAACACGCGTACACCAAAAACGAACGATATCTTAGTTAAGGCCGCTAAGTGCGGGCGGGGTTGGGTGTTCTTTGTGAACTTCCTAACACGTACCCTCACCCCTTACTCAGAACCGTGGTTTTCGGATGTCCGAAACCATTGGCATACGCGAGTCATTCAATACACGGTATCCGATAATGTTGGTATCGGTATCGCAATGCAAAGGGACGAATCCCATAAACTCTGAAATCGGAATGGGCCGTACTTTGTGCACGGCCCACTACGACATAGAGTGGGTTCGAACAGGCCCGAACTCCCACAAAGTTCGGTGGCGACTCCAACTTCGATTTAAATTTCAATTCGAGATCCATCTCACACGAGATTCATTCGCCGCCCCAAACCCGCGCGTGGCCGTGTCAGGGTGGACCTATGTCATCTCCACAATTTGGCGACTCCGCTGGGGATACGTGATGTATCACTTGTCATTGGGATTCTCAGGGTGAGACTCGAAATGAAATTGTTCGATTAGTAATGTACGCATTTTAATTCGATGGTTCATGCATAACCCAAATCTTTCCCGGGCCGGTTACTTGTGACCGACGTCCCACTATACCACGGTGCATTCCTAAATGGGTGCGCTAAAAGCTTCTATGGCCGAACTCGTATGGGTTTCACGGCATGTTCTAAGTCCAATTCGGCTTAGGAAGTCCGTCCTGATTTACGAGAAAGCCGTCGTTGTTGGTATAGACCCTATTTCGACCGACCGAGACTTAGTTTAAGAGCGTACATGGTGTCGTTATACTGCTTCGTTCCATGACCACATGCTACTTGATCTACATGTCATCTTTTTTCAAAAACCGTTATTTCGAAAAACTCGCATCTTTTCAAAATTATCCATTTTCCAAAAAACTCGGAAAGCTGCGGAAAATTTAGACTTAAGATTTAACTCAAAACAAGCCTACTTTCTAGCCGGCACGCTATCCATTTCAATATTCAAATTCCGATCCTCATTCGATTTTCGAATTTTCAAAAATTCCATTTCAATTTTCAAATTTTCAAAATTCTATTTCAATTTTCAAATCTTCGAGATGCCATTCTCGATTTTCAAATCTCCGAGATGCCGTTTTCGATTTTCAAATCTTCGGGATCTTATTTTCAATTTTTAAATTTTCAGAAATTTATTTTCAATATTCGAAATTTCAAATAATCAACTTTTCAAAAAAATCCGGAAAGCTACCGAATTTAGGACATATGAATTTACTCAAAATAGCCTATTTCTAGCCGATATGCTGCCCCTTTCAAAATTCAAAATTTTCAAACTTTCAAAAACTTCGAGCCTGACGACATTTTGCCAATTTCAAAAGTCGGGACCGTCTTCCAATTTTCTTGGAATTCAATCCTTTTAAAAAAAAACCTTCGTTATCTTAGGACTTACCGCATTTAGTGGTGTCGGGTCTTTTCACAAGTTGTCAAAGGTCTTTAGCGTCGAAACTCCGTCAATTCTACATCACGGGTTTCTTCCCCGTCCCAGTCCGCCTTATCCTAAAGGCATAACCGACCAACACGAGTCATACACTCGTAAATGGAAGGTTCGTCCACACACTCGAGTCCTAACTAGAAAGTCCCACGCGACCCTTCCCTCTAGCAGAACGGTCCCCACGACCTTTCCTAAAGGAATTTCGCCCATCTTTCGATCTGTTAGTCGAGTCATCCCAATTCGAGAATCCTTTAAATTAAGGGTCTACCCTAATCATAGGATCATCCTTATTCAAGTCGAGTCAAGGGTCTCTAGCGTCGAAATTATGCCGATCTTATATCGCTAGTTTCTTCCCTTACCCCGTTTTCCTTCCTCAAGGCCAAGTCAACCTTTTACAAGGCATAGCTCTATAACAAAAGGTTCGTGATCCCTACATCTAAGGGTCACTTGTCCAACACTCGAGTCTTAGCAAAACTTTCAATCCCACTTGGGGGCTACTCTTCAGCAGAGCGATCAATCACGATTGCTCTAAGGGTCATGTCTCACACGTATTGTCTCACGTATCCCACTTTTGAGTCACTTAGATACTACACCATCTGAGTCTTATCAGAGTCCTTAGTCTCACTTGGGGGCTGTCCTCCACCCGAGCATTCGACCACGGTCACCTTAAGGGGTACCTTACGTCCATCCTACACCGACGTCCTTATGGTGCCTTCTTCGAGTCGTACCTATGCTACGAATACTCGAGTCACCTAGGGTTAGGTCACCACGGTTGGGCCGATCACGTGACGCGGTCAAACACGGTCGCCCCATCTTCGGACTCGCCCTTCTGCAGGTCGAGTCTAATTCGCGGTCGTTACTTTGTCTAGGTCAACATTCGAGTATCCCGATCCGAGATTTTTAGGCATTCCCGTCACCCCGGGCCGTGTCTAGTTTGACTACCTCTTTTACACTTGCGCAAAGCCGAGTTTAGGCGAGTCGTGGCACCTGTCGCTCTCTCCAGTCAAGGACCTTACTAAAAAAAGAAAGAAAACAACCAACCGAGCATCCGAAAGTCCGGATTATTTGAGTCCTAGTCTGAGTCCGAGTCTAGGACATACTATTTCTTTCAAACGTCAAAGTCAGAGTCAGAGGCAGCTGTATTCTGTCCTCTTTTCAAATTCAATAAAATCAGCTTTTCGATATCTCATATATATTTCCTTATGTGTTTCCGAGAACATGATGAACACCATCATACACTGTGAGCACATGCACGTGACTGTTATAGGCACATCTATAATGACTGCAGGGAACTGAGACCCGTGTTTTCCTTTACCTGTTCCATGTCTGACATAGAAAGTCACATAACTACCCTTAGCAAGAGCGGTATCGAATCCTATGACAAATCTAGGTAGTCTCCTAGTTTGGGTTCAAGACGGGAGGCAAGCCCATTTCCCACAATAAACACTCAAGACTGACCAAACCCTACCTTAGGTGTTAGTTTGACCAACAGAAAAAAGGAAAAAACTGGACAAAAATCAAAAGTCCAAGGAAAAAGCAAAAGACCGAAATAAAAGAGCTGGCCATGATCAAAAAAAATTCTGAACATCCCAAGACCGGGGCAAAGAGGTCAACCAACAAAAATTCAAATACTCATGACCGTGGTCAACGGTCAGCTCAAGTGAAAGTTCCTTGACCAGGGTATGGTCAATACCCATACCATCAAATAGGGGAGAAACAATCAAGCTGGTCAGCTAACACCACATCTAGCCTTCCCACATTACAACCCTCAAGACCTTTTCGAGACCTAGGCTAAGAGACAGCCCGGAATTTTAAGGATTCAAGCTCCATAGGATACACCCTAGCCATTAGGGCCAGACATGGAAGTCATATCCCGCATTATTATCGAACCTACCCCGATCGAAGTTCGAGTCATTTTAACTTGACTTCCTCTTTTCCTACCACATTACAATACCTTACCCTCGAAGCCTTAGTTCCACAAAATCGAGCTCCAGATGTCAAAACATCGAAGCCACTTGCGACCTAGCACCACATTTCCAAAAACATCCAAACCAGTTATCAACCCCGAACACGGGAACCCAACCTACGGTCGGCATAGAACATGCCCAAATAGTTCACACCACCTCTGGGGTTACCCCGGAGAATGCTCACAGTCACAGGATCAACATCCTAATTATTCTAGCCCTTTGATCAAGGCATCATTGGGAATGCACCTAGCCCACACCGTCAGTATGGCTAGTTACACACAAAGCCCTAATAGACTAGGCACCATAATATATTTTTCAACACCGAACTACGGCTTGGTTTGATTTCACTACACATGAATACGTAGGCAGCCTTTCAACAAGGGCACAACCACCCACATTGACACATTCAAAAAAGCGCCGTCATTCCGGTCACGACACGGTCATGTTCTTAATAGTTAGCTTTGTCATTCTGGGGGCTTCTCCTAGGCAAAAGTTCTCCATCCATTCACATAATCCAAATGCTTTTAAAATCTAGCCTCCTTTCTACAGTATGTCCTAGTACTCGGCTCAGTCGAAGACGAGAATCTGACAGGACTCAAAGCAATACCCACTTTCGGAATGTACCCTAAAATCAAGAATCCAGAAGAGCACTAGACTACAACAGTCTCATTACAGACTACTTCAATTCTCCTATAACAGATCGTTCCCATTTCGACTTCGACCGTGTTGCCACTCGCCTAGGCTACGGAATAGCGCAACTTAAGAGTCTTGTCATCTTAGGTGGCCCACCCCCTACCGAGTCACGGTCCAACCCTTAGAGAGTTCAGTTCGTGTCTGTCAACTCGTCATGTCGCGTCTAGAGTCGGGTCTGGTCGGTAGGCCTCTCTCTTCAAATTCTTGCTTTGAAAATTTGCAAAACTTAGCCATTTGAGAAAATCCTTTTCAACAAGGTCAAATTTCGGTCTATTTAAACTGCAATTTTTTTTTTTCTAAAACCTATCTCCTAGCACGTGAGTTGCTTTCAGGACTTCAATTTCAAAATAAAGCAAAAATCATTTTCCCCAGCGCAAGTCAGTCTATAGATGCTAACTGCATTTCCTGTATACTATCTTGCTATCTACTATATTTGTTATTTCTACCTATATATCTAACATTTCAGGTACCATCTTGTACTTCCCAAAGGAACATCAAGTTTTTACTTCCCCAGCGTGAGTCAGTGTTTCGGCTAAATGTTACATACGAATTGCTATGTGTCGGCATCATACAGGTACACCCAGACTCGAGAAGGAAGTCTCCTCGCAAAAACTCCCCAGCGGAAAGCCCAGATACACCCATAGCTTCCTATGCAAACTCCCGCGTAATTCAATCAGGATGTGCCTGCAAACGGACACACTCATAGCTTCCTAGGCAAGCTCCCGCGCAGCTCCAAGATGGAATGTGTCTGCAAACGGGCAAACCCAAGGCTTCTTAGGCAAGTCCCCACAGAGCTATTAGCATCAACTCAGGTATGATTTCTATCTCATGGCTTACGAGCCCTTTCACGCAAGTCTAATGGACTATAAACGACCCAATCGGAAGTCTGCCAGGTCTTAACCCTCGATTGGCCTGGTAGCTACTATGACTTTCGCCTTGTCCAAGCCTCAGTCAGAGTGGGGGCTCTATAGACACCCACATTTTGACCGCCAGGTGTCTATAACAGTTTCCAAAAAACACCCGATGATGATCGGACGAAAACATTACTTAATATACTCGATTTTCGACTCAGAATCAATAGTAGTTGGCACGAGCTTTTAGCGGAGTAAAAATCTCAGCAAACCGACCTCAAATTCAGACCCAGTGAGTCGTTTCCAGTCAAATGAGACTAATTTGGGTCAAAATCGAGACCAAGGGCAAAACCGTCTTTTAGCGACCGGGTCAAACCCCGGTCAAAGACATTTCCGAGATAGAAAATCTGTCACGAAGCGTTCAGGAATCCAAGTGGAAGTCCGATTCCTCACAAAAATCAGCCATGAAGAAGTGTTAAGCAACTAAAACTCTCCCAAAAGGACAAAACTCGATCTCCAAAAGGAGACTTCTACCCGACTCAGACCCACTCGATCGAGTGGATAGGCCACTCGGTCGAGTAAGCCCATAAAAACCGCCAAATCTGGCATCAGACCGGGCAATCGATCGAGTGCTGTGCACTACTCGATCGAGTGACTCTTGTTCAGCTGAAAACCGAGTGTTTCTTCCCCTACAAGTAACCTTTTCCTATCCAAAGACGGAATCCCACTTCACCCCAACCGGTTGTTTTCTTCCTTTGCAAGACATCTATCTCCTATCCCAAGTCGGGTATTTTATCCTATAAATACCCCACCCCCGCAACACAATTTCATCATCAATTATTCACAACATACAAGTCACATCAACAATTCACAACACAACAATTCCAATCCCGACATACACAAGTTACAACCCGGAATTCCAACAATACTAGGCATATTATATTCCGATCCTTCCTCTAGAAATCCTATAGGATTCCCGACCATTCACAACCCGAAATTCTAAGCAATTTTAGGCAAACCATATACAAATCCGAGAGCAAAACTCGCCAAATCCCCTCCCTAACCATACACACCATAACTCACCTATATACATCTTAACGCTCCCGCGCCTAGGCCGCTACTACGAGTCCATTTTCGAGATAATCAAGCATGTAGGTTGAGGGTGTTACAAATCCCGTCTTTTCTCTTTTCCTCCTCTTTTTTCTCGTTTTTTCCCGTTTTCCACGTCGTTCTAGTCGCGTCTTTTTTATTTTCCTTTCTCGTTCCTAATATCGATATTATCGTACTATTTTCAATAAAGAGTCGTCCCTAGGATTCGATATCGACTCTATAGTCGAATATCGATTTTAAAGGAATCAATCAGTAAACCATATTAAGCATAATACCGTTGAAGCCGAGTAATGATCACATGGTCTGAAAAGACTAATTATGACATTACAACGTGGATGAATTATCTCGTCTTAATAATATTCAAAACGATTTCTAAACAACTTTTTTTCAAAACCCACTCTAAATATTCGATATTGATTCTATAATCAAGCATCGAATATTACGAGTATCAATATTTAAGTCGAGTATAAATTGCATCATATTTTTACACGACTTAATCAAATTATCGATTTTCAAAACCAAAAGCAATTTCAAAACCAAAATCAAACCGGACAGCAATCTGTACAGGGGGCACTCGATCGAGTGCCTAGCCCACTCGATCGAGTGGCACCCTAAAAAGCGAATCAGAAACTTTTTTCGAGACCACTCGACCGAGTCCATCAATGACTCGATCGAGTGGCCACTGGTATGTCTAAACCGTGAGCCTTTCAGCATGTTTCGAGTCCTGATAAAATTATTTTAACGACTTCGGTCGTCACGTGTCAAGTCTATCACGTGTTCGATTTTTCAAAACCATGCATCATGTCATATTTACATCTTCTAATTCGTTTGCTCCTTTATTATCGCGATTGTTGTATTGTATCGTTGGTTGCATAGTAATTCCGGGTGATATGCCACTCGTATATTGTAATCTGTTGTCGCTCTTTGACGTTAGCTTAGATGCATTAAACGACGTAGCCAAACATAATTCACATGCTTAGTTAAAACGTTGTTTGCATATCACTCAACCGTCAAACTAACACGCGTACACCAAAAACGAACGATATCTTAGTAAAGGCCGCTAAGTGCGGGCGGGGTTGGGTGTCCTTTGTGAACTTCCCAACACGTACTCTCACCCCTTACTCAGAAACCGTGGTTTCCGGATTTCCGAAACCATTGGCATACAAGAGTCATTCACTACACGGTATCTGATAATGTCGGTATCGGTATCGCAATGCAAAGTGACGAACCCCATAAACTCTGAAATCGGAATGGGCCGTACTTTGTGCACGGCCCACTACGACATAGAGTTGGTTCGAACGGGCCGTAACTCCCACAAAGTTCGGTGGCGACTTCAACTTCGATTTAAATTTCAATTCGAGATCCATCTCACACGAGATTCATTCGCCGCCCCAAACCCGCGCGTGGCCCCGTCGGGGTGGACCTATGTCATGTCCACATATTGTCATCTGGGTATTCGACTTACATTGAATTCGATTCAATTAATTATTCATCTTCTATTCATCTGTTATTCTGCAATTCAGAATTTGCGTAACATGGATTTTGCGTGACATGGATTTTGCTGGTCGATGGATAACGTAGACAAGTGTGTGGAAGCGAGGCAAAAAATCATCGACGGTCCCAAGAGCAAGCCACTCAAGGGTCGAAAAAAATAATGTCTCTAATGAATTATGTCTATCTTTTTTCTAATTACGAATATTGCTTTGTATCTTTTTGATACTTTTTATATCCATTGGTATTTTGATTATCACTAATGGAATAACGCTGTTAAATTCTGTTACACTGACTAAATGTTTCTCTTACTCTAAGGAACGACTGGTGTTACTATGAGAGTGAATGATGTTAACCTACGATACAAATCTGGTCTCATAATCAGTGTGTTACAGCGACACATTGTAGCTGTTACTTTAACGATTAAATGATGTTACTCTAAGTGATGAATTATGATATTTTCATAATGGTGGTTAAACAACATTAGTTACTCTGACGCATTATATATGTTACTTCAAGGAACAAATGTTGTTACTTTGGTAATGAATAATTCTAACCTAAGAAAGAAGGTTGTTAACCCGCATTACAAAGTTGGTTTCATCATCAGGGATTGAGGTTCTTACCCTAGCAAAAAAAATGTGTTACTCTAACGCAGTGTAGCTGTTACTTTAACGAACAAATCATGTTACTATAAGGAATGGTTGTGGTTAATGTAAGAATGAATATATATATATATATATATATATATATATATATATATATATATAGAGAGAGAGAGAGAGAGAGAGAGAGAGAGAGAGAGAGAGAGAGAGAGAGAGAGAGAGAGAGAGAGAGAGAGAGAGAGAGAGAGAGAGAGAGAGAGAGAGAGAGAGAGAGAGAGAGAGAGGTGGGTTCCGGTGAGGCAGGGTAACTCCTTACACCCATTGAGGCACAATCTAAACCATTAGATTAAGATGGGACATACATCCAAATAAGTGTTATATACACTAAAAAAATTCATTATATACGTTATTAAACTCACTATATACACACACTTAAGAACTCAATATATATAGTAAAAAAAATGTTATATACACTTAAATAAAAAAATGTTATATACACTCAAATAGTTATTATGTATACCAATTAATCAACAATGGAACATACATCAAAATAACTGTTATATACACTAAAAAAAACTCATTATATACGCTATTAAACTCACTGCATATATACACTTAAGAACTCAATATATACAGTAAAATAATTGTTATATACACCCAAATAATTAATATGTACATCAGTTAATCAACAATGGAACATACATCAAAATAACTGTTATATACACTAAAAAACTCATTATATACGGTATTAAACTCACTACATATATATACACTTAAGAACTAAATATATATACAGTAAAATAGTTATTGTTATATACACTCAAATGGTTACTATGTACACCAATTAATCAACATATATACACTGAAATAATTGGCATATGTACTTAATTATTTGATATAATAGAATTGTTATATACCTTAAAACAGTTATTATGTACATTGAAATTGTTTTTATATACACCAATTTTATTTTAAATTCCGAATTTTTTTTTTCGGAATTTTTTTTTTGAGAATTTTTTTTTTGGAAAAAAAAAAAAAAAAATTCCGAAAAATATCGATTTTTTTCCCCGGGAAAAAAATTTGGGAATTTTTTTTTATGTATGAGTTTTTGTTTTAATCTTAGCCTTTAATTTGATTTTAATCTAATGGTTGAGATTGTGCCTCAATGGGTGCGGCGAGTTGAGCTGCCTCAAAGGATCCTAGATATATATAGAGGCGGGGTCCGGTGAGGCAGGAAAACTCCTTACACCCATTGATGAGGCACAATCTAGAACATTAGATTAAGATGGAACATACATTCAAATAAGTGTTATATACATTAAAAAACTCAATATATACGTTATTAGATTCACTATATATATACACACACACACACACACACATTTAAGAACTCAATATATACAGTAAAATAATTGTTATATATATATATACACTCAAATAATTATTATGAACACCTGTAGACACCCACATTTTGACCGCCAGGTGTCTATAGTAGGTCCCGCCAAACACCCGATGATGATAGGATGCAAACATGCTTTAATGACTCGGATATGGGCTCGAAATCATGGAAATTTGGTTTAGGCTTATTACGGAGTACAAATCTTACAAAACCAACCTCAAATCCAGGCCCAGTGGGTCGTTTCGAGTCAAATGAGACTAATTTGGGTCGATTCCGGCACCAGGAGTAAAACCGTCTTTTTACGACCGAGTCAAAACCCGGTCGAAAAATATTCTCGAGACACACGAGTCAGCCGTGACACCTCACACGGCTGATCCGGTCCCAAATACTACAAAAATCATCTTCAAAAAATATTAAACAAATCCGTTTAAGGATAGAATTCGATCTCAAGTAGGAATTCTATCCGGAAACCGAAACAGTTCACAAACCGAGCTCAAACACTCGGCTAGAACTCCCTAAACAGCCGAAATACTCCCCTTTCAGCTGAGTTACTTGGCTTCCCCACCAAGAAACAAGACTTTCATTCCCTTTCGAACTCTCGTGTTTCCTATCCAAACCGGTATTTCTTGTCACACAAACAAGGTTACCTCCACTCCTATAAATAGGACCTCATATTCAACACAAAAAACACAATTTTTCACATACCAAAATACACATTCACACATCCAACATACATACATCCTCGATATCTAAAAAATAATACAAAGCAAATCCCGACGTACTCCCGAAGAAGTCTCGAAATACCGACGAAACCACCCCCATCCGGCCGAACCCGACGCCCCACATGTCCAAAAAAATGCACCATCCCAAACTCACCCGCATCATCTCGACGCTCCCAAGTTTAAACCACTTTCCGACGAGCTCCATACCGAGAAAATAAAGCATGTAGGTTGAGTGAGTAAATCAAACCCGCTTCTCCCTGCTCTCTTCTCCTCCTCTTCGCCTTTTTCTCTTTTATTTTCGTCGGTCGTATTTTAATATTGGTCGTTCGTCACATATTTTTTATTTCTAATAATCGATACTATAAAACTATTTTTCATATAACGTTCTTAAAATACGATACCGATTCTCTAATCGAATATCGTATCTACAAGAACTAAATTAATTAATTCTCATTGATGCTAATAAAATCATTACCTTTTTTTAAAACAAAATTCGATGATTTTAAACGCGGAGAGAATTAACATCTTTATCGTTCAAATTTTTTTTTTTTACTTTTCGTTCAAAACAAACTTTTTTTCAAAACCTTTTCTAAAAACATTCCGACTATTCGATATCGATTTCATAATCGAATATCGGATACGACGAATATCGAAAATATAAATCGAGTATAAATTAATTCATACTTGTACGCGATTTATAAAAATTGACGGTTTTCGACAAAATAAAAAATGGACAGACCGCCACGCGAGTCGCGCGCCTGTCAGGCGACCCGCGCGACGGCCTGGTTCGCCGGTCCTTTCTTTTTTTCTCGTTTCCTCGCTTTCTATTTTTTATTCTTTTCGAACCTTACATAAAAAGCGACTTTCGCGACATATTTCGATAAATACTTTTTTTCGACCTCGGTCAACACGTGTTAATCCATCACGTGTCATTAAATCTTTTTCGAATCATGCATATTATTTGTTTATGTCTTTATTCGATTTATTCAAACGTTACTAACTCGTTTTCTCGTGTTTGTAGCAATTTTATTTTATTTTGTTTTTTTATCGTTTTATTAGACTAAAACGACTTCACATGCTAAAATAACTTTGACGTTATTAGTTTAATATGCATTAAACGACTTAGCAAACCCATTTTATTTTTCTCACATGCTTAGGAAAATAATCTTTGCATATCATTCAACCGTCGAATTAACGCGTGTACACCAAAAACGAACGATATCTTAGTAAAGGCCGCTAAGTGCGGGCGGGGTTGGGTGTTCTTAGTGAACTTCCCAACACGTACCCTGACCCCTTACTCAGAACCATGGTTTCCGGTTGTCCGAATCCATTGGCAACGAGGGTCATTCAATACACGATATCCGATAATGTCGGTATCGGTATCGTAATGCAAAGGGACGAGCCCAATAAACTCTGACATCGGAAATGGGCCGTATTTTGTATACGGCCCACTACGACATAGAGTGGGCTCGAATGGTTCTGAATAACCACAAAATTCGGTGGCGACTCCTACTTCGATTTAAATTTCAATTTGACCATCTCATATGGAAATTCATTCGCCTCCCCAAACCCGCGCGAGGCCGCGTCGGGGTGGACCTATGTCATGTCGACAATTTGGCGCCTCCGCTGGGGATCAACTGATGAGTCACTTACCATCGGCATCCCTAGGGTGAGACTCGAAAAGAAATCGTTCGAATAGTAATGTACACGTTTTAGTTCAATGGTTCATGCATAACCCAATTCTTTCCCAGGCCGGTTACTTGTGACCGACGTCCCACTATACCATGGTGCGTTCCTAAATGGGTGCACTAAAGACTTCGATGGCGGAACTCGCATGGGTTTTACGGCAGGTTCTAAGACCAACTCGGCTTAGGAAGACCGTCCTGATTTGCGAGAAAGCTATCGTTGTTGGTATAGACCATATTCGACCGACCGAGACTTAGACTAAGAGCATACATGGCGTCATTATACTGTTTTCGTGACTACGTGCTACTTGATCCATGTCTCGTCTTTTCAAAAACCGTCGTTTTCAAAAACTTGCATCTTTTTCGAAAACTATCCATTTTTCAAACCCGGAAAGCTACCGAATTTAGGACTTATGATTTTGACTCAAAATAGCCTATTTTTTAGCCGGTATGCTGTCCAAACTTTTCAAAAAATTCAAAATCTCGGCCCGATAAACCTTTTTTTTTTTTTTTTTCCGATTTTCAAAAAAAATCGGGCCTTCTAATCCGACTTTGTTCGGGTTTTCCAAATCCAAATTCTCCTTTCAAAGCTTTCTTCTTCTTAGGACTTCCCGTATTTAGCAGTGTCGGGTCTTGTCATAAGTTGTTAAGAGTCCATAGCGTCGAAACTCCGTCGATCCTACATCACGAGTTTCTACCCCATCCCAGTCCGCCTTATTTGTCAAGGCACGGCCCACCTACATAGGACAAACCCCTACAAAGGGAAGCCCATTTACACATTCAAGTCCAAGGTCTAGGGAGTATCTCACGTGGACCTTCCTTCGAGCGGGACTCGGCCCACATAGCCGAATCCTAAGGGAGGCCCACCTTTCATAAGTCACCCGTCTAGGAGTCGGTCTTCAGTCCCACTCGGGGGCTACCCTTTAGCGGAGCGATCAACCACGGTTGCTCTAAGGATCAGGTCTTACACGTGTTGGCTCACATACCCCACTTTCGAGTCACTTAGATGTCACACCATTTGAGTCCTATCAAAGCCTTTAGTCTAACTTGGGGGCTGTCCTTCACCCGAGCAGTCGACCACGGTCACCTTAAGGGGTACCCTATGTTCATCCTACACCGGCGTCCTTACAATGCCTTCTCCGAGTCGTACCTATGCTACGAATACTCGAGTCACCTAGGTTTAGGTCACCACGGTTGGTCCGATCACGCGACACGGTCAAACACGGTCGCCCCATTTTCGGACTCACCCTTCTACGGATCGAGTCTAATTCGCGGTCGTGACTTGGTCTAGGTCAACGTCCGGGTTTCCCGATCCGAGGATTTAAGTCATTTCTGTCACCCCGGGTCGCGTCTAGTTTGACTCCCTCTCTTTCATTTGCGCAAAACCGAGTTTAGGCGAGTCGTGGCACCTGTCGAAGACCTTACCAAAAAAAAAAAATCTAACCGAGCATCCGAAAGTCCGGATTCAATTCGAGTCTAAGCCTGAGTCCGAGTCTAGGATACCCTACATCCTCATTTCCAAATCAGAGTCAGAGTCATTTGCTTTCTGTCCTCTTTTCAAAATTCAATCAGCTTTTCTATTTCTCATATATACTTTCCTTATGTGTTTCCGAGAACATGATGAACACCATCATACACTGTGAGCACATGCACGTGACTATTATAGGCACATCTATAATGACTGCAGGAAACCGAGCCCGTGTTTTCCTTTTACCTGTTCCATGTCTGACATAGAAAACCACATAACTACCTTTAGCAGGAGCGGTATCAAATCCTATGACAAATCTAGGTAGTCTCTCTGTTTGGGTTCAAGATGGGAGGCAAGCCCATTTCCCACCATAAACACCCATCCAATAAGACTAACCAATCCCTACCTTATGTGTTTAGTCTGACCGACAAAAAAAAAAGTTGGAAAAAAAAAATCAAAAGTCCAAGGAAAAAGCAAAAGGCCAAAACAAAAAAAACTGCCATAATCAAAAAAAGAATTATCAACATCCCTCGAACAAACACGGTCAACTCAAATGAAGAATCCCATGACCGGGGCTAAGAGGTCAACCCAAAGAATTCAAAAACCCATGACCGTAGTTAACGATCAACTCAAGTGAAACGATCAATTCAAAGTTATCAAAACTCATACCATCAAATAGGGGGGAAACAATCAAGCTGGTCAGCTAGCACCACATCTAGCCTTCCCACATTACAACCCTCAAGACCTTCCCGAGACCTAGGCTAGAGACAGCCCGGAATTTTGAGGATTCAAGCTCCATAGGATATCCCTAACCATTAGGGCCAGACATGGAAACCAGTCCCGCATTATCAAACCTATCCCGATCGAAGTTCGAGTCATTATTACTCGACTTCCCCCTTTTCTACCACATTACAATACCTTACCCTCGAAGCCTTAGCTCCACAAAATCGAGCTCTAGATTTCGAATCATCAAAGCCGCTTACTTCCTAGCACCACATTTCAAAAAAACATCTAAACCAGTTACCAACCCCAAACACGGGAATTCAACTTGCGGTCGGCATAGAACATGCCCAAATAGTTCACATCACCTCTGGGGGCTACCCCGGAAAATGCTCACAGTCACAGGATCAACATCCTAACTATTCTAGCCCTTTGGTCAAGACATCATTGGGAATGCACCTAGCCTACACCATTGCTATGGCTAGTTACACACAAAGCCCTAATAAACTAGGCACCATAATACATTTTTCAACACTGAACTACGGCTTGGTTTGATTTCACAACATGTGAATACGTAGGCAGCCTTTCAAAAGAGGCACAACCACCCACATTGACACTCATTCAAAAGCACCATCATTCCGGTCACGACACTGTCATGTTCTCAGCAGCTAGCTTTGTCGTCCCGGGGGCTTCTCTTAGGCAGAAGTTCTCCATCCACTCACATAATCCAAAGACTTTCAAAAACTAGCCTCCTTTCTATAGTGTGTCCTAGTACTCGGCCCAGTCGAAGACAAGAATCTGTCAGAGACTCGAGACAACACCTACTTTGGGAACATGCCCCGAAACCAAAAAAAAAAATTCAAAAGAACACCAGTCTACGGCATTGCTACCACAAAGCCCTGTAGTACGGAATCAATCTCACTCTGAGGATTCGACCATGTTGCCACTCGCCTAGGCTACGGAATAGCGCAACTTAAGAGTCTTGTCATCTTAGGTGGCCCATCCCCTACCGAGTCATGGTCCAACCCTTAGAGAGTCCAGTCGTGTCTGCCGACTCGTCCGGTCACGTCTAGAGTCGAGTCTGTCGGCATGTCTCTCTCCAAATTCTTATTTTAAAATTTGCAAAACTTAGCCATTTGAGAAAATCCCTTTCCTAGTCACCCCGGGAATAGGAATTTTTATCACACTTCATCTAGGCATACAGGCCTAACCAGAAGATTTTAGAAGTCCGTGTCAGAATCTGATCGGGAATCAAGTCATCCCAAGCATTCTAATTTCCAAAAAAATTCAAAAAATTTCAGCGTTTCCAAAAATTTTCAAAAATTTTCAGCATTTTCTTTCCAAAAATCAATAAAAAAAATCATTTTCTTCCCCAGCGTGAGTCAATGTTTTATCTGAATGTTGCATGCAAAACAGACAGGTATCCCAAGACTCCCGGAGAATTCTCAAAAGAAAATTCTCAGTGAAAATTCAAGCAACATTTTTACTGAAGAATCGGATGTATCAGTAAGCGGTACATCCGCAGCCTCTAATGAAGGCTCCCGCGCTATTCCGAGGTGGGATTATCAGTAAGCGGTATACCCACAGCTTCCAATGGAGGCTCCCGCGCAATTCTAAGATGGGATGTATCAGTAAGCGGTACACCCGCAGCTTCTAATGGAGGCTCCCGTGCTATTTCGAGGTGGGATTATCAGTAAGCGGTATACCCACAGCTTCCAATGGAGGCTCCCGCGCCATTCCAAGATGGATGTGTCTGTAAAGAGACATACCTAAGACTTTTTAAGAAAAGTCCCCGCAACATTATTGACGTCTATCCAGGTATGATTTCTATCTTATGGCTGGCGAGCCCTTCACGCAAGTCTAATGGACTCTAAACGACCCGATCGGAAGTCTGCCAGGTCTTAATCCTCGATTGGCCTGGTAGCTACTCTGACTTTCGCCTTGTGATGTGATTTGGAAAGAACTTTGAACAAGTGATTTAGTGATTGATAGTAGATCGAAATGAATGAAATAAAGTAATGAAATCAGAATGGAAAAGTTGTCGTAAGGGATGATAGAACGTAGCCAAGGATAGTATGCTAAGTGAGATAGACCTATACCTCAACAAAACGGGTGCTAATTCAAACACTCGATTGAAATAGCGAGTATAGAGCTTGTGACGCGACTAACTCTAATACTTCGTCTTGTGAACTACAAAGACGGAAAGAAAAAGCAAAGCTTATCTCAGATTTGTTTGATGAAAGTTTAATGATTTATGCATCTAATGGGTGGCTATTTATAGCCTACAAAAGGACCCAAAGAGAGGCCAACCAGAATAGTCAAGCCTCTTAAAGTGGGTGATACAAACAAAGAAAGAGAAAAGAACTTAGACAACTAGATACAATGAATAACTGTGAACACTAGCAGCCACTATTTTGCTCCAATTCAGATGCAATGCTTCTTTGTTTGCTTTAGTAGGCTGGTGTGTTTTTGCACTTGGTTAATGCATCTTCTAGTCTTGAAAGCAATTAATCCCATTGCTGATTATTTGAACTTAGAAATCGTATTAGAGTAATGTATCCACTAGCTCTTTTATTGAAAGTCGATAGAAAAGAAACAGTCCCGTCAAATAAATAACTTCTGCGAAATTCCCATGCATAGCTGACTTGTTCGGACCATAACTTTGTCAATACTTGTTCAATGAGCCTTCACGAATAGTCATTGGAAAGATAAGCTCGAAATCTATCTCCTCCATTTTGAATGACTACAAATTTCCATGTATAACTCGAGATATGAACCGATCAAAACAACACTGCAAACTGAACTCGCATCACCTTGTCCAAGCCTCACTCAGAGTGGGGGCTCTGTAGACACCCATATTTTTACCGCCAATGGTCTATAGTAGGTTCCGCCAAACACCCGATGATGATAGGACGCAAACATGCTTTAATGACTCGGATATGGGCTCGAAATCATGGACATTTGGTTTAGGCTTATTACGGAGTACAAATCTTACAAAACCAACCTCAAATCCAGGCCCAGTGGGTCGTTTCGAGTCAAATGAGACTAATTTGGGTCGATTCCGGCACCAGGGGTAAAACCGTCTTTTTACGACCGAGTCAAAACCCGGTCGAAAAATATTCTCGAGACACAGGAGTCAGCCGTGACACCTCACACGGCTGATCCGGTTCCAAATACTACAAAAATCATCTTCAAAAAATATTAAACAAATCCGTTTAAGGATAGAATTCGATCTCAAGTAGGAATTCTATCCGGAAACCGAAACAGTTCACAAACCGAGCTCAGACACTCGGCTAGAACTCCATAAACAGCCGAAATACTCCCCTTTCAGCCGAGTTACTTGGCTTCCCCACCAAGAAACGAGACTTTCATTCCCTTTCGAACTCTCGTGTTTCCTATCCAAACCGGTATTTCTTGTCACACAAACAAGGTTACCTCTACTCCTATAAATAGGACCTCATATTCAACACAAAAAACACAATTTTTCACATACCAAAATACACATTCACACATCCAACATACATACATCCTCGATATCTAAAAAATAATACAAAGCAAATCCCGACGTACTCCCGAAGAAGTCTCGAAATACCGACGAAACCACCCCCATCCGGCCGAACCCGACGCCCCACACGTCCAAAAAAACGCACCATCCCAAACTCACCCGCATCATCTCGATGCTCCCAAGTTTAAACCACTTTCCGACGAGCTCCATACCGAGAAAATAAAGCATGTAGGTTGAGGGTGTAAATCAAACTCGCTTCTCCCTTCTCTCTTCTCCTCCTCTTCGTCTTTTTCTCTTTTATTTTCGTCGGTCGTATTTTAATATGGGTCGTTCGTCACATATTTTTTATTTCTAATAATCGATACTATAAAACTATTTTTCATATAACGTTCTTAAAATACGATACCGATTCTCTAATCGAATATCGTATCTACAAGAACTAAATTAATTAATTCTCATTGATGCTAATAAAATCATTACATTTTTTTAAAACAAAATTCGATGATTTTAAACGCGGAGAGAATTAACATCTTTTTCGTTCAATTTTTTT
Source organism: Agrostemma githago (assembly GCA_958450325.1). Classification (NCBI taxonomy): domain Eukaryota; kingdom Viridiplantae; phylum Streptophyta; class Magnoliopsida; order Caryophyllales; family Caryophyllaceae; genus Agrostemma; species Agrostemma githago. Next base: position 28,857,607 of record OY288260.1, on the reverse strand, counting down.
TTTTTTACTTTTCGTTCAAAACAAACTTTTTTTCAAAACCTTTTCTAAAAACATTCCGACTATTCGATATCGATTTCTTAATCGAATATCGGATACGACGAATATCGAAAATATAAATCGAGTATAAATTAATCCATACTTGTACGCGATTTATAAAAATTGACGGTTTTCGACAAAATAAAAAACGGACAGACCGCCACGCGAGTCGCGCGCCTGTCAGGCGACCCGCGCGGCGGCCTTGTTCGCCGGTCCTTTCTTTTTTTCTCGTTTCCTCGCTTTCCATTTTTTATTCTTTTCGAACCTTACATAAAAAGCGACTTTCGCGACATATTTCGATAAATACTTTTTTTCGACCTCGGTCAACACGTGTTAATCCATCACGTGTCATTAAATCTTTTTCGAATCATGCATATTATTTGTTTATGTCTTTATTCGATTTATTCAAACGTTACTAACTCGTTTCCTCGTGTTTGTAGCAATTTTATTTTATTTTGTTTTTTTTATCGTTTTATTAGACTAAAACGACTTCACATGCTAAAATAACTTTGACGTTATTAGTTTAATATGCATTAAACGACTTAGCAAACCCATTTTATTTTTTCTCACATGCTTAGGAAAATAATCTTTGCATATCATTCAACCGTCGAATTAACGCGTGTACACCAAAAACGAACGATATCTTAGTAAAGGCCGCTAAGTGCGGGCAGGTGTAGACACCCGCATTTTGACTGCCACGTGTCTATGGTAGTCTCCGAAAAATACCCGATGATGATTGGACGTCAACGTGACTTAGTATACTCGGATTTGGGCTCGGAATTCATAATATCCGACATGGACTTTTAGCGGAGTAAAAATCTCACAAAACGGACCTCAATTTCAGGCCCAGTGGGTCGTTCCGAGTCAAATAAGACTAATTTGGGCCAAAACCGACACCAAAAATAATTCCCGTCTTTTGGCGACCGGGTCAAAACCCGGTCAAAGACGAAACCGTCTCATAAAACCAACCAGGTTCAGATTGGCGCAAAGAATCAAATTCAAAAAAGCTACAAAATTAACAAAGTCAACCTTCCTTATTTATCTCACCCGCCTTGACCCACTCGATCGAGTGGATTGACCTCACTCGATCGAGTGGAGCCTTTTTACCCGGATAAGGCCCATTTGTGTAGGCACTCGATCGAGTGCACTAGGGCCACTCGATCGAGTGCCCTTATGTCGTGGGGTAATGCCTATAAATACCCCACGACACCCCCATGCATTTCACTCTTTTTTTGCACCTTCAACCCTACACTTTTCAGCCATCTTTGCCTTACTACAACCCTACATACCTATACTACAAACCCTAAGCAAAACACACCATTTCCGAGCCTCTATACCTTGGAAATCGACACACACACACATACACATCCATATACACCATAACTCACATACGTACTCGATACTCCTTAGCATTGTCGCTGTTCACGAGCCTATTTCCGAGTCCTATACTAGCATGTATGTTGAGGGTGTCTTAAACCTCGTTCTAATCTCTTTTATCTCGCTTTATTTCCGTTTATTCATCATATTTTTCGTGTTATAATCGTAATTGTCACAACGTTAACACTAGCACTTTTTTGCATCTTTTACATTTTCGTTTTATATCGTTTTATCGTCATTATATTATTAATACCGTGTATATATAAAACTAGTATCAAATTTCGGTTTAAAATCCGTTTGACTACGATGTTTGCCTAAGATCCGTTTAATCCCTTTACGAGCAACGACGGAGGTGGAGCCCTTTCGAGGAGCCCCGCCCCAATGTACTCAAGGGCGTAACGCGATCGCAAACGGTCGTAGTTGAACGAATTTCATTCCATTTCCATAATTGGTTCGAGACCCGTTGACACGAATACCGACATCACGTAACCCGAAAGGGTTAGTTTCGATGTCGTGACGTAGAGGGATGCATCTCGTTACTAATTCAAAGTTTCGTAATCTAACACAAACATTTTCATAAAAACTCCGGTGGCGGTATTATAATCGTTCATACGCGACTATAGTACCGGAGGCCGAGTCGAATACAAATCGTGCGATATTTGTATTTGACTTGGCCGATTATCGGTTTCAAGTCATAAAATCGAGCAAATCACTACTCGTACAGGGGGCACTCGACCGAGTGCCATAGGCCACTCGATCGAGTTGCACCCCAAAAACAGGGCAGTAGCCCCATTAATGATGCACTCGACCGAGTGCCATAAGGTACTCGATCGAGTAACCCCCCAAAATATGGGCAGTAGCCACGTTAATGGCGCACTCGGTCGAGTCAATCAATGACTCGGTCGAGTGGGTCTGGCAACTCAGAAACCCGAGGGCTTGGACATATATTCCGAGCCCCGTTCTCATCGACTTTAGACCATCGACCGACCCTTCATCATTTTTCAAAACGCTACACATGACACGACACGTAGAACGACTTTGACCACTTTACGTGATAAGTCGGGACAAGACTACGGAATGTGAGACTAGGCTAGCAATACGCCGCAATCTCATATTTCCGTCCTTTGCTTAATACGTGATATAATACGTATTTAAGCGGGGTAGTCCATCTACATAATTTCGCGGTCTAGTTTACATATGGGTCCGTTTTTATCTTTGTTTTACGTTATTTTGTTTATGTCGTATTGTGAATTCCGGGTTGTATTTCCGCCCGTGTAGCTTGTACGCTTTTATTCTTTTTTCGAGCTTTATTTATTATTTGCTTTTACGCTTTGTAAATGAACCTCGCATGCTAACTTAACTCGACCATAATTAGATGCATTAAATGACGTAGTTAACGCAAAATTCGCATGTTTAGACAAAACGTTGTTTGCATATCATTTCATTATTTTACTAGCGCGCGTATCATGAACACGAACGATGTCTTAGTAGAGGCCGCCATGTGCGGGCGGGGTTGGGTGTCCTTCGTGGGCTTCCCAACACGTACCCTCACCCCTTACTCAGAACCTTTGGTTTCCGGATGTCCGAAACCCTTGGCGAACGAGAGTCATTCTTTACACGATTACCGGTGTAGATGGTATCGGTATCGCAATGCAAAGGGACGAGCCCCATAAACTCTGAAATCGGAGTGGGCTTACTTTGTGTATAGCCCATAACGACATAGAGTGGGCTCGTATGGTTCCGAATAACCACAAAATTCGGTGGCGACTCCATTTTGACTTAAATTTCGAACCCGAGAACAATCTTACCACGAGATTCATTCGCCTACCCAAACCCGCGCTTCGCCGCGTCGGGGTGGACCTACGTCATGTCCACAGCAGGGTTGGGTGTTCTTAGTGAACTTCCCAACACGTACCCTCACCCCTTACTTAGAACCATGGTTTCCGGATGTCCGAATCCATTGGCAACGAGAGTCATTCAATACACGATATCCGATAATGTCGGTATCAGTATCGTAATGCAAAGGGACGAGCCCAATAAACTCTGACATCGGAATGGGCCGTATTTTGTATACGGCCCACTACGACATAGAGTGGGCTTGAATGGTTCCAAATAACCACAAAATTCGGTGGCGACTCCTACTTCGATTTAAATTTCAATTTGACCATCTCATATGGAGATTCATTCGCCTCCCCAAACCCGCGCGTGGCCGCGTCGGGGTGGACCTATGTCATGTCCACAACACCAATTAATTAACAATGGAACATACATCAAAATAACTGTTATATATACACTAAAAAAACTCATTATATACGCTATTAAACTCACTGCATATATATACACTTAAGAACTCAATACATACAAAAAAATAATTGTTATATACACCCAAATAATTAATATGTACATCATTTAATCAACAATGGAACATACATCAAAATAACTGTTATATATACTAAAAACTCATTATATACGCTATTAAACTCACTACATATATAAAGTTAAGAACTCAATATATACAGTAAAATAGTTATTGTTATATACACTCAAATGGTTACCATGTACACCAATTAATCAACAATGGAAAATACATCCAAATAACTTTTATATATACACCAAAAACTCATTATATACGCTATTAAACTCACTATAAACTTAAGAACTCAATATATACTGTAAAAATAAATGCTATATACACTCAAATGGTTTCAAATGGTTATTTGTTACCAAGACGGACTCATTCGGTAATGAGACAGTAAAGTTTTATCTTGTCAATAATGACTAAAGACAGATATATATATATATATATATATATATATATATATATATATATATATATATATATATATATATATATAGAGAGAGAGAGAGAGAGAGAGAGAGAGAGAGAGAGAGAGAGAGAGAGAGAGAGAGAGAGAGAGAGAGAGAGAGAGAGAGAGAGAGAGAGAGAGAGAGAGAGGTTCACATAAGGCCAACAACTCTTATAAGTTCATAAGTTCCAGTGTTAAAGTTACACAAAAATGACTAAAGACAGATATATATATATATATATATATATATATATATATATATATATATATATATATATATATATATATATAGAGAGAGAGAGAGAGAGAGAGAGAGAGAGAGAGAGAGAGAGAGAGATAGGTTCACATAAGGCCAACAACTCTTATAAGTTCATAAGTTCCAGTGTTAAAGTTACACAAAAAGTGCTTAAAGTTACACGAGATGAATGTTAAAGTTGCACTTTATCACTTGAACTGATAACAGTGCTGAATGTTATAGTTACATATCAATCTTGAACAAATGCAACTTCAACGTATGTCAACTGTAACTTTAATATAGACTTAATTGCATGTGGTGAACTTATTTGATCCCTTCTCTCTCTCTCTCTCTCTCTCTCTCTATATATATATATATATATATATATATATATATATTATCTATATATATATAGATAATATATTCCGAAAAAAAAATACGGAATTTTTTTTCCAAAAAAAAAAATTTCCGAAAAAACAAAAAAAAAAAATTCCGAAAAATATTGGGGAAATTTTTTTTATGCATGAGTTTTTGTTTAAATCTTAGCCTTTAATTTAATTTTAATCTAATGGTTGAGATTGTGCCTCAATGGGTGCGGCGAGTTGAGCTGCCTCAAAGGATCCTAGATCGATATAGATCTAGGATCCTTTGAGGCAGCTCAACTCGCCGCACCCATTGAGGCACAATCTCAACCATTAGATTAAATCAAATTAAAGGCTATGATTAAAATCAAAAACTCATACATAAAAAAAATTTCCCCAGATTTTTTTCCCGGGGAAAAAAAATCGATATTTTTTGGGAAATTTTTTTTTTCCGGAAACAAAAAAAATTCGGAATATTTTTTTTCCAAAAATTTTTTTTTTTCCTAAAAAAAAAATTCAGAATTTTTTTTCCCAAAAAAAAAAAAAAATTCCGAAAAAAAAATAAAAAATTTTAAAAATTCCGAAAGAAAAAAAAATCAAAATTTAAAATAAAATTGGTGTATATAAAAAACATTTCAGTGTACATAATAACTGTTTTAAGCTGAGTGTATATATGTTGATTAATTGGTGTACATAGTAACCATTTGAGTGTATATAACAATAACTATTTTACTGTATATATATTTAGTTATTAAGTGTATATATGTATGTAGTGAGTTTCATAGCGTGTATAATGAGTTTTTTAGTGTATATAACAGTTATTTTGATGTATGTTCCATTGTTGATTAACTGATGTACATATTAATTATTTGGGTGTATATAACAATTATTTTACTGTATATATTAAGTTCTTAAGTGTATATACGCAGTGAGTTTAATAGCGTATATAATGAGTTTTTTTAGTGTATATAACAGTTATTTTGATGTATGTTCCATTGTTGATTAATTGGTGTACATAATAACTATTTGAGTGTATATAACATTTTTTTATTTGAGTGTATATAACATTTTTTTTACTGTATATATTGAGTTCTTAAGTGTGTGTATATAGTGAGTTTAATAACGTATATAATGAGTTTTTTTAGTGTATATAACACTTATTTGAATGTATGTCTCATCTTAATCTAATGGTCTAGATTGTGCCTCAATGGGTGTAAGGAGTTAACCTGCCTCACCGGAACCCACCTCTATATATATATATATATATATATATATATATATATATATATATATATATATATATATATATATATATATATATATATATATATATATTACTTTAAAGAACGAATGGTGTCTCCAATACATCTGAGATGTTACTCTAACCAACAACACGTGTATTAAATAAATATAGAGTTAACTGCAACGTTGCACATCATTATGTGTAAAAAATATGTAAAAAATCAGTTATTCTTGTAAACCCACAAAAAAAACAACTTCGAATCCGCAAGCCAGCGCGTAGATTTTATAAAATTTCACCGCCTCATCGATTGTTCCGAATACTTGCCCCATATACGGAGTGAATGCCTCACCCACATCTCTGCACCATTCTTGTGCATTCGCTTATTTGCCAATGCTACCTGCAAAAAAATAAACAACGTTACGCCCATGGAACATATGTGTTACTTTAACTCATAAGTTGTGTTACTCTAACTTGTAAAGCAAGTTACTTTAACATCAGCGCCAAAAACTTTTTTCAATGTTTAATGCGTGTCACTCTAATTAAAATAAGGTGTTACTGTAACTTTTTTTTTTGGTAAAGTGTAAGTATATATTTATGTGTAAATAATTACAAGCAAATGACTACAACAGCTTTTGTAGCCATCTAGCGTCTTTTTCACCAATAGGGTATTTAATCTTACACATTACTCTATTCTTAACATCGTCTTTAATTAAATTGACAACATAATGGGGGTGCCGGACAACACCTTCAATTCTACAGATATTCCGCTGCCTCCAGATATAGTATATTGCCGCATTAATCAGCACTCTTAACACATTGCATTGAAACTTCGAGCCCCTCAACTTGGTCGCCCAAATGAGAGCCCGCCTAGCCGGAATCCTTTTGTTTACCCAATCACTTAGCATCCCAATGACTGTAGAACTCCAAGCACATCCAAAGAAAAGGTGCTCTAAACTCTCATCCTCCTCCTCCTCACAAAGGAAACAACGATCATTATCCGCAACTCCAATTCGCAATAGCTTCTTCCTCATGCTTAGCGCACCCCAAAACACGAGCCAGGAAATGAACCTGTGTTTCGAGACACTCCAAGCACTCCAAACAAGCCTCGCCCAAGGAACTCTCGGTTTCGGAACCCTCAGCTCCTGGTAGGCCTTCGATATTGAATAATTGTTATGCGACCCATGCCAGGTACCATTCACATACATGTGTTTGACTTTCTCCTTAGCCTGACAAATTTTCTTCCAAGCCCATGTAACGTCCGTATTAGGCTGATAATCTCGCCACTCCTTTCCCTTCAAATAGACACCATTTACCCATCGAACCCAAAGCCGGTCCGGTTGGTGAAATACCCAAGAAGCTAACTTCCCCACTGCCGTTTCATTCCACAAATACAAATCCCTCAGTCCCAATCCTCCTTCAACATACGGACAACAAATCTTCTCCCAACTCACAAGTGCTCGATTATTGCCTTCCACACCGCCTTCCCACAGGAAATTACGGCATAGAGAAATAATACGAGCCATGACAAACTTCGGAATAATAAAAACCATGGCCCAGTAATTATGTAATTGGGATAGCACAGACTGAACCAAGGTCAACCTCCCCGCATAAGACAGCTTACGGGCTCCAATACTATTAATCCTCGAGATGACATGGCTAACTAATTTTTCACACTCAGCTTTCCCAAGTCGGGTACATTGGATAGGCAAACCAAGGTATCAAAAAGGGAACGTACCTTCCACACAGCCTGAGTACTCTAAAATAGCCGCCTTACGGTCGTCATCAACTCCAGCAAAATACGCATCGGACTTGCCGACACTTAAATTCAACCCCGAGGCTCTAGTAAAAGTAGCAAAAGCTCCCCACAGAAATTCCATCGATTCCGAGTCCCCTTTACAAAAGAGAAGCAGGTCATCCGCAAAGAGTAAATGGGTTAGCTTCATCGGGCCACATTTCGGGTGATATCTAAAATTCCTATCCACTTTTCCATGATTCATAATCCGAGTGAAGTACTCCATGCACACCGTAAAAATCAACGAAGACATGGGATCCCCTTGTCTCAAATTCCGTTTTCCTTTGAAAAAACCAAAATTATCCCCATTCGCGCAGATAGAATATGAGACGGTCTCAATACACTCCATGATCAACCCACGAAAGTGATAAGGGAAAGTCCAACGCTCGTAACATTTGATCCACAAAACTCCATTCAACACTATCATATGCCTTGTGTATGTCAACCTTAGAAAGGCAACGAGGTGACACGCGCCTCCTCAACATTCGGACTAAGTCTTGACAAATCAGCACATTCACCACAATACTCCTCCCCTCTATAAAACCACCTTGAACAGGAGAAATTATTTGAGGAAGCACTTTAGCTAGTCTTGTACAAATGATTTTCGCAATACATTTGTACAAAACATTGCAACAAGCTATAGGCCTAAACTCCTTCACCGACTTAGGTCGATTCACCCTGGGAATAAAAACAATATTAGCACAATTTAATTGTTTTAAAAGCTTACCTGAGACAAAGAAATCTTGGATAACTTTCACAATATCATCTCCGACAATGTCCCAAGAATCAATAAAAAATTGACTCGAGAAACCGTCCGGACCCGGCGCTTTATTCCGTGGAATACTGAACAAAGCCCTCTTTATTTCCTCAGGTGTTACACTCTCCTCCAAGAGCTGTTTATGAGCCTGAGAGCATGTACTTCCCCTTCGAACCAAAGCAACATTCACCGGTTCAACCACACACGACTCACCTAGCAACGTGTTGTAGAACTGAATAAAAGCATCTTCAATTTCATCTTTAGACTTACACTCACGCCCATCTGCATCCACAATGTTAACAATAGCGTTATGAGACCGCCTGGCCCGAAGTAGACCGTGGAAGAACGCAGAATTGATGTCCCCATCCTCAATCCATCGTTGCTTTGATTTCTGATTCCAGAAATCAGATCTCGCAGCCTGCAAGACCCTCACACGTTCATTCAGCTCGACTTCCTCCTGCAAAGCTGCACTCGAACTATTAGTCCGTAGTCCGACTTGGAGCTGATGCAACTTCGATTCCGCTTGATCGCACCTGTTTTCTATATCCAAGAAGCAGGCCGTGTTCAGCATTTTCAACGGCTGTTTCAGACTACGTAACTTCATCACAACCCGGTACATTTCAGTCCCTCGAATTGAGGCTGACAACGCCGCAGCAACACAAGGCTTGAACTCCGACGCTCTACTCCACATGTTCATGTATATAAAGCTCCTATTCCTCCTCGTCGGGGGTTGAGTCAATTGCACAATACATGGGCAATGATCAAACGTCCCTTCCGGTAAGAAATTGGCATACCCATTCGGAAATAGTCCCATCAACTCATCATTAACAAAACAACGATCAATACGACTAAACACCCTCGTCTTAGCCACGCTATGCTTGTTATTCGAAGTGAACCAAGACCCAACCACCTTACAATCACTCAAACCACAATTCGCAACACAATCTCGAAATTGGCTCATCGCCTCTTCCGAATTCCCACCTCCAAGACGCTCACTAGCATCCAACACACAATTGAAATCACCCATAATCATCCACGACCCTTTCAGAGCGTAGGATTCCAACCTTCTCCATAGGTCAACTCTCTCCGACGCAGAATTAAAGGCATAAACGAAAGTAAGCCAATAATCCTTGCCCGAATTCGTCTTCACTTTAACATGGATACTTTGGCTACTATACTCCACTATTGTCAGATTCACCCTTTTGTGTTTCCATAAGAGCCAAACCCGACCTCCTTTATAACAATGACTATTAGACGTAATACTCCACTCATAGAAACTATTCTAATGAACTTTGGCATACGCCTTATTTTTTATTTTAGTTCAAGTAGACCTACGACGTCTACCTGCTGTTTCCTAATAAACTCACAAACTGTCCGCTGCTTATTTATATTACACATCCCACTAACATTCCAACACCCTATATTATGTACCTCCATGGATCACCAACTCCAACCCGACCCCTTTGTTTTCCTCCACCACCTCTTTCCTTGGAACTCCCATAACCACATCACTGAACGCTACCCCCTTATTCACAATAGCACTGGTCCTCGGACCCTTGGGAACAGAACATGCACGCTTCTGAAGACCAGATTGCACGCCCCCTACACTCGGCCGAGTAACCACTAGTGCACCACTAGTCAGTCCCGGGGCAGGCTGGCGGACCACTACCCCCCCTTTAGCCCTCTGCTGCTTGACTTCCTGCCTAGCCTTCTTCAACTCATCCCTCCTACATTCCTTCACCTCATGTCCATAACCCTTGCATTTTGAACACCAAGTAGGTTTCCATTCATATTTGACAAAAATCTCAACCAAATTTTCTCGTTCATCCAAAAATTTGATTGAATGCTTAAACTTTTGATCCACCTTCGCCATGACTAACACTCTAGCATAACCTAACCTAGTCCGTTCCTCCGTAGCTAAGTCAGACTTGACATACGAACCTACTAGGGCAACCAATCGGGGCAAACAACGCCCCCAAAATTTCAAAGGTAAGTCATGAAATTGCACCCATATAGGCACTTCAGAGACATCCTCTGTATCCAGTTTAGCATCAGGGGTCCATTCCTTAACAATCAGCGGTTTATTGTCAAACATAAAACAACCATGATCAAGAATTTTTACCTTTGCTTCCTTGTCCTTGAACCTGACTACGAATATTCCATTGGGTAGAAACGAGATTTTGTCAATGCCGTGATCCTTCCAAATTCTTCTCACAAATCACCTCCCATGGCGGGTTTGCACCCATAATGAAACAGTACACCGCAGTACTCCAGTATTCAATTTCGTCATCTAGGTCATCCTCTGAAAACCTCAATAGCTCCTCGTCCTCTTCCATGTCAGACAATTTTCTTGCCCTCTCTCTGTTTCCAACCGCTCGTCTCCATTTCATTCGTTTCCGGTACGTATTCCGACACAGCGTCGTCGTCCGACACATAGTTCAAACCTGGGATATCATTCAATCATTCATTCGTCGAATTCGTCGAACCGTCAGGCTGCGATTAATGTCCATCCAAGTTCGAGTTTTTGACAAGTTTACGCAAAAGTTCCTCTTTAGCCTTTCGAGTGGTCGGCTTCATTGCCATAGGGCTTTTAGGAACTGCGCAAGATTTCTTTCGCATCGAAACGGGGCCAAAATCAGTGTCGGACAACCTTGTCAGGGTCGAGGACTGTCCGCGCCTAGCTTTCGCCGGAAATCTCCAATCAGTCGCCTGAAATCTCCAGAGCACACGAAGGGTTTTTTTTTGTTACTGTAACTTAGAACGTATGTTACTTCAACGCCGTGTCTGCTTAATCTATGATTAATCAAATCTAAAAACCATTGATATGAATATATGATTAATCAAATGAATAAAATTCCACCTTTTCCAGTATTGTTCTGTGCATTCACATCTTTGCCAATTGCACCTGCACAAAATTAAACAACGTTACGCCCATGAAACCAATGTGTTACTTCAACTCATAAGTTGAGTTACTCTAACTCGTACAGTATGTTACTCTAACATCATCGTCAAAAACCTTTTCTCAACGTTCAGTGTGTGTTACTCTAATTAAAATTAAGTGTTAGTATAACTTAGAACGTATGTTACTTCAACGCCGTGTCTGCTTCAATAGACAACAAAACAATAGTATCAGTGGAGATTACGGAAAACCTAAATAACAAACATAAAACTCTGGAATCTATACTAACAAGAGACCAATTAACATTGATATGAATCTATGATGAATGAAACGACCATATGAAAGCAATATCAACATGAAAATTGACGCAAAACATGAACGCAAATTGACGCAAATTAATCAATTTGATGAATAAAAATTGATGCAAAACATGAAAGCAATATCGAAAATCACCATTATTATACTCGATGAATTGTTTATCAACAGTTGATGAACATGTCGCGATCATTGACTCCATGTAATCCCTTATAAATTTTAACGCAATACAGTGGCGGAAACACTGTAGATTTGGGATTAAAACACACTGATGTTCTATATTTTACAAAAGAACGGTCAGTCAATACAAAGGCCACTTTTTACAAAAGGGCTAAAAAAATCCTTCAAATGGGTTTAACAATCTATAAATAAACAAAAACGAAGCAGAGTAGGATCCATGTCACTCGCTAGCTCATACCAAACCCCGGAACAAGGAATACCTGTCATGTTATAAACATAACGGCCACAATTCATTGAGGAGCAACTCAGGCAGTTCTCCCAAACATATTACATAATATTAAAACATAATTACTATTATATCAAAATATTTGAAAATGGAAAACATTTAAAATGATACGGTAAAATACTTCGAAATGATTGCCAACCTGCAAATCAATGTCAATCCATAATAATAACGACGTTATAGAAATCAATCAGTGTAACGGAGTAGACTTCCACAAGGATCATACTAAACTAGGTTCGAGAATTCAGTCTAAACAAATTAGACTTCAGTCTCTAACTAGGCAACTCAAACTATAACAAGACTGCGTGCAGCGAGGTCCTGGCTTAAGTAATGTACACCCCTCCTGGACACCAACCGTAATCCAGTTCAACCCGACGGCGACTTACACAATGCGATATCTAAGATTAAGGTCAAAATATACACACTCCTGAACACAAATCATGCTCAGTTCAACGACCAATGTGTCTCAACATAGATACACCAGCTTTATAGTTGATGACAAAACGTATACCCTAGACTGTATTACTCTACCCGTACACTTTTTTCATTCCATAACTTCCAAAACAAAGCCGTTGTCGAAATTCGATAGGATTATCAAAACGTTCTTAAAAGGAAACTTTCTAATTTGGGAAACTTTCTTCAAATATTAACTTTCCAAAATAGGTATCATTATAATTAGAAATCGTTCAACATTTGAGTTATATAAAATAGTTAATATTAGGCCTCGAGACATAAACATTATACTTATTTTATAAATATATATTTAACGATTAAAAGTCAACGAAAGTCAAAATTATAATTATTTCTCAAAAGATTGAAATATAAGTAACTAAAAGTATTAAATTACAAATTTGCAGATTTTCCGGAACAACACTATCTTACTATAAAATTCATAATAAAATCATCAAAAATCAAAACGAAGTAAGATCAGTGGGGTTAAAAACTTTAAATCCTTAGCTAAAACTTTTATTTCTGGAGTAAATCCAAATTTCAAACTTAACAAAGGCTTTTATTTGTACTTTCAAAAACTGACAGAATTCGACATCCGATGATATCTTATTAATAAAATACGTTTAAAATTTGATTTTGAAAAAAAAACCAATTGGAAACATTAAGAAGACTCTTCAAAGTTAGGTACATAAATTACCCAAATTGGATTCCAAATTTTATTAAAGGTTTTAAATTAGTTTCACAACAACTGATAAATTCGTGGACTGTTTCGACACCGGTTCGTAAACTATTTAATGTGACCAAAATACTTGGAATTATTTCACGAAATTAAACAGAGGTAAACTAAACTTAAAATAAGTAGTAGTCTATTTTCAAAGTTTTTGGAAATAAAGTAATTAAACAGGATTAATAAATCACACAAAAACATTAAGAGACTTCGAAACATGCTGTAACTTCGTTAAAGCATTAAAAACTTTCACTTTGATACTTTATATTAAAAATCACGAAAATCGAGAAAAAAAATTCTAATTTGTATGTTTTAGTCTCGGCCATAATACTTTTAGAAGATCCGATGTGAAATAAATAGAGAAGATTAAAAGCGATAGAAACATGAAATCGATTTAGGCATATTATCGTAATATAATTAATTAAAACATGCTTATTCGTATAAAGATTAGATTTTAAAACGATACTACAAGCAACTACAACATATATCATGCAATACCGAGTCATGCCATCATGTGTTACCTTCACTGGGATCCAAGTTAATTAAATAACCATCTTCGTCGGAACTAGCACGATAACCTACAAAATAAGTTTACATATGCTATTAGAACCATATAAATTAATAAAAGGAGAGAATGAGACAGGAGAATAAGAGTAATATAATTACCCTCGAGATCGAAATGAATAAAGGACGAATGAGGATTAAATTGATGATTGAGATAGGCTGGAAAATGGGAGGCTTTTACGACGAACAACAACAAAAATTACAGCAGATCAATAGCCTTCTGTAACAACAGCACGCAATAGTAGCTGCACGACGCAGCAGCAGTAGAAATAGAGCAGCATCACGTGAGATCAAGAACAGCAATGAACCGGCAGCAACTACAACGTACAACAACAGCCGACACGGACAGCTAACAAAGTCACGAAACTGAGCAGCGAGGCGAAGATAACAATGATGACAGTAGCATCAGTAACAGACATTGACATCAAATGGACGACAAGAACGGAGGCGATATCGAACATCAGCAGTGACGAGAGCAAAAAACAGACCGTAGCAAACCAATAGAACAACAGCTAACAACATGGATAGTTCAGCCTCAAAAATAACAGCAACATCACGACGACAGTGGAACGGACGTGAAACATATCAACAACAATAACGTGATAGCAGCAGTACAACAAAAGCGACACCAAAACTGAGTGAGACAGAGGCATGAAAAGGTACAAACGAAATTGAACACATCAGAGATGTACATATCGCAACCAAAACAAGAAGAAGAAGAAGAAGAGACATCGAAGAGTAATAGAAATGGCGAAATAGAGAGCAGCATAACGAACAAAATCATAGAAAGACAACGAGGATAGTAAGGGACGACAAAACTGACCTTAAGTGGGGCAGAGACGCACAAAATCAGGGGAGGAAGGAGGGTAGGCGTGTCGTAGAACAACCACGATGACAAGCAGCAGAAAACGAAGAAAATGAACGAGATTAGAAGGAGAAAATAGAGGAGGCAAGGGTCAAACAGAGGACATTCACGCGATGAAGAACATGGATGATGAAGGTTGATGATGATAATGCGTGAGTGAAGACATGGGAAGAGCAGTTTCAGAAAATGGAGAGGGGAGAGCGGCAGAATCAAGGGGTTTTACCAATTAGGGTAGATAAATAAGTCCAAAATCGGAGAAAAAGTATTGGGTCAAAAGTCCGTCCATAAGAAACCCGAGTTGGAAATAAATGGGTATAATCACTCGAGACAAGCTCAAAGTTAGTGAAAATAAATAAATTTGTTCGAAAGGAAAAATAAAGTGTATCTCGAGAATTAAATAGATTTTGGCGATAAAACAACGTCTCACGAGAAAATTAATAAATGTTTGATGAAAATGAATTAAATTGATTTCTCGAGGAAAATTAATAAATGTTTGACGATACTTTAATCAAAATGAACTTCGAGCTAAAAGAATAGATAAATTGACACGAAATCAAAAAAATTATGTTTTAAATATAAAAGAGTTTCTGGGGCAAATAAACTTTTACGAGTTCAAACGATTGAAAAATGAATTTGTTTTATAATTATTTTAAGAAATACGAATTAAATCGTGAACAGAATAAAATAAGAATAAAATTTAATTTATAAAATTAGGGGTGTTACAATCTTCCCCACTAAAAAAAAAAAAGTTTCGTCCCCGAAACTTACAGGAACTCAAAAATATAATAGAAAACGAAGTCACCTATTTTGAACGAAGTGAGGATTTTCACTCACACCAAAATTTTGGTTTAAAAAGAAAATGTTACAGAAATTCTATTCTCAAGATTGACGGGGTTTAACTAACCAAAGGTTTAAAATCTTTTAAATCTAAAATCGTAAGTTAAAATTATTTATAGAATAACGATGATAAAAAAAATGTTTGTAAACAAACTTGAGGGAAAGAGAGTACTCAAAACATTTTCGAAACAACGGTAATACATTTTCATTAAGAAATTCGACAATGTTTCATTTAAGATAAAAAAAAAATTTAGTCTTGAGAAATCAAGTTTTGTAGTCAGTAAAATTCGAAATTAATCGTCGAACGTTTTTCATACAAATTCAAAAGTCTACCGACGATAAAACGAAAGCTTGAGCATACGAAATTATTTCAAAAACATTAAACCGTTTCATATAGTAATCTCATAGAAATCAAAATTTTTGTAATGATAAAAGTTTTCTTTAAATTTCGACCGCTTGAACATCAAAATTGGAAACAATTTCAAATTATTTTAAAATAAATTATTTAGGCATTTTGAAACAGAATTAAATAGAGATATCAACCGGGAATAAGACATAAATAAAGTGTAAGGTTTTGAAGACTATAACTCAAAATGTTAAATTTTCACGGAAATCAAATATTTTAATTTAGTAAGACTTTTCTTAGAATAGGGAGTTCGGAAAATGGTTAACTGATAACTGGAAATAGGGTAAAGGAAAAATCAAAACAAAAGTTTCCAAACTCGTTAAGGGTCGAAGGGATTGATAACAGATGGAGTAGCAGAATTCGAGAAAATTAGAGGGAAGGACAAAATCAAGAGTCAATAAGTCAAATAGAGCTCTCAAGGATTATAAAAGAAATTAATCTCTCGAGATTTCTAGTACGACTCTCACAAACAGAGGTTCCTGATTCCTGTCAAACAACACTAAGTCTTATATCAGGCAGGTTGTTCTACTCCGTCTACAACCTCCAAAACTGTCAACTGCTATAATCTCCAATAAGAAGTCTTACGTATTCATCTAATCTTTCATTTAGCACGATAGTAATCCACAAATAATTTATGATCAAATCCATTAATTTCTAATCGCAATGGTGCAACCACAATATGTTTAATCACCCAACGAAGCCATAATCTCGTTGGTGCACATGTATCGAAAATTCCAATAGGATGATTGGCACAAAAGTATTCCTCAAAATGACACAATAAGTCCAAACTGTGATTCTGCAAGATATCTCTTTTTCTCAAGGTTAACAACAATTCATCCAAGTTTAGATCACTCAACTCATAGGTTAAAACCTTATCAGACCCAATGATCTAATCCGTAAGAACCAAGGTTTAATCTATGTCAACCAAAATCACCGATCTTAACGAGAACCTGAAATGGAACCATAACACTCGGATTAGAACTCTAAACGATGATCTATAACCTCAAAAGTTAACGACTAGTCCATTAAGTCAACCTTAGGTGGGATTCCCAAAGTAATATTACCAGTTACACTTAGTTCGGTTCTAAGTTCAGTTTTAGGTTTGGTGCTAGATATCCACCAAAATAAAATGTAATCTTACTATCCAAAAACTTATTATTTTTAAGTACTTTATATAATCAAGTAAATTTTAATCCAAGCTTAACACATAAGGTACAATCCTAATTCCATCAATCAGTTAATATCATCGAAATTAATCCTCAAAAAGTTCTTATTTGCTTAGAAAATAGAGTACAACTTACAACTCTCAAACCGTGTAACAAGTGGTTTACTAAACCTCAAACATCTTTAACTATCGCGGGGTTCACTAAGACAGGAGTCTTACCAGAGAATCTCAAGAGGAAAGAGGGTAAAATGAGAGAATAAAACAAGGATTCGCCACGAGAATTAAGATGACCATTTATGAGGAGGATTGGAAGAAGAAAAGAGAAACTGACAGAGAGATCAGTGGCAGCCCATGGCCAGCAGGAATAACAACACGTGACAGTAGAGAGCCGAACAACATCGTGCCGTAACAGTACAACAACACAACATCCGTAAGGAGAAGAAGAATAAGAAAAGAAGTAGTAGAAGAAGAAATTGGGAGCATAGAACAAGGGTGCTAGACTATTAAGGTCTTAGAATAGAGAAGAGTCTTCGTATCTCCAGAGTTCACAAGGGAACTCACTGGATCACTTCGTCTTCTTGTAGAGAAATGAGCACACTAGTCTTGGATCGCTCCATCTGCATTCAGAGTGAAGTGAAGTCGCATCTGGGTCCAAAGTGAAATCATATCGGAGTCTACTGTACCATCATGGAATCGAAATCTACTCTTGATCATCTGGCCTATAGTTTGAGCAAACTGAATCTGGACTAAAAAGTCACCATTGTATCTTCCTTATAGCACCAAGTCGTCCACTCGAGTCATCAGGTCTTAGAAGTGCTAAGTAGGCCTTGTTCCGATCTGGAGCAGGATCACGTAAGCATCTTGTCCACTCGTCTTCTTCTTGGACAAATAGAACAACTATTCAATGCTAATCATTGAGTTATAAGAACACGAGAACCTAACAGTTAAGTCCTTAATTTGGTTTCTACCAATCACTCACAATTATTTTTTTAATGTTCAAATCGTTTAAGAGTACTTTCCTAAAATCAGGTGTAAGCGTCAGGAGCAACAATGCTCTGATACCAACCGTAATCCCCTATAAATTTTAACGCAATACAGTGGCGGAAACACTGTAGATTTGGGATTAAAACACACTGATGTTCTATATTTTACAAAAGAACGGTCAGTCAATACAAAGGCCACTTTTTACAAAAGGGCTAAAAAAATCCTTCAAATGGGTTTAACAATCTATAAATAAACAAAAACGAAGCAGAGTAGGATCCATGCCACTCGCTAGCTCACACCAAACCCCGGAACAAGGAATACCTGTCATGTTATAAACATAACGACCACAATTCAGTGGGGAGCAACTCAGGCAGTTTTTCCAGCCATATTACATAATATTAAAACATAATTACTATTATATCAAAAGAGTTGAAAATGAAAAACATTTAAAATGATACGGTAAAATACTTCGAAATGATTGCCAATCTGCAAATCAATGTCAATCCATAATAATAACGGCGTTATAGAAATCAATCAGTGTAACGGAGTAGACTTCCACAAGGATCATACTAAACTAGGTTCGAGAATTCAGTCTAAACAAATTAGACTTCAGTCTCTAACTAGGCAACTCAAACTATAACAAGACTGCGTGCAGCGAGGTCCTGGCTTAAGTAATGTACACCCCTCCTAGACACTAACCATAATCCAGTTCAACCCGACGGCGACTTACACGATGCGATATCTAAATTTAAGGTCAAAATATACACACTCTTGAACACAAACCATGTTCAGTTCAACGAACAATGTGTCTCAACATAGACACACCAATTTTATAGTTGATGACAAAACGTATACCCTAGACTGTATTACTCTACCCGTACACTTTTTTTATTCCATAACTTCCAAAACAAAGCCGTTGTCGAAATTCGATAGGATTATCAGAACGTTCTTAAAAGGAAACTTTCTAATTTGGGAAACTTTCTTCAAATATTAACTTTCTAAAATAGGTATTATTATAATTAGAAATCGTTCAACATTTGAGTTATATAAAATAGTTAATATTAGGCCTCGAGACATAAACATTATACTTATTTTATAAATATATATTTAACGATTAAAAGTCAACGAAAGTCAAAATCATGATTATTTCTCAAAAGATTGAAATATAAGTAATTAAAAGTATTAAATTACAAATTTGCAGATTTTCCGGAACAACACTATCTTACTATAAAATTCATAATAAAATCATCAAAAATAAAAACGACGTAACATCAGTGGGGTTAAAAATAACTTTAAAACCTTAGCTAAAACTTTTATTTCAGAAGTAAATCGAAATTCCAAACTTAACAAAGGCTTTTATTTGTACTTTCACAAACTGACAGAATTCGACATCCGATAATATCTTATTAATAAAATACGTTTAAAATTTGTTTTGAAGAAAAACAAATTGGAAACATTGAGAAGATTATTCAAAGTTAGGTACATAAATTACCCAGTTTAAATTCCAAAGTTTATCAAAGGTTTTAAATTAGTTTTACAACAACTGATAAATTAAAGTTTTACAACAACTGATAAATTAGTCATTTAGGATGCTCCATATTATCATATTTTACGTTTATAGTAAAGAAACTGTATATTATTAAAGTTCTGATTGTTAGAGTAACATACATTATTCGTTAGAGTAACATACTGAATAAGTTACAGTAACACAGTTTATAAGTTTGATTGATTTTCCAATATCTAGTCCTTAGAATAACATCCTTTATTGGAGTAAAATGAGTTAAAATAACACACATTATGCGTTAGAGTAATATAATTAATGAGTTACAGTAACACAGTTAATGAGTATAATTTGATTTCCAATATTCAGTTCTTAGAGTAACAGGTGTGAAACATTGGAATTATAATGAAGTTTTATAATTTTTGTTTTGGAGTATCTTTAATAGAAACATACATTATTCTTTTGCTTGATTGGAAGTCCTGTTTTTGCAAAAGACTATTATGCAACGTAACAGATTTTATGAGTTAAAGTAACACAGTTCATTAATTAGAGTAACACATTGAATGAGTTAGAGTAACAATTTTTGCAAGAGACTATTATACAATGTAATAGATTTTATGAGTTAAAGTAACACAGTTCATGAATTAGAGTAACACATTGAATGAGTTAGATTAACAGTTTTTTTCAAGAGACTATTATACAACGTAACAGATTTTATGAGTTAAAGTAACATGGTTCATGAATTAAAGTAACATAGTTTATGGGTTATGGCAGTAACATAGTAACATACGTACAATGGCAGCAGGAAAATGATGATTTTTTGGTGAAGATGAAAAAAACTTAATTTTGAAGAAACTTGTTGTGTGAGAGAAATATGCAATTAAAAGATTGATAGGAGAGAGAACATTTGCATTGAGATAATTAAGGAAGAGAGAGAAATGATATATTTACTAAGATTTGTTAGTTATTTCCTTATTTCACCTCAAGCAATCACAACCATCCATCTTCCACTTGATCAATGGTTCAAGATTTGTTGCATGCATACATACATACATACATATATTTATATAGGGGTGGGTTCCGGTGAGACAAGGTAACTCGGTGTGGACATGACATAGGTCCACCTCGACGTGGCCAAGAAAGGGTTTGGGTAGGCGAATGAATCTCGTGTGAGATGGTTCTCGGGTTGAAATTTAAATCGTAGTTGGAGTCGCCACTGAACTTTGTGGGAGTACGGGCCTTCGAACCCACTTTATATCAAAGCGGGCCATACACAAAGTACGACCCACTTTGATACTAGAGCTTGTGTGGTTCGTCCCTTTACATTACGATACCGAGGCCGAGTTATCGGGTATCTGTTGACACCCACATTTTGACCGCCAGGTGTCTATAGCAGTTTCCGACAAACACCCGATGATGATCGGACGCAAACGTGCTTTAACTACTCAGAAACGGGCTCAAAATCATTGGCATTTGGCTTGGGCTCATTATGGAGTACATATCTCACAAAACCAACCTCAAAATCAGGCCCAGCGGGTCGTTTCGAGTCAAATAAGACTAATTTGGGTCGATTCCGACACCAGGGGTAAAACCGTCTTTTTACGACCGAGTCAAAACCCGGTCAAAGATTTTCGCGAGACACGTGAGTCAGCCGTGACACCTCACACGGCTGATTCCCACTTTAATCCTACAAAAAAATCAACTTCTCAAAATATTAAACAAATCCGTTTAAGGATAGAATTCGATCTCAAGTAGGAATTCTATCCGGAAACCGAATCGGATATCGACCGAGCACCAAGTACTCGGCCAAGACACCCAAATCAGCCGAAATACTCCTCCATCCAGCCGAGATTTTGGCTTCTCCACCAAGCAACGGAATTTGCATTCCTTTCGAACTCTTGCATATCCTATCCAAAACCGATTCAAACACCCGACCGAGTACAAACACTCGGCCGAGCAACACACAACCAGCCGTGTCCCCTTTCTTTTTTGACAAGAAAGTGGAATTCTCATGCCTTACAACTTCTACATTTCCTATCTCAAGCGGTAGTTCAGACTCTCCTAGCCAAGGTCGGGAATATCCCTATAAATAGCCCCTTGCACAACTCAGAAAACATTCATGAACAAGCATCAATTATTAACATCAACCACTAGCAAATATCATCAATCATTAGAATCCCTACACATCAAACACACATCAAAAATTAAACATCGAGAAACCGATAATATTCCCGAAGGAAAACCGGTCCGTTTAAACCCGAAACCCTTCACGCACGCCCGAGCCGCATCACCATCACCTCACCGACATATACTCGACGCTCCAGTGCCCAAGCCACGTCCCGACGAGCCCTGATCCGAGTAGACTAAAACATGTAGGTTGAGGGTGCACAAAACCCGATCTCTCCTTTTCCTTCTCTTCTCTCCCTCGTCCGTCTTATTTTATGGGTCGGTCGTCGTTTTTATTTTATTTTCTAATATCGATAATATCAAAAAACTATTTTCATATAACAACATTCTTAAAAATATGATATCGATTTTCTATAATCGAATATTGTATCAAAAAGAATTATATTAAGATCTCGACGATATTAAAAATCGTTACATCTTTTTTCGTTCAAACTTCTTTTTACAAAACCTTTTTTTTTTTTAATTCGTTCCGAATACTCGATATCGATTTCATAATCGAATATCGGGTACGACGAATATCGAAAACATAAATCGAGTACAAATTAATTCATATTTTACGCGATTTATCAAAATTAGCAATTTCGAACAAAAAATAAAAAACCGGACAGACCCGCACGCGAGTCGCGCCATGCCCAGGTGACTCGCGCACGGGCCTGAAATCCGAGACGTTTTTTTAGCTTTTTCGTTCGTTTTATTTTATTCTTCTACGAAACGATTTTAAAACTTATACCTTTTCTAAAACTATTTGAAGTATTTGATATTGATTTCGTAGTCAATTATCGAATATAACTAATATCGAAAATATTAAGTTGAGTACGAATTATGCAGTATTCATACACGATTTAATAAAAACATCGAGTTTTCGAAAACCGTCTTCAAAAACAGACCGACACGCGACTCGCCGGCAACCCGGGCGAGCCGCGCGGCCGGCTGCCTCGACGCCCCTTTTTCTCGTTTTTTTATTATTTTTCGAACTTCGTTTTTTTTATACAAAACAACGTCTTAACGATATTTTTCAGATTTCGATTAATATTTATTTTCTCGATCTCGTATATTTATTTTATTTGCTATATTATTATTTACAAATCGATACTAACTCGTTTGTTCATCTTTGTAGCAAATTCATTATTTTCATCTTTTGTTTTATTATACTAAAACGAACTTCACATGCTAAATTCAACTTTGACGTTAGATTTTTCATGCATTAAACCGATTTAGCAACCCATTCAATTCCTCGCATGCTTAGGAAAACAATGTTTGCATATCATTCATCGTATTACTAACGCGCGTATTTTAAAATCAAACGATATCCTAGTAGAGGCCGCTAATGTGCGGGCGGGGTTGGGTGTTCTTAGTGAACTTCCCAACACGTACCCTCACCCCTTACTCAGAACCGTGGTTTCCGGATGTCCGAAACCATTGGCAACGAGAGTCATTCAATATACGATTAACCGCTCAAGTCGGCATCTATATCGATATGCAAAGGGACGAGCCCAATAAACTCTGACATCGGAAATGGGCCATATTTTGTATACGGCCCACTACGACATAGAGTGGGCTCGAACGGTTCCGAATAACCACAAAATTCGGTGGCGACTCCAACTTCGATTTAAATTTCCATTTGACCATCTCATGGAGATTCATTCGCCTCCCCAAACCCGCGCGTGGCCGCGTCGGGGTGGACCTATGTCATGTCCACAATTTGGCGACTCCGCTGGGGATAAGCTGATACGTTACTGACCTTCAGCATCCTCAGGGTGAGACTCGAATAGAAATCGTTTGACTAGTACAATACGCGTTTTAGTTTTACGGTTCATGCATAACCTCATATTTTCCCGGGCCGGTACTGGTGACCGACGTCCCACTATACTATCGATGTAGTCCAAATTGGATATGTCGAAGGTGTCCATTAGCCGATTCGTATGGGTTTTATGGCATGTTCTAAGCTCAACTCGACTTAGGAAGTCCGCCCCGATTCTCGATAGGCTGTGTACACTGGTATAGACCCTTTTCAGACTGACCGAGACTTAGAATTAGAGCATACATGGCGTCGTTATACTGTTTCCATGACTACGTGCTACCTGATTTTAACAAGTCTTTTCAAAAACCGTCTTTTTTTTCAAAATTGCATCCTTTTCAAAATATCCAATTTTCAAAACCCGGGACATATACCGAATTTAGGATCCACGATTTTACTCAAAATAGCCTATTTTTAGCCGGTATTATGCCCATTTCAAAACTCGAAAATATTTTCGAAACTTTTCAAAACCGTCCCCGGTCCGCCTTTCCGTTTTCTTTCTCGAAAAGGGCCGGTTCTCCCCGATTCTTTCGGGCCTTTCAAAAATTCAATTTTTCAAAACCTTCCTTTTCTTAGGACTTCCCGTATTTAGCAGTGTCGGGTCGTGTCTTAAAGGTCTTCTAGCGTCGAAACTCCGTCGATCTTACATCACGGGTTTCCTCCCTATCCCAGTCCGCCTTATTATACTAAGGCAAGGCCCACCTACGTAGGACATACTCCTACAAGGGTCGGTCCGTCTACACAATCGAGTCTAGAAGTCTGGGGAATGTCTCACGTAAACCTCCTTTCGAGCAGGAGCCAGCCCACACAGCTAGATCCTAAAGGAGGCTCACCTCTCACAAGTCATCCGTCTAGATGTCTTTTCCGAGTCATTTCCTCTCTAGTTTCCCTTTTCCTTGCTCGGGATGTACTTTAGTTCTACGATTTGGGTTGGTCGCTGATACGTGGTATTCTCACAGACAGGCCGTCTCACACTCGAACCATGACTAAGGACTCAATTGATCAACTGAACACCGCATTGGCCAAGATCCAAGAACAGCTCGACCAAATCAGGGGCGACCAGATCGCCATTGTCACCCGGGTTAGTGCCATAGAACAGGACAAGCCAAAGAGTGAAGATGAAGCTCATGGGCCTTTAGCCCAATTGACTAGCGCAGTCCTCAAACTGCAGGAGCAGGTCCATTTGACGACCCACAACTCGATCCACACGGAGAATGCCCGAACCTATTCTCCCCTGACCGATCAACTGCCTGCCAATCTCAACTTGACAGGCCTCCCGATGTTCGACGGAACCGAGGACCCGGTATTACATATCCGGGCCTTCAAAGAGTTTATGGCCCTAAAAGGAGTCAAATCGGACATGTTCAAGCATTTGTTTGCCTCCTCGCTAGAAAAGCACCCAAAAGCTTGGTTCTATAAGCTCGACGCTAAGAAATACAAAACTTGGGACGATGTCGCAACAGAGTTCGCCCGAAACTATGCGGACAATGCGGAAATCCAGACAACCATGCGTACTCTGGAGGTCATGGCCCAAGAGCCGAAGGAGGGTTTCACCAAATACCTCCAAAGGTGGAGTGCCGAAAGTGTCAAGCTGGTCGACAAGCCCAGCGAAAAGGTATTAGTGGAGGCCTTTGTGAAAAATCTCCTCCCATCTTACCGGATCCATCTCCGGTACGCTATCATACCCAATTTCGCCACCTTAACCGAAATGGGTACGAGAATCGAAGACGACTTAAGGTTAGAAAGCCTTACTAAGGCCTCTACAAAGGGTTATCAAGGAGCCAGTTCATCTTCCGGTAAGCCCGCAACTACAAGTGCGGCCCGAAGCATCTTCGATGAGGTTAATCTGTTAGACACCTCGACCAAAACGAACACTCCAGCCCGAGTATTCACGGACATAAGGACTACTTATGCCGACGCCTTACAAAGGCTATCTTCTAAAGGCCTAATTCAGCCCATAGGCCCAATGCCAGAGGTCCCTGTCGAGAAGCGGTCCAAAAGCTACAACGCACAGGCATATTGCCGCTATCACCAAGGCAACGGGCATGACACCGAAAAATGCTGAAAATTAAAGCATCTCATTCAAGATCTGATCGAGAGTGGGAAAATACCGTTACCCAGCGATAAGCCCAGTAACAAAAACAACCCTCTTGCTACTCACGCCATTTCTGCTGGAGAAATAATCGATTGTACTCATCTCATTTCCCCTTTCATTCCCCAAATCAACGGGATATGGAATGACGATGAAGACGATGTTTATCTGACTAAGGGGGAGACTGTCCCCATCACGGCCGAAGAGATTCGGAAGGCCAAAACCAAGGCCCTGGCCGGTGCTCATGCCATCACGGCCGGATCTTCAACCCCGGGATCCGTCACTGAACCTGCCAAGACGGACTCTATACTTGAAGAACCAGACACTGACACGGCCCTAGTCAAGCAACTGAAGAGGGTCCGAACTGATCTTACCATATGGCAGCTTCTGGTCAGTTCTCAAGAACATCGGGCAGCACTTACTATGGCTCTCGATGAAATCAAGGTAGACTCGTCGGTTACCCCCACTGAAATGGTAGCCACCATCCTGCCTCACCTCAAAGGCAAGTCCAAAGAAGAAGGCCCGCTTATCACTTTCTCTGAGTCCGATCTACCACCATTTGGGGCTACCCACAACCTAGCCCTATATATTACGGTGATTTGCCGGGGCAAATATCTACCCATGACCCTAATCGATGACGGGTCAGCTGTAAATGTCCTTCCTTTAAGGACTGCTAGGGCTCTCGGCATTACCGAGACCGACTATCTTCCTACTGCACAAACTATCCAGGCTTTTGATGGAAGCCCGAAATCAGTTGCTGGGGCTGTCAGACTAACCATCATAACCGGCCCAATTGAAAAAGAACTAGAATTCCAAGTGATCGATGTCACCTCATCGTTTAATCTGCTACTTGGAAGGCCTTGGATCCACGCAGTCAAGGCCGTATCCTCCACTCTTCATAGAAAGGTCAAGTTACCTTTACAAGACGGGGTCATCACACTTGAAGCTACTCCAATAGCCGTGTCACGGCCGGTTCAATCGACCCGCGAGGATTCAATTTCGTGGGAATGATCGGTGAAGAATATCTTTTTAGGCCCTACTTCACAACCAGCATCGACAAAATGCTGCAGAACTTGGGTTACTTACCGGGGGCTACTTCAAGGCCTGGTCTTCCGGCAAGCAAGATCGTCGATGTCTTAAGCGATGAAGATTCGAAATTCGGTTTAGGGTATGCCTTAACCCCGGAAAACGTGGTCCGGGCCGGCATCCAAAAGGCCTGCAACGT
This sequence comes from Agrostemma githago, assembly GCA_958450325.1. Taxonomy (NCBI): domain Eukaryota; kingdom Viridiplantae; phylum Streptophyta; class Magnoliopsida; order Caryophyllales; family Caryophyllaceae; genus Agrostemma; species Agrostemma githago. The sequence goes on along the minus strand of OY288260.1, from coordinate 28,830,520 downwards.
CCTCAAGGGCTCCTACAGCCCGAAACTGAACTTCATCACTCCAGTATTCGGAGCTGTCCAAACGGGCATTTACCAGCCCGCTATAACCTATCCTGAGGTCAATTTCATCCCAGATGATATCTTCACTCTCATCCAGGCTGAATCAAAAGAAGATTCGAACCAAGCTGAGCCCATGCTGGGGCTCTTGTTCGGGGAAAGCAAGATAATCCCTACCCCTAAGGAGGAATTAGTCAACCTAATCCTCCATAGCAACAAGTTCGATCCAACCAAGCTGATCTCTGAAGTAGGTGCTGACACTGGAAAGCGGGCTTGGAGGAAGACGATCAAATGGACCGACAGCGAGGGCCGAATCTACAAGCTCACTACCGGCGAAGGGGACATGCAAGGCGACGAGTCTGAATCCGAGTCTGAGTCAGAGTCAGAGTCGGAGTATGAGTCAAAATCTAGAGGGTCCAGTACTAGGGTCGAGTCTGTAACCCCTTTTCCTTCGATCATTCCTCTGGGAGCCTCGGAGTCTGTCCCGAGAGCACTCCCCATACCGCCTCTGACCAGCGATCAGATGGCAGCTCTCTTCGAGCTATTTTCAAAACTTTCTATCAATAATAACGATAACCGTTCTGCTTACGACTTGTCTTATTTTCAAAACATTTTCAAAAACTTTACTTGCAATGACATTGAGAAACCCGACGAACAGGTACCACTACCTCAGCATCTAGTTGAGCAACTTGAACAAAGGGAGTCCCGAGATCCGGTGATCGAAGAAACTGATTCCATCAATGTAGGAACCCCTTTAGAGCCTCAGATGCTTAAGTAAGGTTTATCCCTAGACCCCGAGGAGAAGCAACAATTTACGGGGCTCTTCCACGAATTCAAAGACGTCTTCGCATGGTCCTACAAGGACATGCTGGGAATAGACCGGGAGATAGCCGAACACCGTATACCCATCAAAGATGGGTGTAAGCCGGTAAAGCAAAAACTCCGAAGAATGAGGCCCGAGTGGTCTCTCAAAGTCAAAAAAGAAGTCGACAAGCAATTCAAAGCGGGCTTTATCCAAGTGTCTGAATATCCAGACTGGGTCGCAAATATCGTGCCGGTACCCAAGAAAGATGGAAAGGTACGAGTTTGTGTAGATTTTCGGGACCTTAATAAGGCTAGCCCGAAAGATGATTTCCCGTTGCCACACATCGACATACTGGTGGACAACACTATGGACGGGTATGCCGGATACAATCAGATCAAAATGGCGAAAGAAGACATGAGTAAGACCACCTTCACTACACCTTGGGGGACTTACTGTTACACAGTTATGCCATTTGGGCTTATCAACGCCGGTGTCACTTATCAACGGACCGCCACTACCTTACTACATGACATGATGCATAAGGAAGTGGAAGTCTACGTGGACGATATGATAGTCAAGTCCAAAGAACGAAACGGGCATATTCCGGCCCTTAGGAAGTTCTTCACCCGACTACGCAAGTATAACATGAGACTGAATCCTCAAAAATGCAGCTTTGGGGTAACATCGGGTAAATTATTGGGCCATATCGTCAGCCAGCACGACATCGAGGTTGACCCAGCCAAAATCAAGGCCATTACCGAGATGCGGCCGCCTAAAACCGAAAAGGAGATTAGGGGGTTTCTCGGGAAAATCCAATAAATCAGCAGGTTTATCTCGAAGCTAACCATGGTATGTGAGCCCATTTTCAAAAAACTGAAGATAGGAGAGCGGGTACTGTGGGACGACAAATGTCAAACAGCTTTCGATAAAATCAAAGAGATTCTGTCATCTCCGCCGGTATTAATGCCACGTCAGCACGGACTGCCTTTGTCGTTATGCTAGCCCAGACAGTCGACTCAGAAGAACAAGCCATTTACTACATCAGTAAAAAGTTCCTCGAGTATGAATGCAAATACACGATGCTCGAAAAGACGTGTCTAGCTCTAGTTTGGGCCACTAAAAAGCTCCGACACTACATGCTTAGCCACGAAGTGCACGTACTATCAAGAATGGATCCAATCAAGTATCTGTTCGAAAAGCCCATCCTCAATGGTAGAATATCTAGATGGACTTTAATGCTAGCTGAGTTCGACCTCAAGTTCGTACCATTAAAAGCCATCAAGGGCCGGGTAGTTGCCGAATTCCTCGCCGATAGTCCGGTACCTGAAGAGGGACATACCGATACTTGGGCCTTCCCTGACGAAGACATATTCCATACCGACACAGAGACATGGGATCTATATTTTGACGGGGCATCCAACTTTTGAGGATTTGGTGTTGGGATTTTGCTGATCTCACCACAAGGAGAGCACACCCCGTTATCCATCAAGCTAGACTTCGACGTGACTAATAACGCAGTCGAATACGAAGCATGCATTCACGGGTTGCAAGCCGCCGCTGATTTAGGAGTAACAAACCTCCGGGTCCACGGTGACTCATCATTAGTCATTAATCAAGCACTCCAGAAATGGAAAACTCGGAACGCAAATCTCGTAGCTTACCAAGCACGATTAAGGGTTCTCGAAAAGCAGTTCCAAAAGGTGGAATACATTTATCTGCCTCGGGAAGAAAACCAGTTTGCAGATGCACTATCCAAATTAGCATCTTTACTGAACATCCCGGAACATCTGACTAGCATGTCGATTTGCGTCGAAAGACGGTCCGAGCCGGCATATATCAACGCTATCCAAGACATCGAAATAACCGACCCAGAACCTTGGTACCAGGCTGTTCTTACCTACTTGACGTCGGGAGAATATCCTCCGGGATCTGAAAACCGGGCCAAGAAAGCCTTACGAAGATGGGCCACTCAGTTCATCCGCACGGACGATGGACAGTTGTACAAAAATACAGCACAGGGGGCTTTACTCCTATGCATCGACAAAACGCAGGCCGAAAAAGTCATGGCCGAGGTACACGATGGCGAGAACGGCCCGCATATGAATGCCCATATGCTAGCTCGAAAAATCACAAGACTCGGGTATTATTGGAATAGCATGGAGACCGACTGTCAGTTATACGTCAAGCATTGTCACAACTGTCAGATTTTCGGCAATGTCCAGCATATGCCGTCATCCCTATTATATACCATGACATCACCATGGCCATTTTCAACATGGGGAATTGATATAATCGGGAAGGTGAACCCTTCCGGCACGGGAGGTCACTGCTTCATTCTAGTAGCTATTGACTATTTTACTAAATGGGTCGAAGCCGAGTCATATCGTGTCTTGAACGCCAAGCACGTTGCAAAATTTATCCAAGATAAAATTATATGCCGATACGGGATCCCGCACGAATTCATAAGTGATCACGGGACCCATTTCCAAGGTGAAACCGCTACTTTGCTAGCAAAATATAAAATTCAAAGGCATACGTCATCACCTTACCGTCCCCAAACAAATGGAGCGGTAGAGGCAGCAAATAAAACCATTGTCACCATACTTAAAAAGATGGCAGATAATTACCGAGATTGGCCCGATAAAATTCCTTTCGCTTTATGGGGATACCGGACGTCAATCCGAACCGCAACCGGAGCAACTCCATACTATCTGACGTATGGGATGGAGGCGGTCCAGCCCGTCGAGCTTGAGGTACCATCTCTAAGGATTTTACTCGAAAGTCAAGTACCTGAAGCAGATTGGGTTCAAGCCCGGTACGACTCGTTGATTCTTTTAGACGAACGACGATCCCGAGCCCTTAACAACATCCAGATATACCAAAAAAGGATAAAACGGGCTTTCAATAAAAGGGTTAGGCCCAGAAACATCAAAGAGGGCGATCTAGTCTTAAAATATGTCCGGGATTTGCTACCAGTCGACCCAAGGGGAAAATTCAAACCTAATTGGGCCGGACCATATCTAGTAAAGAAGGTTTTATCAAGAGGAGCCGTAATGCTGACAGACTTGGATGGGAATGAATTCGTCAACCCAACCAACTTGCACCAGCTGAAGCGCTACTACCCCTAACCTTATCTCAATGTCATTTGCTAAAAGTTTATCTTTTTTATACAAAATTTTCAAAAAATTAAGCAAGTCAATGAGTTAGGATTACTGATCCTACTGTCGCACATCTCGAACTAATAGTCTTGATGTATTTCGAAAATTGCAAAAATCTATGTCTGAACTACGGTCGGTTTGATTCCACTAATTGTGGATACGTAGGCAACCCCTCAAAAGGGTACAACCACTGCAATAACGAAAAGACAGGAACGGTTTTCAATAATATGTCTTTTATTATTTCAAAAAAAATGCCTCACGCAAAAATAAATCACAAAAATCACACAAAAATAGTAGTAATACTTAAATAATAAAATTTAGGAGACTACTCGTGCATTTTTCCCTTCCCCTTATCTTTCGGATCGCGCGGATCCCGAGGCCGGCGAGGCGGGGGCGAACGTTCCCTGATCACGAGTGGAACTTCCTTTGCTCGAACCCGTTTCTTCGACTTCGGCTTCTCCGCCCTCTGCACGGGTTCGATCCGAGCCCGGATGCGCTCGGGTAGTCTATCCCGAGGACCAAGTCGGTCCTTAGCTGCCAGTCTTGGACCAAGTCTCCTTTCTAAGTCCGTCTGGGGGCTCGTCTTCCCCCATTTACCTTTAGAGCTGGACCCTTTAGTCAGAGTCTTGGTCTTCCCTTTCTGGCCTGACATCAATCGGACCATCGTAGCCGGGGTATCGCCATCGTCAAAAAAGCCTCGATTATCCTTAACCTGTTCTCGGCGCAGCAAGTCAAAGGCTTCATCAGTCTTTAAAGCAGCACGGGCTTTAGCAGAATCGGCTTGGGTCCACTTCGTGTAGGAATCCGATACCCAGATCGAGGGAGAAGCTTTAGAAACGGGCCAAGTGTGCCGGGTATACCATCTTTGCGCCCAAATGTCGCACATTACATCCGTTAGTTGAGTAGATTCACTCACGACCGCTTCAATCTCTGGGATTCTTTGGGCCCGATCATATTGCCTAAGTATGCGATCGGGATAAAGATGAATCGTCTGCCTAAAAGATAGGATTAGCTGATAACGGGCCCTATCTCGCAACTCTAATCCGGTCCAAGCATAAATAGGCCACCAAGGTACGGTCCAACGGATCAATGGGCCTCCATGGAAGGATAGCAGCTCGTCCCAGAATTTTTGGGTAGTAAGGCGAGAAAAGTCAACGGTCCGTCTTCTTGTCATCACCTGATTTAGGCGATATCGGCTTACGTCTAGAGGAGGATCCAGGATCGATAACCTCTCAAAAAGCCATAGTTGAAAAGTCGAAATTGCAAAAAAAAAGTCAATGTCGATTTTCGAAAAAAAAAAAAAAAAAAATCGCAAAATCGCAAAAATCGGGAAAAACCGGGAAAATCGAAAAGAGCCTACCTGTAGAAGACGGGTGCTACCAGACAGCTTGATCGATGAATCCCTCTTACGATTATCTAAGCCTTGGATAATCTCCCCAGCACGAGTCATTTCTCCTAAAAATCTGCTACATGCAAACCTTGCATAAAACATTATACAGGACGACTCAAGCAAAACCATGCAATCAGCTCCCCAGCGGCATAGACTTATACGACAAGTCTGGTTCCCCACGGAGTCATCATCATCAACTCAAGTACATTTCTAGTCTTCGGCCGGCGGGCCCTTCACGCAGGTCTAACGGACCTTAAACGACCCGATCGGAAGTCTGCCAGGTTTTAATCTTTGATTGACCTGGTAGCTACTCTGACTTTCGCCTTGTCCAAGCCTCAGTCAGAGTGGGGGCTCTGTAGACACCCACATTTTGACCGCCAGGTGTCTATAGCAGTTTCCGACAAACACCCGATGATGATCGGACGCAAACGTGCTTTAACTACTCAGAAACGGGCTCAAAATCATTGGCATTTGGCTTGGGCTCATTATGGAGTACATATCTCACAAAACCAACCTCAAAATCAGGCTTAGCGGGTCGTTTCGAGTCAAATAAGACTAATTTGGGTCGATTCCGACACCAGGGGTAAAACCGTCTTTTTACGACCGAGTCAAAACCCGGTCAAAGATTTTCGCGAGACACGTGAGTCAGCCGTGACACCTCACACGGCTGATTCCCACTTTAATCCTACAAAAAAATAAACTTCTCAAAATATTAAACAAATCCGTTTAAGGATAGAATTCGATCTCAAGTAGGAATTCTATCCGGAAACCGAATCGGATATCGACCGAGCACCAAGTACTCGGCCAAGACACCCAAATCAGCCGAAATACTCCTCCATCCAGCCGAGATTTTGGCTTCTCCACCAAGCAACGGAATTTGCATTCCTTTCGAACTCTTGCATATCCTATCCAAAAACCGATTCAAACACCCGACCGAGTACAAACACTCGGCCGAGCAACACACAACCAGCCGTGTCCCCTTTCTTTTTTGACAAGAAAGTGGAATTCTCATGCCTTACAACTTCTACATTTCCTATCTCAAGCGGTAGTTCAAACTCTCCTAGCCAAGGTCGGGAATATCACTATAAATAGCCCCTTGCACAACTCAGAAAACATTCATGAACAAGCATCAATTATTAACATCAACCACTAGCAAATATCATCAATCATTAGCATCCCTACACATCAAACACACATCAAAAATTAAACATCGAGAAACCGATAATATTCCCGAAGGAAAACCGGTCCGTTTAAACCCGAAACCCTTCACGCACGCCCGAGCCGCATCACCATCACCTCACCGACATATACTCGACGCTCCAGTGCCCAAGCCACGTCCCGACGATCCCTGATCCGAGTAGACTAAAACATGTAGGTTGAGGGTGCACAAAACCCGATCTCTCCTTTTCCTTCTCTTCTCTCCCTCGTCCGTCTTATTTTATGGGTCGGTCGTCGTTTTTATTTTATTTTCTAATATCGATAATATCAAAAAACTATTTCATATAACAACATTCTTAAAAATATGATATCGATTTTCTATAATCGAATATTGTATCAAAAAGAATTATATTAAGATCTCGACGATATTAAAAATCGTTACATCTTTTTTCGTTCAAACTTCTTTTTACAAAACCTTTTTTTTTAATTCGTTCCGAATACTCGATATCGATTTCATAATCGAATATCGGGTACGACGAATATCGAAAACATAAATCGAGTACAAATTAATTCATATTTTACGCGATTTATCAAAATTAGCAATTTCGAACAAAAAATAAAAAACCGGACAGACCCGCACGCGAGTCGCGCCATGCCCAGGCGACTCGCGCACGGGCCTGAAATCCGAGACGTTTTTTTAGCTTTTTCGTTCGTTTTATTTTATTCTTCTACGAAACGATTTTAAAACTTATACCTTTTCTAAAACTATTTGAAGTATTTGATATTGATTTCGTAGTCAATTATCGAATATAACGAATATCGAAAATATTAAGTTGAGTACGAATTATGCAGTATTCATACACGATTTAATAAAAACATCGAGTTTTCGAAAACCGTCTTCAAAAACAGACCGACACGCGACTCGCCGGCAACCCGGGCGAGCCGCGCGGCCGGCTGCCTCGACGCCCCTTTTTCTCGTTTTTTTTTTATTATTTTTCGAACTTCGTTTTTTTTATACAAAACAGCGTCTTAACGATATTTTTCAGATTTCGATTAATATTTATTTTCTCGATCTCGTATATTTATTTTATTTGCTATATTATTATTTACAAATCGATACTAACTCGTTTGTTCATCTTTGTAGCAAATTCATTATTTTCATCTTTTGTTTTATTATACTAAAACAAACTTCACATGCTAAATTCAACTTTGACGTTAGATTTTTCATGCATTAAACCGATTTAGCAACCCATTCAATTCCTCGCATGCTTAGGAAAACAATGTTTGCATATCATTCATTGTATTACTAACGCGCGTATTTTAAAATCAAACAATATCCTAGTAGAGGCCGCTAATGTGCGGGCAGGGTTGGGTGTTCTTAGTGAACTTCCCAACACGTACCCTCACCCCTTACTCAGAACCGTGGTTTCCGGATGTCCGAAACCATTGGCAACGAGAGTCATTCAATATACGATTAACCGCTCAAGTCGGCATCTATATCGATATGCAAAGGGACGAGCCCAATAAACTCTGACATCGGAAATGGGCCATATTTTGTATACGGCCCACTACGACATAGAGTGGGCTCGAACGGTTCCGAATAACCACAAAATTCGGTGGCGACTCCAACTTCGATTTAAATTTCCATTTGACCATCTCATGGAGATTCATTCGCCTCCCCAAACCCACGCGTGGCCGCGTCGGGGTGGACCTATGTCATGTCCACAGTATCGTATATCGAATGACTCTCGTGCGCCAAGGGTTTCGGAAATCCGGAAACCGAGGTTTTGAGTAAGGGGTGAGGGTACGTGTTGGGAAGCCCACAAAGGACACCCAACCCCGCCCGCACTTAGCGTCCTCTACTAAGATATCGTTCGATGTTTTAATGTGGCGTTAGTGATTCGGTGAAATGCTATGCAAACAATGTTTTACGATGTATAGAAAATTGAATGGGTTCCTACGTCATTTTAATCCATCTTTGAATTATGTTGAGGTTGTATTTAGCATGCAAGATTCATTTATAAACGGTAAAACGCAAATAAATGAAAACAAAGCAAAACGATAAATGTGTTACAAGTTACACAGGCGGAAATACAACCCGGACAAAACCAAATAACGAGCGAAGCCGAAATAACGATATAATAACGGTAGCATTGAACGGATTAGAATAGATAATGCAATGCATGGTTTTTGAAAATATAGGCACGTGATTGTCTTTACATGTGACGACCAAAGTCGTAAAAATATTTGACGAGGATCGGATGATATGAGAGGTTCTCACTATAAGGCAAAAGAGTCCACTCGATCGAGTCATGGCATGGACTCGATCGAGTGACCTTTTTACGGGTCTGCTGCCTCATTTTTGAGGGGTCACTCGACCGAGTGAGCCAACACACTCGATCGAGTGCCCTCTGTTTGAGGTGTTGCTCGATTTCGGAAAAAGTAGTAATTCTGAATTTATTGATTTTGAAATCGACAGCCAACCGAGCCAAATAAATATATGGCGTAATTTATATTTAACTCGGTTTTCGGTACTCGTAACATGTATTTATGACTACGAGACCAGTGTCGGGAATTTTGAAAAAGCGTTATGAAATTGATTTGAATTGGATTAGGATGAAATTAATTCCCTCCGCGTTACGACATCGTTAATAATCCTTACGGATTACGTGATGTTCGATTTCGCGTCAACGGATTTCGTACCAATCTCGAAAATGGCATCGGACGTGTTCAACTACGTATTACCACGATCGCGTTATGCCCTTAAGTGTTTAGGGCGACGCTCCTCGAAGGGGCACCACCACTGTTACGACTTGTAAAGGGATTAAACGGACTTGGAGCGGGAATCGTGGTCAAACACGTTCGATCCGAAAACGGTTTTTATATTTATATAATTATATGCGGTACTATTGATATTATACCGACGATAATAAATAAACAATAATAAAAATGTTAGTAAACAAAAATTAAAATGTTAGTATTAGTATCGTTATTATCGAATAATTAGTATACGTATACATATATGGTAAGAGATTTATGGTGTGTATGGTTTGTAGAGATGGATTTGACGAGTTTTGCTCTCGGGATTAGGGTTGTATGTGTGTGTGTCGGAGTAAGGTTGATGCTGAAATGTGGCTGCAAATGAGAGATTTTAAAGGTGGTAAAAGGTTGGAAAAAAAGTTATGAAATGTTGTGGGGTGACGGGGTATTTATAGAAAAATACCCCAGTTTAGGGCCACTCGATCGAGTGGTGTAAGTGCACTCGATCGAGTGCCCGGTTCAGGGACGGTTCGGCCGGTTCACAGGCTTACTCGACCGAGTGGGTGTGAACCACTCGATCGAGTGGGTCAAACCGGTTGGAGGCTTTTTAGGAAAGATTTTTTGACTATTTTGAATGTGATTTGGTGGTTGGACTTCCTTCTAGAAGCTCACTTGGCTGGTTTTTGGGTCGGATTCGTCTTTGATCGGGTTTTGACCCAGTCGCTAAAAGACGGTTTTATTTTCGGTGTCGGTTTTGACCCATATTAGTCTTATTTTATTGGAAACGACCCACTGGGCCTGAATTTGAGGTCTGTTTTGTGAGATTTGTACTCCGCTAAAAGCCCATGCCAGACATTACTGATTCTGAGCCCATATTCGAGTGCGTTAAAGCATGTTTGCGTCCGATCATCATCGGGTGTTTTGTCGGAAGCTGCTATAGACACTAGCAAGCAAAATGCGGGTGTCTACAGAGCCCCCACTCTGATTGAGGCTTGGACAAGGCGAAAGTCAGAGTAGCTACCAGGCCAATCGAGGATTAAGACCTGGTAGTCTTCCGGTCGGGTCGTTTATAGTCCATTAGACTCGCGTGAAAGGGCTCACCAGCCATAAGATAGAAATCATACCTGAGTTTATGTTGGTAGCTCCGTTGGGACTTGTTTTTGAAGCCCTGGGTATATCTGTATGTGGATACATCCCATCTTGGAACTACGCGGGAGCTTGCCTAAGAAGCCCTGGGTGTGCCCGTTTGCAGACACATCCCAATTCGGAATTATGCGGCAGCCTGCCTAAGAAGCCCTGGGTGTGCCCGTTTGCAGACACATCCTGATTCGGAATTACGCGGGAGCTTGCCTAAGAAGCCCTTGGTGTACCTGTATGTAGGCACAACCTGTGTTTCTTTAGGAGAAATGCCACCTTGGGCTTTTCGCTGGAGAGTTTTAGTGACTTGCGCGGGCCTGCTTCTGAAGCCATGAGTTGTGCACGCTTACGGTTACACAAAACTTTGCATGTAACATTTAGGTAAAACGGGACTCACGTTGGGGAATAAAAACTTGATGTTCTGTTGGGAAGCACAAGCTGGTACCTGAAATGTTAGATATATAGGCAGAAATAGCAAATATAGCAGATGGCAAGATAGCACATAAGAAATGCAGTTAGCATCTATAGACTAACTTGCGCTGGGGAAAGTGATTTTTGCTTCATTTCGAAATCGAAGTCCTGAAAGCAACTTACATGCTACGAGCTAGGTTTTCAAAATTGAAAGGGATAGAAAATAAATTTGCAGTTTAAATAGACTGAAATTTGACCTTGTCGAAAAGGGTTTTCTCAAATGGCTAAGTTTTGCAAGTTTTAAAGTGAGAATTTGAAGAGAGAGGCCTACCGACAGACTCGACTCTGGACGCGATAGGGCGAGTTGACAGACACGAACTGGACTCTCGAGGTATTGAACCGTGACTCGGTAGGGGGGTGGGCCGCCTAAGATGACAAGACTCTTAAGTTGCACTATTCCGTAGCATAGGCAACACGATCGAACATTGAAATGGGAAGGATATGCTATACGGGGATTGCTATAGTTTGTAACGAGAGTGTTTCTGCATGACAGGACTTAGCAGTAGCAATGCTGTAGTCTAGTGCTCTTTTGAATTATTGGTTTTGGGGTACTTTCCCAAAGTAGGTGTTGCTTCGAGTTCCTGACAGATTCTCGTCTTCAATTGAGCCGAGTACTAGGACACACTATAGAAAGGTGGCTAGATTTTTGAAAGTTTTTTTTTGGATTTTGTGAGTGGATGGAGGTCTTCTACATAAGAGAAGACTCCAGGACGACAAAGCTAGCTGTTGAGAACATGACAGTGTCGTGATAGGAATGACGGTGCTTTTGAATTTGTATCAATGTGAGTGGTTGTGCTCTTGTTGAAAGGCTGCCTACGTATTCACGGGTGGTGAAATCAAACCAAGCTGTAGTTCAGTGGATTGAAAGATATATTATGGTGCCTAGTTTATTAGGGCTTGGTGTGTAACTAGCCATACCGATGGTGTAGGCTAGGTGTGTTCCCATTGATGTCTTGATCAAAAGGGCTGGAACAATTAGGATGTTGATCCTATGACTGTGAGCGTTCTTCGGGGTAGCCTCTAGAGGTGGTGTGAACTATTTGGGCATGTTCTATGCCGACCGCAGGTTGAGTTCCCGTGTTTGGGGCTGGTAACTGGTTTGGATGTTTTTGGAAGTGTTGAGTTAGGTCATAAATGGCTTTGATGTTTTGACATCTAAAGCTTGATTTTGTGGAGTTAAGGCTTCATGGGTAAGGTATTGTAATGTGGTAGGAAAGGGGGAAGTCGAGTAAAAATGACTCGAACTTCGATCAGGATAGGTTTGATAATGCGGGATCTGGTTTCCATGTCTGGCCCTAATGGTTAGGGTGTATCCTATGGAGCTTGAATCCTCAAAATTCCGGGCTGTCTCTTCACCTAGGTCTTGAGAAGGTCTTGAGGGTTGTAATGCCGGAAGGCTAAGTGGGGCGTTAGCTGACCAACCTGATTGTTTCTCCCCTATTGGGTGATATGGGGATTGATAATTTTTGAATTGACCGTACCCCGGTCAAGGGACTTTCACTTGAGTTGACCGATAACCACGGTCACTGGTTTTTGAATGTATTTTTTTTGGTTGGTTGACCTCTTAGCCCCGGTCATGGGATTCTTCATTTGGTTGACCGTGCCCCGGTCAAGTAATTGACCGTATCTGGTCGAGGGATGTTGATCACGACCAGCTCTTTTGTTTTGGCCTTTTGCTTTTTCATTGGAGTTCTGTTTTTTCTTTTTTTTTGCAGCTTTTTTTGTTGGTTAGACTAACACCTAAGGTAGGGATTGGTCAGTCTTATTGGAGGGGTATTTATTGTGGAAAATGGGCTTGCCTCCCGTCTTGAACCCAAACTAGGAGACTACCTAGATTTGTTATAGGATTCGATACTGCTCCTGCTAGGGGTAGTTATGTGGCTTTCTATGTCAGACATGGAACAGGTAAAGGAAAACGCGGGTCTCGGTTTCCTGCAGTCATTATAGATGTGCCTATAATAGTCATGTGCATGTGCTCACAGTGTATGATGGTGTTCATCATGTTCTCGGAAACACATAAGAGAAACATATATGAGAAATAGAAAAGCTGATTTTATTGAAATGTGAAAAGAGGACAAAATACAGCAGACTCTGACTCTGACTTTGACTTTGAAAGAAATAGTACATCCTAGACTCGGACTCAGACTCGGACTTAAATAAAATCTGGACTCTCGGATGACGTTGTCAATAGTCTTCAGCTTCTAAGGATTCAAGTTGATGTCCAGTATAGCCTTCAGTAGAAGCTTCACCCAGATCTTCATTATGTCAAAGATCGTCTTCAATCCTAGTGCCCATTTCGGTAAGCACCGCAAAGTTTGAAATGTCGGCATACCTAAGATGGACGCGGTAGGAGGGTAGGAGGTTTTTGATGAACGCCTCCACTAGTTTCTTCTCGCTGGGCTTGTAAACCGGCTTAACACTCTCAGCCCGCCAACGTTGAAGGTATTTGGTGAAACCCTCTGTTGGACCTTGGGCCATGACTTCTAAGGTCCGCATGGTAGTCTGAAGTTCAGTATTATCAGAATAATTTCGAGCGAACTCGGTAGCCACATCTTCCCAAGTCGGGAATTTTTTTGTGTTTAACCTATAGAACCAGGCTTTTCGATATTTCCCGAGGGATGTGCCAAACAGATTGATGAACATGTCGGCTTTGACCCCCTTGATTGCCATGAATTGTTTGAAAGCTCGGAGGTGTAATAATGGATCCTCCGTCCCTTCGAATATGGGTAACCCCTCTAAGTCGAGATCTTTGGTAGTTTCTCACTAATGGGTGTATAGTCTCGGGAGTTTTCAATACGATTCCCTTGAAGGGGGTGGAACTGTTGTTCGAGTTCACGCACTGTGCTGATCAGTTTGGCAAATGGCCCTGTATTCACCAACTCAGAATTGAGGTCTTGCAGTTCAATGATAGTTAAACAAGCATCCATGGCCTCTTGGTCGGCTCTCAGGAACCCTATATGGGTTTCAACTATGGCCTGCCTACTAACCATTGTCTCCAGCAAAGCCTTCATTTCGTTGATGGTGTTTTCTATGAGCCTATTTCCGGTTGTGGGTGCCATACTCTGCGAGAATACCCACGTAATCAGAAATGTTGCTTCGGAACCCAAATACACCAAGGCATAGGAATTAGCGCAGGAGGAAAGGCAACTCTTGTTTCACTCGGGTTAGACTCTCCTAAGACAAATATGTAGGGTGCGATTCTCGAGGTGACTGTGATTAATCGCCCCGTTGGAGAATAGCCCCCAATTAAGTTAGACTAAGGACTCAGATGGTGTGGCATCTAAGTGAATCAAAAGTGGGGTATGTGAGACGACACGTGTAGGACATGACCCTTAGAGCAACCATGATTGATCGCTCTGCTGGAGGGTAGCCCCCAAGTGGGATCAAAGGTTGTTAACAATCGAGTGTCGGACGAGTGACCCTTAGACGTAAGGATCACGAACCTTTTGTTATAGGGCTATATTTTGAAAAATTTGGAGGACGCTCCTGAAATCGGCAGTGGGCCAATAGGACCGGGCATTTGAAATATTGGAATGGTTGCGAATAAATACGCATTTTGGAAAATTGGGAGACGGTCCCGTCTATTGAAATTGGCAGCATGCCGACAGGACCGAGCTTTTTGAAAAGTTGAATATTTGGAATTTTGAAAATTTGAATATCGAAAATGAATTTTCGAAAATTAGAAAAATCGAAAACGGGATCCCGAAGATTTGAAAAATCAAAAACGGCATCTCGAAGATTTGAAAATCGAAATAGAATTTTGAAAATTCGAAATCGAAATGGAATTTTTTGAAAATTCGAAAATTGAATGAAGATCGGAAATTCGAATATTGAAATGGACAGCATGCTGGCTAGAAAATAGGCTTGTTTTGAGTCAAATCTTAAGTCTAAATTTCGACAGATTTCCGAGTTTTTGAAAATTGAATATTTATGAAAAGATGCATTTTTGAAATGACGGTTTTTGAAAATGACACGGAAACCAAGCAGCACATAGTCACGTAAGCATTATAACGACGCCATGTATGTTTTACACTAAGTCTCGGTCGGTCGAAATAGAGTCTATACCAGTGCACATGCCCTTTTCGAGAATCGGGACGGACTTCCTAAGTTGAATTGATCTTAGAACATGCCGCGAAATCCATACGAATTAGCCATGAACACCTTGACATATCCATTTTGGAGTATATCACGGTATAGTGGGACGTCGGTCACCGGTACCGGCCCGGGGAAAACATGGGGTTATGCATGAACCGTAAAACTAAAGCGCGTATTGTACTAATCGAACGATTTCTCCTCGAGTCTCACCCTGAGGATCCCGATGGTAAAGCACACATCAGGTTTCCCCAGCGAAGTCGCCAAATTGTGGACATGACATAGGTCCACTCCGACGCGGCCACCCGCGGGTTTGGGTAGGCGAATGAATCTCGTGTGAGATGGTTCTCGGGTTGAAATTTAAGTCGTAGTTGGAGTCGCCACCGAACTTTGTGGGAGTTCGGGCCCATTCGAACCCACTCTATATCTTAGTAGGCCATACACAAAGTGCGACCCACTTTGATACTAGAGCTTGTGTGGTTCGTCCCTTTGTATTACGATACCAGGGCCGAGTTATCGGGTATCGTATATTGAATAACTCTCGTGCGCCAACGGTTTCGGACATCCGGAAACCGAGGTTCTGAGTAAGGGGTGAGGGTACGTGTTGGGAGGCCCACAAAGGACACCCAACCCCGCCCGCACTTAGCAGCCTCTACTAAGATACCGTTCGATATTTTAATACGCGCGTTAGTGATTCGGTGAAATGCAATGCAAACAATGTTTTACGATGTATAGAAAATTGAATGGGTTGCTACGTCATTTTAATGCATCTTTGAATTATGTTGAGGTTGTATTTAGCATGCAAGATTCATTTAGAAATGGTAAAACGCAAATAAATGAAAACAAAGCAAAACGATAAATGAGTTACAAGTTACACAGGTGGAAATACAACCCGGACAAAACCAAATAACGAACAAAGCCGAAATAACGATATAATAACGGTAGCATTGAACGGATTAGAATAGATAATGCAATGCATTGTTTTTGAAAATATAGGAATGTGATTGTCTTTACACGTGACGACCAAAGTTGTAAAAATATTTGACGAGGCTCGGATGATATGAGAGGCTCTCCCTATAAGGCAAAAGAGTCCACTCGATCGAGTCATGGCATGGACTCGATCGAGTGACCTTCTTACAGGTCTGCTGCCTCGTTTTTGAGGGGTCACTCGACCGAGTGAGCCAAGGCAGTCGATCAAGTGCCCTCTGTTCGAGGTGTTGCTCGATTTCGGAAAAGGTAGTAATTCCGAATTTATTGATTTCGAAATCGATAGCCAACCGAGCCAAATAAAAATATGGTGTAATTTTCATTTAACTCGGTTTCGGTACTCGTAACGTGTATTTTATGACTACGATCTGGTATCGGGAATTTTGAGAAAGCGTTATGAAATTGATTTGAATTGGATTAGGAAGAAATTAATTCTCTCCGCTTACGACATCGTTACTAATCCTTACGGATTACGTGATGTTCGATTTCGCGTCAACAGGTTTTGTACCAATCTCGAAAATGGCATCGGACGTGTTCAACTACGTATTACCACGATCGCGTTATGCCCTTAAGTGTTTAGGGCGGCGCTCCTCGAAGGGGCGCCACCACTGTTACGACTTGTAAAGGGATTAAACGGACTTGAAGCGGGAATTGTAGTCAAACACGTTCGATCCGAAAACGGTTTTTATATTTATATAATTATACGCGGTACTGTTGATATTATAACGACGATAATAAGTAAACGATAATAAAAATGTTAGTAAACAAAAATTAAAATGTTAGTATTAGTATCGTTATTATCGATTAATAATCGATTAATCACTATTGTTATATATATATAACCGATAAAAAGAAGAAGGGAGAAAGGGATGTCGGGATTGAATGTTACACCCTCAACCTACATGCTTTTGCTTCTCGGAATAAGGCTCGTCAAATGGTGGCAAAGTCACGGGAGCGTCGAGATACGTAGGAGATTTATGGTGTGTATGGTTTGTAGAGATGGATTTGACAAGTTTTGCTCTCGGGATTAGGGTTGTATGTGTGTGTGTGTCAGAGTAAGGTTGAAGCTGAAATGTGGCTGCAAATGAGAGATTTTGAAGGTGGTAAAAGGTTGGCAAAAAAGTTATGAAATGTTGTGGGGTGATGGGGTATTTATAGAAAAATACCGCGGTTTGGGGCCACTCGATCGAGTGGTGTAAGTGCACTCGATCGAGTGCCCGGTTCGGGGACGGTTCGGCCGGTTCACAAGCTTACTCGACCGAGTGGGTGTGAACCACTCGATCGAGTGGGTCAAACCGGTTGGAGGCTTTTTAGGAAAGATTTGTTGACTATTTTGAATGTGATTTGGTGGTTGGACATCCTTATACATAGAAGCTCACTTGGCTGATTTTTGGGTCGGATTCGTCTTTGACCGGGTTTTGACCTGATCGCTAAAAGACAGTTTTATGTCCGATATCGGTTTTGACCCTAAATAGTCTTATTTTATTGGAAACGACCCACTGGGCCTGAATTTGAGGTCAATTTTGCGAGATTTGTACTCCTAAAAGCCCATGCAAGACATTACTGATTCCGAGCCCATATTCGATTGCGTTAAAGCACGTTTGCGTCCGATCATCATCGGGTGTTTTGTCGCGGAGATATTATAGACACTCGCAGGCAAAATGCGGGTGTCTACACTCGGTGAGATTGCTGTGACACAATCTGAACCATTACATTAAAAATAGCCTACGGACAATATTATATCACAACCAACCCTCCACTCTTTTAATCAAATTGATTCTTCATATTACCTAAAACAATGGAGCATACATTAATAACTGTTATATATCCTAAAAAACTCATTATATAAGCTATGAAACTCACTGTATATATATATACACTTAAGAACTCAATATATATAGAAAAATAATTGTTATATGTACTGAAATGGTTACTATGTACATCAATTAATCAACACACACACACACAGACACTATAATAACCTAAAACAATGGAACATACATCAAAATAATTGTTATATATATACACAAAAAAAACTCATTATATATTTATATATATATATATATATGTATGTATGTATGTATATGTATATGTATGTATGTATGTATACAGTAAAATAATTATTATATACACCCAAATAGTAACTACGTACGCCAATTAATCAACAATGGAACATAAATTAAAATAACTGTTATATATACACTAAAAAACTCATTATATACACTATTAAACTCACGATATATATACAGTTAAAGAACTCAATATATAGTAAAATAATTGTTATATACATCCAAATAGTTACAAGGTACACCAATTAATCAACAATGAAACATACATCAAAATAACTGTTACATACACTAAAAACCTCATTATATACGCTATTAAACTCACTATATATATATATATATATATATATATATATATATATATATATATATATATATATATATATATATATATATATATATATATATATATGTAAAACATAAAATTTCACACCTGCGATAATTAAAATAATAGATACAAAATAATATGGAATACGAGTTTTATTTTATAATCGAAAGATTGACGGTTACAACTTCCGTGTATCTCTTGATTCCAATCTCGAAGGGTAGGGTTTTTGATAGTACTACGGAGGTCTTATCAACTTAGATCCGTAGAAGGAAGATGAAGTCTTTTTGGTGACTTATTCCATTTACCTACAATTTGGTAGTAGGATGATGGGGTCGTGTGTGAGACTTATTCCATCTGACCTCCTCTGAACCCTAGATGGAGACCTATATTTATAGTTGGATAGCTTAGGGAACAAGCTAAGAATATTCTAAAGCATCTAATAAGATATTATCACAATATTTATTGATAATTATCTCTAAATACTAAAGATATTATTCCTAAATAGATACCGAAATAATATAAAATTTTGGTGTCTACAATACACACACTTAAGAACTCAATATATATAGTAAAATAATTGTTATATACACTCAAATGGTTACTATGTACACAAATTAATCAACATATATATATATATATATATATATATATATATATATATATATATATATATATATATATATATATATATATATATATATATATATATATATATATATATATATATATATATACACACACACACACTCTCTCTCTCTCTCTCTCTCTCTCTGAAATAATTGTCATATGTACTTAATTATATGATTATTTGATATAGTAGAATTGTTATATACGATATAACAGTTACTATGTACACTGAAATTGTTTTATATACAAAAAAAATATGTATTTTTTTTCGGGAAAAAATGCTGAAATTTTTTTTCGAGATTTTTTTGTATGGATGATTTTTTGTTTTAATCTTAGCCTTTAATTTGATTTTAATCAAATGGTTGAGATTTGGTCTCAACGGATAGAGAGAGAGAGAGAGAGAGAGAGAGATGGGATCAAGGAAGTTTGGTAAGGATTGAGAAGTTGGGAAGTTTTGTTTATATTCATTGATCATAAGTTAGATGGATGACTTAGATTAGATTAAAAAAAAAGTAAAACTGTCAAATCAGTCGTTGGACTGACAGCAGCAGCAAGCAACATGCATGATGCCTTCTTCCTCTCACACTATCAATCAAACCAACCTCTCTCACTACAATTCAAATTAATTCATCTCAACACCCAAATTTTTTCTATATGATTTAATCAAACCAACCCCAAATTCTTCAACCTTAATTCATCTTCATCTTCATCTTCAACATCTCCATCTTGAAGCTTCATTTATTTCACATAAAAAAAGAACAACTTCATCTTCAAACTTCATTAATCCAAAAAAAAAAGAATATCTTCATCTTCAAGTTTCGTTCATCCAAAAAAAAGAACAACTTCATCTTTCAACTTTATTCATCCAACAAAAAAACATTCTAATTAATATGTTCTAGTTGGAAATATTATTTTGATTAACTGTAAAAACATTCTAATTAAAAAAGAACAACTCATTTTGTGCGTAATGTTCTTGCAGAATTGCAAGGTCACACACTTTCAATTGTATAGCCACACTCATTATGTTGTAGAATCACGCAGCTGTATACTCATTGTAGTCCATATTCAGTTGTATAGTCATACTCATTATGCTGTATAGTCACACTAATTATGTTGTAGAATCACGCAGCTGTAGAATACCTTGGGATTAGGGTATCATGCGTTTAATCATCTTCATCTTCATGCTTATTTTATTTTTCATACCTTAATTTTTTTGGTATTTATAAAATTACTCATCTTCATTATCCACCAAAAAAATGAAGGTTGAATATGGATGAATGGACGGCTGTGACTTTCCTCGGTAACGACATTCTAACAAACGAAAGTATTAATCACATACAAAAGTATTTAAACATTCATTAAATATTCAACCTCCATTCATGTTGGTTTCTTTTATAGTTGATTTCATGTTTGTAAGAAGCATTTAAACATTCGGAAAATTACTGAAACGTTCTACTCTCCAATCACAAATATTACAACAGGTGATTGTTAGACATAAAATGAGCGAATTCGATATATAACATGCGTGATTGTGAGCGCAACTTCATTCATCCAACAAAAAATATTCTAATTAATATATTCTAGTTAGAAATATTATTTTGGTTGACTGTGAAAACATTCTAATTAATATATTTTTTAACCGTTCAAAGGTGGTTATTTTGATTGTAAAAACAACTGTGGCATTCCTCAGTAACGAATGTGACTTTCCTCAGTAACGACTGTGACTTTTCTCAGTAACGACTGCGACTTTCCTAAGTAACGAATGTGACTTGTGTGATTTTCCTCAGTAACGACAGTGACTTTTCTAAGTAACGACTGTGACTTTCCTCAGTAACGAATGTGACTTTCCTCAATACTATGAAAATAATGTATGTGACTTATGCTCTGCTAAAGTGTGACTATTGGTCTGACCTGCGTGACTATTAAAATGGCTGGAATTATATTTTTAAAATTGATACATCAAAATATTCAAACATTCTGTTAAAGGTGGTATCATACATTAAGGAAAACAATATAATAACTAAAGTATATAAACATGCAAGCATAAAAACATGCATACTACTTGACACCATCTTGCAAGAACTAATCTTCATAATTCATCACTAAATTCTTTAAAACAACCACGTGAGCTTGAAAAGTCTTTCTAGTTGCAAAACACTCTCAAACTGCTGGAACATCGAGTGGATGACTTCATCAAATGAGTTGCATCACCCTCAACACTGTTATCACCCAAAATCTGCAGTCGGACACAAATTTGAGATAAGTCACATATATTAGTCACACAAATTCGAGGTCAGACAATTAGTCACACAGTTATGTTATCAAAGTCAAAGTCGTTAATGAGGAAAGTCATACTTGAGCAGAGCATAAGTCACATATTTTTTTTGATGGTCACGAAATTATATTAGCAAAGTCACAGTTGTTGTTCAGGAAAGTCACACTTGAGCATAGCATATGTCATATATATATTTTTTGGATGGTCACGAAGTTATATTAGCAAAGTCACATTCGTTGTTCAGAAAAGTCACACTTGAGCAGAGCATAAGTCACATATATTTTTTGGGTGGTCATGAAGTTATATTAGCAAAGTCACAGTCGTTGTTCAGGAAAGTCACAGTTCACTGAGTTCACACATGCAGTGTTTCTACCATCATCCCACTAATCAAAGAAAGATGATTATACCCACTAAAAAGAGCAAGATGAACTTGAACATGAAAAAATCAGATGACTATACCCACTAATCAGACAAATAAAAATGTGATTATATGAACTTGAACAAGGAAATATGAGATGATTATACCATTAATCAAATAAATAAAAAGTTTATACATAATTATATCCTCTAGAAAAAGTTAGAGAGAGATTAAGATAAATTTAGGGTTTGACCACTAAAATGATGATTGACGTTTATGCATGAACGTACTTTGATATGATGATCGGAGTTAGTGTCGGAGTATGTTGGATTAACAACGGCTTTGAGATGGAGCTTATTTGATGGAGTTTAGTTGTTAGAGAGAAATTTTGGGTAGATGATGGAGTTTTGTGTAATGGCAGGTGATAGATGAGGGTGAAGAAATGAATTCAAAAGGAAGGGATTGGGAAGGGTAATAGCTGGGAGAAAGTAGAGAGAAGCACTGACAGGTGATTAATGTTTGGCTGAGGGGAAGGTTTGATGTCAGACCTCCCCCCCATTTTTTTAATAAATGAAGCTCATCCATCTTGAGATGGACGGAGGGATAGGATCAAGAGTAAGGGACTTTTGACAAGTTACTAACTTCCCTGAACCCTTCTCTATGAGTCCCTATATATATAGAGAGAGAGAGTAAGGCTCTTATGAGTCCTTCTCTATATATGAGTCCCTAAGTCCTCATCCCATCCATTGAATGGGACAAGGATAGATGGACAAGATGCATTCTAATATTTGTATTAAAAAAAAGGGAGATTTAGCAACCTAAAATAACTCCCACGATTTTAGGAAACAATAACTCCTATAATCACGTTCATTCCTCATTCATTCATTCATTCACGTTACCACATTCCACAAAACCTGAAAAAAAAATGCTTCCACCATCACGTTCATTCATTCATTCAATCAAATCTGTGCTCGAAATTCCGTTACTATGGATTCAATGATCGCGACATCTTCATCAACTATTGATAAGCAATTGATCGAGTATAACAATGGTGAGTTTCGATATAGCTTTCATGTTTTGCGTCAATTTTTATTCATCATCTTGAATAATTTGCGTCAATTTGCGTTCATGTTTTGCGTCAATTTTCATGTTGACATTACTTTAATGGTCATTTCATTCATCATAGATTCATATCAATAGTTAATTTGTCTCTCGTTAGTATAGATTCCAGAGTTTTATGTTTGATATTTAGGTTTTCCATAATATTCACTGATACTATTGTTTTGTTTTCTATTGACGCAGACACGACGTTGAAGTAACATACGTTCTAAGTTACAGTAACACCTAATTTTAATTAGAGTAACACACGCTGAATGTTGAGAAAAAGTTTTTGACGATGATGTTAGAGTAACGTACTGTACGAGTTAGAGTAACTCAACTTAAGAGTTGAAGTAACACATTGGTTGCATGGGCGTAACGTTGTTTAATTTTGTGCAGGTGGAATTGGCAAAGATGCGAATGCACAGGACAACACTGGAAAAGGTGGAATTTTATTCATTTGATTAATCATAGATTAATATCAATGGTTCATTGCTGTCGTGTTAGTATAGATTCCAGGTTGTTGTGTTTATTCTTTAGGTTTTTCTTAAGCTTCACTGATACTATTGTCTTGTTTTCTTTTGAAGCAGACACGACATTGAAGTAACATAAGTTCTAAGTTACAGTAATACCTAATTCTAATTAGAGTAACACAAACACGTAACATTGAAAAAGGTTTTTGGCGCTGATGTTGAAGTAACTTGCTTTACGAGTTAGAGTAACTCAACTTATGAGTTAAAGTAACACATATGTCCCACGGGCGTAACGTTGTTTATTTTTTTTGCAGGTAGCATTGACAAAGAACCGAAAGCATAGGAATGGTGCAGAGATCACTCCATACATAGGGAAAGTATTCAGAACAATTGATGAGGCGGTGGAATTTTATAAAATCTACGCACTGGCTTGCGGATTTGATGTAAGAGTGTATACCACAAAGCGATTGTACGGTGGTGAGATAAAGTCAAAGCTCCTAGTCTGCAACGGACAGGGTTTTACGAATTCTGTTAAAGTTGTTAACGATGCAGCTGCGGCTGTGAAAGTTGTTAACGATGCAGCTGGGGAAGGAGTTGTTGTAGACGCGCTTAAAAAGAAGACGAAAGTCCGTCGTTGTGGATGCAAGGCAAGGATTAGGCTGTTCAATAAAGGCGACACTCTCAGGATTGATAGGTTCCACATCGGCCACAACCACGGACTGATCTCACAAAAAGACAGAGAATTCCAAAAGCTGTCGAGAAACCTGACAAAGTACCACAACCAAATGATCTTGAATAATTCACGGGTATGGAGTAACACAATTTTTTTTTATAGAGTAACATGTGTGTAAGGTAGGAGTAACACCATTTTTTAGGGATGGTAACATTTGGATTAGATCAATGTGTGCATAATTTAATTACTTTTGTTAGAGTAACACCATTGGTTCTATAGAGTAACAGTGCTTAAGGATAAGAGTAATACAACTAAGTGTATTAATGTTAGATTGTTCATAGATTAATCGCCTGCTGAATACATTGGAGTAACAAACTTTATAAAAAAGAGTAACATATCTGCGATGTTTAAGTAGGTATATTATGCAGGTCATTTAATTCTTATATCAACATAGAATGCTGAATAGAACAATTAAATTTGCTACAGTAACATCTTTATATCTTTACAGTAACACTATTTCAACATAAGTGTAACACGAATAGTCTACAATAACATACATAAATGTTCTACGGATAGTAACATTGGGTGATAAATTTTGTTTGTTGGGCATGTAATTCAGTAGTTCTTGATTCTTATTTTCAGCTGAAGATTGGCGGAACGCGGACATATAACATCTGCAAGGAACAGGTAGAGGGATTCGCAAACGTGGGTGCGAGCTTGGTCGACTTCAAAAACTGGGGAAGAGATATAAAGTACTTCCTACATGAAAGGGACGGTAAGCTATTCATCGATCGTTTCATAGACATGGCTAAAAATAGAAAGGGTTTCTTTTTTGACCACGAGTTGGATGAAGATGGGAGTGTGAGCAAGGTTTTCTAGGCTGATGGTGAGGCGCGGCGAAACTACCAATTATTTGGAGATGCAGTTTCGTTCGACCCAACATACGGGATGAACAAATATAAAATGATGTTTACGCCGTTCATCGGCGTTGATCATCACAACGATCGGTAACTTTTGCTGGTGCTCTGATAGCGCACGAGGATTATGAATAGTTCGTCTGAGTGTTTGAGAGATTTTTGACTGTAATGGGCGGCAAGGAGCCGGGTATATTATTACCGACCAGGATCCGAGTATTATACCAGCCGTAAGGAAAATGTTCAAGATGGCGCGACACCGTTTCTTTTTGTGGCATATCTTGAACGAGGTTCCTACCAAATACGGTGCAACGCGGAGTGACTACCAGGATTTTTTTTGAAGAGATTGAATGCTATAGTATGGGATATGGAGATTGATGGAGATGAGTTTGATGCGGAATGACGTGACATAATGGAGGAGTACCATGGGGGAGATGTCGAGTGGTTTTCATCTACATTCTGCATTAGGAGGTAGTGGGTGATGGCACATTGTAGGGATTTAAAGATGGGCGGCTTAATCCGAACAACTCAAAGGTCGGAGAGTGAGAACATTTTCTTCAAAAGATTCGAACAAAAATCGGGGACGTTGGTCGAATTCTGGATGCGATTTGAGAGCGCCATTGACCAGCAACAGTATACACACAAAAAAACTCGACAACGACAATGTACAAGCTTCTCCAGAAACAGCAACCCACCTGCCAATTGAACATCACGCTATGAGAATTTACACCCATGCCGCACTTGAAGAATTCCAGGAGGAGGTGAAATTTTCTATGGGTACTTGTAATGTGAGGGGCTTCCTTGAGAAGGACTGGATTGAGGAGACATTGGTGAGGGATGCTACACGAAATAAAGAGTTTACGGTCCAGTATATATCAGGTACTGCTTAAACTTACTCATGCACTGACGTTTTGTTCAGATGATAACAGCGTTGTTTACCATTAATTCTTAGGTTAAGACCATCCTTTCTTATGTTAGCCACATTATTTAATAAAGTAACACTAATCGTTCCTTAGAATAACATATATAATGCGTTAGAGTAACTGAGGATAGCATTTATAATGCGTTGTAAATGCTTTATTTTGAAAAGTAACACCGATCATCCCTTAAAGTAACATCACTTATTCTTAAAAGTAACTCATTTTGAACTCCATTAAATTTTGCACACCATTACCTCCATTGTAATTGTTGTCTCTGCTAATTGAATCAATGGATATTATATTTTTTTTGACATATTATTTTGCCGTAACAGTGTCACATTAATATGTCGTCATCTGTCGAGGTACGTCTGAATCCAGCTGCACATGTCATTTGTTTAATTTACGAGGAATAATGTGTAGACACGTAATCTGGATATATTCATCAAAAGGGCTCACCACTATACCCAAAAACATGGTAACCAAAAGGTGGACAAAAGAGGTTGTTCGCATTGCTCGTATTGGTGATGAAGGATTAGATAGCGAAAACATTGACATCATCAACGAAAAACAAATAGAGATGTCAAGATTGTGGTCGGAAATCCATGAGACAATGGGACTTTTAAGGACAGGAGACAAGGCAGATGTGGAAAGCTTGTGCAGATTAATTTGGGTGTTCAGGTTGCAGAGACAGCCGGTTTCGGGGGAGGGGGGGGGGGATATTGACAAAACACAGGAACTGGAAAATATGCTTGGGTGTATGACCTCTCGCAATATCACGATACTCCCTCCAAAGATTTCTAAGACAAAGGGCAGCGGAAAGCGGATGTTATCGAGCAAGGAAAAGACGGTGGCACTTTCTAGATAGCCGAAACGCATGTGCAATAACTGCAAACAGATGGTGCACCATGACAAAAGAAACAGTCCAAATCTGTATGCAGCACGACCCCCTAAACCGCTTGCTAAACCATCCAATGATGAGGATGAGGAGGGTGAAGTAGATGAAGACGAAGAAGAGGAGGAAACTGAAGAAGACACTGAGGAAGATGAGGAGGAGGAACAAGTGTTTTGAGAATACTTGTGGTTTTGGTCATTCTAAGAATTTGTTTTGGTTTACAAGAATAACTGATTTTGTACACATTTTTTTACACATAGCGCTGTGCAACATTGCAATTAACTCTATATTTATTTAATACATGTGTTTTTGGTTAGAGTAACATCTCAGGTATATGGAGTAACACCATTCATTCGTTACAGTAACAGACATAATGCATGAAAGTAACTAAGGACAACAACGTTGTTTAAAACCATTCATTACCAAAGTTACTGAGGATAACTTGGATTAGAACCATTCATTACCAATGTAACAACATTCGTTCTTTAAAGAACCATATATAATGCGTCAGAGTAATTGATGATAATAGCATTGTTTACCCATCATTATCAGAATAACACTATTCATCATCACTTAGAGTAACATCATTTGCTCATTAAAGTAACAGTTACAATGCGTCAGTGTAACACACTGATTATGAGACCAAATATGTATCTTGGGTAAACTTCATTCATTCCCATAGTAACACCAATCGTTACTTTGAGTAACAGGAACAATTAGTCAGTGTAACAGAGTTTAACAGCATTGTTCCATTGGTGATAATCAAAATACCAATCTACATAACAAGTATCAAAAAAGGATACAAAGCATTATTCGTAATTAGAAAAAGTGCCATAATTCATTAGACACATAATTTTTTTCGACCCTTTATTGACTTGCTCTTGGGACCGTCGATGATCTTTTTTCTCGCGTCCACATACTTATCTACGTTATCCAACAACCACGATCGCACCTTGTTCCTGTCTGCCAATAATAGTGTAGCCGCAAGTTGGACCACCAGATATCGTCTGTTGACCTTCCTCTCGAGGTCTATGTGGTGGAATGTACGACCCTCATACATTAACATGTGGATCATGAGGAAAATTCCCGACTCGTTCCTGGTTGCGCCTGATTTCTGCCACTTCAGCTTAACCTCGTTAAACTTGTAAGTAACTGTGGACGTCCGTACGCACCGCACGCGCCCCGCGCGCGCCCACTAGGGACCGACCCGGTTTTCAACGTGTGGCGGTGGCCACCCACGCGGCCCCCTCCCTGCCGGGGGCCAATCCGATCTCGGGTACAGGGCGAAGTGTCAGACCTCGATTTGGATGACGATCTGGACTTGTACTAGACGGGTGAGGGCACCCGTGTTTCCGTTTGGGAATCGATCGAGTCGTGGTTGTAAATGTTTAAAGGCCGTTTTGTTTGGTAAGGCGACCTTTTTAGTGAACTGAAGTTGTTGCCGATTTGTGGAGTCGCCACCGAGTCAATTATGGGGACTCGGAAACCGTTCAAGTCAACTTTGATCCCTTGCCGGCTCAAAGTTGAGTGGCACGGGACCTAAAGATAAAGACTTGTACCCTTAAGCACTCCATGCCTGGAATGACTCTCATTGCCAATGATTTTGGACATCCGGAAACCGTCGATTCTGAGTAAGGGGTGAGGGTAAGTATTGGGAAGCCAACATCCGATAGATGTCAACACCCAATCCCGCCCGCACTATAACGGCCTCTACTAATCAATCGGTGGGTTGGTTTCCTAGTTCTTTTGTTGTAGTGGAAGTACTGTAACATCCATTGTCTTAACCCTATGTATTTTGCTACGTCGGTTGTTTAAGGACAAGTAAGATTTGTCGTCGAAGTAGTTGCATTTACATTCTTTGCATGCGATTTCATGTGACAAGCAGGCCATGAAAAGATGCACGTAAAAGAGTAGAGAGTACTAGTATTATACGTATTAGCAAATCTGTTTTAACGTGATAATATGGATATTAGTCATTCTCGTAGTATACCTTACCTGGTATTCTGCTTAAGATGCGTCGGCTCGGTATTAATAGAGATGCGTCGAACCTAATAAGGCGAGCACCGGGACTAATACGGACCCCGACCATCACTTTGTTCAGTTTTAGTTGTTTTACGTTTTGAATTCTGTGTTAGGTGATTTAGCATGCTATTATAAGGTCATAAAAGCAATAAATCTTACGAAAAAATGTAAATGCGAATGTAAGTAAATCACGTAGTGAGGAGTTGCACCTTCGGAGTGTACACTAAAGGGGACACGATGCATAGATAGTTGAGAACGGATCTCGGAATTACTCGGGTCTATTTGGTGTATTTTAGTGTTTGTGGTTGAAATTGGGACGTTACGTGTTTTAGTAAGTGTTCGTGGACCTAGTGTCCACATCTAGTGTTGTCGTAGTGCATAATAAAAGAAAGTGCGAAAATGTAAAGTTTTGTTTAGATGGCAATCTAGTGACGACTCGATTTCTACAGGCGGATCCTCCTAGCTTGACCAGTGACTTCGACAGAGCTCCGTTACCGTTGACCCTTTCTGCGGCTACTTCGGCAGAGCTTCGTTACTATAGGCCGATTCTGCGGTAATCCGGCAGAACTTCGTTACTATACTTGAGCTAATCGAACACAGGCACCTCGGTATCGAGTGGGGTGCTCGAAGGTGAGGAGTAGCGTCGATGTCACTTTTATCGGAACTACGATCGAGTGGATCGTTTGCGTCGAGTGTCCGAGTGTGGGCCCTTAGCGAGAATGTGGAGGGAGAAGAGAATTGAGAATTGTGTCAAATGAATGAAATGAGGGGGGGTATTTATAGGTGTTTTCGGTCCTTGTCGCCCATATGGACGCCTGTGCTGTGGCGCACCAAGACTTAGGCGCCTGGGTTCGGGCGTGGGGAGTCTCAGACGCATGAGGCGAGGCGGTCGAAGTATTGAAGATACAATTTTGATACTTTCCAAAACCAAGGAGGAGGAGTATAGTAGGTATCTTAGAGCCTAAGGTTTCCCATGTTACCCTAGCGCCGTGAGCTTAGTGGGCCTCGGGTGTGTATCCCGAGGTTCACTTGGCGCGGTGCTGACGCGGTTCGAGTTTCGGGACCGACTCGGGGTCCCGGTGTCAGAATTGACTCTAGTTAGTATCTATGCAACCGTAACGACACGAATAAGGCTGCCATCATGTTAGTTTAATTTGTCCGAGTAATTTATTTGATCTGTTCTATAGAAAAACTACCTAAAACATCGCGAACCCGTGTCGCGTTGCAGTCCTATCGTCATCGGATGTTTGTTGGGAACTTCTATACTCACCAGGTCCAAATCTGGGTGTCTATAGAAGCCCCCACTTTGACTGAGGCTTGGACAAGGCGAAAGTCAAAGTATAGCCACCCAGGTCAATCGAGGATTACGAACTAGTGGATGTCCGGTCGGGTCGTTTTAAGTCCATTGGACTACGTGTTGAGGCTCGCCAGCCAAGGCCTAGATATCGTACCTAACATGCTTGCTTGTGGTTGCTTGCTTGGGCCCGGGCCGCTGCTTGACAACTCGTTCTCGATTCTTCACGCGCGCGCGCTTTGTCTTATTCGGTTTGTTTAAAGGTTTGCTCAAGAATGTTTTCGTGTGTAAGTGACGCGTTAAACGTGAATGCAAAGAATGTTCGTAGGTGTTGGCTTCCATTTGAACAAATTTTTTTGGTATGCTTGTGAACCCTTGATGAAATAAACGTTCGAGGGCGTCAATCTCCACTCGAGCGGTCGTCTTCGGGATGCTTGTGACCTCTTGGGCGAAATAAAACTAAACGGAAATGTTCGAGGGCGTCAGTCTCTACTCGAACAAACGTATTTCGGGATGCCTTTGACCCCTTGGACAAAATAAGCCAAGATAAAACAATTCGAGAGCGTCAGTCTCCACTCGAATAGCTGTCTTTCGGGATGCCTCTGACCCCTAGGACAAACCAAAATGAGATAAACTACTCGAGGGCGTCAATCTCCACTCGAGTAGCTGTCTTTCGGGATGCCTCTGACTCCTAGGACAACACAAAATGACATAAACTACTCGAGTAGCTATCTTTCGGGATGCCTCTGACCCCTAGGACAAAACAAAATGAGATAAACTACTTGAGGGCGTCAGTCTCCACTCGAGTAGCTGTCTTTCGGGATGCTTCTGACTCCTAGGACAAAACAAAATGAGATAATACTACTCGAGTGCATAAGTCTCCATTCGAGTAGCAGTCGTTTGGGATGCTTCTGATCCCTAGGACAAAAAAAAAAAAGAAACTACTCGAGGGCGTCAGTCTCCCCTCGAGAAGCTGTCTTTCAGGATGCTTCTGACCCCTAGGACAAAACAAAATGAGATAAAACTACTCGAGAGCGTCAGTCTCCACTCGAGTAGCTACCTATCGGGATGCCTCTGACCCCTAGGACAAAACAATATAGAATGCTCGAGGGCGTCAGTCTCTACTCGAACACTTGTCTTTGGGATGCCTCTGACCCCTAGGACAAAATAAACCATTCGAGGGCGTCAGTCTCCACTCGAATGAAAAATGTTGTGGAGGTATCAGACTCCTTCGAGGGCGTTTGTATCCATTCGAATCAAAATGCTGTGGAGGTTTCTGACTCCTTCGAGGGCGTTGGTATCCACTCGAACTAAAATACTGTGGAGGCTTCAGACTCATTCGCTTCTTGAATAATTAAGACTCGTTAAGCGAAAAATTACTGTTTGTTCATCTATTTTAGTTAAGTGTTTTTTTTGTTTTACGGGCCTGTCTTATTTCCTTCGGGTTTAC
This sequence comes from Agrostemma githago, assembly GCA_958450325.1. Taxonomy (NCBI): domain Eukaryota; kingdom Viridiplantae; phylum Streptophyta; class Magnoliopsida; order Caryophyllales; family Caryophyllaceae; genus Agrostemma; species Agrostemma githago. The sequence goes on along the minus strand of OY288260.1, from coordinate 28,799,136 downwards.
TGATTTAGTAGTTTCGGGCCTTTTGCTTATGTATTTATTGGTGTCTTAGTTTTGATTTAATCTCTTGTGGGTGGTTCCATTAAGTTATATTTATCCCTCCTGGGTGGCTGCGTTAGGTTTATCCCTCTTGGGTGGCTGCATTAGATTTATCCCTCTCGGGTGGCTGCGTTAGATTTATCCCTCTCGGGTTGTTGCGTTTAGATTTATCCCTCTCGGGTGGCTGCGTTAGATTTATTTTTAATTTTTTTTAGGTAAAGTTTCTGACTAACCCTGGTCTATTGATTTCTTCGGGAAAGTTTCTGACTAACCCTGGTCTACTGATTTCTTTGGGAAATTTTATGACTACCCCTGGTCTACTAATTTCTTTGGGAAAGTTTCTGACTAACCCTGGTCTACTGATTCCTTCGGGAAAGTTTCTGACTAACCATGGTCTACTGATTTCTTTGGGAAAGTTTCTGACTAACCCTGGTCTACTGATTTCTTTGGGAAAGTTTCTGACTAAACCTGGTCTACTGATTTCTTCGGGATAGTTTCTGACTATCCCTGGTCTATTGATTTCTTTGGGAAAGTTTCTGACTAACCCTGGTCTACTGATTTCTTCGGGAAAGTTTTTGACTAACCTTGGTCTACTGATTTCTTCAGGAAAGTTTCTTACTAACCCTGGTCTACTGATTTCTTTGGGAAAGTTTCCAACTAACCCTGGTCTATTGATTTTTTCGGGAGAGTTTATGACTATCCCTGGTCTATAGATTTCTTTGGGAAAGTGTCTGACTAACCCTGGTCTACTGATTTCTTCGGGATAGTTTCTGACTATCCCTGGCCTATTGTTTTCTTTGGGATAGTTTCTGACTATCCCTGGACTACTGATTTCTTCGGGATAGTTTCTGACTATCCTTGGTCTTTTGTTTTCTTTGGGATAGTTTCTGACTATCCCTAGACTATTGCTTTCTTCGGGATAATTTCTGACTATCCTTGGACTATTGTTTTCTTTGGGATAGTTTCTGACTACCCCTGGACTACTGATTCCTTCGGGAAAGTTTCTGACTAACCCTGGTCTACTGATTTCTTCGGGAAAGTTTCTTACTAACCCTGGTCTACTGATTTCTTTGGGAAAGTTTCTGACTAACCATGGTCTACTGATTTCTTCGGGATAGTTTCTGACTATCCCTGGTCTATTGATTTCTTTGGGAAAGTTTCTGACTAACCGTGGTCTACTGATTTCTTCGGGAAAGTTTCTGACTAACCCTAGTCTACTGATTTCTTGGGGAAAGTTTCTAACTAACCCTGGTCTATTGATTTTTTCGGGATAGTTTCTGACTATCCATGGTCTATTGATTTCTTTTGGAAAGTGTCTGACTAACCTTGGTCTACTGATTTCTTCGGGATAGTTCCTGACTATCCCTGGTCTAATGTTTTCTTTGGGATAGTTTATGACTATCCCTGGACTACTGATTTCTTCGGGATAGTTTCCGACTATCCCTGGTCTTTTGTTTTCTTTGGGATAGTTTTGACTATCCCTAGACTATTGCTTTCTTCGGGATAGTTTCTGACTATCCCTGGACTATTGTTTTCTTTGGGATAGTTTCTGACTACCCCTGGACTATTGGTTTTTTCGGGATAGTTTCTGACTATCCCTGGACTAATGTTTTCTTCGGGATAGTTTCTGACTATCCCTGGACTATTGTTGATGAGCGGTTGTTTGGATTTAGTGATTGTTTTGCCTTTAAATTACTAGTGTTTATGTGTAGGCTCTTTTAATTCTTGGGCTTGCATTTGCTTAGTGAATTATTCCGGGAATGTGCTAAAATAATAATCCCCCTGGGGTGTGAATTGAGTGTGCTTAAGGACTTGCTAGGATAACAGATTGCTTCGAGTGTTTCGGGGCCTGTTTTAGACTAACAGATTGCTTCGAGTGCTTTGGGATTGTAGATTTGTTTTGTTCGTTTTATCACGCGATCAAGCGCGAGCATTCTTATTAATCGTAGTTCTCGTGTTCGTTTATTGCTGGGGTCGATTTCGGCTAGAGGAGGTTTTAAGGCTTGCTTTACGGGTTTGAGTTTACTCCTAATTTCCTCGATTGGCATCTAAGACAGTGCGTGCTCGTCCGGTTAGGTTTCTGGCGGGGATTGAATGGAGTTTGGCTCAGGCTAGGAGCATGATGAGTTACCACTCGTCGGAGAATGTGATGGTGAACTAGCTGTGCCTTGCAGATGTAAGTTTCTTTCTTAATGTTTGTTTTATTCAGTAGCCCCCAAGCTTTAGGATTATTGAAGTGTCGGTTTTGGTTTTATTGTTTGTTCTGTCGTATGGTCTAGTGTTTGCTTTCATTTTGAAAGGTTCGCTTTTCTTTTAGCTGGCCGATTCGGCTGATGCTGTTCAGCCCCCAGATTTTCCCTTGACGCTACTTAGGGTGGACGCGGCTGGGATACCTTTCATCGAGCCTCTTCCCCCGTGTTCTGCCAAGGAGATGGACGCCGTGATAGAGTGGCGTGATCGGGTGTACCGGGTGAGTTTTGGCTTTCGTTTTTTCATTTCGGTCTTAAGAGTTAAGGTCGGTTTGTCTAACTTATGTGGTTTCAACGCTCAGGTTTTGTCAGCTTCCCATCAGCGGTTGTGGCAGGCTGCCAATTGCCTCAAGGTCAATGCCTCGAGGGTCTCACGTGACACTACGGGACCTCGATCGGTAAGTGCGTGTGTCTAGGGTTGGTTCTTATATTGTTTGTGTGTTTTCCTCAAGTGCGGGTTATGTTTGCAGGACATTCTCGATATGGTGGGACAGCTGGAGACTCGGGTGACCGAGCTTGAGGCGGAAGTGCCTGAGGCGCGACAGCTCCTGCAATCTCGGGCCGACGAGATTGCTCAACTTAAGGAGCGGCTGGCTCGGTCTCAGGGCGAGACCTCCGCGCAGGGTGAGGCTAGGCATCGGGTTGAGAGGGAGAGAGAGGCTGAGGCTGAGGCTACGGGTCATGTTACGGGTGCTACTGAGGATGTTGGAGGGATTCCCGAGACAACTACTCTAGTATGCTATCGGGGATGGATGGTAGTGAGTCTCCTACCTTTGTTTTGGAGGATTTAGGTTTGGATGACAATATCGGTGAGCTTGTGATAGCTATAGGCGCAACTTCTAGGGGTCCTCCCTAGTTTGTAAACTCGGTTTTTGTTTGGATTTGTATATCTTAGATTTTAGACTTTTAGTATTTTGATTGATTCGTTAGTCTTGTGTTTTGTTTTGCTCTTGAAATGTTGACCTAGGTGACAAGTAGTCACTTCAAGTTCGGTTTGTTTGCGATTTCGTCGTAGTTTAGGACGTTTTAGAATGCGTTGAGATTGCATGAGAGTACGAAAATGCTTTTTCGGATTTTTGAAATGCGTTAGTTTGAGATGGGAGTTGGATCAGATAGTACGTCGATTAAAATATTTTGACTCGAGACGGACGAAATGTAAGAGGTCAACGTGCTATGACCGAGTGCACTAGAATGCAAATGTAGTTGTTTCGACCTTCATAACGAGGCCGAAGCCGAAATCTAAGCTACCTTTGAAAAAAAGTTAGACCACTTTTTTTGTATATTCAAGACAATGTCGTACTGGGCCTACAGACGCAACTTGAAAACAACCGTTAAAGGCTACGACATGCCTAGGTGGGGTAATTTATCCCCCTAAAAAGAAAATGAAAAGGACGTCTAAGTCTGGTGGATCCGACGGGTGAAATGTTCTGTCCGTGTGGACCTGTCACTCTTGCGCGGGCATTTCGGCTTTTGGAAAGGGGTTTAGCGACTTCAGGAGGTCGTTCCTGATGTCCGGGGTTGTCGGATGTGAGTGAAAGGTTAAGGTTGTGGAGATGACTGTACTACAGAATATGGAAGCTATGTGGGCTAATGTTGCTAAGCGCCCGACCGAAGGCGACGTTACCGATCCTAGTATTCGTCAGTTCATCTAGATGGGCCCCAGACTAACAAGACCCATATTGAAAATGTGAGTGAGGGGAAATTGGATCGGCTGGGCTCGCCTTTGGCTGAGATGACGTAGATTTCTGTTCAAGGTCTATAGTGAGAGACCCGAACAAGCGCATCCAAACGGTAGGGGAAAGGGAAAGTTGGACCGGTAGAGCCCAACCGTTTAGTACTATGTTGTATTAATTGATATTATGTGGCGTATTAGTACTAAATTTTTGTAGGGTTTTGCTTGACATGTTGTCATTTTCTGGGGTGGCCGGATATTAGATGCTCGATGTAAAGGGCCTCGACAAAGGCTTGATTCAATTGATGTTGCATTAATGAGAAGCGCAATTTTTTTAGTTTTTTTTTTGTGGTGGCTCGCAACTCATTTCTTCATTTTTCCCGGGGTGCCCTTTCGGGTTTTCACCCCATCCTCGGCTCGTCGTTTGTGATTTGTCATTAGAATCACTCGTTAACCGGAGCGTGAAAAAAGGTTTCGGTTTGCATGTGGATCGAGTAATCAATTTTGCTATTTGGTTGGTTGTACCCCAAAGAAGGGTTGCCTACGTATCCGTGTTTAGACGGAATCAAACCATGTTCGTAGTTCTTTATAGGTGTGAGTGATTTTGCTTTAGACTCGTCGTGCCAATTATCGATGCGAGATGTTTAGAGTGTTTCGTATGGGTTTTCACCCTAGCTAAAAATTAATGTGAAATGGTCGGGTGTGACCGACCCCTTGAATGTGACAATTACCGAGATACCGTGTTTGGGTCATGGTGACTGGCTTGGGTGGTTTTGGAATGTGGAGCTAGGTAGTAAGAGGTTACGATAGATCAAAATCTGGAGCCTGATTTTTGTGGAGTTAGGGCTATGGGCTAAGGTTTCGTAATGTGGTAGGAAAGGGGAAGCTGAGTAAAAATGACTCAGACTTCAATCGGGTGGGTTGTAAATTACGTGGGATCTGATTTCCATGTCTGGCCCTAACGGTTGGGATTATCCTATTGAGCTTGAATCCTCAAAATTCCGGACTGTCTCCTAACAAGTGTCTCGGGAAGGTCTTAAGGGTTGTAATGTAGGGAGGCTAGTATTTGGGTGCTAGCTGACTGGCCCGTTCACATTTTTTTTTTTTTTGCTTTTCGTTCGGACTTTGCTCTTAAAGTCGAGCTGAATGATTAGGGGTTTCATTTTGACCGTTGAGTTTGGTCTTGATCATTGAATTGGGCCAGTTTAGCTTGGCCTTGGTTTCATTTTTTTTCTTTGGCTTCTTTTAGCCATTTCAGACTCTTTTATTTTGCCGGACTAGCACCTATGGTAGGAATTGGTCGGTCTTTATTTGAGGGATCTTTATTGTGGGAAATGGGTTTGCCTTTCGTCTTTGATCATAGTCTGAGAGACTATCTAGAGTTGTCATAGGATTCGGGGATACTCGTTCTAAGGGATGGTTATGTGGCTTTCTGTTGTGTGTCAAATTTAGATCCTTTTTCCCCTCATTTAGACCCATTTTCCCCTCGTTTTGCGAGACTTGAGCGCGATTATCGCCGTATTTTGAGTAATTCTCGCATTAGTATCTCTCTTTTGCATTTTACGTGTTTTTGGTAGTTTTCTGTCTATTTTGATAGGATTTTCGACCAAAACCGTGTCTGAGCTCCTATGAGCATGAGAGAGAGGGAAACCGTCCGAAAAGCAAAGCACACAACTCAAAATCCAAAGTCCAAACCCAAGAGGTGAAACCTTGAGCGAAAAGGAAAAAAACTATAAGTCCATTGGGCATCTTCACCGGAGAGGTCGAACTTCAAATGATAATATCTAGAGTTCTAGACCTCGAATCGAAGATATTTCAGTTGGAGGTGAAAGCTTATCTTCTTAGCTTTCCAACGACATATCATAAGCCCCAAACAGAGTTCTAACGAGAGAGTTATGGCCCTCTGAAGTCACAGGGCAAAATTTCACCCGATGAGAATTTGACCGGGCGAAATTTCGCCCGACGGTGTTCCTCCCCAAATTGCCATTTTGGACAAAAATTTCATAGGGTGACATTTCATCCTATGAGTTGACCGGGTGAAACGACCGGGTGAAATTTCGCCTGATGGAGAAAAAGCGCCAAAAACCGCAAAATGAGAAGAAAATTTCACCGGGTGAAATTGCACCCGGTGGGATTAATTCGTCAAGCCGCAGGGCAAAACTTCACCCTATGAAAACTCATTGGGCGAAGTTTCATCTCAAAGGACAAAGTCTCACTAATGGAGCAAAAAGTTGGATTTTACCTTTAGGTTAAGAAGACCCATCAAGGCATTACTATATATATGTCTACCCTAGTTTGTTGCCCAAGGCATCCCCATCATTAGTGTAGTTACATCATCCTCTTAGTAGAACAATCTAGTAGTATTCTAGTAGTAATTCTCTACAACTCTAGTAGTTTCATAGTAATTTAGTAGTAGATCTACATAGTTTTCATCAACAATTCTCTAGATTTCAAGTTTGTAGAAGATTATTACATCAAGTTTTATTTGAAGATTTGTGGGGATTATTGAAGGATTAGTGACAAGTTCTTCATTCTCTTCATCAAAGATTCAATCTTTATTTATGCAATCTTCTTATTTCTTGTAGATCTTCATAGTTGGTATATTTCTCTTCCACTCTCTAATCTCTAGTTTAGATTTAATGTTATTTTCTCATAATTGTCTTGTTTAGATCATCTTAGTGTTGTTAATTTCTCTAGAGTTTATTTATGTTGTTCTAGATTATTCTCTACTTTATTTTGTTAGATCTTATCTCTTCCATAGTTTAGTGGGTAATTGTTAGATCATAGTTCTTTTATTGTTTTGTTATTACTTTCTTTATATTTAGTCATTATGCATGTTGTAGTTATTTTCTCCTTAGTTAATGTTTTGTTGTTTTCCACCATGATTAGTGAGTAGATCTTTGTTACGGGTTAGAGGAGGATGGATTTGGGCAACATGGATTAAGGATTCTTGTGATTGAATGCAGTTGGGTTGATTTGTCTATTTTGGAATTGTTTTATGCTTGTTGACTTTACTTGATCAATTTAGTTGACTCGTATTCACCCTCGTCAATATGGGGAAAATCGGGGCTTGGGTAATTCCGACTTAGTGACCTAGCTTCTTCATCGCGAAAGCGAGTCTTAGTGAGGTCGGGTGTAGCGACCGAAAGGTGACCCATCCCTTATCAACTGTGTATTGTTTGCTTGATTCCTTGTTTTTGTGTCCCGTTTCCGATTCCCCGACTTCCCCTAACACTTTTCCTATATTGACCTTCTTTTTAGCTATTAGACCGACCACCTTAGTCTTGTTTAATTACCTCAAACCCCCCTTAGAACCCAAACGTATTTATACTTTACTCGACCGACTTTACGAAGACCGTCCCTTGGATCGATCCCGACCTACCACTACAACATTAGTTAGGTTTGTCGGTGTTAAACATATTGTTTGATCGTGCGGGTCGCGACGCCCGCGCATCACTTTCTACACCAGACATGGGATAGGTAAAAAGAGAACATGGGATATTGGTTTCACTACAAGAATCCAGGTCTTTACCTACCGACAATATCTGTCGGTAAACTGCATTATCGGTCGGTAAATAGCGTTTCCGACCGATTTATATGCATTTTCGACTGACAAAAATCGGTCGGTAATTTTGGTCGGTAAATGGAAATTACTGACCGATTGACATCCGTCGGTAATATACCTACCGAAAGAGTTACTAACTATAATTTTTAAAAAATTAAAAAACTCGTCGGTCGGTATTTAAGAAAATCGGTCGGCAAATATATAATTCAGTCGGTAAAGTTACTCAGTCGGTCGGTATTTTTATATATCACCGACTGATTTTCTATTTTAACGACGACATGTATTCGTTCGGTAAATTTCCGACTACTATCCCATTACCGACGGATTTGCGGTAGGTAACGTATTTTAGCGACATTTTTTTCTTCGGTCGGCAATAATCGGTTGGTAATGCGCGTATTTCTTGTAGTGGTTTTTGTAATTCCTCATTGTTTCGAGGTATGTTTGATTGTTATCGATAAATGGCATAATATCGAGTTTTAAGCGAGAAAGTGCGTTATTAAATCAAGCGATTGTCGAGGCGCATTACAAAGGAAGAAAAGTTTATTTCTTTTTATTGATAGTAACAAGCGGGCTATGCGCCCGAGATATTGCTTTCGGGGAGGTGGTGGACAGATCCCCTCGTACCTCTTGACTCGGAGTCAAAAACAAAAGACATTTGTTATACTATTAGGTCTATGCCCTAAGACGAACTAGACTCTGACTCGAACACAGATTTACTCGTCTCGGCGGATGCCCTTGGGTTGTCAGGATATTCCTTAATATTCCTGACATTCTCCTCTATAGGGTTGAGGTGGAAACAATCGATGGCGTCGCCGAAGACTGCATGAATACTAAAAGGGTTTGTGGTATTGTTTGGTTTCTCGGGTGGAGGGAGAGGAATCTTCCCATTTTCGATCATGTCTTGTATGACATGTTTGAGTCGATAGCAGGATTCGGTATCGTGCCCGTTACCTTTGTGATATAGGCAATAAGCATTACGCGTCCAACTTTTGCCCCGTCTGCCAACTGGTGGGTTTGGAGTGGAACCCATGGGCAAGAGCAACCCTTGATCAACTAGGTGTTTAAGATCTTCGGTGTACGAAGAATTGATTGGGGTGAATTCCCTTAGTGGCCTTTCTACTTTGTTGGACGCGGTTTCACAAGGTCTTGAGGTTTTTCCCGTATCGACTTTAGGAAGTTTCGATCGGGCGGAGCATGGGGATGCTCTGCCCTCGGTAGGTTCTTGGGTATTCTAGTCGCTCAAATTAGTGTTTGTTTCGCTTTCTGTTTCTCTACTCTCAAGGAAATTGAGGCGGTTATCGATGTAACGGACGAAGAAAGTCAAACGGGTTACTGAAGTATGGATGTTGCGACCCAATTTGGTTAGGCTATTGACATCATCGCAGATGCTTTCGATGGCGCTTGAATCTACCGACATGTTGGGGAGTGATTCTAGTGGGAAAGGATTAAAAGGTCAGATCGGATCCATCGAACGACTTAGAGATTCGAGGAATGCTCCTAGTAGAGCGACACGGGAATAAGACCCTTGATTTGCGTGTGTGCGCGGTGCTGGTTTAGGGACTCCGGTGCTTTAGACTCTTGGTGTATTCGGCGAAACGCCTAGTGGACTTATGTCTCTGAAACGAGACGATTTGACACAAACCCCGGAGGTGAGGATTTAAAGAGGACTTCTTGGATTGAGACGACCCGAAATGTAAGACCTCGAGTAGAGACGATCCTAGTAACTAACACAGACAGTTAATCACACGGTTGTACGAGATAAGAAGTTGATCGCGATCCCGGCTCAAGATCAAAGAGTTTTTATTTTTTTTCGAAAACGACCAATCTTTGCAGAGGAGAATTTTTGAAAAGGATGATTTCCAAAAATGGGGTGATGATGGCGTGACGACATCGTTCGTATTGTGAAGGTGTGTTGCTATATGTTCGCGTCGGGAACCCGGCGATAGCAAAAGTGTAAATATTTGTTTTTTTCTTTGAAAGGAGCATGATTCTTAGGGGAACCAGTTTTGAAAATGATGACAGATGTTTTTATCGAGACTACCATTAATTAGCTAGTTCGATACTGTGGATATGGTACTCGTGGTAAAGCGTGAAGTCTAATGATGGTGTTTTAGAGGTGTGACTAAATCCTAGTTAAGGGACTCAGGTAGTGAACGGTGTTTTTAGAAAAGCTTTTAAAACGAGCGATTCGCGTTCGTCGGTTGCATTAAGTAGCATTGACGGTGGGGAATGATGTGTTGTGAAAAGTGTTTCGAAGGTGTAACCGTTTCGGGTTCCCTGACTTCATTAATTGAAGCTTCGGTTGTGTTAACGGTATGTGTAAAAAAACTTTTTTTTTTAAATAAAATGTAACCGTTTGGCTTACCTTGATCCCATGGGTCGCGAGTCTCGGTGGCGTTAACGGTAATCGTTGTTGACGGGTTTTACTTTGGCCAAGGTGATGGCACTAGAAAAAATTCTTTGTTTTTTTTTTAAAGTACTGAGTGTAAAATCCGCCATGATAACGGACTCTAAAAATATTTTCCCCTTTTTGGAAATTATGGTTTGACCGAAGTATCGGCATTCAAAAGGTCGTTTTGAAAAGAGGAGTCGTTTTTTTTCTTTTCGAAAACGGAATTGGGTTCCGTTGAATAAATTGGCGTTGTTGAATCCATTTTTTTTAGTGTTTTATTTGGGTTGGATTGTTCAAACACGCTACACATAACTAGGAATGTATACACTCATGCAGGATGCAGACACGGGTAGGTTAGGGTAGGCTCCCGCCCACGAATAGTCTTTACTTAGGCATTGACAATTATCTGGGGAGACGAGCGTCATACCGTCCATTCGGAACTATCCACTTATTATTCCCGCGGGGTACGCGTTAGGCGGCCGGAGCATCAATCGAGGATCTCTCCGCATGTCCCTAAAGATCTTACCGCGAAGAGGTCGATTGGTCCTGATATCGGTTAGGGTGAGATTTTTAGGGCCAAAACCTGTAGTGACCACAACTAGGAACTAAGAAATGAGCTTCACTGACCTCGTTCAAGTTACACCACCGCTGGAAACTTGTTTCCAAATCCCCAGTGGAGTCGCCAAACTGTGGACGTCCGTCTGCACCGCCTGGCACCCCGCGCGGGACCGACCCAGTTTTTCAACGTGTGGCAATGGCCACCCACGCGACCCCCTGCCTGTCGGGGGCCGGTCCGATCTCGCGTACAGGGCGAAGTGTCGGACCTCGATTCGGATGACGATCCGGACTTGTACTAGACGGGTGCGGGCACCCGTGTTTCCATTTGGAATCGATCGAGTCGTGGTTGTAAATGTTTAAAGGCCGATATGTTTGGTAAGGCGACCTTTTTAGTGAACTGAATTCGTTGCCGATTTGTGGAGTCACCACCGAGTCAATTATGGGGACTTGGAAAACGTTAAAGTCAACTTTGATCCTTAGCCGGCTCAAAGCTGAGTGGCACGGGACCTAAAGATAAATACTTGTACCCTTAAGCACTCCATGTCTGGAATGACTCTCATTGCCAACGGTTTCGGAAATCCGGAAACGGTCGATTCTGAGTAAGGGGTGAGAGTACATATTGGGAAGCCAACATCCGATAGATGTCAACACCCAATCCCGGCCGAAATATAGCGGCCTCTACTAATCAATCGGTGGGCTGATAACCTAGTTCTTTTCTTGTGGCGAAAATACTGTAACATCCGCTGTTTTCACCCTATACCTTTTGCTAGGTCGGTTGTTTAAGGACAAGTAAGTTTTGTCGTCAAAGTAGTTGTGTTTACATTCTTTGCATGCGATTTCACGTGACAAGCAGGCCATGAAAAGATGCACGTAGAAGAGTAGAGAGTACTAGTATTATACGTATTAGCAAATATGTTTTAACATGATAATACGGATATTAGTCGTTCTCGTGATATACCTTACCTGGTATTCTGCTTAAGATGCGTCGGTTCGGTATTAATACAGATGCGTCGAACCTAGTAAGGCGAGCACCGAGACTAATACGGAACCCGACCACCACTCTGTTTGGTCTTAGTTGTTTTACGTTTTGAATTCTGTGTTAGATGATTTTGCATGGGATTATAAGGTCATAAAAGAAATAAATAATACGAAAAACTGTAAATGCGAATGTAAGTAAATCACGTAGTGAGGAGTTGCACCCTCGGAATGTACACTAAACGGGACACGATGCACAGATAGTTGAGAACGGATCTCGGAATTACTCGGGTATATTTAGTGTATTTTAGTGTTTGTGGTTGAAATTGGGACGTTACGTGTTTTAGTAAGTGTTCGTGGACCTAGTGTCCACGTCTAGTGTTTTCGTAGTGCATAATAAAAGAAAGTGCGAAAATGTAAAGTTTTGTTTCGATGGCAACCTAGTGACGACTCGACTTCAAAAGGCGGATCCTCCTAGCTTGACCAGTGACTTCAGCAGAGCTCCTTTACCGTTGACCCTTCCTGCGGCAACTTCGGCAGAGCTTCGTTACTATAGGCTGATTCTGCGGCTAATCCGGCAGAACTTCGTTAGTAGACTTGAGCTAGTCGAACACAGGTACTTCGGTATCGAGTGGGGTGCTCGAAGGTGAGGAATAGCGTCGATGTCACTTTTATCGGAACTACGATCGAGTGGATCGTTTGCCTCGGTTGTCGGAGTACGAGCCCTTAGCGAGAATGTGGAGGGAGAAGAGAATTGAGAATTGTGTCGAATGAATGAGGTGAGGGGGGGGGTATTTATAGGTGTTTTTGGTCCTCGTCGCCCATATGGACGCCTGAGCTGTGGCGCACCAAGACTTAGGCGCCTGGGTTCGGGCGTGGGGAGTCTCAGACGCATGAGGCGAGGCGGTCGGAGTATTGAAGATACAATTTTGATACTTTCCAAAACCAAGGAGGAGGAGTATAGTAGGTACCTTAGAGCCTAAGGTTTCCCGTGTTACCCTAGCGCCGTGAGCTTAGTGGGCCTCGGGTGTGCATTCCGAGGTTCACTTGGCGCAGTGCTGACTCGGTTCGAGTTTCAGGACCGACTTGGGGTCCCGGTGTCAGAATTGACTCTAATTAGTGTCTATGCGACCGTAACGACACGACTAAGGCTGCCATCATGTTAGTTTAATTTGTCCGAGTAATTTATTTGATCCGTTCTATAGAGAAACTACCTAAAACATCGCAAACCCGTGTCGCGTTGCAGTTCTATCGTCATCGGGTGTTTGTTGGGCACTTCTGCAGCCACCAGGTCCAAATCTGGGTGTCTACAGGATCATGTTTCTTTTCTTGTGGGTTATAAATTCTCACTTCAGACGGGCACGTATATGTTGCAAAATCGGTTTCCAATCTTTGAATAACTCAAAACGTGTCTTAGAGACGGACTTGGAAGGAACTCAGTTTAATATATACACTGCCGTTTTGAGAGCATCAACCGACAAAAATGATGGCAAATTAACTTACTTCGCACCATGTCAATTAATGTCTGATTTCTTCTTTCTGCTACACCATTCTGGACCGGAGAACCGGCATAGTGTATTGGGCAACAATCTCATGATCTCAGAGAAATTTAGCAAATGGACCATGTGCTTGTCCCTTCTCGATGTATCTACCATAGTATTCACCACCTCGATCTGATCTTGCGATTTTAATGCACTTATCATTGGTTCTGTACTTCAACCTTAAACAGTTTAAGGCATATAAAGTTTAATCTTTGGAACGAAGTAAGTAGAGATTTATGTATCATGAATAATAATCAACAATGAAGGTGATAAAGTATTTCGGATCATTAGCGTTCATGTCCGGACAATAAATATCCGTGTGTATGATTTCTAATAACTCAGAACTCCTCTTAGCATCTGTTTTATAAGTATTAGTTTGTTTCCCCTTAATGCAACTAATAAAGTTCTCAAAATCGATGAAGTCTAAGGTACTAAGCACCCCTTCTTTCACCAATCTCTTAACCCTCTGAATGCAGATGTGTCCCAATCTCTGGTGCCACAACATAGAAGAATTATCATCCATAGTATTTTCAGTGGTATGATTTTGCAAACTGAGACGATATAAATTTTCAGATAAAATACCGCGAACAATTATTTCAAAATTCTTAAAAACATTAAAACCGGAGTCCGAAAAATTAAAAGAAAATCCAAAGGTTACAAGTCTGAAAATAGAAATCAAATTCCTAGCAAATTAAGGAACATAAAATGTCTCTTCTAAAACCAAATTAAAACCACTACTAAGAATTAAACTGCATGTCCCGATGACTTCCACATGTGATCCTATCGGATTTCCTGAATAAATAAAGGCTTCACTGCCCACCGGTTTCCTTAAGTTTGGCATACCCTGCAAGGTATTCAAAACATGGATTGTAGTGCCAAAGTCAATCCACCATGTATTATGATTCAGAAACCATATTAGATTCATAGCATACATGTGCTAGAAAATTACCTTTCTTTTTCAGCCAGACTTTGAGTTTAGGGCAATCTTTTTTCAAGTGTCCTTTCTTTTTAAAGAAGAAACACGAAGACTCCTTCTTTATGACCGACTATGTGTTGTAGGATATCTTAAATGGGGTATATTGTCGGACATAGTAACCTCCAAGCCTTTAAGTCAAGCCGCAATGCCCCTCATGCGCATGATATATTCACGCACGTTTTTAGTTTAAGTGAGCTTTAGAGATGAAAATTTCAAAATTAAGGTACTGGCAAGGGATTTATCCGAAGTCACAAACTACTCATTGATGGCCTCAATTGGTCTTTAACCTTATCATACTTATCAACTGAATCATGAATACTAGCACATAGACTGGTCTTTATAAACATAATGAAGACACGGTAAGATCTCTCCCACTTTTCATAAAGATCAACTGCATCAAGTTCGCTAGCTTTCGTTATACTCGGTCATCTTTCGTTATAGCATAATCAGTATCCATCCATCCTAACTGCAGTAGTAGTCTTTCTTTTTAGATCTTATAATTTTCACCATTCAATTCAGGAATGTGAAATTTGAGATCAGAAGAACTACCAGATAAAATAACTTGTAGACACCCGCATTTTGCCTGCTCGTGTCTGTAGCAGTCTCCGACAAAACACCCGATGATGATCGGACGTTAACATGCATCAAAACGCTCGAATACGGACTCAGAACCAATAGTATCTGACGTGTGCACTTAACAGAGTACAAATCTCTCAAAACCAACCTTACATCCAGACTCAGGGGGTCGTTTCCAATAAAATAAAGCTATTTTGAGCAAAAACCGCAATCGGGGGCAAAACCGTCTTTTGTCGACCGAGCCAAACCCAGTCAAAGTCGAAACCCGAGAACGTAACAAGCCTTACGCTGCATCCAAATATAAAAAGAATCAATTCAAAAAAAAACCAAATCAAAAGTCAAAGCAAATCCAAACCTTCCTCATTTATCTCACCCGTCTGAGGGCACTCGATCGAGTGCCTAAAGGTCACCCGATCGAGTGACCCCCTAAAAAAAACTAGATTCCTTTTTTAGGCACTCGATCGAGTCCACCAAGGGCACTCAATCGAGTGCCCCCAAAAATCATATATACTCACCCTTGCACGACATTTCAAAGGGTTGGAATTTTGGGGATCCTCTTCCTCCATCTCTTTGCATCCTTCACATACACAAAAACCGAGTCAAACCTCGTCAATCTCGAAACCTACTCCCTTCATTCGACAAGGGTTCGGTAGTCCCAAACACAAAAACACACCCTAACTCATCCTACATACTCGAACCGCTCCCGGGTCTACGACGATACTCCACGAGCCCGTTTTCCGAGCGTATTGACATGTAGGTTGAGGATGTACCAATCCCATTTTCTAACCTTTAACTCTTTTATATATTTTTATACTAACCACTAACACCGCTAACATTTATTTATCGTTACTAACTTTTAATTTCTGTTCTACTAACATTTACATTTTTGCATCTAACATTTAATTTCCGTTCCTAACATCTAACATTTAACCACCAAATGACTCGATCGAGTGACCCCTACAAGCCTCCAACGAGGTCTAAAAGACGATACAAAGCTCCATAGAGTTATATTTACGACTCTAAGTCGATACGTGCTAAATCAATCACGTATTTTGCTTCTAAAACCCATATATTATATGATTTCGAATTTATCATCGTCTCGTTTCTCTTACGAATTTGAGTGAACTTCTCACACGACTAATGTTACATCGACGACACTTTAGCCGTATCCGATATATGATTGATCGAGACAATTCCAGTTCACTAGGATAAGTCGGGACAGGACCCCGAGGTCCGGGATCGAGCTAGTATTACGCTCCGGTCCCGCGCGCTAAGGCGTGCTAAGGCCTTCATCCTCCGGTCAATACACAACGTAATGTGTAAGTGATCGGAGTTCGTCCAATCATTCGATCTATGGTTTCAATCTACGTTTTCTATTTACGGGTCCGTTTATAGTCTACGTTTATCGTTGCTAATCCGTCTACTACTATCACAATTTGTTTAAGTATTGTGAATTCCGGGTTGTATTCCACCCTTGTAATTTGTAATTTTCTTTCAAATGTTTATTTCCGTTGTTTGGCATTTATTGCTTTCAAATGAACATCGCATGCTAAAACAACTCCGATGTATTTAAGAAGCATTAAATGACGTAGCAAAACACGTATTTCACATGCATAGCTTAAAACAATATTTGCATATCATTTCACCATCTTACTAATACGCGTACACGAACACTGATCGATATCCTAGTAGAGGCTGCTAAGTGCGGGGAGGGTTCGGTGTCTTTCGTGGGCTTTCCAACACGTACCCTCACCTCTTACTCAGAACCTTTGATTTCTGGATGCCCGAAACCGTTGGTGAACGAGAGTCAATCAATATACGATATTCGGTTGTTCTTCACCGATATCGTTATGCAAAGGGATGAACCCCCATAAACTCTAGTACTAAAGCATGTCGTGCTTTGTGCGCGATACGCCTAAGTATAGAGTGGGTTCGAACGGGTCCGAATTTCCACAAAGTTCGGTGGCGACTCCAACTTCGATTTAAATTTTGACCCGAGAACAATCTTACCACGAGATTCATTCACCTTCCCAAACCCGCGCGTGGCTGCTTCAGGGTGGACCTATGTCATGTCCACATAACTGCAATAAAATAAATAACATGTTTATTAATGTGTTGAGACATAACTATAATCATGCTTTACCAATGTAAAATCATCCTCATATCAATCTAGTGACATAAAACTTGTCTTTGGGCTAAAGTCCTACTCAAATTAGACTCATAATAATTTTAATATTAATTAACTCAATGATTAGACTATCAAATTTTTATTTCTTAACTCATGTGGGTAGATCATGAAATATAGTTTAATATTCATCATAATTAATCATACAAATATAACAAAATTTCCTGTGGGTATATTTTATTATATTACGTATGATTGATTACAATTAACGTTTAGTTACTACATGTGATTCCAAAACGAAATTTCAAACAATTAGAGATGTTGTGGCTATTCCCTAACCAATAAAATTTACGAATCACTCAGCATTACTTTATTAATCTATATATTTTAACTTGATGTATATAAACAACTCCACAACGACATAATAATAATACTGAATTTATCATGTGAAACTTAATATTCATATGACCTAAAGCGTAACTTATTATTTTGACTTAACAAAATATCCGAATGCCACACGAAAACAATATGCTCCATATATGTGAACACGCATGAAATCATAGCAAATACTCTACTCCAAAACAAAAATAAAACAATTAACGCCATCAATTGTATTCAAACATTAGATAATCAAAGGTGGTGGAGATGCTTAGGTGGAGACATGCATAAATATTACTAAACTAGACTCGTAGCATAGCTTTTGACTTTTGTTACTAAAAAAACAACAACTTAAGAGTGCATGATTGTTGTCCACAATTTTTACACAATTAACTCATATGGAGTATATAATATTATTATATTCAACATCCAGATATCTCTTTAAGGTTACAGTACAAACTTCTTCATCTTCTTTATTGTATTATTTCTTATCTAGATCCAAACAACACAAAACGTCCCTTTAATAATTTTGCACATATTTAATGGAAAAACACCAACTTTTCCAAGCAAATAGAGAAGGAAAAATGATAATAACTTTCATCAACAGTCAATTCCGTCCATCCAATACTTAAACAAGCTCCTTTTAATGCCAAAAAAAACAACCATAATTCGTAGAACCAGAACCATCAAGTCATGGAAACGGATATCATAAAAAAACACAATATCGATGAAGAAACAAAAGACCAAACGACATACTCGTAATGGAGGAAGAAATAAAGCAAAGCAGAATCAACAAGCAAGACAGATGCGTTTAACTAAAGCTCTGATACCAAATGTAAGATCTATATATTTATCATGTTCTAATTACTATATGAACATACGATAAACTCAAAAGGCGGAAGCAAATAAATAGATCGAGAAATAATCTCCAGCCATTGCTATAAGGATTCCTGAACAACTTTATCAACAACCCGAAAATACCGTCCCCAAAAACCGTCGACTGTCTTGACTTTAATGTCGGTTATAAACTCTTTCTTCTCATATTTAGATGGTGTATTAATGAATAGAGAAGATGAATTTAGTGACCCTGGATGGTGTTGTATTTATACTAATCTTTCCTTCAAAGATAAGTTTGCAACTAGCTAGATTTTATGTATAGTGGTTAATGGAATATAGGATTAGTAGGAGATAAGAGATAGAGATAGAGTTTATAGTAGTCACAACCAAATGCACCACACTTTAGTAACTATAAACTGATCAAATAACTTAATCAGTTATTAAGTCTATCATAAAGTCTAACAATCATTGGATCGGATCTTGTCAGTGTATTTATGTGTCGTATCGAGGGTCGATTCTACCCAGATTTTGGGTCGGGTCAGGTTTGCAGTTCTAGGCTTACCCGAGGCCTAAATTAGAGCAAGTGAAATCTAACACCCCTGATTTATAAATTAAATTAAATTAAAGTTATGTTCGTATTTTTTATTTTTACGATTTAACTCGTAATTCTTAAAATTATTATAAAACAATTTTATCGTTTAATCGTTTCAAACTCCTAAAATTTTATTCGCCTCGGAAACTTTTCTTATATTTAAAATCTATTTTTAATTCTATTTCGATTTATTTTGTACATTTAATTTAATTCTTATCGAAAATCTATTTCGACGATTTAAATTCTAAATTCTTTTTATTTATTTATTTATATTTAAGCTTGAATTTCTATTTTCGACTCGAAGTTCATTTATATTAAGTTTCGTCAAAACATTTATTATATTTCCTCGAGAAATCGATTTAATTCACTTTATCGATGATTTATTATTTATCGAGAAATACTATTTCATCGTCTAATTTTATTTCTATAAACTTCACTTTCGTCTCGAATACCTTTTTACTCATTTTATTTGACGGCCCGATTATTTATTAATTTTATTAACTCGTTTTAATTCGATTTGTGGGTTAGTCAACTTATCGTTACGGAATTCGTCTCCTACCCGATTCATTTAATTAACCCGTATACATCGTATACATATATCTCGGAATCCGTACATTTTTTTTTGGTGAAATATATTCATTCCACTCGTATTAACTTTCTTTTCCCCTTCACACTTTACGTACACCCCCCCCCCCCTTTACTCCTCCTCCACCGTTTCATTCCCTCATTCACTACCCCTTACATTCCATCGCTTCATCACCCTCAGCCTTCGTCCACCTTTATTCTTCCTTTTCTTTCATCCCTCATCCGGCCTTCATCTGCAGCCACCCACCATCGTCAATTTCGTTAGTAACGTCGCTGGTGTCCGAGGTAGATCCCTTCTCACCCTCCTTCTTTCTCGTTCTTCTTCTCCCTTTCTTTTTCTTTCCCCTGTTTTTCCTGTTCATTTCGTTTTTGTGTCTTCTTATTGCTTTTCGTCCTGCTGCTGCAGTTTGCTTCTTCTTCTCCTTTCTTCATCTTCCTTTTTTTCGTTTGGCTGTTTCGAGTTGTCGATGTTGTTGCCACCCTCACTTTACTGCTCTACTTTTCTTCTTCTCGTATTTCTGATCTATCGTTCTTTTGCTACTATTTTCGTTACTGTCAATTTTATGACCCTTTCGTCTTGTTCTTGTTTTGTGCTACTGCTCGCTATTATTCTACTGTACTTGTTTGCTGTTACTGTTGCAGTTCTTCCCTTCTTTTTCTTCTTCTTCTGCTGACTTCGCCCGTGTTTGCTGTTGTTGTACGTACAGCTGCAAGTGTCGTGAGTGCTGATATTTATTAATTATTTGTTGTTGCAGCTGTTGTTGTTGTCTTTCAATGTTGACGTTGTGCGCTGTAGTTACTTCTTCTTCTGTTGTTCGTTCTTCTTTTTGTCAAGGGTTCTGGTACGTGTTTACTGTTGTTCCGAGTTTGCTGCTTCTATTGCTCTCTTCGACCCTTCCTTTGTAGAAGTAATTCTTTCGATCGAGTCTTCCTTCTTCCCTTGATTTCTCTCGTGGTTGCTGTTGTGTGTTGTTCTGCTGTGTCTTTGATAAGTGTAGTTTGTAGTGTCTATTTTACTGTATTTTGGTCCCATTTTCCTTGTGGAATGGCTCCTTGGGAGCGATTTATGGGTTTCTTATGCTTCCTTTAGTTCGTTTCAGGTTTCCGAGACCGATTTGGAAGAGTTGGAGCGATTCCGACTCGATACATACACATTTTGGAGCCAACGAGATAAATGAACGATGACTCGAGGCCTTGGAATCGACCCCGAGACCTTGGGACCCAATCCCGAGCCTCCGAGACCCGATCCTGAGTCCCGAGAATCGACGAGGAAACCCATGAGAGGCAAGGAGGGACCAAAGAGCTCTTAAGGGAGGCCTACAAGACCCATCCCGTTCGGGATGGCCTCATCCCGTTCGGGATGGGGTGCACGTTAGAAGGTGCTGCTGTGGGCCCGTCCCGATCGGGACCAACCCGTCCCGGTCGGGATGACAGGCCGTCCGGTCGGGACCGTGGACCTGGCAGCCGCACTCCTTTCTTTTCTTCTCCTTCATTCTTGTACCCATATATATACTCCCTTCTTGTAATGTTAAGACATCTTATCTTACCCTAGACTAGTTTAAGCCTCCATTAACATTCAAAACCCTAGATTAGTGCTACTCTCATTAGTTTAATTCTTTCTTTAATCTTTAGATAATTATTGTAATTAGTCTTGGATTAAGGGATTCTTGAAGATTGTTCCAAGCTTTACAACCTTGGGATTGTATTTGAGTTTCTCATTAATACAAGTTTTCATCTTTTCTTCATCCTAGTGTTGGTATAATCATCTCTACTCTTGTTCTTTGTTTATTCAATCTAGTTTCATATTTTTATATTGTTATTGTTGTTAGTTGTTCATAATGAATGCTTGGATGTTTAGTTTGTTTTCTCTTGTTATTGTTATGGGTAATTTGATAATGAGTGAGTAGTAATCTTGTGGGGTTGGTAGGGGGATTAGGGGTAGATTATGGATGATTAAGGTTGATTAAGGGGAAAAGGTTACATCTTTGTTGTTAGTCACATTGTGGGCACTCTATGTGTTTGTTGATATGCTTGTGTGAGTTGTAGTGGCCATGCTTCCCATACTTGTGTTCATCTTCTCATTGATTGCTTATTTTGTGGAAATGTTGAGAATAGTTTAGTCGCGAGAGCGCGGACTAGGGTCTAAGTTGCGAGAGCCCGGACCCACCTTGGCATCGGTTTAAGTTGCGAGAGCCCGGACCGACCCTAACAACTAGGAGACACCCATTACCCTTGATCACCCAATTACCCTTCTACTCCTATGAACCCGACCTACCCCACTTCTTTCCATATTTGAGTTCACCTCCTTAGTTAGCCATAGTTTACTCTAGTTTACTTGTTAGTTCATCATTAGTCTAGTTCCTACTTCTCCTCCACCATAATTTTCCATTTATCGCTTCTTTGTGTTTGTTTGGTAATCTAGTCTCGTTGTAGGCCGACCTAGTCTAAACCTTGATATACCGTCCTCGTGGATACGATTCCGACTTGCCCTAGCTACCCACTAGGTTAGTCGGTAGTTTATTGATCGGTTAGAGACGTGACAAATCCCTACCATCAATTTGGCGCCGTTGCCGGGGACGGTGCATTATTTAGACCTAGTTTGCTTATTTCTAGACTTAGTTACCCTTCTTTGTGTTCTCCCATCAACTCTTGTGCATATTTTCTAGTTTTTCTTATTTTCTTAGCTTTCTTTTCTCTTTGTCTCTAGTTGTGCTTGTTTATTGTCGTTGCCTAGTGCCCATAAAGCACTAGGTGTTCTCACGTTTGTTCTAGTGCGTAGTGTATGCCTAGGAGGGGAGGTGACTTCTATCTCTTTAATCCAGAGCCGGAGAGACTCTTTCGAGCCTTTCGCCAATGGATGATTAATTGGGTTAGGATCTCTCAACCGAGTGCAAGCAATACTCATCAAGGGCAAGCTCAAGGAGCCGACTTTAGCGAGTCACCTCGAGAGACGGCCGGAGGGACCTTCATCAATCCCTTCGGTAACTCTTCTTCTCCTAGTTCCCCCTCTTCATCTACATCAACACCGTCTACACCACCATCCTCTCCCTTACATCCAAGAATGCTTATGTTTTCCTCTCACTCCACTTTCACGGAAGATGTCTTGCCAGGACCGAGTGCATTACCGGATACTTATACCGGGAATTTTGTGGCGAAGACTCATTTTATCCAACTTGTGGAGAGGAACCAATTTAGTGGGTTGCCCACCAAAGACCCGCACCAACACATGGAGACCTTCTCCGATTATTGTGACGCTATATCTCAAACCGGGGTTACTCAAGATCAAATTCGTTGGGTACTCTTCCCGTTTTCTCTTATTGGAAAAGCGAAGCAATGGATCAAGAGTCTCGATAGGGCAACCATGGGGATCGATACTTGGAAAAAGCTTGTCTTGGCGTTCTACCAAAAGTTTTACCCTCCGGAGAAGACTAATATGCTTAGGGCCTCCATCACCGGGTTCCAACAAAGGGATGAAGAGAGCCTATATGAAGC
The DNA here is from genome assembly GCA_958450325.1 of Agrostemma githago. Taxonomy (NCBI): domain Eukaryota; kingdom Viridiplantae; phylum Streptophyta; class Magnoliopsida; order Caryophyllales; family Caryophyllaceae; genus Agrostemma; species Agrostemma githago. Next base: position 28,776,587 of record OY288260.1, on the reverse strand, counting down.
TTAGGAGCGGTTTAAGTCTTTGGTAAGATCGTGCCCTCATCATGGACTCTCGCAATGGTTCTTGGTGCAACAATTTTGGAATGGTCTTTATGAGGACTCGAGAGCTATTCTTAACATGGGCTCCAATGGTAGGTTTACCGAGGTCGATGACGACCAAACGTGGGCGAGAATCGAAGAGATGGCGTTGCATAATTCGCAATACTCTAGGCCTAGGAAGGCACATCGAGGAGGCATGCATGAGGTTGATGCTATCACCAAGTTAAGCATTGACCTTGGAGCTCAATTGAAAACACACATGGAGACTATTGACAAGAAGCTCCAAAGCCACCTCAACCAAGTCCAAGGCACTAGTTCCTCCCACCATCAACCGATTCAAGAAGTGAATGCTTTGGGGTTCGCACCTCCTACACCATACTTTGGGATGTGTGACCCTTGTGGAATCGTTGGTCATGACCCTATGAATTGTAGAGGGAGTATTGAGCAAGTGAACGCCTTTCAAGCGTTCAAGCAAGGTGCCTCCTTCTCTAATCAATATCAAGCTTCCAATCAAGTCCCTCAACAACAAGCACTTCAACATCAACAACAACATCGTCCCTATGTTCCACCTCCCTTAAGGGACAACACTCAAGGTTACCAAGGTTATATGGGTAATCCAAGACCCTTCAACAACTTCAAGCAAAACAACCAAGGTACCTTCCACAACAACAAGCAAGGGTTCCAACAAGGGAACTTCAATCATGGTGGTTTCCAAGGAAACCAAAATTTCCAAGGACAACAAAACCACAACCAAGGGTATCAAAGCTACAACCATGGCAACAATCAAGGCCTTAACCAAGGCAATTCTCATGGGTTCCAAGGGAACCGTCAACAACAAGCTACACAAGGTAATCAACAACAAAGCAAGCCTAGGAGCCGGTCTCCTACTCATGATTATGGCATTCCTCTCGCCATCACCGATACTCCACATAATCCATCATCCCCACCTCGGGATTTTGACATTCAAAAGACTTTGATGGAAATACAAAGGAGCAATCAAGATATGCAACAATGTCAAATGGACATGTCAAGAAACCATCATGAGCTCTTCACTTATATTCAAGGGGAAAACGCGATGAGAGATACCCGTATGAAGATACTTGAGACTCAAGTATCTCAACTCACTTCGGGGAGCTCCTCAAGGCAAAAGGGGCAACTGCCTTCTCAAGGTGAAACACCGATATTTGAGCATGTAAATGCTATCACCACAAGGAGAGGTACCTCTTATGAATCCCCTCCATATCCTAATGAGCAAGAGCCAACGCAAGAACCGACAATGGAAATGGCATCTCCAAATCAAGAAGAGTCAAGCTTTGATAATCCAATTGAGGAGCAAGTCTTATGGGAGGTCGAGAAACCCCAAGAAGACAACCCTCCCCCACTTCAAGAGAAAGACAAGGGAAAAAGGAAAGTGTCCTTTGAAGAGTCCACCCCAATTGAGCAAAACAAGTACCAAATCAAGTTGCCTTTCCCATCAAGGCAAATGAAGACTAGGGTGGACACTCAATACGACAAGTTCCTTAGTATTGTGAAGAAATTGGATGTTAGTGTCCCGTTTACCAAGTTACTTACCCAAATCCCGGCATATGGTAAATTCATGAAAGAAATCTTGGCTAGGAAGAGGTCCATCGACAAGGAAGAGACGGTAGCGTTCACGAGGGTGGTGAGCGAGCTTATTCAAGGTTCCACGCTTCCGAAGTTGAAGGACCCGGGTAGTTTCTCGATCCCTTGCACCATAGGCAATTTCATGATCAAGAATGCATTATGTGACTTGGGCGCGAGTGTGAGCATCATTCCCTACTCTATTTGTTGCCGACTCGGGATGAAGGAGTTGAAATGTACATCCATTACACTCCAAATGGCCGATAAATCTCTCAATCAACCATTAGGGATGCTAGAGGATGTGCCGGTAAGAATTGGGAAGTTCTTCATTCCGGTCGACTTCATCGTGCTCGATATGCTGGAAGATGCCAACACTCCCATCATCCTTGGGCGCCCATTTCTACACACCGCGGGTGCCATGATCGATGTGAAGAACGGTAGGATCACATTTGAGTTAGGCGAGGAAAATATAGTGTTCGACCTTCAAGGCAACACTTCGCCTACTAAGGATGAATCATGCAATATGATCCAAGCCAAGAAAGACATCGATCTAGGTGGTGAACCGGAACAAAGCTTGAAGAAGTTCTCTTATGTACTTGAGGATGATGACTCCGATTTGGAGGAAGATGAGTGCCCAAATCATGGGCTTGATGACAAGTTGAAAAGCAAGGAGAAGGATGAACCTCCCTTGGGGCCACATGAAGACCGGTGGACGTTTGGGTATATCCCGAAAGACCGCAAGTACAAGTTCAAGGCTTTGAACTTGGAAGATCGGGATGCCCCGGGAACGTCAAGGCAAGGCCATGAAGAGTCTTGGGATGTGGTCGGTTATATAACATGCTTGATTGAAGACTTCTCTAGGGCCTTCGACTTGTTCCTACGTGCCCTTGATGGAGATGGGATCGGTCATTGTTGTTGAAAAAAGATTGAAGAAAGCACCATCTTGGTTTGATGGAGTTCCACAAGAACCGTCCCATTGTATATATCTTTTCATCGTAGTTCTCTTGGATTTTTGGTAAATTCTTGTAATTTTGGATTATCGATGAGCTATGTGAGGGAGAGAGTTTGATGTTGAGTTTGAGTTTATTTGATAGGTATGAAGTGAGGATGATTCCTATAGAAGAATAGCTATGATTGAGCTTGGGTTGTAAGCACGAGGATCGGGTTTTTGAAGCTTGGAGCAAGCTTTTGGGATTGTGGAAGTTGAAGAAGGCCCATCCCGACCGGGATGAGGCGTCCCGACCGGGAAGGGTAAGGCATCCCGACCGGGAAGGGTGCCGTCCCGATCGGGATGGGTGCACCAGATTTCGAGCTTGCTGTGGGTCCGTCCCGACCGGGATGAGGGCGTCCCGACCGGGACGGGTGAGGTAACCCGATCGGGATTGATCTTCCCGACCGGGATGGTCCTCTGCTCCCCCTTTGTGTTTCTTCTTCGGCAATCGAGTCCACCCAACCGTTTTATGCCCCCTCCCAACCTCCCTAGCTATCCTAGCCTTATCATATGCCCCATGTACTTCATTGTCATACCCTCACTCCATTTACTATCCGCTTTACACCGACTCTCACATCAAATCCCACCCCTTACCGTTACTACCCTGACCATGAGTTCTTCTCGAGTGTGAAGCGAGATTGCAACCGAGAAGATAAGCGACGAGCCTCTAATGATCATCGAGACGATGGAGCAAGTGAGTTACTAACCACTCGGTTTGGGTAACTATCCTTACTTTTCCGTCTTTTTATCGCTTGTATTCTCTTATTTGCCCTCTTCACGTTGAGTCATGGTATCGTAGTGGCCTTCGAGGCCGTAGGATGGTTGCTCCCGACTCCCGATGACGTGATTACGTCGGGAGTCGATCGATTAAGTTCAATATACAAGATTTTCACCGCTTTTTTAGGAATTAGTCGGATTTGGACGGAATCCGGGCTAGGTGACTTGATTACACCTAGCCCTCCCCTCTCATTTCCTTTTATTTCTTTCTTTTTATTTTCTTCCCCCCTCCATATCTTTTCTTGTCTCGGCCCATGGTGACTTGATTACACCCCGGCCGGACACCTTCTACCGTTTTCTTCACCTTATTCTTTGATTTTAAGCCTTATTTTCGTACTTTCTTTTCCTTTTCTTTTGTCTCTCCGCACACTACGATTGAGCATATGAGGACATTGCTCAGTTTAAGTGTGGGGGAGCGATATTCTATCGTAGTTAGTTTTATTTTTTCTCTTTTTCGAAAAACCTTTAAAAAAAGTACCTAAAAATTTGAAAAGATTTCACAAAAATCAAAAATATTTTCTTTTTGTGTATTTTTCCTTTGTGTCGTTGTGTCGTATATTTGTTTTGTATTGTGTGTGTTTTGCCTCTCTTTTCCTTATAGGTTGCCTAATCTCCGTTGTTTGGAAAGCTTTGAAGACATCCGGTAACATCCTCTAACCCTCTTTCCCTCTTTATTCCTTGTGATGTTTGGAGAAGGTTGTGTTGAGGTGTGCTGGGTGGAGCTTGTACATTCTTGTGGTGGATTTGATGACTTGTTTGGAAATTCGGGGTGGTGTGTGCTTTGTTTATGTGTTTGTCTTGTTTTGTTTTATTTTGTTGCCTTTTTGTTTCTTTTTCTTTCGTTCGTTTTCGTCGTGTCTTTGTTTCGTGTTTTGTTGTGTGTCTTGTGTGTAAATGGTTTTCGAAAACCCGGTTTAGAGGCTAGTGTGTGAGTGCTTACTTTCCCTTCCTAGTAGTGTAAATCGAGTCTTGAACTTTAATCTAGTCGAATGACCCTAAATCAATGATTTCGTTGGTACTTTACCTTCAGTCCACCTAGCTTACTAGGGATTTATAGCGGGATTTGCACTTTTGACCATTATGACCACCCACGGTGTGAAAAGGCCTTGGTTACCGAGTCTCGTCCCTTAGGTGACCGTGTTTAGGATCGTTTGATTAGTCCAAGTTATCCACTTTTTGTGGGTTGGAAGGGAAGGACGCTCCCCAACTCTCCCATTCCCCTACCTTTCACACATATCCATACAATAAAATTGCAAATTGTTGATTTCTACCTTTCTTGTTATACAATGAAAATGCCAAAAAAGCCAAATCTTGCCAAAAAGGGCAAAGAAAAGAAATGAAGAAAAAGAAAAGGCACAAAAGCCAAAAAGAAAATAGAAAAGAAGAAAAAGAATGGCATGGCAAAACAAAGCAAAAATGCAAAAGAAAAGAGAAAATGCCAAAAGAAAACCCGATTCACAAAAATAACCCCTACCTCTCAAAATAAGCCTTTTTCCGACTTTTGCCGTGAAGAGCCTACCAAAGGACCGAGTCCCTAGGAAGGATGATAGCGGCATTAGTCGGTCTTCCCTCATTTTGCATGTTTTCCACCTTTTTACTTGGACTAGTTAGGCGGTTTTGGACACGGGACGACCCTCTTGGCTCACGCTAAAGGGGGCGGGGTCTCACTTACCTACAGTGTCGACTAACACCGTGGTTCTTCACTTTTCCACTCCGCCGATCGTCCCGTAGTACGTTTTTAGAAAGTTAGGAGGACCTAGGTAAGTTACCAACGTTTTTGTTGCTTTATCGTCATACTATTAGGGTCTAGTCCACCTTGGTTTGTATTTCTAGCTTGGGAACGTTGTTACTTACCTCGAGTCCTAAACCGGTGCTTCTTTCACCGCTTTTAGAGGGAAGCGGTATTTCTTTTGTTTTGGGTGCAACCGTCTAAGTGTTTGTTTGTGTGTTTGTTTATTTGTGTGTTTTGTGTCCGGTTGCATCCGCGGTTTTGTCGCAAGACCCGACTTGCCTTGCGGAGTGCACTTTTCCTCTAACTGCACTCGCGTGAGTTGAAAGGGCGTAGGGTGCGCTAATACCCGCACGGCTAGTATAGTAGTTAGTATGTGCTTACTTGAGGGCAAGTAAGGGTTAAGTGTGGGGGAGTTGATAAGTGTAGATTGTAGTGTCTATTTTACTGTATTTTGGTCCCATTTTCCTTGTGGAATCGCTCCTTGGGAGCGATTTATGGGTTTCTTATGCTTCCTTTAGTTCGTTTCAGGTTCCCGAGACCGATTTGAAAGAGTTGGAGCGATTCCGACTCGATACATACACATTTTGGAGCCAACGAGATAAAGGAACGATGACTCGAGGCCTTGGAATCGACCACGAGACCTTGGGACCCAATCCCGAGCATCCGAGACCCGATCCCGAGTCCCGAGAATCAACGAGGAACCCATGAGAGGCAAGGAGGGACCAAAGAGCTCTTAAGGGAGGCCTACAAGACCCATCCCGTTCGGGATGGCCTCATCCCGTTCGGGATGGGGTGCACGTTAGAAGGTGCTGCTGTGGGCCCGTCCCGATCGGGACCAACCCGTCCCGGTCGGGACAAACTCGTCCCGGTCGGGACCGTGGACCTGGCAGCCGCACTCTTTTCTTTTCTTCTCCTTCATTCTTGTACCCATATATATACTCCCTTCTTGTAATGTTAAGACATCTTATCTTACCCTAGACTAGTTTAAGCCTCCATTAACATTCAAAACCCTAGATTAGTGCTACTCTCATTAGTTTAATTCTTTCTTTAATCTTTAGATAATTATTGTAATTAGTCTTGAATTAAGGGATTCTTGAAGATTGTTCCAAGCTTGACAACCTTGGGATTGTATTTGGGTTTCTCATTAATACAAGTTTTCATCTTTTCTTCATCCTAGTGTTGGTATAATCATCTCTACTCTTGTTCTTTGTTTATTCAATCTAGTTTCATCTTTTTATATTGTTATTATTGTTAGTTGTTCATAATGAATGCTTGGATGTTTAGTTTGTTTTCTCTTGTTATTGTTATGGGTAATTTGATAATGAGTGAGTAGTAATCTTGTGGGGTTAGTAGGGGGATTAGGGGTAGATTATGGATGATTAGGGTTGATTAAGGGGAAAAGGTTACATCTTTGTTGTTAGTCACATTGTGGGCACTCTATGTGTTTGTTGATATGCTTGTGTGAGTTGTAGTGGCCATGCTTCCCATACTTGTGTTCATCTTCTCATTGATTGCTTATTTTGTGGAAATGTTGAGAATAGTTTAGTCGCGAGAGCGCGGACTAGGGTCTAAGTTGCGAGAGCCCGGACCCACCTTGGCATCGGTTTAAGTTGCGAGAGCCCGGACCGACTCTAACAACTAGGAGACACCCATTACCCTTGATCACCCAATTACCCTTCTACTCCTATGAACCCGACCTACCCCACTTATTTCCATATTTGAGTTCACCTCCTTAGTTAGCCATAGTTTACTTTAGTTTACTTGTTAGTTCATCATTAGTCTAGTTCCTACTTCTCCTCCACCATAGTTTTCCATTTATCGCTTCTTTGTGTTTGTTTGGTAATCTAGTCTCGTTGTAGGCCGACCTAGTCTAAACCTTGATATACCGTCCTCGTGGATACGATTCCGACTTGCCCTAGCTACCCACTAGGTTAGTCGGTAGTTTATTGATCGGTTAGGGACGTGACAAATCCCTACCATCAATTTGGCGCCGTTGCCGGGGACGGTGCATTGTTTAGACTTAGTTTGCTTATTTCTAGACTTAGTTACCCTTCTTTGTGTTCTCCCATCATCTCTTGTGCATATTTTCTAGTTTTTCTTATTTTCTTAGCTTTCTTTTCTCTTTGTCTCTAGTTGTGCTTGTTTATTGTCGTTGCCTAGTGCCCATAAAGCACTAGGTGTTCTCACGTTTGTTCTAGTGCGTAGTGTATGCCTAGGAGGGGAGGTGACTTCTATCTCTTTAATCCAGAGCCGGAGAGACTCTTTCGAGCCTTTCACCAATGGACGATTAATCGGGTTAGGATCTCTCAACCGAGTGCAAGCAATACTCATCAAGGGCAAGCAATACTCATCAAGCAATATTTTAACTTCGGTTTTCTAATTTTAGCTATTTAATATTTGCTAAAAATATTATTTTTAAATTGTATACCTTATAAATATTTTACGTGTTTTCGATATCGTTTTATAAATCGTTAGTAATTTAATTATTTACGATCGTTATAATATTTTGTTGGTTACCGTGACACTGGTAACTAAATAATATTGATTTCTTATTTTCGCCATATTTCGTTAATTTATAATTTTAACTCAAAATCGTATTTTTATATTATAATCAAGATTTGTATACTTGTTCAATAAATTAATTCCGTTTTACGACTTATATTAATAAATGACAAAGTAGTCGATTTTGTTAAAGACATTTTTAGTCGAGACTATTTTCCCTAATAATTTCTCATTTGTCTACGATTGATTATTTTTAGTAAAATCAGTATTATTTGTTTATAAAATCTATTTGATAAAACTAATTTGAAAGCTTTATAAAAAATCTCGTTTAATTTATAAAACTCATTGGCTCAATTAATTTTGATATCGTTTCTCTTAAAACATCTCTCTTTTAAAATTTACAGTTCAACTCGATTTTCTAATTATTTATAAAACACTATATATTGACTTATTATATTTTATTTATATTTTGAGTAACGAATTTAGAAATATATTAAAGTTACGATAACGACGATAATAATAAAATGTTAATTTCGTTAGAAATGCTATTTCTATACGTTTCACTTAATTTAAATAACTTACGTCGTTTCACTTATTTTAAATAACTTGCGTATTTTCTATAAGACTATTTTTAGTAAATTTCTAAAATTAGTAAGTTTCTATTTATAGAAAGTTTCCCATTTTTTTATAAAATGTTTATTCCTTTTATCTCATATTATTATAATGATTATATTATTGTATATATCGATAATGGCTATTTTTGAGTTATGGAATAAGGACAAGTGTGAGGTTAGAGTAATATATTCTGAGGTTTACTTTTTTGCCATCAACTATAAGGCTGGTGTGTCTTTATGGGGCACACTGGTTGTTGAACCGAGCATATATGGTGTTCGAGAGTGTGTGTATATTTTGACCTTAAACTCGTGCCTCGCAGTGTAAGACGCCGTCGGGTTGAACTGAGTATTTATGGTGCTCGGAAAGGGTGTCCATATTATCTAAAACTAGGGCCACACATTTATAAGTCACCGTCCTATTATGGTTGAGTAGCCTATTTAGAGATCGATGTTTGATTTGTTTGAACTAAGTTCTCGAAGCTAGTTTTTAGTATTCTTCTAGTGAAAGTCTAGCCGTTTACACTACTCCTATCCATAACGCCATTTTGAATATTTTTTATTATTATTATTATCGATACATTTTGGTTTGCAGGTTGGTAAATATTTGAAGTTTTCTTCTGAAAACTTGTTCTTATTTTATTGTTCCAATATTTTAAATTTTCTCCGAAAGCTTATTTTTTATTTTATCGTTTTAATGTTTTCTCATTTTAAGTATTTTGATATAATAATACTATTATTTTCCATATGATATAATATGGCTAGGAGAACGTCTGAGTTACTCCCCACTAACGTGGCTTTATGTTTACAACATGACAGATTTTTGCTGCTGGGTTTTGGGTGTGAGCTAGCGAGTAGCGTGGATCCTACTCTTTCTTTATTCATGTAATTTATGAATTTGTATAACTTGTTTGGAGAATTTCCTTTTTAGCCTTTTTGTAAAAAGAGGTCTTTGTATTGACTTACCATTTCTTTTAATAAGATATAGTTTGTCAGTGTGTTTTAATCCCAACTCTACATTGTTTCCAAAATTTGATGAAAACTAGGTGAATATAGCCTAAGGTGGCTGATCAACATAAGTGATGGAGGAGTATGAAGAGTTTGATAATAATGTCTCAAATGAATGAAAAGAAATAATCTTGCGTTTACGTTTTAACGTGATAAAATGAAACGTATTAATAAAACTTAATAAAATCATAATAAGGAGCTTTGCCGGCCCAAAACATGGGGAAAGATCTCAAATAATTTATAAGTTGATAAAAAAGAGGATCGTAAAATAGCTAACGGCATTTCAAAGCAATCCGAGTAAACCTCACGTTGGAAAATAATTATTTACGAAACTTCGTATTAAAATCATAAATGGCTTATTTTTAGTAAAGAAAATATTTCTTAGTTGAAAATATTATATAAATGTATTTAAACATTTTTAGGAAAATGAATAACTTAAATCTGAGCTTAAAAACGTCAATTCAAAGAAAAATAGAATTCATCGCGGAAAATTAATTAGTTTACGAAAAAAACCAAATAAATGGATTTAAAAAGAATTAAAACCTTTAAAATTAAAAATAAAAATCATTAAACTCAAAAATGAAAAAGGAGCTTAGTAAAATGATGAAATATGAGGCCGAAAAGTGACAGAGTTAAGACGGAGTCTTAACGGAAAGAATAAATATGTTAGGAAAAATAACGGGTGTTACAATCCGCCCTACTAAAAGAAAGTTTTGTCCTCGAAACTAAGAATAAGCAGAAAGGAAATTGAGATTTACCATACTCGAAGGGATGAGGATATAAATTTCGCATAAAAATTTTGTTGTAAAAGTAATATGAAATCAAATGCAATTATTTATCCCAAGAGAAATTGGGCTAAGCTACCCGGAATTTGAAATCTTTTAATTAGTGAAATCATAAAGTAAAGTTATTTGATAAAATAACGACGCTAAATAGCAATTGTAACGAGTTTGAAGAAAATAGGGTAATTAAAACATTTTCAAAACAAAAGTAAAACAATTTGATTAAGAAATTTGATAATATTTCTTTTCCTGATGAAACAAAATTTAGTTTTGAGAAATCAAATTTGTAGTTAGTAAAAATCGATCCAGTTGTCAAGCATTTTCAATAACAGATTCAAAAGTCCACCAACAATAAAGAGAAAAAAATTTCAAAACGTTAAAATTTCGAAAATGTTATCAAAGTAATTATGGATGTTAAAAAAAATGTTATCAAACCTGAACGTTCAAAATAATTTCGACAATGTTAAAACGCTTTACAAAATAATCCTATAGAAGGTGAAGGATTTGGAAATACGAAAGTCTTCATAAAATTCCGATCGCTTGAAAATCAAAAATTGAAATATTTTCAAAATAAATTATTAAGGCATTTTGAAACAGGACTAATTATAAATATCGACCAAAGATAAAACAAAAGTGAAGTATAAAGTTCTTAAATTATAAATCAAAAATGTTAAATTTCACGATATCCGAAAAGTTTAATTTAGTCAATTTTTTTTTTACAAAACGGGGAGTTTCATAAATAGAAATCATAACTCAAAATGTTAAAATTTCACGATAACCCAAAATGTTAAATTGCTCAAAGTTTTTACAAAAATGGGGAGTTTTAAAATTTGAAATTATGCTTCAAAATGTTAAAATTTAACGAAAATCAAAAATTTTAAATTAGTCAAACTTTTCATAAGTTCGGGGAAATGATGAACGGATAAATAGAGTCAAGGATAAACAATAAATTAAAATAAGAGTTTTCAAAATCGATAAAGGTCAAAGGGATTGGCAGGAGTTACCGTAACAGAATTCAAGAGAAGCAGAAAGGAAGACGGAGTTGAGAATCAAAAAGAGCTCTCAAGGATTATTGAAGAAATTAACCATCTCGAGATTCCTAGCACGACTCCCACAAACACGGGTTTCTAATTCCCATCAAATAACGCTAAGTCCAATATCAGTACATGGTGGTCCTACTCAATCTACAACTTTCAAAATTAAGTCTTACATACTTATATAATCTTTCAATTAGTATAGTAAGAATCCACAAATGATTTAGACTAATCCTTTAATTAAGATTCCAACGGTTATCAAAACATACCCAAACTCGTAATCACTAAGGTTCATAAATTTAAAGCTCATAAGGTCTGAACTCGAGGTATACTTCAAATTTCCCGAGTAAGGAAGACTAAATAAAATCCACCAATTAACAATGTTCGGACACGAAATCCTCAAAAAATGATCACCAACATATTTTTAATACCACAAGTTCAGAAGTTGGGGAAGTACAATAAATCCTCAAACACGCTCAAACCTATAGGTAATGGCGCAAACACTCACATCTTCAAACACGTCATTCGATTAATGTTTCTTAGAAGTCCATCAAATTTCTAATCGTAGTGGTGCAACCACAAAATATTTAATAACTCAACGAAGCCACAATCTTGTTGGTCTAAGGTTTCGAACTATAAATCCATTAAGATGATTGACATCAAAGTATTCCTCAAAATAACACGATAAATCCAACCTCTAATGGCAATATGTTTCTCCTTTCAAGGTTAACAACAATTTACCCAATTTAGATCACTCAACTCCAAAGTTCATAGGTTACAATCTTAAACAACGATCAACGATCTAATCCTTAAGAAACACGGGTAATCTATGTTAACCAAAATTTCTAACGGTATCAATGAAAACCTTTAATGTCACCACAACACTCAGGCTAACACTTTAAACAACAATCTATGATCCCGAATATTCACGATGCATCCATCAAATAAGCATTAGGTAGGAATCCCAAAATATTATTATTAGCCACACTTGATTTGATTCTAGGTTAAATTAAGTACTAGGTATCCATCAAATACGATATACTCTTATTACCCCAAAATATATTCAACTCTAAGTCCTCCAAATAATCAAGTAACCTATAACCCAAAGTTTAGTGTCTAAAATACCAACCTAATTCCATCAATTGAAAATTTATCATTCAAATCGATCCTCAAAAGCTTACTAAGATAGATAACAAGGTATAACTCACAATCCTCAAGCCATAGGTATCAAAGGTTTACTAAACCTCAAACATCTGTATCCTTCCACGGGGTTCACTGAGATGGAAATCGGTCTAGCCAAAGAATCTCAAGAGAAAGATGGTAGAGTAGAAGAATATAACAAGAATTCACCAAGCGGATGAAGAAGAGAATATAAAAGAGAAGAATTAGAAGAAGTAGAGGAAGGAAGAAAAGAGTCGATGGTACTATATCACTAAGTTCTTGAACCAGAGGAGAATCTTCGGGCCTCCAGAGTTCACGCGGGATCCAAATGGCTTACTTCATCTTCTTGTAGAGGAACGAGCACGCAAGTCTTGGGTCGCTCCATCTCGATCTACTGCGACATCATGGAACAGGAATCTACTCTTGATCATCTGGCCTGTAGCTTAAGTAAACTGAACCGGAGCTAAAAATCACCATCGGCATCTTTCTTGGAGCACCAAGTTGTCCACTCGAGTCAGCAGGCGTTGAGAGTTCTAAGCAGGTCTTGTCCCGATCTGGAGCAGCATCCTATCACTATCTTGTTCATTCGTCTTCTTCTTGGACATATATATAAAACAAATATTCAATGCTAACCATTGAGTTCAGGAACAGATAATCTTAACAGTTAAGTCCTTATTTGTTTGTACCCATCTCTAATAATATTTTTATTTACTGTTTAAATAATTTACTGGTATTTTCCCTAATTTCAGGTGTAAGCGTTGGGAGGAGTGATGCTCTGATACCAACTGTAATCCCCTAGAAATTCTAATGCAATACAGTGGCGGAAACACTGTAGAAGTGGGATTATAACACACTGTAACTATGTCTTTATAAAATTTAAATGGTAAAGTCAAACAAATGCCATAAATAAAAATTAGTAAAATTTAAAACAATCCACAAAACGGGTTAAACAATCCTTAAGACATAATTATTAAAATGATCAAGCAGGATCCAAGACTGCTCGTTAGCCCACACCCACCGGAAAAACAAGTACACCTGCCATGTTAAAACATAATAGCCACAATCAGTGAGGAGCAACGCCAACGTTCTACCAGCCGTATAACAGGATTTTAAAACTGTAATTACTACTATAGAAAAATAGTAAAAATGAAAAACAGTAAAACATTATAATGAAAATAAGTTTTCAGTGAAAAACTTCACGTATCAAAACAATATAATAAAAACGAGTTTTCCGAAGAAAACATAAAACATTTGCCAACCTGCAACCAAATTATATCGATAATAATAAAAATATTCAAAATGGCGTTGTGGATAGGATTAATGTAGAATCTATATTTTCACTAGGATAATACTAGAAACTAGCTTCGAGAACTGTAGACTTAACTCATAACAGAATCCAGTCTCTAAATAGGCAACTTAACTATAACAGGACTGCGTGCAGCGAGGTCCTGGTTTAAGTAGTGCATACCTCTTCTAGACAACAAATATGTCTAGTTCAGCTGACGACGACTAACACGATGCGATATCTAGCTTAAGGTCAAAACATACACTCTTCTGGGCGAAACTACGCCCAGTTCAACGACCAAATGTGCCTCAAATAGACACACCGACTTTATAGCTGATGGCAAAAACGTACATCCCAGACTATATTACTCTACACCCACACTTGTCCTTATTCCATAACTCCAAAACAATCCATTATCGATATTTAAAAGATGTATTCAATAAGAAAACAAAAGGAAAAGGAATCACTTTCCAGAAGAGGAAACTTTCTATTTTAGGAAACTTCCATTTTTAGAAACATTAATAAAAATAGCATCATATCAAAATAGCGAAAATATTAGTTTACACTAATAAACATTTTTAGTAAACAATGTAGATTTATAAAACTAGTACTTTCGGCCTTAACGATATTAATTATCAAAGTGAACATTTAATTTTATGAAATTATTAAAATATCGTATTGTGGACATGACATAGGTCCACCCCGACGCGGCCACGCGCGGGTTTGGGTAGGCGAATGAATCTCCATATGAGAATGGATCGAATTGAAATTTAGGTCGAAGTGGAGTCGCCACCGAATTTTGTGGTTATTCGGAACCATTCGAGCCCACTCTATGTCGTAGTGGGCCGTATACAAAATACGGCCCATTTCCGATATCAGAGTTTATTGGGCACGTCCCTTTGCATTTGATACCGATACCGACATTATCGGATATCGTGTATTGAATGACTCTCGTGCGCCAACGGTTTCGGGCATCCGGAAACCGAGGTTCTGAGTAAGGGGTGAGGGTACGTGTTCGGAAGCCCACAAAGGACATTCAACCCCGCCCGCACTAGCGGCCTCTACTAAGATCTCGAGTGACTTTCTAATACGCGCGTTAGTTAGACGATGAAAAATGCTTATGCAAACATTGTTTTCCTAAGCATGCGAGGAATTGAAAAAGAGGGTTTCTATGTCAATGCAACTAAAATTAACGTCAAAGTTGTATTTTACCATGCGGGTTCATTTTAGTACAATAAAATAAACAATAATTAAATAGCCAAAAGAACAAACGGTTAGTAACGAGAAGATGATAATAACGGTTTGCAAATTATTGAATAAAATTGAATGATGAGAATGAATTAATGCACGGTTTTAAAAAGATGTTCCACGTGATTAATTAGGCACGTGTTGACCTAAATCACGAAAAGATATGAACGAGACTCGAATAACTTGTAGGACTCGCGGTTTGACGCGATAAAGGGACCACTCGACCGAGTCATTGAGGGACTCCACCGAGTGGACCTCTGAAAAGGGTTCTATCCGGATTTCGTGACCCTACTCGACCGAGTTACTGACCAACTCGGCCGAGTACGTCGCCACTCGATCGAGTCATTGTGAGACTCGACCGAGTGGAGGTCGGAAAACGTATTCTGCTCGATTTTTGTGATCTCACTCGATCGAGTGGCCGAGGCACTCGGTCGAGTGGCACCTGTACGAACCAGGTTCGCTTGCAATTTTATTGTTGATTTTGAAATTGCTTTTGATTTTTGATAATTCGATGGTTTACCGAATCGGACATAAATATTGCACAATTCATGCTCGACTCGGATCTAAGGAATCGACACTTTGCTTAAATTAAAGGACTTGATTCCCTCGGCTTCTCCGACATCGAAGTTAATCCCTAGGGATTGTGATGTCGGATCCGCGTCAACGGGTTTCGACCCTTATTGAAGATTGGTTTTAAAATTGATGAATGCGAGATTAATGATGACGACAACGAAAAGAATAACTAATTAGTGTTTAAGTTAACTTGTCTCAATAATCAAATAGTCGGGGTATCGGAATAAGCGACCGGCAACGCTGTGTGCAGTACACTTGTATATTCGGTTTCCTTATTCCGATATCCCTCTTATTTGACACAAATCGACAAGTATTTTAATGCTTTGATATTAATACTATCGATATTAGTGATATTAGGGTGCGATAATAACGATAAAATAAAATAAATAAAAAAACGCGACCCGTATGAAGACAACGATGACGTGACACGAGAAAGAGGGAGAAAAGAAAAGAAACGGGGTTTTGGCACCCTCAACCTACATGTTCTTGTCTCGGATAAGGCTCGAAATTGTGGCTTTAACACAGGAGCTTCGAGGTTTTATGGAGGTTGAGTTATGGTGGTTAGGGTTTCGATTCCAAAAGCTAGGTTTAGGGTTTGCTTAGTGTATTGCTAGGGTTTGATTAGAGGTAGAATTAGGGTTTTCTTGAGATGTCTAAAGATGTGTAATTGAGTGTTGCATGGGGTGTATTTATAGGCTAGGCTAGGTCACCCGGCTAGGGTTACTCGACCGAGTAACCAGCTGACTGGGTCGAGTGGCCCGTTGTGCCTGCATTCGGGCCTAAAACAAGCCCACTCGATCGAGTGGGTCGGGCACTCGATCGAGTGGCCCAACTGGGTCGCGTGAGTCCATTGACTTTGGACCGTGACTTGGGTTTGATGGGTTTTGTGTTTGACTTGGACTTTTGATGTTGTGAAGGGCTGTTTTGTATGTCTCGGAAACGACTTTGACCGGGGTTGACCCAATCGCTAAAAAGTCGGTTTATTTCCGGTGTCGGTTTCGGCCCAAATTAGCCTTATTTGATTGGAAACGGCCCACTGGACCTGGATTTGAGGTTGATTTTGTGAGATTTGTACTCCGTGAGTGCGTTAGCCAGCAACTAATGGATTTGAGCCCGTATCCGAGCGCGTAGAAACACGTTAACATCCGATCATCATCGGGTGTTTTTTTTTGGAAACAGCCATAGACACCACCTGGCAGTCAAAATGTGGGTGTCTACAGAGCCTCCACTCTGACTGAGGCTTGGATAGGGCGAAAGTCAGAGTAGCTACCAAGCCTGGTAAGACCTGGTAGACTTTGGTCGAGTCGTTTATAGTCCATTAGACTTTCGTGAAGGGCTCGCCAGCCATAAGCTAGAAATCATACCTGGGCTGATGATAATACTCCGTGGGGCATTTGGACTTGTCCCGTAAGTCCTGGGTGTGCCTGTGTGTAGGCCCATCCCGTGAAAATGCTGGGGAGATTTAGAGAGTTGCATGTCCCTGTTTGAGTCGTACCTGTATAAGTCACATAAAAATGCATGCAACACGTAGGTAGTAAAATGACTCGTGCGGGGGGAAATGATTTTTTGAAATCTTGAATTTTCGAAATTTTTGAGATTTCTTGAAATTTTGAAATTTTGAAATTTTTTTGAAATTTTGGAATTTTTGAAAAGAATTGACTCCTAAAGAAATTAGGAAAGTTCGGGATGAATATTTCCGTGCTAGTATCGAGACTAGGCTTGTGGCTTGATTCCGTTTAGGATTAGGAAACTCTTGTGCATGGAAAGATATGGAAAGAGGGCTATAGAACCAATACTATAAATACCCCTCCCTTGTCATTGATTTTCCTCACAATCCCATTACAATTTAACCCTTCTCAAAATAAAGCCTCTTTATTTCCTTCAAGAAGAATAGCCATGGGAATTGATAGGTTGACTGTGATGCTGCAGGAATGGTCCCGACGCTTCAGGGACACAGATAGGGTAGCTCTCAACCAGACGGGTATAACTCAGCTGTACCCGTTCCGTCAGATGGTGGTTGATCGCTATTTCTTGGATGCATGCTTGGCTTACTGGGACGACATATATCATGTCTTTGCCTTTCCTCGGGGTGAAGTCTGCCCTTTACCTGAGGAGATTACAGCTGTAGGAGGATGGAATCCAGTGCTTAGACCTGCCGTCCCGTATTCGGTTTATGACTTGAGGAAGCTTCGAGAGTTCTTAGGCCTCTCCCATAATGAGGTGTCTCGAATGGCCCGGGATGACAACACAGTTTCCTTGATCGATCTGGCCGAGAAGTTTATGAACCCACATGATGTCCGGGTCAGATCAATTCATAGCCGTAGGGCTTTTTTTTTGCATGCTCCATGTTTACGCCTTTGAGGGTCACATGGACTTATTATCATGTATGGGTCATATTCGTCTATTAACCGTGGTTGATTTAATGGAGACGGAGCATAGCCCGGCTTGGTTGATCATGGGTGAAATAATCCAAGGCTTGGACAACCGCAAGAGGGATTTGTCCGTTCGTCTCACCAGAAGTACCCGTTTGCTGCAAGTATGTCGGATTTTTTATTTTTCTTGATTTCTTGATTTTTGAATTTTTTCGAGACTTTGGCTACTGCAGTGGGCACTCGATCGAGTCACCCTGGCACTCAATCGAGTGCCTTCGTAAAAAGCTTTCTGTTCGCTCCCAGGGATGCCACTCGATCGAGTCACCCTGGCACTCGATCGAGTGTCATCAGGCGGACGCCTGTTTCGTCTCGGGATTTAATGCTTTTGTTTCCTTTTTCAGATTTGGCTTTATGAGAGGCTATCAGTGATAGATCCTCCTCTTGATGCTATCAATTACCGTCATAACTAACTGATGACGAGGAGGCGCGACATTGATTTTTCTCGCCAAATTAGTCAGAAATATTGGGACGAGGTATTATCAATCCATGGTGGTCGGCTCATTCGATGGGTAGTGCCGTTGTGGCCCATCTATGTTTGGACCGGCTTGGACCCGAGGGACAGAGCTCGTTACTAAGTAGTCTTCTCTTTCAGGCAGACAGTTCATCTCTACCCGGATCGCATACTAAGGCAGTACGGACGGGCTCAACGGATACCCGAAATTGAAGCAGTTGTGAGTGACCCTACCCAACTGACTGACGTGATGTGCGATACGTGGATGCAGAGATGGTACACCCGGCATACTTGGCCTATTTCCAAATCTCGCCACTCGATCTGGGTTTCAGACTCTTATACAAAGTGGACTAAAGCAGGTGATGCTAATACCCGAGCTGCTATGAAGGTTGACGAGGCTTTCGATTTGCTGCGAAGGGAGCAGTCTAAAGACAACAGGGGATTCTATCATGAAGGAAACACCCCAGCTACTTTGGTCCGACTAATGTCAGGTCAGAAAAAGAAGACCAAGACTCGAGCTGAAGGGTCTAGTGCTAAAGGTGCTTGGGGGAAAGTGGGCCCCCAGACTGACTTGGAGAGGAGACTGGGCCCAAAATTAGCCATGCAGGACCGACTTGGCCCACGGGACAGACTACCTGGGCATGTGCGGGCCCGACTTGGGCCGAAGACAATAGAAGACCCGTCGCCGAAGAAACGGGCTCGAGCTAAGGAGGTTCCCCTTGTAATTCGGGAACGCTCTTCTCCGCCCCGTCGACCTCGGGCTCCTCGTGACCCAAAGGACAAGGGGAAGGGCAAGATGCCCGGCTATTAGTCTCCTTTATTTATTATTTGAATATTAATACTAATTTTGTGGTGCGATTTTTTGTTTGTATTTTTTTTGCCGTTTTGGCGTTTTTTTTTTCTTTTTTTTTTGTAATTCCCGAGTTTATCGAGATATTAATAAAAGACGTATTATTTGAAAACCGTTCCCGTCTTTTCGTTATTGCAGTGGTTGTACCCTTTTGAGGGGTTGCCTACGTATCCACAATTAGCGGTATCAAACCAAACGTAGTCCAAAATTTGATTTGATTGATTTTTTGCAATTTTCGAAATACATCAAGATTATAAATTCGTGATGTGCGATGGTAATAAAATTAATTCGAAATAATTAATTCTAACTCATTGACTTGTCTAAAATTTTGAAAATTTATAAAAAGACAAATTTTCATAAACTTTTGCAAATGACATTGAGATAAGGGTTTATGGGTAATAGCGTTTCAGCTGGTCCAAGTTGGTCGGGTTGACGAACTCATTCCCGTCCAGGTCTGTCAGCATCACCGCTCCTCCTGATAGGACCATCTTGACTAAGTATGGCCCAGCCCAATTGGGTTTAAATTTTCCTCTTGGGTCAACCGGTAGTAAGGCACAGACCGATTTCAGGACCAAATCCCCTTCTTTGATGTTTCTGGGCCTAACCCTTTTGTTGAAAGCCCGTTGGATTCTTTTTTGATATATTAGAATGTTGTTGAGGGCCCGGGATCGTCGTTCGTCTAAAAGGACTAGCGAATCGTATCGGGCTTGGACCCAATCTGCTTCAGGTACTTGGCTTTCAAGTAGAATCCTGAGGGACGACACCTCTAGCTCGACTGGTTGGACTGCTTCCATTCCATATGTCAGGTAGTATAGAGTAGCTCCGGTTGCGGTGCAGATCGATGTTCGATATCCCCATAAGGCAAAGGGTATTTTGTCGGGCCAATCCCGATAATTCTCAGCCATCTTTTTAAGTATGGTGACAATTGTTTTATTGGCCGCTTCTACCGCTCCATTTGTTTGAGGTCGGTAGGTTAAAGATTTATGCCTCTGAATCTTGTATTTTGCCAGCAACGCAGTGGTTTCAGCTTGAAAGTGGGTCCCGTGATCACTAATAAATTCGTGAGGGATCCCATACCGGCATATGATCTTGTTTTGGATAAATTTGGCCACGCGCTTGGCGTTCAAGACACGGTATGACTCGGCTTCGACCCATTTGGTGAAGTAGTCGATGGCCACTAAGATGAAGCAATGACCTCCCGTCCCGGAAGGATGCACCTTTCCGATTATGTCAATACCCCATGTCGAAAACGGCCATGGTGATGTCATGGTATATAATAGGAAAGAGGGCATATGCGGTACATTGCCAAAGATCTGACAGTTATGGCAGCGTTTGACATATAACTGGCATTCTGTTTCCATGGTGTTCCAGTAATACCCGAGCCTCATTATTTTACGGGATAGCATATGGGCATTCATATGCGGACCGTATTCACCGTCGTGTACCTCGGCCATAACCTTCTCATCTTGTGCTTTGTCAATACACAGGAGGAGAGCCCCCTGTGCCGTCTTTTTGTACAACTGCCCGTCGTCCGTACGGACAAATTGGGTTACCAACCTTCGCAAAGCCTTCTTGGCCCGGTTTTCAGTTTCCGGGGGATATTCTCCTGTTGTCAGGTAGGTTAGGATGGCTTGATACCAAGGTTCTGGGTCAGTTATCTCGATATCTTGAATGGCATGAATATAGGCCGGCTCAGACCGTCTTTCGACACAGATCGGCATGCTGGTCAGGTGATCCGGGTTGTTAAGTAAAGATGCTAATTTGGAAAGTGCATCTGCGAACTGATTTTCTTCTCGGGGTAGGTAGATATATTCTACCTTCTGGAATTGTTTCTCTAGAACCCGTACTCGCGCTTGGTAAGCCACGAGATTAGCGTTCCGAGTTTTCCATTTTTGGTGCGCTTGATTGATGACTAATGATGAATCACCGTGGACCCGGAGGTTTGTTACCCCTAAATCAGCGGCGGCTTGCAACCCGTGAATGCATGCTTCGTATTCGGCTGCGTTGTTGGTCACATCAAAGTCCAATTTGATGGATAAAGGAGTGTGTTCTCCTTGGGGTGAGATTAACAGAATTCCGACCCCAAATCCTCGAAAGTTGGATGCTCCATCAAAATACAGATCCCATGTCTCGGTATCGGTATGGAATATGTCTTCGTCAGGGAAGGCCCAAGTGTCGGTGTGACCTTCTTCGGATATCGGGCTATCAGCGAGGAATTCGGCTACTACCCGGCCTTTGATGGCTTCCATCTGGACATCCTGCCGTTGAGGATGGGCTTCTCGAATAGGTACTTGATAGGGTCCATTTTGGATAAAACATGTACCTCGTGACTAAGCATGTAGTGTCAGAGCTTTTTTTTGGCCCAAACCAAAGCTAGGCACGTTTTCTCGAGCATGGTGTACTTGCATTCGTACTCGAGGAACTTTTTACTGATGTAGTAAATAGCCCGTTCTTCTGTTTCAACTGGCTGGGCCAGCATGGCCCCCATGGCTGTCTCGGTCGTCGTTATGTATAACGACAAAGGCAAACCGTGTTGAGGTGGCATTAGTACCGGCGGAGCAGACATAATCTCCTTGATTTTATCGAAAGCCGCTTGACATTTGTCGTCCCATAGCACCCGTTCCCCGATCTTCAGTTTCTTGAAAATGGGCTCACATACCATGGTTAATTTTGAAATGAACCGGCTGATGTATTGGACTTTCCCGAGGAACCCCCTTATTTCTTTTTCGGTCTTAGGTGGTTGCATCTCGGTGATGGCCTTGATTTTAGCTGGGTCGACCTCGATGCCGCGTTGGCTAACGATATGGCCCAGTAATTTGCCTGACGTTACCCCAAAACTGCATTTTTTTGGGTTCAGTCTCATGTTATATTTACGTAGTCTGGTGAAGAACTTTCTTAGGGCCGAAATATGCCCGTTTTGGTCCTTAGACTTGACAATCATATTGTCCACATAGACCTCCACTTCCTTATGCATCATGTCATGTAGCAAAGTGGTAGCGGTCCGTTGATAAGTGGCTCCAGCATTGATAAGCCCAAATGGCATGACGGTGTAACAGTAAGTCCCCCATGGTGTGATGAAGGTGGTCTTACCCATATCCTCTTCTGCCATTTTAATCTGATTGTATCTGGCATACCCGTCCATGAATGATAGAAGGGCATGATCGGCCGTGTTATCCACCAGTATGTCGATGTGTGGTAACGGAAAATCGTCTTTTGAGCTGGCCTTGTTTAGGTCCCGGAAGTCCACGCATACTCGCACCTTGCCGTCCTTCTTGGGTACCGGCACGATGTTTGCAACCCAGTCTGGATATTCAGACACTTGTATAAAACCCGCTTTGAATTGTTTATCGACCTCTTCCTTGACTTTAAGAGACCATTCGGGCTTCATTCTTCTGAGCTTCTGTTTTACCGGTTTGCACCCATCTTTGATGGGTATTCGGTGTTCTGCTATTTCTCGATCTATTCCCGGCATGTCCTTGTAGGACCATGCAAAGACGTCTTTAATTTCTAGGAGGAGGTCTGTGAATTGTTTTCTCTCCTCTGGATCTAAAGATAGGCCCAGCTTAAGCATCTGGGGCTCTAAAGTGGTTCCCACGTTGATGGACTCGGTGTCTTCAATTAGCGGATCTCGGGATTCCCTTTGTTCGAGCTGCTCGATCAGATGCGGGGACAGAGGTACCTGTTCATCGGGTTTCTCAATGTCATTGCATATAAAATTTTTGAAATTGAGAAAATTTTGGAAATAAGACAAGTCGTAAGCAGAACGGTTTTCGATGTTATTATTAATGGTAAATTTGGAAAATAGCTCGAATAGAGTTGCCATCTGATCGTTGGTCAGTGGCGGGATAGTGAGAGGTCTTGGGACAGGCCCCGAGACCTCAGTGGCTAAGGGAAGAGGGGTTACAGACTCGACTCTAGCACCAGACCCTCTAAACCTGGACTCAGACTCATACTCTGACTCTAACTCAGACTTGGACTCAGTATCCGGCATGTCTCCCTCGCCGGTGGTCAGCTTGTAGACCTGTCCTTGACTGTCAGTCCATTTGACGGTCTTCCTCCAGGCCCTCGTATCGGCGTTGGCACTGACCTCGATGATTAGCTTGGTTGGGTCGAACCGATCGCTGCGGAGGACCAAGTTGACCAAATCGTCCTTTGGAGCGGGGACGGTCTTGTCTTCTCCAAATAAGAGCCCCAGCATGGGCTCGGAGTCGCTTTCACTTTTCTCGGCCTGGACGATAGTGAATATATCATCAGGGATGAAGTTGCATTCCCGAGCCGTTTTGGTCTCGGGATATGTGATGGTGGGTTGGTAGAGGCCCACTTGGATAGCCCCAAACACGGGAGTGACGAAGTAGTCAGTTAACTTCGGGCTATAAGGGCCTATGTAAGTACCCTTAAGGATGTTGGTGGCCTTGTGAATACCGGCCTGGACCACATTTTTTGGGGTTATAGCATAACCCAACCCGAACTGTGATTCGCCATCATTTAGGACTTCGATGATCTTCCCAGCTGGAAGGTATGGTCTCGAGGTAGCCCCCGGCAAGTAGCCCAAATTCTGTAGCATCATGTCGATGCTAGTAGTGAAGTAGGGCCTGAAAAGATATTCCTCCTCGATCATACCCACGAAGTCGAATCCTCTTGGTTCGGCCCGGCTTGTGGCATTACAGCTAGCCACGGTGATAGGAGTAGCTTCTAGCGTGATGATGCCATCTTGAAGTGGCATCTTGACTTTCCTATGAGTGTAGAGGACACGGCCTTGACTTCATGGATCCAAGGCCTTCCTAGTAGTAGGTTAAATGATGAGGTGACATCAATCACCTGAAACTCCAACTCCTTTTCGATTGGGCCCGTTATGATCTTCGGTTTGACGGCCCCGGCGACTGGTTTTGGGCTTCCGTCGAAAGCCTGGATCGTTTGTGCGGTCGGGAGGTAGTCGGCATCGGTGATGCCGAGGGCTCTAGCAGTCCTTAGAGGTAGGACATTCACGGATGATCCATCGTCGATAAGGGTCATCGGGAGGTACTTACCCTTGCAGATGACTGTGATATATAGGGCCAGATTATGATTGGCCCAAATGGTGGTAGATCAGCTTCAGAGAAGGTTATGATCGGGCCTTCTTCCTTTGACTTGCCTTTGAGAAGGGGTAACCTATGAGTCGACCTTGATTTCATCGAGAGCCTTAGTTAGTGCTTCCCGATGAGCTTGTGAGCTAACTAGTAGTTGCCATATGGTCAAGTCAGCTCGAACCCTCTTTAGCTGCTGGACCAGGGCCGTGTCAGTGCTCGGTTCTTCGAGGGTAGGTTCCGTCCTTGTAGGTTCAGTGACGGATGCAGGGATAGAACGCCCAGCTGCGGCGAGGTGGTTGGTGGCTAAGGCTTTGAACTTGGCATTCCGAACCTCTTCAAGAGTGATGGGGACAGCTTCCCCTTTGGTTAGGTAAACATCATCCTTGTCATCGAACCATATCCCATTGATTTGTGGGATAAAAGGGGAAATGAGGTGAGAACAATCGATTACTTCTCCCGTGAATATTGCAAGGGCACTGAACGGATTTTCTTTGTTGCTCGGCTTGTCTCCGGGCAACGGGATTTTCCCGCTCTCGATCAGATCTTGGATCAGATGTTTTAGCCTCCAACATTTTTCAGTATCATGTCTGTTACCCCGGTGATACTGACAGTAGGCTTGGGCATTATAAGTTTTGGGCCTCTTCTCTACTGGAGGCTCTGCAGTTGGGCCTATCGGTTGGATCAGGCCCTTCGAAGACAGCCTTTGTAAGGCCTAAGTATAGGTAGTCCCTATATCTGTGAATACCCGATTTGGTGTATTCTTTTTGGATGAGGTGTCGAGCAAATTTACCTCATCGAAAATGCTGCGGGCTGCAGCTGCAGGTGTGGGCTTGTTTGTAGATGAACTAGCCCCTTGATAGCCCTTGGTAGAGGCCTTAGTCAGGCTCTCTAGTCTCAAGTCATCCTCGATTCTCGTGCCATTTCAGTAAGGATAGCAAAGTTTGGGATGATAGCGTACCGGAGGTGGACCCGTTAGGATGGGAGGAGGTTTTTGACGAAAGCCTCCACTAGGGCCTTCTCGCCGGGCTTGTCGACCAGCTTCACACTCTCGGCCCTCCACCTTTGCAGATATTTTGTGAACCCTTCTTTGGGCTCTTTGTCCATGACTTCCAGAGTACGCATGGTAGTCTGGATTTCAGTGTTATCGGCGTAGTTCCGGGCAAATTCGGTCGCCACATCGTCCCAAGTTTTGTATTTCTTGGGGTCGAGCCTGTAAAATCAGGCCTTAGGATGCTTCTCCAGGGAGGAAGGGAATAAATGCTTGAACATAGTTGACTTCACCCCTTTGACCGCCATGAAGTCCTTGAAAGCCCGGATGTGGTGGACCGGGTCTTCGGTACCCTCAAACATAGGAATTCCCGTAAGGTTGAGGTTAGCAGGAACCTCGTCATTCAAAGGTGAATAAGTACGAGCATTTTCGGTATGGATCGAGTTGTTCATTGACAAGTGGACTTGTTCTTCGAGCCTACGAACAAGACTGATCAATTCGGCTATGGGCCCAGTGGGCTCAGCTCCTTCAACTGGGGCCGTCTTATCTACGGCACTTAGGCGGGTGGCTAGCGTTGCTTGGCTAGCCTGAATAGTAGTCAGTTGAGTCTCGATCTTGGCCAGAGCATTTTTCAAATCGTCCATCTTGCGCTGGTGTCTGGTTTCGGGTGGCCTGTCTGTAAGAACACCACGTAATCAGAAACTAGCCCAAAATCTCGGAATAGAAAGTACATCCCGAACAAGACTAAAAAGGGAAATGACTCGGAAAAGACACCTAGACGGTTGACTTGTAAAATATGGGCCTTCGTTAGGATTCGGCGGGTGGGCCTAGTCCTGTTCGAAGGAAGGTTCACGTGAGACATCCCCAAACTTTCGGACTCGATTGTGTTGATGGGCCCTCCTTTGTAGGGGTTTGTCATACGTAGGTGGGCCTTGCCTTAGTCTAATAAGGCGGACTGTGATAGGGAAGAAACTCCTGATGTAAGATCGACAGAGTTTCGACGCTAAAGACCTTGACAACTTAAGACACGACCCGACACTGCTAAAAACGGGAAGTCCTAAGGAGAAGAAGGTTTTGAAAATTGATTGTTTTTGAGAAGGGTCCGAGAAAACATGGTTGAGGGCCCAATTTTCGAAAAAAAACGAAAAGGGTATTAGGCCACGGGTTTTGAAAGTTTGAAAATGTTTTTGAGTTTTGAATTGGGCAGCATACCGGCTAGAAATATGATGTTTTGAGTAAAATCATATGTCCTAAATTCGGTATGTGTCCCGGGTTTTGAAATTGAATAGTTTGAAAAAGATGCAATCTTTGAAAAAAAGACGGTTTTTGAAAACGACTCGGAAACCAAGTAGCACGTAGTCACACAAGCATTATAACGACGCCATGTATGCTTTACACTAAGTCTCGGTCGGTCTATAGAGGGTCTATACCAGTGTACATAGTCTAGACGTTGATCGGGACGGACTTCCTAAGTCGAATTAATCTTAGAACATGCCGCGAAACCGACTCGAATCGACTATGGACACCTTTTGACATATCCATATTGGAGTACATCAACGGTATAGTGGGACGTCGGTCGCGAGTACCGGCCCGGGAAAACATGGGTTATGCATGAACCGTAGAACTAAAACGCGTATTGTATTCGTCAAACGATTTCTATTCGAGGCTCACCCTGAGGATGTCGATGGTAAGTCACGCATCAGTTAATCCCCAGCGGAGTCGCCAAATTGTGGACATGACATAGGTCCAATCCGACGCGGCCACGTGCGGGTTTGGGTAGGCGAATGAATCTCCATATGAGAATGGATCGAATTGAAATTTAGGTCGAAGTGGAGTCGCCACCGAATTTTGTGGTTATTCGGAACCATTCGAGCCCACTCTATGTCGTAGTGGGCCATATACAAAATACGGACCATTTCCGATATCAGAGTTTATTGGGCTCGTCCCTTTGCATTTGATACCGATACCGACATTATCGGATATCGTGTATTGAATGACTCTCGTGCGCCAACGGTTTCGGGCATCCGGAAACCGAGGTTCTGAGTAAGGGGTGAGGGTACGTGTTAGGAAGCCCACAAAGGACACCCAACCCCGCCCGCACTAGCGGCCTCTACTAAGATCTCGAGTTACTTTCTAATACGCGCGTTAGTTAGACGATGAAAAATGCCTATGCAAACATTGTTTTCCTAAGCATGCGAGGAATTGAAAAAGAGGGTTTCTATGTCAATTTAATGCAACTAAAATTAACGTCAAAGTTGTATTTTAGCATGCGGGTTCATTTTAGTACAATAAAATAAACAATAATTAAATAGCCAAAAGAACAAACGGTTAGTAACGAGAAGATGATAATAACGGTTTGCAAATTATTGAATAAAATTGAATGATGAGAATGAATTAATGCACGGTTTTAAAAAGATGTTCCACGTGATTAATTAGGCACGTGTTGACCTAAATCACGAAAAGATATGAACGAGACTCGAATAACTTGTAGGACTCGCGGTTTGACGCGATAAAGGGACCACTCGACCGAGTCATTGAGGGACTCCACCGAGTGGACCTCTGAAAAGGGTTCTATCCGGATTTCGTGACCCTACTCGACCGAGTTACTGACCAACTCGGCCGAGTACGTCGCCACTAGATCGAGTCATTGCGAGACTCGACCGAGTGGAGGTCGGAAAACGTATTCTGCTCGATTTTTGTGATGTCACTCGATCGAGTGGCCGAGGCACTCGGTCGAGTGACACCTGTACGAACCAGGTTCGCTTGCAATTTTATTGTTGATTTTGAAATTGCTTTTGATTTTTGATAATTCGACGGTTTTACCGAATCGGACATAAATATTGCACAATTCATGCTCGACTCGGATTTTATAAATCGTTGATTTTGTTGAATCGAACATAAATATTGCGGGATTTATATTCGATTCTAATTTTGAATACTCGTTGTATCCCATATTCGATTATTGAATCGATATGGAATACTAGAGTGAAAATAAAATAAATTAATTAATTTTAGTCGTCTTAAATTAACTATCGCGACATGAGTGAATCGCGTTAATTAATTTATGTGACTAGATCGCTAGATTCGATATCCAATTATGGAATTGGTATCGAATCTAAGGAATCGACACTTTGCTTAAATTAAAGGACTTGATTCCCTCGGCTTCTCCGACATCGAAATAAATCCCTAGGGATTATGATATCGGATCCGCGTCAACGGGTTTCGACTCTTATTGAAGATTGGTTTTAAAATTGATGAATGCGAGATTAATGATGACGACAACGAAAAGAATAACGAATTAGTGTTTAAGTTAACTTGTCTCAACAATCAAATAGTCGGGGTATCGGAATAAGCGACCGGCAACGCTGTGTGCAGTACACTTGTATATTCGGGTTTCCTTATTCCGATATCCCTCTTATTCGACACAAATCGACAAGTATTTAAATGCTTTGATATTAATACTATCGATATTAGTGATATTAGGGTGCGATAATAACGATAAAATAAAATAAATAAAAAAACGCGACCTGTATGAAGACAACGACGACGTGACACGAGAAAGAGGGAGAGAAGAAAAGAAACGGGGTTTTGGCACCCTCAACCTACATGTTCTTGTCTCGGATAAGGCTCGAAATTGTGGCTTTAACACGGGAGCTTCGAGGTTTTATGGAGGTTGAGTTATGGTGGTTAGGGTTTCGATTCCTAAAGCTAGGTTTAGGGTTTGCTTAGTGTATTGCTAGGGTTTGATTAGAGGTAGAATTAGGGTTTTCTTGAGATGTCTAAAGATGTGTAATTGAGTGTTGCATGGGGTGTATTTATAGGTTAGGCTAGGTCACCCGGCTAGGGTTACTGGACCGAGTAACCAGGTGACTCGGTCGAGTGGCCCGTTGTGCCTGCAGTCGGGCCTAAAACAGGCCCACTCGATTAAGTGGGTCGGGCACTCGATCGAGTGGCCCAACTGGGTCGCGTTAGTCCGTTGACTTTGGACCATGACTTGGGTTTGATGGGTTATGTGTTTGACTTGGACTTTTGATGGTGTGAAGGGCTGTTTTGTATGTCTCGGAAACGACTTTGACCGGGGTTCACCCAATCGCTAAAAAGTCGGTTTTATTTCCGGTGTCGGTTTCGGCCCAAATTACCCTTATTTGATTTGAAATGGCCCACTGGACCTGGATTTGAGGTTGATTTTGTGAGATTTGTACTCCGTGAGTGCGTTAGCCAGCAACTAATGGATTTGAGCCCGTATCCGAGCGCGTAGAAACACGTTAGCGTCCGATCATCATCGGGTGTTTTTTTTGGAAACTGCCATAGACACCTGGCAGTCACACCATCACTACAACATGAAGAAAAGATTAATAACCCTGATTGATGGAGTGGTGTGCAAAAAAAAAAATCAAATCACATGCATAAGTGAGGAGCTGTCGCATGTTTGAACCATAAGAATGAACAAAACACTCTTAGAAAGATCAAGTAAGCGTCGAGTCAAGTTTCAGTCAAGATTCAGTCGTTTAGTTCGAAGTAAAACCGGAACAAGCGCCAGAATGGTTTGAGGCATAAAACGGGATGATTGTCGTGAAAACTCAGAGCTAGTGAACTATTCTGTTTCGACGATAAACCGTGGGCCGACTCGGAATTCGAATAGTAAAAAAACTGGTTAAAGGGGCATGCAGCTAGCATGATCACAAATTAACAACAAACAAATTCAAGTTGAAGCACGGAGAAAACCAAGATTGACCGAGTGCGGAATTCCATTATGCATGCAATACTCAAACAAGAAGAAGACTAGAAACTAAGAAAAAGAGAAGAATGAGGAAAGACTATGTACCTCGTGTTTGCCTATGCTCAAGAAGGAGGTTTATCGAGGTTTATGAAGAAGGAGGTGAGGTAGCCTTGCTTATATAGGTTTGGGTAATCTCCTAACCCTACCAAAGGTGGAGAATTAAGGAAAATCTAGGTGACTTTTAAATTCCTACGGAATATAGAAAATTCTTACGGAATCAAGTGGAGACTCCTTGGTATCATGTGGTTCGAAATCATCGAGATCAAATTAGGAAAGTTTAGGTTTCCTACCTTCATACCATATTATAAGATGAACGTGGGTTTATTGAATGACTCAAAGTCAAGCTAAGTCCGTAACGGTATCGGGTCATCTTTTAAGTCGAAAAAAAAAAACCGACTGGGTGACATCAGAAAAAAAAAAAAAAAAAAAAAAAAAAAAAGGGTCACCCGAATGACGAGTCCGGGACTCACAAACTTCCAAGTCAAAGCAAATTCACGGGACTCACGGGTCATCCATCAAGTCAGATAATGACAGGGTGATCAAAAGAAAAAAAATAGATGGAACTACCTGTACGACAAGTTCGGTGCTCGTCGACTCCCAAGTCAAAGTCATACAAAAAATGTTCGAGACCCTGCCACTCCAAAACACCCAAATGGTGTACGTGACAAGGTCCCGAGGGGGCAATTTGTAGGCACTAAAATTTTATTAAAGTGCCGAATAAATTAAATTAATTAATTATTTTGAGTTAATACGAAATTTTAGCTCAATTTAATTATTTTGCCCCGAGTAAAAGAAATATGGGTCGATACGAATTACAAAATGAACTATTCGGATCATTAAACCCGAAAATAAGACAAATTGGGTCAATATCACTTATAAACCCATAAATGGGCCTGTGACTAAGGAGAACCAAAACTCTATAAATAGAGCCCTTCTCATTCATTTGAAGGCAATTGGAAAATTGTGAAGCAAAGGATCCAGGAGAAAAAGACACAAAGTCGCTACAAGCCTCTCCATCAAATCCGTCGCAAGCAGTCAACAAGCACAATAAATCGTGTCGCCTGCTCAGAAGATCCAAGACAAATTCAAACATTCAAAGTAGATTCAAGTCTAGGCGACCCTCTCGAGAATTTCAAATTACAGAACGCGCAAGGTAGTACAAGTCAGCTACGCACGCGTCCCTCACGTGTACCGTGTACACGTGTTCCCTAAACGGCGTATTAGAATCAGAGGATACATTAGAGATTGTACACGTACTTTTGATAAATAATTAATAAAATTTATTTGTTTTCCTTGTTTTGTATTTCAGTTTTTTCTGCGATACAAAATTTGTGATTACAACTTCATTTTCTTCTATACTTCTTCCATTGCTTTTCCTCGAAGGTAATTTTATTTCGAAGTTTTTGTTTGTGTATCAAGTGTAAGCTTCATCCATCCTTATAATTAGCATTAATGTTGACCAAAATCCAATTTCAGGGGTTATTGCTGAAGAGAAGTTGATTCCTCAATCCTTCTGTGTCGGCAATGGCACTTGTGAGTATTGTTTTCATTTCCCCAAAATCGTTTTTTCTAAGGTTCCTTTAGTGTTTTAGGGTTTTAGTATTTCTGGATTTAATTTAGGAATTATCCATGGATTTCGAGAATCGTTGCACAAAATTAAGGTTTAGGGGATCAACGTCGACGTTGATGTGGGAACGAAGAAGATGGAGTTTTGTTAATTAATGACTACGGACCCACATAAACCTACTACATCCGGATCCGGTCATTAATGAGGCAATTTCATTCCTGTTTGATGTGTCTCATGCATGAGTTTATTCCCAAATTAATTAACGTTGATTTTATTTATGGAATATATCTCAAAGTTGAGATTATTTATGTTAAATAATCCTATTAATTAAACCATAATTTTTCGTATTTACGTTTAATGTATTGGTAATGATTCTTTTTCCTTCATTCATAAGTGATGTAGCCTTCTTTTTTTTCGATGATCTTGCTCTTTATATTTGTCTTAAGAATGAAACGCGTTAATAGTAATCAACTAGTAAGATAGGAATAGAGTACTAGACCTGACAAAGAGGCCAACCGGATCGAATTCAGTCAAATTTTTCTGAATCAAGTTAAGTTCAAATAGGCGCGCTGAATCACTTTCATATTTAGTTTTTAAAGATATTAGTTCAAAAGTTACAATAAACATTCAGATTCGCTTAGATTACGAGTCAAACTTGAGCCTTAAAGATATTGGGACATGTCTACTTCAAGTCACAACTAGTTCCGATCACACAAAGAATGACGTTTTTCAACCAATTTGGTTCTGATAATGTTTTTTTAACAATTCGTTACTAGAGTGTCACCTTTTTTTACAAATATGCCGCATGCAGTACTTTTTGGGTGATACTTTTTCAACACATTTGTTTAATCAATTCTACTAAAAAAATGACCAAGTTACCCCTCATTTCTCATTGTCTCTCAAAACTTAAGAGATAGGTTTTGGAAAAAAAAAACGACTCTACTCACCCACCTCCTCCGGTGATCCCTTTTACCCCCGACAACCCCTTCCGGCTAACTGTAACACCCCGGCCCAATCCTAGGACCAGAAATGTTAGTCGCGGTAACTCGCCAGGCTTCGTATACTGGTCCCACAGACCAACATGAGTCCTTTCCAGCGTATTTTGTCCTCACTCATGCGGATCCTGGAAACTTTCCCAGGAGGTCACTCATCCTAAGATTGCTCTCAGTCAAGCACGCTTAACTGTGGAGTTCTTATCATGGGGAAACCAGCAAAGAAAGTGCACTTTGTTGATATGAGTAGTACTTCAAATCCCTTTAAGCAAAGCTCATAAATAGGACATCTTCGATCAACGTGGGGTGTTTCACCAACCTCCCCTCGACCCAACGAAGTCATCGTTGCCTTCCACACTCCCAAGAGTCCTAATGAGCCTTAAACACACCGCAACCTTACATCAATAACGATTCCGGTGGGGCACCGAGAACCACCTCCTCCACTATCACTGTTGCAGACCCTCACTCAACCACCATCAATAATCAGGACACGCATCCTACAACAATCACCAACTCGGCCCGCACGACCACTCCTCCACCACCAGCACCACGCCTCCTGCGCGCCACCACCTTTTCGATCACCCTAGACCCATCGGATCACCACTAACAAAACCCTAATTAGAGAGGGTTTAAAATAAGTAGAGAACAAAAGTGAGGGAAATTATGAAAATTTCTATATGGTTGATAGGTTAAGTAACTCATGTTATGGAAAGGTAACTCAGTAGTTTTTACCAATTCGGCATTTAGGTGCCATTTGTTGAGCATATTGTGCCATTTGGCCCATACTCATTGAGTTATAATACAAGTACAAATGTACAATTGGTTGAGCTTAATATCCGTTATCTGGTAGCACAAAACAAAACACAGATCCTTCCCGCTCGAAAATTACACATAACATACAATGATATAAGCCAACTATGTATATTGCTAGCATTTCTTAATATTTGCCATTAAACATGATAGAGAAATATATGCAGGCCGGTGGGCCGCAAAACCAGATCTCAAATTCTTTAGAAAGTGCAGGCTACCAAAACCGTATCTTGAGGTAGTCTCAACCTCGTTTGTAGTGCTAAAGTTAAGACCTTGGCCAAACGATCAATTTCGGGATCATGGTAGGCAACCATGTCGCCGACCAATGTACTATGTCATTATATACACAGGTAAGAACTCCAAACAGATAAACGTTTATCAAATATTTTTTACTTTACAACCTGCTTACTGCTCGCTAATCTTTTCTCTTCCTCGACTTGCTCGAGCAGTACTTGGAGCTCTGCTTCAGTAAGGCCCTCCAACCGTTTCTGAACATTAAGGAGGAGGATAAGTTAGAATGAAATTCTATCATTTATGCAATAGAGATGCAACTTAAATTTAAAATGCAACTGCCATTAAAATTTGGCAGAAAGTCGACCCATCCAACAAATTGATCTGATAATTAATTATTATTTTTTGGTAAGGTAAGTATATTGATATAATGAATTTACATCATGGGATTTACATAGGTCGCATGAGACTCTCAAGGAACTTGGAGTCTCTAGTGCCTAATTTGTAAACTTCCTTATTCTTACACAAAATCAGAAACTCTTTTACTATAATGTTGGCCAGGATCTCCGGTTTAGTCAGTTAAGAGTTCATCCTGCTTTTATTCCTTTGGTTCCATATATGATATATCAGAGGATTAATAATTCCATTTTTTATAGCTCTCTGCAATTTCGATCCTTTGAGACGTTTCCTCCCCATCTATAGACACCCACATTTGGCCGTTAGGTGTCTATGGTAGTTTCCAAAAACACCCGATGATGATCGGACGCAAACGTGCTTTAACATACAAGAATATGGGCTCAAAATCGTTAGTTTCTGGCTTGGGCTTTTTACGGAGTACAAATCTCACAAAAGTAACCTCAAATTCAGGCCCATTTGGTCATTTCTAGTCAAATAAGACTAATTTGGGTCAAAACCAACACCAAGGGCAAAACCGTCTTTTAGCAACCGAGTCAAACCCCGGTCAAAGACGTTACCGAGGCATAAATATCTACCGCGTCACCTCAGAAATCCGGCTGGAATCAAATACTACAAAAATCAGACAAAATCGGGTGTTTTCTTCCCTAACAAGCAACCTTCTCCCATCAAAAGACGAAATCCTGTTTCCTCTCAGATTGTTGCTTTTCCTATCCAAAGTGGTGTTTCTTCTCACCCAAGCAAAGCAAAGCTACCTTTACTAGGCAAGGTCGGGAACCTCTCCTATAAATAGACCCCCTTGCACACACACAAATCATCAACAATACATTCACAACATCGACAATTCACGTCACAATTTTTTAGTCACAATTTTTAGTCACAATTTTTCACGTCACAATTTTTAGTCACAATTTTTCATGTCACAATTTTTAGTCACAATTTTTTACACAATTTTTCAGAAACTTTACACAATTTTTTATGAAATTTTACACAATCTTTCAGCAACCTTTAGCAAACCCGAGAGCAAAACTCGACAAATCCCTTCCCAATTATAAACCACCATAACTCTTCCTATATCATCTCGCCGCTCCCGTGCCTAAGCCACAACTAGACGAGCCCCGTTCCGGGAAGGTAAAGCATGTAGGTTGAGGGTGCAAGCTCAATCCCGTCTTCTTCTTTTTCTTCTCTCTCTCTCTCTCTCTCGTTTTTTTTCGTGTCGTCCGTCCGTCTTTATCGAGTCATCATCACGTTTTTTATTTCTTTTCTTTTTCTTCGTTTCTAATACCGATATTATCGCAACCATCTAATTTTTTATACAAAAACGATCATTCTTAAAACACGATACCGACTCTATAGTCGAATATCGTATCTACAAGAATGAAATTAATCTCATTGATGCTAAGATAATCGTCACATAGTCCTAAAAACGAAATACGACGATTTCAACACGGAGAGAATCTACATTGTTTTTAGTTCGATTTTCAAACGATTTACAAAACGTCTTTTCTAAAAAGTCGCTCCGAATATTCGATATTGATTCCATAATCAACTGTCGAATATAACAAGTATCGAAAATTTAAGTCGAGTATAAATCGTATTATATTTTTACACGACTTAACGCAATTTCGAGAGCAAAATAAACCGGACAGCAGTCTGTACAGGGGCACTCGATCGAGCGGCATCCAAAAACCCGAGACAAAAGCTTTTTTCGAGACTACTCGGTCGAGTCCCGCGCTGACTCGATCGAGTGGCTCCTGGTCTAGCAAAACAGCGAGTTTTTTAGCATGTTTCGATTCTCGATAAGTATTTTTACGACTTCGGTCATCACGTGTCAAGTCTATCACGTGATTCATCTTTTCAAAACCATGCATCATATTATATTTACATCGTTTATTCAATTTGCAAACCGTTACTAACTCGTTTGTTCTTTGCCTTTGTATCTTATTATTCGTTGTTTGTTTTATTGTACTAAACGGACCTCGCATGCTAAATACAACTTCGACATGAATTCAAAGATGCATTAAACGACGTAGATCAAACATAATTAACATGTTTAGTCAAAACAATGTGTGCATATCATTCACCAAATTACTAGCGCGCGTATTTCAAAATCAAACGATGTCTTAGTAGAGGCCGCTAATGTGCGGGCGGGGTTGGGTGTTCTTTGTGAACTTCCCAACACGTACCCTCACCCATTACTCAGAACCATGGTTTCCGGATATCCGAATCCGTTGGCACACGAGAGTCATTCAATACACGGTATCCGATAATGTCGGTATCGGTATCAAATGCAAATGGACGAACCCCATAAACTCTGACATCCGAATGGGCCATACTTTGTGCATGGCCCACTACGACATAGAGTAGGTTCGAACGGGCCCAAACTCCCAAAAAATTCGGTGGCGACTCCACTTCGATTTAAATTTCAATTCGACCCATCTCATATGGAGATTCATTCGCCTCCCTAAACCCGCGCGTGGCCGCGTCGGGGTGAACCTATGTCATGTCCACAATTTGGCGACTCCGCTGGGGATTAACTGATGCGTGACTTACCATCGGCATCCTCAGGATGAGACTCGAATAGAAATCGTTTGACTAGTACAATACGCGTTTTAGTTTTACGGTTCATGCATAACCCCATATTTTCCCGGGCCGGTACTGGTGAGCGACGTCCCACTATACCATTGACGTAGTCCAAATTGGATATGTCAAAAGGTGTTCATAGCCGATTCGTATGGGTTTTACGACATGTTCTAAGCTCAATTCGACTTAGGAAGTCTGCCCCGATTCTTGGATAGGTTATGTACACTGGTATAGACCCTTTATAGACCGAATGAGACTTAGTATAGAGCATACATGGTGTCGTTATAATGCTTGTGTGACTATATGCTACTTGGTTTCTAAGGTCGTTTTTCAAAAACCGTCATTTTCAAAAATTGCTTCATTTTCAAAATATCCAATTTCAAAACCCGGGACATATACCGAATTTAGGATTTACGATTTTACTCAAAATAGCCTATTTCTAACCGGTATTCTGCCCATTTCAAAACTCGAAAATATTTTCGAACTTTCAAACCCATGGCCCGATACACTTTTCCGTTTTTTTTTTCGAAAAATCGGGTCCTCCCCCAATTTTTTTGGGCCTTCAAAAAAATTCCTATTTCAAAAACTTCCTCTTCTTAGGACTTCCCGTATTTAGCAGTGTCGGG
This sequence comes from Agrostemma githago, assembly GCA_958450325.1. NCBI lineage: Eukaryota > Viridiplantae > Streptophyta > Magnoliopsida > Caryophyllales > Caryophyllaceae > Agrostemma > Agrostemma githago. The sequence goes on along the minus strand of OY288260.1, from coordinate 28,739,455 downwards.
TCGTGTCCTAAGTCACCGAGGTCTTTAGCGTCGAAACTCCATCGATCTTATATCACGGGTTTCCTCCCTATCCCAGTCCGCCTTATTTAACTAAGGCAAGGCCCACCTACGTAGGACATACTCCTACAAAGGATGGCCCGATTACACAATTGAGTCCAAAGTCTAGGGAATGTCTCACGTGAACCTCCCTTCAAACAGGACCCGGCCCACATAGCTGGATCCCAAAGCAGGTCCACCTTTCACAAGTCACTCGTCTAGGAGTCTTTCCCGAGTCAAACTTTTACAAGGCATAGCCCTATAACAAAAGGTTTGTGGTCCTTACGTCTAAGGGTCACTCGTCCGACACTTGAGTCTTAACAAAGTCTTTTATCCCACTTGGTGGCTACCCTTCAGCAGGGCGATCAATCACGGTTGCTCTAAAGGTCATGTCTTACACGTGTCTCACGTACCCCACTTTTGATTCACTTAGACACCATCTGAGTCCTATCTGAGTCCTTAGTCTCAGTTGGGGGCTATTCTCCGACGGAGCGATTAATCACGGTCATTCCGAGAATCGTACCCTACACATTTGTCTTAGGAGAGTCTAACCCGAGTCAAACTGAAGTCGTCTCTCCTCCCGCGCTATTTCCTATGCCTTGGTGAATTTGAGTTCTGAAGCAACTTTTCTGATTACGCAGTATTCTTACAGACAGGCCACCGGTAACCAGACGCCAGAAAATGCAAGAAACCTTGGACCAACTGGCCGCCTCACTGGCTAAGATGGAGGCCCAACTGACAGCCATCAGGACCGACCAAACCGCCATTGCCACCCGTTTGAGTGCCATGGAGCAAAGGACTCCTAAGGTCGGGAATGAAACCACTGGGCCCATAGCTGAAATGGTCAGCGTCGTTCGTAAACTTGAAGAACAGGTCCATTTGTCAACAAATAACTCGATCCATGTGGAAAACGCTCGTTCCTATTCGCCTCTGAATGACGAGCTACCCGCCAACCTCAACCTTACGGCCATACCGATGTTTGAGGGTACTGAAGACCCGGTTCATCACATTCGGGCTTTCAAGGAGTTCATGGCTGTCAAGGGGGTGAAATCCACCATGTTCAAACACTTGTTTGCTTCCTCCCTCGAGAAGCATCCGAAAGCTTAGTACTACAGGCTTGACTCGAAGAAATACCCGACTTGGGATGATGTGGCAACAGAGTTCGCTCGGAATTACGCTAATAATACCGAGATCCAGACTACGATGCGCACTCTGGAGGTTACGGTCCAAGAGCCCAAAGAAGGCTTCACCAAGTACCTTCAAAGGTGGAGGGCCGAAAGTGTGAAGTTGGTAGACAGCCCAACGACAAGACACTAGTGGAGGCGTTCATCAACAACCTCCTACCTTCCTACCGCGTCCATCTTAGGTATGCCGACATTTCAAACTTTGCAGTGCTTACCGAAATGGGCATTAGGATTGAAGACGATCTTCAACATAATGAAGATCTGGGTGAAGCTTCTACTGAAGGCTGTACTGGACATCAATTCGAGTCCTTAGAAGCCGACGACTAATGACAACATCGTCCGAGAGTCTGGATTTGATTTAAGTCTGAGTCTGAGTCCCAGTCTAGGATGTGCTATTTCTTCCAAAGTCAAAGTCAGAGTCAGTTGTATTCTGTCATCTTTTTCAAAATTCAATAAAATTAGCTTTTCTATTTCTCATATATACTTTCCTTATATGTTTCCGAGAACATGATAGACACCATCGTACACTGTGAGCACACGCACGTGACTATTATAGGCACATCTATAATGACTGCAGGAAATCGAGACCCGTGTTTTGCTTTACTTGTTCCATGTCTGACATAGAAAGCCACATAACTACCCTTAGGGAGCGGTATCGAATCCTATGACAAATCTAGGTAGTCTCCTAGTTTGGGTTCAAGACGAGAGGCAAGCCCATTTCCCACAATAAAACACCCCTCCAATAAGATCGACCAATCCCTACCTTAGGTATTAGTCTGACCGACAGAAAAAAAGAAAAAACTGGACAGAAAAATCAAAAGTCCAAGAAAAAAAAGCAAAAGGCCAAAACAAAAAAAGCAGGCCATCATTAAACGGTCAACTAGACCGGGACTAAGAGGTCAACCAAAAGAATTCAAAAACCCATGACCGTGGTCAACGGTCAACCCACATGAAAGTCCCTTGACCGAGGTACGGTCACTTCAAGGATCATCAAAACCCATACCATCAAATAAGGGAGAAACAATTAAGCTGGTTAGTTAACACCACACTTAGCCTTCCCACATTACAACCCTCAAGACCTTCCCGAGACATAGGCTAGAGACAGCTCGGAATTTTGAGGATTCAAGCTCCATAGGATACACCCTAACCTTTAGGGCCAGATATGAAAATCAGATTCCGCATTATCAAACCTACCCCAATCGAAGTCCGAGTCATATTTACTCGACTTCCCCTTTCCTACCACATTACAATACCTTACCTCGAAGCCTTAGCTCCACAAAATCAAGCTCCAGATGTCAAAACATCAAAGCCATTTACGACTTAGCACCACATTTCCAAAAACATCCAAACCAGTTACCAGCCCCAAACACGGGAACTCAACATGCGGTCGGCATAGAACATGCATAAATAGTTCACACCACCTCTGGGGGCTACCGTGGAGAACGTTCACAGTCACAGGATCAACATCCTAACTATTCTAGCCCTTTAATCAAGGCATCTTTTGGAATGCACCTAGCCTGCACCATTGCTATGGCTAGTTACACACAAAGCCCTAAAAGACTAGGCACCATAATATATATTTCAATCCACTGAACTACGGCTTGGTTTGATTTCACTATACGTGAATACGTAGGCAGCCTTTCAACAGAGGCACAACCACCCACATTGACACACATTAAAAACGAACCATTATTCCGGTCACGACACTGTCATGTTCTCCGCAGCTAGCTTTGTCATCCTGGGGGCTTCTCCTAGGTAGAAGTTCTCCATCCACTCACAAAGTCCAAAAAAATTTCAAAAATCTAGCCTCCTTTCTATAGATGTGTCCTAGTACTCGGCTCAGTCGAAGACAAGAATCTGTCAAGGACTCGAAGTTGCACCCTACCTTGTGAATATACCCTGAAACAAAAAAATCCAAAAGAGCACTAGACTACGGCATTATTGCGGTCATGTAGAAACAGTCTCATTACAGACTACTGTAATCCCCCTATAACACATCCTTCCCATTTTGATGTTCGACTGTGTTGCCACTCCCCTAGACTACGGAATAGCGCAACTTAAGAGTCTTGTTAGGTGGCCCACCTCCCTACCGAGTCACGGTCTAATCCCTCGAGAGTCGAGTCGTGTCTTTCAACTCGTCCTGTTGCGTCTAGAGTCGAGTCTGTCGGTAGGCCTCTCTCTTCAAACTCCCGCTTTGAAATTTGCAAAACTTAGCCATTTGAGAAAATCCTTTTCGACAAGGTCAAATTTCAGCCTATTTAAACTGCAAATTTCTTTTCTACCCTTTTCAATTTTGAAAACCTATCTTCTAGCACGTGAGTTGCTTTCAGGACTTCGATTTCAAAATAAAGCAAAAATCATTTTTCCCAGCGCAAGTCAGTCTATAGATACTAATTGCATTTCCTGTATGCTATCTTGCTATATCTAACATTTCAGGTACCCGCTTGGCTTCCAAAAGGAACATCAAGTTTTTTATTCCTTAGCGCCTGCGCAACTCACGTATCTCCCCAGCGGAAAGCCCAAGGCGGCATTTTCCCGAAATAGCACGGGATGGGCCCCTATATAGACGCACCCAGGACTTATACAACAAGTCTGAGCTCCCGCATAGTTCTGAGATGGGATGTGTCTGCAAACGGACACACCCAGGGCTTTTTAGGCAAGCTCCCACATAGTTCTAAGATGGGATGTGTCTGCAAACGGACACACCCAGGGCTTCTTAGGCAAGCTCCCGCGCAGCTCCAAGACGGGATGTATCCGCATACAGATACACCAGAGACTTATACGACGAGTCCAATTCTCCATGGAGTCATCATCATCAACTCAGGTATGATTTCTATCTAATGGCTGGCGAGCCCTTTCACGCAAGTCTAATGGACTATAAACGACCCGACCGGAAGTCTACCAGGTCTTAATCCTCGATTGGCCTGGTAGCTACTCTGACTTTCGCCTTGTACAAGCCTCAGTCAGAGTGGGGGTTCTTTAGACACCCACATTTGGCCGTTAGGTGTCTATGGCAGTTTCCAAAAAACACCCGATGATGATCGGACGCAAACGTGCTTTAACATACAAGAATATGGGCTCAAAATCGTTAGTTTATGGCTTGGACTTTTTACGGAGTACAAATCTCACAAAAGTAACCTCAAATTCAGGCCCATTTGGTCATTTCTAGTCAAATAAGACTAATTTGGGTCAAAACCGACACCAAGGGCAAAACCGTCTTTTAACAACCAAGTCAAACCCCGGTCAAAGACGTTTCCGAGGCATAAATATCTACCGCGTCACCTCAGAAATCCGGCTGGAATCAAATACTACAAAAATCAGAAAAAATCGGGTGTTTTCTTCCCTTACAAGCAACTTTCTCCCATCAAAAGATGGAATCATGTTTCCTCTCAAATTGTTGCTTTTCCTATCCAAAGCGGTGTTTCTTCTCACCCAAGCAAAGCAAAGCTACCTTTCCTAGGCAAGGTCGGGAACCTCTCCTATAAATAGACCCCCTTGCACACACACAAATCATCAACAATACATTCACAACATCGACAATTCACGTCACTATTTTTTAGTCACAATTTTTCACGTCACAATTTTTGGTCACAATTTTTTAGTCACAATTTTTCAGGTCACAATTTTTAGTCACAATTTTTCACGTCACAATTTTTAAGGTCACAATTTTTAGTCACAATTTTTCACGTCACAATTTTTAGTCACAATTTTTTACACAATTTTTCAGAAATTTACACAATTTTTCTGAAACTTTACACAAATTTTTCTGAAATTTTACACAATCTTTCAGCAACCTTTAGCAAACCCGAGAGCAAAACTCGACAAATCCCTTCCCAATTATAAACCACCATAACGCTTCATTTATCATCTCGACGCTCTCGTGCCTAAGCCAGAACTAGACGAGCCCAGTTCCGAAAAGGTAAAGCATGTAGGTTGAGGGTGCAAACTCAATCCCGTCTTCTCCTTTTTCTTCTCTCTTCTCTCTCTCTCTCTCTCTATCTCTCTCTCGTTTTTTTCGTGTCATCCATCCGTCTTTATCGAGTCATCGTCACTTTTTTTATTTCTTTTCTTTTTCTTCGTTTCTAATACCGATATTATCACAACCATCTAATTTTTTTAATACAAAAACGGTCATTCATAAAACACGATACCGATTCTATAGTCAAATATCGTATCTACAAGAATCAAATTAATCTCATTGATGCTAAGATAATCGTCACATAGTCCTAAAAACGAAATACGACGATTTCAACGCGGAGAGAATCTACATTGTTTTTAGTTCGATTTTCAAACGATTTACAAAAAGTCTTTTCTAAAAAGTCGCTCCGAATATTCGATATTGATTCCATAATCAAGTGTCGAATATAACGAGTATCGAAAATTTAAGTCGAGTATAAATCGTATTATATTTTTACACGACTTAACGCAATTTCGAGAGCAAAATAAACCGGACAGCAGTCCGTACAGGGGCACTCGATCGAGTCCCGCGCTGACTCGATCGAGTGGCTCCTGGTCTAGCAAAACAGCGAGCTTTTTTAGCATGTTTCGAGTCTCGATAAGTATTTTTACGACTTCGGTCATCACGTGTCAAGTATATCACGTGATTCATCTTTTCAAAACCATGCATCATATTATATTTACATCGTTTATTCAATTTGCAAACCGTTACTAACTCGTTTGTTCTTTGTCTTTGTATCTTATTATTCGTTGTTTGTTTTATTGTACTAAAACGGACCTCGCATGCTAAATACAACTTCGAAATGAATTCAAAGATGCATTAAACGACGTAGATCAAACATAATTAACATGTTTAGTCAAAACAATGTTTGCATATCATTCACCAAATTACTAACGCGCGTATTTCAAAATCAAACGATGTCTTAGTAGAGGCCGCTAATGTGCGGGCGGGGTTGGGTGTTCTTTGTGAACTTCCCAACACGTACCCTCACCCCTTACTCGGAACCATGGTTTCCGGATATCCGAATCCATTGGCACACAAGAGTCATTCAATACACGATATCCGATAATGTCGGTATCGGTATCAAATGCAAAGGGACGAACCCCATAAACTCTGACATCCGAATGGGTCATACTTTGTGCATGGCCCACTACGACATAGAGTGGGTTCGAACGGACCAGAACTCCCAAAAAATTCGGTGGCGACTCCACTTCGATTTAAATTTCAATTCAACCCATCTCATATGGAGATTCATTCGCCTCCCTAAACCCGCGCGTGGCCGCGTCAGGGTGGACGTATGTCATGTCCACACCATCTCAGTCAGTTCTATGCTGCATTTCCATCCGCACTTCTTCTTCACTTCCTCTATGAGTCGGTTGCTGTAGTCACATCTTGTAAAGAGATGCTCAATAGTCTCTGGTTCTGCCGCGCAAATACAGCATCGATTATCATCAATGATACCCAACTTTTGCATCTTGTCTTTGATATTGAAGGCCTGATGCTTATGTAGCCACGGGATAATCCGGTGCTTCAGGATGGACTAGTTCGACCAAATTTGAGTATACCAATTCACCCTAGACTTCTTATCCCTCAAGTACTCGTAGGCATCAACAATGCTATAATGATTTCGTTCCTGAGCACAGGAATCATGGTACTGAACGAGCATGTCTCTAGCCTGACATACTTTCCGCCACGCCCAACTAGAACCTGAAGAAGGTTGATACTTATTCCAATTTCTCCCTTTCAGATAAACATGATGAACCCATTCGACTCAAAAATTTGTTTTGACAATTACTCACCCACCATGCTAGTTTTCCTATGGCCGCCTTATTCCAAAATGAATTTTGCCGGAGATTAATTCCTCCTTCATTATGGGGTTTGCAAATTGATCTGATTAAGCCTAAGTCAAACCAAATAACCAGAATATGACCTAACCAATGAGACAAGAACTTTAATTCTATAGAAATGGACCTACTAATTACACCCTAACCATAAATATGAAATGCCTAATTTGACCCAAGCTCGATTGCAAACACAAATATACCGATCCCGCCATATCGAGTTTGTGTTTTGTATTGAATTTTGTGGCATGGATATGTTTGATTTTTTTTCCAAGTTTTTGACCTTAAACGAAGTGTCCTTTTATTGTGTTGCGGTGTGTTTTGTATGTATTGACAACCAAAGGTTAATGAGAAACATAACAAAGAGGCGAGTATTGGTCGAGAGTGCACTTGTCAGCGGATTATATTGAAACATTCAGGTCAAGTTCTCACTCCACTTCAGTTAAGTTAAGCCCACTTAAATTCAGTATAGTTCGGTTCAATTCCGTCCTATTAGTCCGGTTCAGGTGAGTCCCACCCCATTAGGTCATTTTTGTCTCCGCCAATGAATCTATGCCGAAATGAACAGGGAATTACAGGACACGCACACATAAGATATTTTTTCCTAAAGCAGATTAGTTCTAAATCTTTTAGAACAGTGAGAGTTAGCAAGTCAAAAGTCCAAACATCTTGTTAGTGTACTGTTCACAAAGATTGGAGACTACTGCGTCATCATAAACTTAATCACATTGGTTATTGGAGAGTATAACATCTTGTTTAGATACCAAAAATGGAGAGGAGGGGAGGGGAGGGGGAAAGAGGAGAGGGGAGGGGAGGGGAGGGGGAAGAGGGGTGGGGAGTTGCGGAATTGGAGAGTGAGTCTTCCCTCCAAATCCTTCCCTTGTTAGAGGGGAGATTATTTGGCTTGGAGGAAAATGAAGAGATCCAATTTCACTTCCCTATAATCCCTGCGACTCCATTTTTGCTATCCAAATGATGAAATTCACATCCCTCCAAATTCCTTTCTCCTTTTCCCTTCAAAATTTCCATATCCAAACACGCCCTAAGTCTACTATTGGTTTCAATTTTAAAGTTGTGAAGCTGAAGTACTCAAATAGAAGTCCTATGTTTCTACCAATTAAGTTTCATCCAATAACATCATTACCCTCACAACTATCGTGAAGGGGTCTGAGTCGCAGAATACCTAATATTAAATCTATAGGATGTGTTTGAATAATAAAATGAAAGGGAAAGAGAGAGGACGAGGGAGAAGGGAAGGGAAAGGGAAGGAAGAGGAGGGGAAATGATAGGCATGTGTTTGGATACATTTTCTTCCCAAATCTTTCCTATTGAAGAAAGATTTTAATTTTTCTTGGAGGAGAGAAACTGGATCCCTCCTCTTCATTTCTCTCCACCCCAACTTGCTATCCAAATAAGAAATTCTCTTCCTTGAAATTTCTCACCTTCCATTCCATCTAATTCCCTCAATCCACACACCCTAAAGAAATTATATCAAGAATAGTTGATCGTACTTCACATTAACAAAAGCACTCAGTTCATGTCCTACGACATTCCCAAGCAAAATAATTGAGTCTTTGATTCCATTAGAAATGAAAATTAGTAATTTATTTTTTCCTGTAAAGATGTTATGCCTTCCGACATTGTAACTTTCAAAGGCACTAATAGGACGATCTTTGTCTTCACGATTAATCCAATGAAAATTTATACTAACTAACTTCCATGTATACCATTTTTCCGATGAAAGGTGAAATTCTCATTATAAAGACTTGAAGGATTACATCACCCACCTAATACAAATTTCACATTCATACATTCTCAATAAAATATATTTAAAATCGAAGATGTCTTAACATAGTGGCTAGGTTAAGACTAAGTACCCTGGAGAGTAGGTGCCCGTTCAAATCCCCTTTCGATAATGCGACCAAACGTGTCATTAAACCAAAAAAATAAAATATAGGTATTTAATAAAATGGGCACCCTCAAATACAATTTTTGTACAAAATTGCTACCATAATTGATTTCAGATAAATGTAACATGTAAAATGATCAATCTACCCTTATTACTTCTATTACAACCTAACTTTTTTCCTCTTCCAACGACTATGTCTAGCCCTAAACCCCAAGCTCTCTCATCCTCTCTCTCTAGTAAACACCAGACCACCACCTAACCTTCATCGCCACCAACATTAATTCTCTTAACTACCATAATTTTCCGTTATCGGCTCAAACCCAACCTTCATTACCAATGCAATACCTTCAATTACCTAATTATTGACCATCTTATTCAAATTTAGCTGCCTTATCATTCCTTATCTCACCAGGTAGAATGAAGGTAAGTATGTGATGAACACTAATCCAGAACAGTCAAGCTAAAGATATTGTCTAATTTGACAAATTCATAGGTGAATCAAACGCATTATTCTTGAAAGAGGTTTTTGTTATAAGGTAGCTAACATTCAGGCCTTCTGTAAATAAAGCACCCATAATTTTTTTTCCCAAAAGCACCTTAAATTTACATTTCTTTGTTAACGGACACCAAACACCAACTTCCGTAAAAAAACCCGTTAATATTGACGTTTCTCATTCCTTAATCCTCTTCCCTCATCCCATAATCAACACTCCTTTAATCAAACCTAATCAACTCTTTAATTTTCTCTTCCTTTACATTACTCTTTATTATCTCTCTTTATCATTCTCTTTATTTCCCCACAAGGCAACAAATACAATACTCAATTTTTTCTCCCAAAAAAACTTAATTTCCCTCCATAACCTTTTATTCTCCCATTTTTTTGGTAAAATGTAAGTATTATAATTAATCAATCAATGAATATACAATGCTAAGTCGACCTTAGCATTTGTAGCCAGCCTATCTCTATCTGAGATGGGTGATCCTTAACTAACCAATCCAATCTACGACATAATTCACTTTTAATACCAAGAACCACAATATGAGGAAGGACTAACAGCTCGTCTAAACACGCCTTATTACGTTGCATCCAGACCGAGTGTAAAGCAACAGTAACAGCAGCTTGACATATCAACTTTTGCAACCCAGTACCTGCAGGCTTCATCATGAGCATCCGATTCCCAAGGTTCTGTCCAAGCTAGTAGCTCAGCATCTGCACAATTTGAGTGTTGTACAAACACTGGAACAACAGATGCGCAGCTGATTCCGTAGTATTCGCGCATAAACAACACACATCTGAAGTACTAATGCCATGCTTAAACAGTTTATCTCGAGTGTTAAGTCCTTCTCTACATCCAAGCCAAGCTATTACTCGATGTTTGGGCAAATATCACTTACCCCATACCAAGTGAAACCATCCCACAATCTGCCCCTTCTTTCTCCGCACGTCATACCCAGCTGCAATGTTGTACTTATGCGCACCTATCTGCCACTACCAACCCAGAAATTGGCCCTTTATCTCTTCCTTCAACCTGCAAATCTGTGTCTATCCCCACGAGACAGACACACCAGGTTGGTAAGCATTCCAATCTTGCCTCTTCATTTTTTTTTGGTGAAAGGTAAAATTGTATTAATGTGGTAACCAAATATCGGGGGCCAAAAAAAACCCCTTACATAATTAATGTATCTAACTAGAGTCTATCCTTTTGTTGGATAACTCCTTTGCTACATCTATCAATCCTTATTTGCATCTCATTTTGTATGTTTTTCAGTACATGTTTCGGTCTAAGTATGCTATTTTCCATTCTCGCTCTATTCCTCTGAATCCAGATATGATAAATCATAGCATTGATATTTCCATTTAGTATCCCTCTCCTCAGCTTGGATCCCCTCCTCGCCAATCTCCAATTGTTGATTTGGGTCGATGGAAGGGCAACACCTATCTATGTACTCGTAATATGCAGAATCTGAGTACTGTAAGGACAGGCGAAAAACAAGTGATCAACATCTTCCTCACCTGTACCGCAAATACAGCAATCCACGTCCATGGTGACCCCATACGCATAAATCTTTTTCTTAGTCTTGAACGCATCATGTTGGTAAAGCCAATTAATGAACCTGTGCTTTGGGACTGTCCAGTCATTTCAAATCAAATGACTCCAGTTGACGATGGAGTCGCTCCCCTTAATCCAATAGTATCCCGAGTTGATACTATAATGCTGACCAAAAGATAAGCGTTAGACCTATGCATTATATGCGGGTCGAAGAAGGTCCCGTACCCTGCAAAAAAAAATTCCAGTACCACGAGCTGTCATTAGGCGGAACATGCTCCAGCCACTCCGTCTCTTTAATGTAGATGTGATTCACCCATTGAACCCATAACGAGTCGGCCTTAGCATAAATCCACCAAGCTAGCTTTCCAATGGCGGCCTTATTCCAAATAGTGTCATTTTTTATCCCAAGACCACCTTCCTTAAACGGTTTGCATATTTTTTCCCAGGCAATCGGTGGTACTCTCTTGTATTCGGTTCCACCCTCCCAAAGAAAATTTCTACATAGGCCCTCAATATTATGAATAATAGCAGCAGGAAGTATAAATATTGAAGCCCAGTAATTGTGGAGAGTCTTAAGAACCGATTTGATAAGAATCAGTCTACCTGCATATGACAGCTTCCTAGTGCCTAGAGATCTAATTCTTTCCATAATCCTGGTGATCAGTGGGTTATAGTCCTTAGCATTCAATTTGGTTGGTTTAATCGGAACACCCAGATACCTAAACGGCATGTTTCCTTCCACACACCCAGAAATGTCGACGATGTCCGCACGAAGAGGGTCAGACACCCCATTGAAATAGACGTTGGATTTCCCGGGCTCATCTTAAGACCAGACGCATGTGAGAACGTGGAGAATGTCCTTAACAGGATCATAATAGATGCAGCATCACCTCTAGAGAACAATAATAGATCATCAGCAAACATGAGACTAGAAAGCCTCAAATTACCGCACAGAGGGTGGAACTGGAAGCTGTTATGCTTCATAGTGATTTGGAGCAGCCTCGTGAGATATTCCATGCATATAGTGAATAAGAGGGGAGATAGTGGGTCACCTTGCCTTAGCCCTTGTTTGCCCTTAAAAAAATCAAACGTATCTCCATTAAGATTCAGAGAAAAGGAGGCTGAAGTAGTACACTCCATGATAAGATTAGTGAACTGTGTAGGAAACTTCAATGCAATCATCATCTGGTGAAGAAAAGTCCATTCAATTGTGTCATAGGCCTTTTGGAGGTCAATTTTGAAGATACATCTCGGTGAAGCAGATTTCCTGTTATATAACTTGATCGGGTCTTGACAGATAAGTATGTTCTCCATAATATGTCTGCCTTGGATGAAACCTCCTTGTGTCTTGGATATCAAATCAGGAAGGACGAGGGCCAGTCTGCTGTAAAGGATTTTAGAGATAACTTTATATACCATGTTACAGCATGAGATTGGCCGAAATTGCTGGACAGATTCCGGATTGAGGACCTTTGGGATAAGGGTCACCGTAGTTGTGTTCAGTTGTCTTAGAATTTTCCCATTCCTGAAAATTTCAAGAATAGCTTCGCAAATCTCCTTCCCAATAACCTCCCAGTTAGATTTGAAAAATAAACTCGAGAAGCCGTCAGGTCCCGGGACCTTATCGTTAGGTATGCTAAAGAAAGCCTTTTTAATTTCATCATCAGTGACTTGTTTCAATAACAGTTCCCTATGCTGATTCGTACAGGTAGGCCCTTCCTGTACAACTCTAACATTCACAGGCTTTGTAGGCAAGCTTTTTCCCAGTAGGTTCTCATAGAAATGGAGAAAACTCTTGTGGATTCCTTCCTTGTTCGTTTGCAGCTCACCATCAACATCCTTGATTTGTGTAATAGAGTTATGTGCTCTTCTAGCCTTGCGGACACCATGAAAATATGATGTATTTGCATCCCCATCCGTCATCTTGTGAGCTTTACCTTTCTGCCGGAGGAACGTGTATTCCTGAGCCTCCAATTCTACACATCGTGCATTAGCATCAAATTCTTGATGAATAAGAGTTCGATTGTCAGGCTGGTCTATAATAGCCTGCTGACAGCATCTCAGTGTTACTCTAGCAATGTCTGCGGCCCTCTCAATATCTGAAAATTTTGATTTATTCAAGTATTTCAATGGCGCCTTCAGCGCTTTCAATTTCTGGCAGATGATAAACATTCGTGTGCCTTCCACCGGGATACTCCAATTCTCCTTGACGAGGTCCTGGAAACCAGGGTCAGAGACCCACATGTTAGAGAACATAAAGGATCATTTTCTATTACCTTCCTCCTCATGCTCTTGGATGATGCACGGGGTATGATCGAATGTTTCCTCAGGTAAGAAGGCAGCCTGCATATTCGGGAAAGAGTTAGCCCATTCATGTTTAGAGAGGAATATGTCCAACCTAGAGTAAACTCTGTCTTCCGGCCTCTGTTTGTTCGACCAGGAATAATAAGCACCTGTGGAGGGACCGTCCACAAGATCACAATACAAGAGACAATCCTGAAATGGCCTAGCCTCATTCACATTAAAGGATCCACCAAGTCGTTCTTCAGGAGTAAGAATGCAATTGAAGTCACCACTTACTGTCCATGGACCATTTAAGCTATCTGCAATTCTCCTTAGATTCATCCATAGAGATTCCCCACTCTGAGCTTCGTTAAAAGCATACACAAAAGTTATGTGGAACTCTCTCTGAGTAGACGCATGTACAGCCCAAATATGGATGTATTGGGGGTCATACTCCAAGATATTAACACGAAATTCCGATGGGTTCCAACCCACCCAGATTCTACCGCCATTATGAAGATGGGAATTCGTGGTAATGCTCCAATTATTAAAACTCATCATAGCCTTACTTTGGTTAGTAGGCTTTATTTTGGTTTCTAACAATGCAAATAATCCTACCTTTTTAGCCATTAAAAACTTATTGATATTAACCTGTTTTTTGGCTTTATTCATACCCCTAACATTCCATATTCCCATAATCATGGAGACATGGAAGGTCAAGGTGACCTATACTGGACTTTCTTATGGTTGGTTCCTCCTTGCAAAGCAATCTTGAAAAACGAAACCTCACCTCCACCTGGGCTACTAGCACCAGAAGAATCTGATTTAGAGGCAGCCCTTTTAGCATTCGGCTGTATGCCCGCCTCCTGAAAAGATGGGAAGTCCTGGTCATTCTTAGTTTCAGTAACGTCTTGCTCCAACCCCACACTAGATTGTGCTGCTGAGGTCGGTTCAGTACTGATAGGCTTTGATAAAATCACATTGCCAGGAGTCGGTTCAGGAGTCGTAATCTTCTTCCTCCACACTTGTTTCTCAACTCTAGGAATCCTTTTGATCCTGCAATTCTCACTCTCGTGACCCAAAGCCTTACATTTTTCACATCTCACATGTTTCCATTCAAATTCCACAGGCACAATAACTATGTTTTGATTTTCGTCTTTAAACTTTACCTGTGTGGGGAACTTCTGTCCAACTTGGACTTCAATCAGCGCACGTGCATATCCTAATCTTGTTTTGGCCTCAGTGGCCTCATCTTTCTTGAGAAAAGTCCCCATGGTTCCTACTATTTTCTGCAGACTTAGTCCCCAGAATTTTAGAGGCAATCTATGGAGCCTTAGCCATGTAGGGACGCACTTCACCTGTTCCTTCTCAAGGTCAATATCAGGCATCCACCGTTTGACAATAACATGTTTACTGTCAAACATATGTATACCGGCATTCAGCACCTTCTCTTGCATTTCCGGTGTCTGGAAATGCACCACGAAAACGCCATTTGGTAGGAAAGAGATCGAGTCCATTTTATGATGTTTCCATATCCGCTTAAGATAACCTTCAAAAACAGGCCATGGAGGATGGGCTCCTAGAACAAACCCATATATTGCATTCTGCCAATAAGTGAGTTAATCTTTTACGTCCTCTTCAGTCAGGTGTAGCATGGTTTCATTGTCATCCTCCAAAATTTGCTCTATTTTACGTCCATGTCTATTAAACCAATTACCGTCCATGATACCCAAGTCTCCTTCTTCCTTATTCGCATCCAATTGTGTGCCACTGCGTTTATCCAGATCATTATCAGTATATGGCGGCACACCCACAATTTCTTTCATACTCCCATGTTTAGTAGACGTTTCTACGTCTGGTCCTCCTTTGTTCATGTTTCCCATCATGTTTTCTATCTTTATCTCCTTGCTATTCGTCGTCTTTCGTCTAGTAACGTTACGTAAACCAGGAGGGGAAGGATCCATAGCCAGATTGCACAGGATTCCACTCGAGTTCACGAAGTCGTCACCTTCAAATCGCCATGATTAGAGAGCGTTTTAGGGTTTTTTTCTATTTGACTTGTTGAATTGAATTAATCTTGCCCAGTGCTCTGAATGTCAAAGTGAAGAAATCTTGCCTCTTCAAATAGAAGTTATGCACTCACATAACCTAAAGCCTATTCTTTTGTTCAAAAAGCCAGGAAACCAACTTTTTTTTTGGTGAAATGTAAAAATTAAATTGATAAGTAACATTTGTGTTGAAGGTTGAACCTTCCTTACATCATCAGGCTAACTATCCAATCTTTATCCTTACTAGAATCTATATTTTTACAAGATGCATTCAATTTTAATCTAAACTCCTCCTTTATCTGTTTCAGCACCACATACGGTCTCAAAACCGTTTGTTCTACCCTTGCCTTGTTTCTCTGGTCCCATATATGGTAAACAGCTACATTCGTCACTCCATTAATCAACCCCCTACGCAGTTTTGTTCCTATTCTTGCTAATCTCCATGTCGTCGATCCACCTGTAGGTATATCCAGTTTAGTTCATTCATTAATCAGTCCCAAAACTCGGGAACTATACCCACAATCGAAAAAGAGGTGTTCCAAGGTCTTACTGCTTGTCCCACACAAACAGCAGGCGTCCTCTTGCACAATACCATATCTGAGCAGCTCCGACTTTGTACTCATTGCTCCATGTTGAAACATCCAATTTACGAACTTATGTCTAGCAATAGTCCAATCGTTCCATACAAGGTAGGTCCATGGGACCTTTGTAGCTGTCGTTCTCTAGCCTTCATATGCTTTGCTGATTGAGTACTCTTGCAATGGGCCTAAATTCCAGATTTGAGGTAAAACTTTAATCTCATCTTTGACCTTACAAATTTTCATCCATGTCCATGGAACGTCAATGGGTGAGCTATAAGTCTGCCAATCTCTTCCTTTCACATAAATATGATTGACCCATTGTGTCCATAATTTCTCCGGTTTTCTGTGTGCCCACCACGCTAGCTTTCCTACAGCAGCGTTATTCCACATTTTATCATCTTTAATGCCTAAACCTCCTTCAGTAAAGGGTCTGCAAACTATATCCCAACCAACTTGATTATACCTGCCTCATTCCATTTTCCGAGTTATCTCAACCCCAATCACCCCTCAATCTTAGGAAGACAAATCTTCTCCCAAGACACCAACGACACACGCTGATAAGTAGTCTCCTTCCCTTCCCATAGAAAATTTCTACATAGAGCATCAATCCTCGCCAACACACATTTAAGGATTATAAAATTAGTGCCCTATAAGGATGCACTTGAGGCAGAACAACTTGAACCAAAGTTAGTCTCCCCGCATAAGACAACTTCCGAGCATCTAAATTCAAGATCCGACTTGTAATTTTTTCAACCAGCTTAGAACAGTCATGCTTCGTCAATCTAGTAGTCTGAATAGGAATGCCCAAGAAGCGGAAAGGTAACATGCCAACAACACACCCCATGATCCTAAGAGCCTCCGCCTTCTGATTGCATTCAACCCAGCACGGTACATATGCGACTTACCGATACTCATAGTCAACCCGAAAGTCTTAGAAAATGTAACAAACGCCCTCATCAAAATGCTTATGGACCTTTCCTCGTCTTTACAGAAAAGTAAAAGGTCATCCGCAAATATGAGATGACTCAGTTTCATTGAAGCACACTTTTTTAGACGGATATACTCGTCATAAACAACAATTTATGCACTCTTTATATACAACAAATTACTATCGATATCTATCAACATAGATTTGATGATATCACTACAACAAATTGACACTTGCGCCACGAATTATGCCACGAGAATTTGTTATTCTTGGCTAATTTTTATCTAGCCATAGGAAAATTTTGATTCACTACCTGGGAAAAAAAATGTCACGGGATAATTTTTTTCGTGGCTAAAATTCACTTGCTCCACGAATTTTATTAAAGTCGTGGCCAACAATCACTCTTGCCACAAAAGATGCCACATCCGTGGCAAAAAAATATATTTAGCCACGAATTTGTTCTATGTCAAATATTTTTTAGCCACGATGTAATTAACTTCGGTGAAATTATTTTTTAGCCACTGATTTAATAAATGCATGTGGCTAATGTGGTTCTTCAGACTTTAACCAAATTACTTTCAAGTTAAACCAAATGTCAAATATTGATCTTAAAATATTCATTAAAATTTAAAGTTAGCCGTAAAATTTGTAGTAGTGTATTTGAACTTTAGCACTTTTGTCACGAATTTAGCCGTGGCTCAAGTGCTCATTTGTAGTAGTGTATTTGAACTTGGAATTTTCAGCTGCAAAGTTCAGAGTTCGAGACAGGTACTCCATAGAGATAGTGAAAAGGAGCGGCGATACTGGGTCCCCTTGCCTAACCCTCTCTTACCTCGAAAAAAACCAAATGATTCCCCGTTCAGAGCCAGTGAGAATCTCACCGCAGTGACACACTCCATAATCCAACCTTACAATTGTTGAGGAAAATTGAGGGCATCCATCATCTGATCCACAAAGGCCCACTCTACACTGTCATATGCCTTTGTAAATCAATCTTCAGTAGCACCTTGACGAGACAGTCTTCCTATTATACAACTTCACCAAATCTTGGCAAATAAGCACACTTTCAATTATATTACGATCAATGATGAAGCCACCTTGATGAGGGCTCATTATATCAGGCAAGACCAGACCAAATCTCTTACTCAAAATTTTAGAGATTGATAGGCCATATTTAGTAGTGTCTTACCAACGAATTCAGCGTGGTTTTATTGACTTAATCGATATTTTTGGATCACATTTGTGTAATATTCGTATGAATGTTGTATGAGCTATTTTGGAGGATATTAGAGTATGATATTACTCTTTCCTTGGGTCGGGCCGAGAATGTGATGAAACACGAAGATAAGGTGAGGCCAAGGCCAAGATCCAGAACAACAAGCCCAGACAAAGCAACGGAACCGACAGTCTCGTCAGTCTTGCACGACTCGGATATTGAAGACGGAACTTAAGTTGCTTTAGGTTCCGTGATAACTTATTATTCATTAGTATTATTATATTACTTTAATTTATTTTATTATTAGAGTTTGATAAGTAATAGACTTACCTTAATTATTACCCGTATGAGAATACTATTAGTATAGATTTTTATTAGTTTTTGATCACTCATATCATATTATTATTCCATCATAGTTGAACGTTCATTAGAGTTTTCTCAAGAAAACTATGTGTAACTAATTTCATCTTGTTTCAAGACATTGAAGCGCTTAATTATCGATTGTGAGTTTGAAAGTTCTTATCTTTATTCTTGATTATTGATTAATTGCTCAGTTTGATTATATGAATGTTGTTATTGATTTCTAGAGTGATCAACTAGTTTTCTATTTCATCGTTCTATTGTTAGTTTTGTTAATTGAACAGGATTTGTTGATTAACTTGACCTGAGTAACATCTAAGACTTAATTATTGAACGAGATTCGTTGATATTAAGACTTAGGAGCAATTATCATAGATCTATAACACAACTGGATTGTATGTGTTTATTTATCTCTTTATTGAATTCTCTATCTATTAATGCTGCTGTTGAATTAAATCTAGAACTGGATTGTTTAGGTTGTTTAACAGTTAGATCTAATTAAGAACGGGATACGTTTTAATTAGTTATTCGTAAGGAGAACTAGAATCTTCGATTCACGATAAAGTAGTCAAGAATAATAATTTGAACCGGATCTCGATGATCAATTGTGATTAAGTTGTGGATTTGTACTTGACCCGAGACCCTTTAATCATCTGATTTAGTTAAAGTTTTCATTTTTATTAGTTTTAGTTATTAGACAATTATTCAAAACCCCCCTTTTCTTATTGTTTAATTACTTAGTTATTTATTGTGCTACATTAGTACGCAGTCATAGTTAAACCGATTCTCTGTGGGTTCGACCCTTATTTTCATTATACTATTGTTTTAGTTAGTTGGTTATAAGTGATTATAAATTAGTAATTTGAGGCATACGACTTTAGCCTGTCAGAGATACATTTGTAAATCACGTTACAACAGGCAATAGACCTAAACTAAGTCACACTCTGGGGCTTATTCACCTTCGGTATAAGAGTAATATTAGTAGCATTAACTTGTTTAAGTAGTTTCCCACTCCTAAAAAAGGTTTTCACTGCCTCCACTACCTCTCCTCCAACAATATCCCACCGAATCTCTGAAAAATTGACTTGAGTACCCATTTGGACCGAAGTTTTGTCTTTGGGTATACTGAACAATACCTCTTTAATTTCTCGAGAAGAAACATGCGCAAGTAATAGGTCCCAATGTTCTAAACTACAAACCATAACTTGTTTAACCATGCTCGTTTGTACCGGAATCGTCTCAGCAGAGCTTCCAAGGAGTGACAAATAATACTCCAGGAAAACCTGCTGCACACCATTCGCATCAGACCTCTCTAACACCTTAAGCATCTTTTATAATCACCACTCTATTATGCATGTATCTCCGCCTTATAATCAAATGAAAGTAAGCGGTGTTCATGTCTCCTTCCTTAAGCCATGTAACCTTCGATTTCATTTGTAAAAAGGACCTACATGCCCCTTGATGCCAAATTACCTCTTTGTTACTAAGCCTTTCTTGCTCCTATCGAGTAACATTTTTTGGTAACATGTAAATATGTATTAATCAATAAGAGGCCATTACAAGCTAGTTCACCCCTTGGTGCACTTACATTCTATTACAATTGGAGTGGGGCTTCTTACTTCGTCTTTCATCTAAGATCATTACATACTCTAATTTGACGCATTAAAGTACTAGGCAACATCACATTGTATTCTAACCTACATCTATTACGTTCCTACCAAAGACCATACATGGTAGCCAGCACCGTAGTAAAAATTTTTGTTTCCTACAATGGAATCTCTCCTTCCACCTGCTGCACCAGGCCAATACCTGGTGATTAGGGACCGCAACATGGATCCATTCCTGAATAATATCAAGACAAAGGCTGTTGTACTGGCATTCAAAGAAGAGGTGAGACAAACTTTCCTCAGCCAGCCCAAAAAGGTAGCAAATGGAACCGTGTTCCACACAAAAAATTTCCAGGCGATTTTCGCAAGAAGAGCCTGGTTAAAGCAGGCCACATTGCGAATACCCATACCTCCCTTGCGTTTAGGCAGGCTAATGAAGTCAATACTTCTCCAATGGATAGTCCTAAACGCTCTGCATCTCGCCCACAAGAAATATGCCAAGAGAGAATTAATTCTTCTGGCGACACTTATTGGAATACGAAAGACCGATAGAAAGTAAATAGACAGTGAGGAGAGAACAGAGGAGATAAGAACCAGGCGTCCATCTTGAGAGAGTAAAGTGCCATTCCACGAGGATATTTTCGTTTTGAGCCGGTTAATAAGATCATTGTAGAAGGCCTTCTTATTTTTTTGGATGAGAAGAGGAATGCCCAGGTAATTTCCCATGTCTTTATTGCTCTTGAAGTGGAAAGAGGAGATGCTGTTAATGGCATTAGCTAAAGTCGTCGAGGGGCCAAAGTGCATAGCAGATTTGTCGAAGTTTATTCTTTGGCCCGAGACCTGGTAGAAGTCTTGAAGGATACTTTTAAGGGTATAGATAGTTACTATCACAGCGAGTGAAGAATATTGTGTCATCAGAAAAGAAGAGATGGCTAATCTTAGGAGCTTGTCGACTGATGCTGATACCACGGAATCTACCTGAAGCTTGGGCGGTAATTAAGTTAGCAGATAGAACCTCCGTACATAAGATGAAGAGGTAAGGTGAAAGAGGGTCTCCTTGTCGAAGTCCTATGGTCGGATGGAAACGAGGTGATCCATTAAGGAGGACTTCATAAGATACTGTTTGATGAGGTGGAGGAGATTAGATGGGAAGTTCATTGTAGTCAGAGTAGCTTGTAGAAAGCTCCAATTACTTCTGTCGAAGGCCTTGCTCATATCAATTTTGAAGACCATTGCTGCATCATGAGAAGAGTTGTTCTTGTTAATGAAATGCAAGAGCTCGTGGGCTATTAGAATATTGTCACTGCAGGAGCGCCCTGGCATGAAACCATTTTGGAAGAGGCCGTTTAATTTGTTAATAACTTTCTTGATTCTATTGGAAATGCATTTTGTAATGATCTTCATGATGACATTGCAAAGGCTTATGGGCCTAAAGTGTTGAACACATTCCGGCGAGGTAATTTTATGGGAGTTGGGGTTTTGTGTCTTTTAACAAAGAAATATAAATTTAAGGTGCTTTTGGACAAAAAATAATTATGGTTGTCTTATTTACAAAAGGCCTTAGGTATCTTTTGAGAAAAACAACCCTTCTTGAAATACAAGGGATGGGTTGAAGAATGGCGATGCTAGTGTTTCAATTTGTGTTGAATTAGAAACTTGGTTTTCTGTAATATTTGTTGCAACTATAGTAACATTGTCCAATAATTTTACCATTGACATGCTGCAAAATTGGGAAGATAAGTCATAGATCTCACATATTCCTTTGTGCATATATCGTTCTTGTTGGTTTAGGGAGTTAAGGTTGGTGGGGCAGTAGGTGTGAGTAGGTGTGAGGAACTGAATCAATTGGCTGGCAACACGGATGGTGGGTGGCTTCGTGGAAGAAGTGGGAGTTATGGTGGAGCGACAATGATGAATGATGAGATATTAAACTGGTAATCTGAGAAGATGATATAATATTTGAAAGGGAATTTTAGAAAACCAGTAGAATTGGTGAAAGAAGTGCTCGAAAACTTGCTTCGGTTGTAATTGGTAAAAAAACAAATGTGTGTGCAACGGAGCAGATCATAGTTAAAGACCTTTGTTTCAAGGGGAATTTATTTTAGGGTTATTTCATGAGAATAATACCAACTATGCGTGTGCTTCTTAAATTAATACAAACTATACGTAATCTCATTTTAATACGAACTATATCTTCATTAACCTCGCTTTGCTATGAGTGACCGGCTACCTGTTGAACCTCCCTTATTGAACTCTTTCTCTAACTCTTCTTCTTCTGATTTACATTTCGTGTTTATTTACGACCATTGAAAAAAAAAAATTCCGAAAATTCATCTTCCATTTCTTTTTCATTTAGTCTCATAAAAGCTATGAAAAAAATGTTTTTATTGTTATTTTGTCTTTCACAATAACTGCAACGGACCTAATAAAATCCTAGAAAGTGACAACAAGTCAATGTGACCTGTAATAGCAAGTCATAATTTCATACATAACAAAACGAGATTAATGAATGCGTAGTTCATATTAAAATGAGATTACGTATAGTTTGGATTATTTTAAGAAGCAAACACATAGTTAGTATTATTCCCATGAAATAACCCTTTATTTTATTCAAATTTTATAGTATTGTATCCGTTTAATTTCGATGTATGATGTAAATGTTGTATAACTTTTCATCAATGAAATGATTATTCGCTCCAAAAAAAAGTAATCAACTTTGTTAAGGTGGGTTAGTCGGAAAAAAATGTACACCCTCCGTATGTATATGTTCGTTCTTTTGTCTAATATATGTGAAGAGTATTTTAATAAAGGGGACGAGCACACACACACACACAGAGGAACTATATAATACTCCCTCCGAGTTTAGTGTTCTTCCTCTTTCTTTTTGGGGAGTAAAATAAAGAGAGAGTATTATATTAATAAAAAAGATGGAGTGGATGAAAAAGTAAGAGAGAAAGATATTATATAAATTTAATGAGAAAAAAAATGAATTGTAAAAGTAGGAGAGTTGAATATTATATTAATTAATTAGGGGTAATTGGTGTAACATAAAGAAAGTGGTGGGGGTAGGATGGTTTCCTTAAATGAAAATACGGATGAAGATCAAACTCAGCCCAATAAGAAAAGAGGAACTAAAACTCAGAGGGAGTACGAAGTTATTACTAACTTACTCTTTATCTAAGTCAATAAGATTTTGCTAAGTTGATAATCATTATCTCTATCTTCTCCTCTTTATGAGCTTTTGTAAACAAAGATACATTTCTTATTCCCATTTTTATAACTTTCTGGTACCCTTGCTTTTCTGAAGTTATTCTACAAAGATTAGGATTATATGAAACAGAGTTACATAACCTTGACTAGAATGATACCAACTATCTAAAAAGAAACAAAATTAACGTAGATATCGAGATGAATAAAAATCAACTGGTTTAATGACATAAACGGCAGGTCCAAGGCGGATAAACGCAGTGCACTTACCTCCATCACTTTGCTCTCATAGTCCCGCAACTGCTGAGCATATGTCATATCTTTGCTTGCAACCCTGAACATATATGTTGATATCCATCCAACTGTCATGCCTAGCACTATCACTAGCTGAACCACATTTCCCGCCTGTAAGGGGTCAACTCCAGCAAACTGCTCAAATACCACAATAAATAAATGTCATGCCGCATACACCAAAGGAAACAGTTCAAGCAAGCCATATGTGAGGGGTAGCACAATAGTTAGTGTTACCTCCAATCCACTCTTCAAGCCGACACCAAAAACTGTTACTCCTACCCCAATTAATATCACGTCTTTCCTTGTGTAGCCAAATGGTGCCTGTCATATGAGCATGTTAAAACAATTTTATTCACGTAATAAGCACAACACATGCATGTATTCTGTTGATATTTTTAGTTTTTTTCCTTAGTAGATGATTGGTAGATGAATACGTAATCTACCAAATATTTTATTTTGGTCCTAAAATGTTAGCTTGACTACTGAAGGGTGGTGATACAAGTAGAAAATCCAACAGCATCAAAATGTCCTAACGGCTACCTTTGCACCAAAATATCATTATTGAGAAAGCAAAAGCGATTTCCATTGTAGCGGCGAGCGAAATGGGAACAACCTAAACCGTTAAAATGGGGTTGTGGAATAGAATACAAGCGTCGTACTGATAGGCAAAGCGGTGGAGTACCGCACCCTAGATGACTAAAGTCCAGTAGCCAAAAGCATCACTAGTTATGCTCTGACCGAGTGGCATGGGGCATGTGGAATCCCGTGTGAATCAGCAAGGACCACCTTGGAGGGCTAAATACTCTTTGGTGACCGATAGCGAACTAGTACCATGAGAGAAGGGTGAAAAGAACCCCCATCGGGGAGTGAAATAGAACATGAAACCTTAAGTTCTCAAGCAGTGGGAGGAGGCATCGTGGAAGCTTTAACTGTGTACCTAATGAAGAATGAGTTGGCGACTCATAGGCAATGACTTGGTTAAGGGAACCTACTGGAGTCGTAGCGAAAGCGAGTCTTCATATGGCAATTGTCACTGCTTATTGACCTAAACCTGGGTTATCTATCCATAATCAAGATGAAACTTGAGTGAAACTAAGAGGATCTGAAGTGACTAATGTCAGCATGGTGGTTAGGGGTGAAATGTCACTTGAACCTAGATCGAGCTAGCTAGTTCTCCTCTAACTGCGTTGAGGCACAACAGTTGAATGGACATCTAAGCACATAAACAACTTTGTTATGTTTTCAACACTAGAGCAAGAATGCATGTCTGACCCTCTACCCCACCATCAATGACAACCTTTAAGACATTAGGGCAATGTTGATGTATGCGAAATAATAAAGTTAGAAAATAACGCAGCAATTGATCATAGTAACTCCTTTTTTTAAAGTCCCAAACATGGGATCAACTCATATCATTAGAATCTTCATAAATAAAAGCATCAATGTGCATCAGCCAATCGCCATCCCAAACGCGCTTCTCTACATCGAAAGGCATGGCCTGAGCAAGCTCGTGAGCAACACGATTATAACGGCGTGAAACAAAAGACCAGAAAATAAAGTCAAAATTACAGCTAAAATCCATAATCTCATCAAGAATAAGAAATAAATTAATACAACCCTTGCTTCATAGCTTAAGGTGGTCAATAACAGTTTTGCAGTCGCTTTCAAGAATCATCAAACAGTGTCCTCCCCGCTAAGCCTCCTTAACACCCTCGTGAATTGCCTCTGCTTATGCTTCGCCCACATCCGACCAACCAAGCCTCCTCGTACTCAGGCCCACAGCTTTGCCCCATCCGGACCCCTAGCAACAACTCCCGCTCCAACTCCTCACCCCCTCAGACTGGCATCACAATCAATCTTGACCATGCCTTCTAGCGGCGCCCTCCACCTCGTCAACCCTCGGATCTCTCTCGGCACCCCCCCATCAATCTTCCTCCTCACACTATGATCTCCACCCACCCTTCAACCCCATCCACCATGATATCATGTGCACGGTTAATCACATCCACTGTGCTAACTCTTTTCCCCTCAAACACCCATTTGTTTCTCGCCTCGCATATAGTCCAACACCGAACTACCACCATCCCTCGCTCTTTTTCCTCCATCCCTCTCCACATATCCTCCACCCACTCCTTCACCCGCTCATGCCGTGCTCCTTTTTGTATCTCCACCCCTAGCCGATCCCAGACCCCGAACCCCCACCCACACCCTTTCACAAGGTGGAGAAAAGTCTCCACCTAGTAGCAGCATATCAGGCAAGTACTATCAAACCGAGACAAACGATGAGAAATGTTACCTTTCGCAGGGAGGGCATTCGAGCACAATTGCCAGGAAAAAGATCTTAATCCGGGGAAGAATCGTTGCTCTCCAAATCCGAGCCCAGAGCCATTTTCACGAGAGAAGTTAGAAAAACCCAATTTCTCTACTTTCGTGCCAGATAACAGCCTGTATGCCGACTTTACAGTGTAAAGCCCGATTTTTCTAGGTCCCAACACCAAACATCCGCCACCTGCCTTTCACTTACTCGCATATTCAGAATAGCATCCTGATCAATAGGTAAGAAATAGGTCCTAACGAGATTGGCATTCCACGTACCATCACTTCGCCTCAAATCAACAACAACCTATCCCTCTCGACCAGGAATCCGTGGCGTCAGAACCTGTCTCAAATTACTATGCTATAACCACGGGTTATACCAAACCCGCGTGCCTAACCCATCGCCAACGCGGCATCGGGCCCCCCTCAAAATAACCTCCTTCCCCTCCCAAACCCCCTTCCAAGTATAGTCGGATTGTGCCCAAGATCCGCCTGTAAGAAAGACCCATTCCTAAAATATTTCACTCTCATAACTTGAGCCACCAAACTACCCGGATCAGTAATCAACCTTCACGCCTGCGTTCCCAACAGAGCCATATTGAACATATGGAAATCACGGAAGCCAAGCCCCATAGCTCCTTTGGCTTACACAGCTTCGTCCACGCTACCCATGATATCTTTCTCTTCTCATCCTCCGAACACCACTATAGCTGCGAGATCATAGAACGGGGCTCCTCACAGAAACTCAAAGGCAACTTGAAAATACTCATGACATAGGTAGAGACTGATTGAGCCACGACCTTTATCATAACTTCTCCACCTGCTTTTGACAACAGAATTCGCTACCACCTTTGCAATATCTTCGAGAGCTTGTCCCGAAACACCCTCGTCAGTTCCGATTTAGATTGTCCAATAACAGTAGGTAACCTCAAATACTTTCCCGGACTCGCCACCACGCGCACCCCAAAAACCACCGCCACCATCCCTCTCCTCGATCCCGGAGTGCAACGACTGTAAGATGTCATTGTTTTATCAAAATTGGCCATCTGTCCTGACGCTACCTCATTGTCCCGCAAAATCTTCTTTAGGGTGGTGCATCCGTCAACCAGGCTCTACAAAATAATAGGCTATCATCTGCAAAAAAATAGATGTGAAATTACCGGGGCATCATGAGCAATCCGGATTCCATGAATAGTCTTCGCCTCGATAGCACCGCGAATTTGGCTCGAAAAGACCTACGCGCAAAGAATAAAGAGGTACAGGGATAACAGGTCCCCCCTACCGTAGCCCTCGCTGTGGACTAAACACCCTACTCAGCCTACCATTAACCAAGAGCTCAAACGTCACCGTGGACACACAATGCATCACCCTGTCAATCTAAGCCACATCGAATCCCATCCTATGAAGAACACGTTTAAGAATACCCCACTCCACCGGATAATAGGCCTTAGCCATATCCAGGTTCGCCGCCATATATCCCTCCCATACACTCATGTTCTTCACGTGATGTAACGCCTCAAACGCCACCAAGATATCGGTGATCTATCTACCAAATGTAAATGCACTCTAATTTTCAGACATTATATCCCTAGGAACATCTTCAATCTCATAGTAAGTACTTTCGATACAATTTTATAAACCACATTACAAAGGATAATCGGTCGAAAATTCCCCATACTACTCAGATTCTTCAGTTTCGGGATCAGCACAAAGAAAGTCTGGTTACCCCCCCCCCCCCCCCAGGCAATGGTGCGCCACAAAACACATCCAACGTTGTCTGGGTTACAACCGGGCCCACAACGTGCCAATACGTCTGAAAAAAACAAAGCATTCATGCTATCGGTTCCGGTGCCTTCGTAGGCATCATCTGCTCCAAAGCATACCACAACCCCCCCCCCCACCCCCCCGCAGTATAATTATGTATTAACCCAACATTCATGCTCCCCGTTACTCTATCCTCAATGCCCCCCAACGGCCCCTCAAAATCACTCGGATGAGAAGTCGCAAATAATGAAGCAAAGTTATCACACACGACCCTCTCCATATAAGCCTGCCCCTCTCGGACCGTCCCCCCTAAGTCTATCAGCTGCCGAACATGGTTATTCTGTCGTCGTATCGAAGCTTTTTTATGGAAAAAATTTGTGTTTTGATTCCCCTCCTGCAACCAGGTTTCTTTCGATCGTTGACGCCGGAACACTTCCTCGGTTTTCAGCAAGTTTGCAAGCTCCTTCCACACTCTCCTCCTTTCGCCAACATTCCTCTCACTCCGCTCCGCTCTCTCCAACCTCTCCAACCGCTGTCTTTTCCTCCCGATGTCTCGTAATATCTTCCCGATGCTAATTCCCTTCCACGCTAACAGTTCCTCTCCATACACCCTAAGCCTATGCAGCAACTCACCTTCTCCTCAACCTCAGGCATTCTAGATTGTCTCCTCATATCCCTCATCTTCCACCCACACCTACTCGTATCGAAACATCTTCTTCGGAACCCCCACATCCCCCCGATCCTCCAAGAGAAGCTTAATAGGGGCATGGTCCGACCATTTATGCGTAAGATAAACGGGCTGAGCTCGTGGGAACAGATAAAACCACGTCTCATTACCTAGGGCCTCATATAGATGACATTGCCGGTTCATATCAGCTACCAGCCCATTATCATAAGTGAATTTGTATCCCTCAAAGGGCACATCTCTAAGACCGCATTCATCCACCGCCTCATGTCGGTTTATATCAGCTGCCTGCCAATTATTATAAGTGAATTTATATCCTTCAAAGGGCACATCTCTAAGACCGCATTCATCCACCGCCTCCCGGAAATTATTCATTTGCCATTGAGCCCTTATCCCCCCGCCTTCATCTCCAGAGCAAAAAGTATCTCATTAAAGACCCCATACATATCCACGGCCCATCGTACTCCTCCCTCAATAAGCGTAACAGCTGTCACGACAGATGGCGCTCACTCACTACAGGATACCCATAAGATCTCCCGACCAACCCATACTATCCACTTCTACACTCTTGTAGTCATTAATAAGTTTCTCCCTAACTCCACCAAACTCCATACTACTAAGCTTCGTCTGGCATAAAAAAACTATAGCAGGGGCCTCCTTCCGAAGAAAATTTTCAAACCGCCTACTGCAGTGGGATTTCCCAAACTCCTGCAATTCAGGCTTAAAAGACTCATTGAGGGGCGGCGAGGGCTGAGAGACCTCATCCTCTGCCTCAGGTGAACTCACGCCCATGATAATCAACTTCTTTCCCTCACCGGCCTCATTTCCACTCTCCTCATCTCTCCCTCGTTTCCCGGCATTGCCCATTGCCCCTCCCAAAGTGTCATTATCTTCACAAGCAATTTGTTTTCATTTCCCCTCTTGGGTCCAACTCAACCTCACAACCACTCCCTGACAGTGTTGGGTAAACCCCTCGTTCTGAACTCCCCCCCTCCCCCCTTCCCGCCCCCTCCCGCGTGTTCACCAACATGTTATCCCATTCAAAAGGAACCAACCCACCAGCTCCCATTATACCTCCCTCTCCGGTCTTGTCAGCCTCCCCAAGTCCAGCCAACATCTTGCCCTCCTCTACCATAATTTAACCCACCCTACGTCCATCATCTTCTAATGTGCCCACTTTCTCTCGTCCCAACCCTTCTTCCCCTACCCTCTACCCATTAGCCAATGTCATTCTCCTAGTTTTACTTTTGACGATAATAGCCTGCAATTTTCGAATTAAGGTAGCTATAGCCTCCTCCTTCATCGCCCTTTGTTCGTCCTCAAAAATCGGGTATAAGCACCTCCCCTTCGACTTCCTCACCTTCGTATGTGGCTCGTTGGCCGCCATGAAGATGCCCTAAGATCTTCCCTATACAATAATTCACCCTCCTCATAAGTTCTCTCATCATAATCCTCTTCACCATGTCCGCGCATACCACAACCTAACAAAACAAAGACAAACGCTCATATTTAACAAGGAATTCGACGACCTTACCTCGAGGCATGCGTGTCTCAATGTGGCGCGTTAGGGTTTTACGTACGTCATGAAGAACACGTACCCGAACTACTCGATCCATTTGCATCGTAGTAGTTTTGTCAAGCCCTACAAATTGTCCCAATTACACACACATACCACAAATATTGTCCACAATGCTCCGGCCTTTGAGAGGCAATTCATAAACTCGTGGCCAAATTGCTACATGGAACAATGGCTTATCCATGAGCCTCCCCTCTCTAATTGGATTATTAAAGCACCAAATAGAACAATCAAAATGCCAGGGCTGCCCATCTACAACCTTCCCCTTATCTTCCTCCAAAGCAAAACAGAACATAAAAGTACGTTCCTTGATGTCGAGCACGGTGGCAGAAATGGAATCCTTCGTCAGCCACAATCTAGTCATTGTGTCAATGGCTGCCTTTGCAATGATCGTCTTTTTGGTCCACAGTTTACCCATCTATACATGTTCATCCTTCGTTCCGCTTCTCCCGTCCTCATCACGCCATTCAAACGCTCTCCCCTCTCTAACCTTCGACTTCCCCTTATCACGAACTTGTGCCATTGAAGATAATCTGCGGCCTTAGTCAATCTCGTAGCAGACTTTAGTGAGCGGTAATCAAGATCAGCCACGAAGAGAGTGTGGAAAAAATGCAAGGGAAACGACAGTAGATTGCTCTTAATAGACAAAACCCTAGAAAATGACTCCCTCCAATGAAACTTTTATTGATTTAGTTATTGATCATAGTAACTCTTACGTCAAGATAGATCAGAAATTCAAAAATAATAAACAGCCAGACGCATCACTGCGTTGAATGCTAGATACAGAGTATCGAGTAACTTCCAAATCAAGTAACCCTAAGCCCCTACTGTGGGTCGGCAATCGAACGGCGGGCGTATGCATCGCTTCTGGCCCGGATTCTGACTTAGAGGCGTTCAGTCATAATCCAGCACACGGTAGCTTCGCGCCACTGGCTTTTTAACCAAGCGCGATGACCAATTATGTGAATCAACGGTTCCTCTCGTACTAGTTTGAATTACCATCGCGACACTGTCATCAGTAGGATAAAACTAACCTGTCTCATGACGGTCTAAAGCCAGCTCACGTTCCCTATTGGTGGGTGAACAATCCAACACTTGGTGAATTCACAGTGGTAGCTGTGAATGGTTAATTGATACGGGAGCATCGAATCATGTTATAGGTAATTTGGCATGTATGCACGATGTGAAGAGTATTCCGACTCGTCGAATTGGACTACCCGATGGAAAGTACAAGGAGTCAAATCTTGAAGGAACCTTGTATCTCAATGACACGATCACTCTCACTCGTGTTTTATACGTTCCTTCTCTTAATTGCAATTTAATCTCTGTTTCTCAGCTGCTTGGGACGAATAATATTACGATATAATTTTCTAATAATTGTTGCCTGATGCAGGACCCTGCCTCGAGGATGACGAATGGAGTTGGTGAGCTGAGGGATGGACTATATTTTCTTCGGGATGTGGAACAACGATTGTTTGGGACTCGGGTCAACAAGGTATCTAATTTTGATATGTGGCACCGTTGTCTTGGGCATCCGGCTGACAAAGTAGTAAAATCTATACCTTTGGCTAAAAATCTTAGTCCGTCTGATGGGCATGTTTGTGATATTTGTCATCTTACAAAGCAACATAGACACAACTTTGATTTGAGTAAAAATACTGCGTCTGAAACCTTTGAATTGATTCATTGTGATTTATGGGGCCCGTATCGCACTCCCTGGTCTTGTGATGCTAAGTATTTTTTTACTATTGTCGATGATTGTTCATGTTTCGTGTGGGTGTATTTATTAACTAATAAGACGGAAGTGACATATATGTTTCTGAATTTTCTGGCTACAATAGAGACACAATTTTCTAAACAGGTGAAAACGGTTCGAAGTGATAATGGGTTTGAACTTAATTGTATGGCGGGAATTTTCTTCCGTCGTGGTATTCATTTTCAGACTTCATTCAGGTGTTGGCACACCCCAACAGAATGGTCGAGTCGAACGTAAACATCGTCATATATTGAATGTAGCTCGCTCGCTTTTGTTTCAAGGTCATTTACCTAAATCCTTTTAAGTGCTGCATATCTGATTAATCGTACACCTCTGATCCTTCTTGGGTTCAAATCTCCTTAATTATGAGATTCTTTTTCGGGTACCTCCGACGTACTCTAATTTGAGGGTTTTTGGTTGTCTTTGCTTTGTTCACAACCAACATACCCAAGGTGATAAGTTTGCTCCTTGAGGTCGTAAATGTGTCTTTCTTGGTTACCCACATAATAAGCGAGGGTGGAAGGTTTATGATATTGAAAATGTAGTTTTTCTTGTCTCGCGGGATGTTGTATTTTATGAGGATAAATTCACTTTTCAACCACATGATGCTCACGATTCTACTCCCACTGTTCTCGATGATGAACCAGGTTTCTCTTTATTATCCCCATCAGTAGAGTCGGATGACTCTACCCCTCAGCCTGATGACATAGCCATTGACCTGACAGATCAGGGTTCCTCCTCGGCTGCTCGGTCTCCTCCTGAGACTGCGTCCGTCGATTCTACTAATGCAACGGTCACTCTTGGTCGTGGGTTATGTTCTAAGGTTCCTTCGTCCCGCTTGCGAGATTTCGTTGTCGGCACTATTATTTGTCCTTCCCCTCAGTCCAGTTCACCACCTCTTACCTCGTCATCCTCAGGTACGTCCTATGCTATAGTAAATTATGTTAATTGTGATCGTTTTTTGGAGAAGCACCAAATTTTTCTTGCAGCTGTCTCTGCCATGGAGCCTACTAGTTTCACAGTGGCAGTTCGTGACGCCGGTTGGTGTGCCGCTATGCAATGTGAGATTGCAGCGCTTGAAACAAACCAAACATGGGAATTGACTAAACTTCCTCCTAGTAAGAAAGCTCTTGGCTATCGCTGGGTGTATAAGATTAAATATCTTTCTGATGGTACTATTGAACGTCTTAAGGCTCGTCTTGTCATTTTTGGCAATCATCAAGTACAAGGTTTGGACTATGGTGAAACATTTGCCCCGGTATTCAAAATGACTATTGTTCGCCTTTTTTTGGCACTTGCGGCTATTAAGCGTTGGGAGATTCATCAGATGGATGGTCACAACGCCTTTCTTCACTGGTATTTGACTGAAGAGGTTTTTATGAAGTTACCTCCTGGATTCGGTGATTGTAAAGATGGTAAAGTGTGTCGGCTTCGTAAAGCCCTTTACGTTCTCAAGCAGGCTCCACGATGTTGGTTTGCCAAGTTGAACGCCGCTCTTAAGACTTATGGTATCACTCATTCTTACTCTGATTATTCTTTATTCAGGTATTCGCATGGTGATATTTGCCATCATGTTCTCGTCTATGTGGATGATTTGGCCATAGCAGGTAATGATTCTTCTGCTCTTTTTGCCTTTAAAGCTTATCTGGCGAATTGTTTTAGCAATCGTCCCTAAGGAATTCGACCCATGCTTACACTAGCTACCTTAGTTAGTAGACCATTTGGGATTCATGCCTTTAAGGTTTTACTTTGATTCATTTGGGATTCACGACAAATCTCTATCATCAGAAACCAACTCTTATGTGAGAGGTATCACGCTAACATTAGAGTGAGACTCTCTCATTTGAGAATTGGTCTTGAAATTTATTCATACGTTGAATCAATTAGACTACTACGTCATTTGAGAATTGATTTTGAAATAATAATTATAATAAATTTTGAAAAACTTGTAAACTAACACGTCGCTAAAAAAAGGTTCATCTATTGATAATTCACTGCAAATCACTATTATACGTTGTTAAGTTAATACTATGTATATTTTTTCTAAGTAATTTATTCTCTTCTCTCCATTTTTTTAATATTTGTTCCATTTTAATAAAAGACTCCATATAGAAGGAGTATTAGTGTTTCAATTTGCAAGTCACTACTCCTATCGAATCCTCATCATAAGAGCAAAGGAAGTGGACATCAAAGGAAAGCTCTTTCTAACAATAATAAATAAGTGGAGAAGCTTTCCCTTTCCTTGCGTACCAACTCAAATCGAACACCACTTATTTTTTTCTTAACCAAAAAAACCACTAAAATCAAATCCGCAGTAAATCCAATGATGCAAACCAAATGAAGAAACAAAGAATGAACCCTATATGAAATGGTTATAGTTTCTTAACAAATGAGGTTTGTTCGGGATGAAGGTAATGAATAAGAAATAATGGAGCTACTCTACTCCCCAAATAATGTATTTCTCTCATATGGAGTGTTCCTAGCTCGCCTAAGTCCCCTCCCATTTAAATCATAAAATACAACCACTAACCATCAATTTGCTCCATTTTATTCTCATTTTGAACTACATTGCCCTTAACAAGCGAGGGTTATTCCCTCAAACCAAATTGTATTGTCCCAAATTATCTCAAAATAATAGTCTTATTTCACCACTGCGGATCCCCGTCCTATTTTTGTTTTTCATCCGTGTGCCACACGATACACGCGATGACACATCACCAAGTTATAATATTAGTTACATATTTTATTTATGCAATAGACGATGTGTCATCTCGCGTATGGCGTGACACACGGAGTGGGACACAAAAATGGGACATGAGATTATTTTCACCGTATATTCTTTTTCATAACCGTTTCCTAGACCTTCCAACAAAAATGATTCCCTAAATCTTCTTGACATAAAATGGGAGGCGAGTATTATGAACTTGCCTTTGCTTCAGTAGAGGAGGAGCCTTGTGCTGTATCACCTGGGCTTGAGCTACCACTGCATTTGGGAATCAAAATACACTCTCGTAGTAACTTTTTGTTGGAAATTCTCGCAGTAACCCTTGTTTCTTTCTTGCTCCATTGTTTGCGATCAGCTCCAACTAACAACATATATATCCCAAAGTAAACTCATGAGCACATGTTCACACAAATAAGTACAATCCATTATTGACGTCACCAATTATACTCCCTGCATCTCGGTTAATTATTGCTTCAGTTACGAGATGAAATATGGACCAAATTGTACATAGAGGGTAAACAATTGACCTGACCATCCCGGAATGGAGGGAGTAATAAACTGAAACAATTCGAATGGAGACGGTTCCATTTAATTAGTCACTAACTAGTAACTGCCCCCTAACATAATACCCAATTGTAATACGGTATACTCGATTACTTGCAAGTTGCAATGAGGAAAAAGAAAAAGGTAGGAACGAACCTAAGGGTCCGGATAAAGGAGGGAGAAATGGTAAAGATGGAGCCCTGAGGCTGAGGCTGAGAACACAGCTAGTGGAATCAAAGCTCCTGAGATGAGCAACACCGGATATCATGTTTAATCTTTTAATAACTCCCGTATTAAAAAAAATACGATGCACAACTGTTTACTGATACGAATATTATGATTGTAAAACTGAGAATTAGGCAAGAAAAGAAATGTAGATTGAAGGTGTACTAGAAAAGGAAAGTTTTTTTTCTATAGAAGATATACTCGCACTCCTAAGTAGATTATTGCATTTTTGCTGCTATTGTCTGGTGTAAAGAGATGAAAGGAGGGGAAACAACCACGCAATCCTACTAATTGAATGTGTGATCAAACTTGTTGGAGAGTTGCAGCCTTTTTGTTTCCATTCTTGTCGGCGGGAAAAATACTTACAGTAAGTCTCGTGAAATCGTCTCACGGTAAATTAATGTAAGACATATGTTTGGGATAAAATCCGCACCCTTAGATATGACGTGGAAATTCTCCGAGTCAAAAATCAAAGTCAATAAGTCAAAGAATCGACAAGGAAAAGTCACGAAGTAATGCTCGGAAAGTCCAAAGTCGTAAAAGTCAAGGATCCGATACAAAGAAAAGTCAACGAATCAACACAATAGGGTCCAACAGCAGAAATTGGGCCAAAGAGCAATCAAACACAAGTGGGCCGAGAATAGCCCAGTTACCCGGAATAACCCTACCCCAAACAGCAGATCCAGTCAATTAACCACCTCCTAAAAATCAGGGAACGCCACCAGAGCAGGAGAGAAATCAGGAAAGAAAGAAGGAAGGCAACGGCTAAGAGGAGGAGATGGGATATAAGTACAACAACAAACAGAGGCAAGAGGAGAATCGGAAAACACACACTTCAACCCTAAATCAGAGCATACTAGCAAAACTTAGTCTCCGATAATTAAAAACTTGTACTCGTATTAATTATTCGTCCTTTCCGTTCATAGTAGAAATTTGGCGGGATTCCGACTCCCCCCGCGGTTTTTCCCACATTGGGTTTCCGCGTCACCAAAACTCGAGTCCCTTTGCTTTCTTTCGTTACGTTTTCATTTGTTAGATCCGATTCATCTCGTTTGTTCATATAGTGCTAGTTCGATCGCTTTAACCCGCAACTTGATCTTGACCCGGTAAATTTTTACCAAAACAATTTGGCGTTCACCGTGGGGCAAAGTGATCGTTTGCTGGCCAAAATTCTGCAGAGATTCAACCTACCGTCATGACTGGATCCGATCAAAACCTTGTTGGTAGCCAAGATGCCTCCACTCAGTCTGTTGAAGGGACACCATCCTCAGGGGCAGCAAGTCAGCCCATCACACCATCCACTCAGGCGACTCCTGTCAGTCTGACAGCGGGACCTGCATCGACAACCTCCAGACCACCTCAAGGGCCCCCGACGTCAAAAACACTCAATCCCTTCAGAACTAGTAAGGAGGGAGCACCATCTAAGACGTCGGCTCATGGAGGGTTGTTTGGAGATGCGCTCAGGATTCCGTCAGCCTCAGATCCTGTGATGGAAATACTTCAGGGGATCAATACTCTGCAGCAAGCGGTGAGGACCTTGCAGAAGGATAACCGTGACATCAGGGCTCAGATAAAAGCGGTGTCAAGGCCACCATCTGCTCCAATTCAGTCACCACCAGAGATCCTGCCTCTGATATCTGGAGGAGAGTCAAGCCTCCACAGAGAGCCCGCCGTCAGTGGGCAAGCATCAAGGGCGATTCCTCAGGAGGTGGTCACTAGGCTGGATCTGGAGCTATCACCACCCGTCCAAACCGTTGCGCCACAGGGGCTAGGCTACCTGACCCACGGGCCCACACCCGACAGATCGCGCGTCTCAGGTAACCTCTTCTCCAGCACTGAAAACCGGGAGACTAACGCATTATCTCTTGCAGGTACCCCGGTCCATCAGACGCTAAGATGGCAACCAACGCAATCGCCAGGAGTGTATCCCCTGTCCAGCAGCCAACCTTCTGGAGGAGCATGGGCAACACCTGCTCCCAACCAGCAGGCACCAGAGTGGCAACCCAGGCCAGAAGCGATTGCATTCCCTTCGCCGCCTCCTCCAAACAGTCTGCACCTTGGGGGACCCCAAACATGAAGTACACCTTTCAGTTTTCTTCCCCCTGCTTCTAACTCTCTTACAGGGACCAACGGCGCTGCAGATCAGCAGTCCCAAGAATTGAAGGAGCTGAGAGAACTGATCAACAAAATTCCTGGAATGCCGCGCCCCCTGGAGAGAGCAGCCAGGGACAGCTATACAGATTCACCCTTCACAGATGACCTGGCCTGTGTTGCTGTGCCCAAGGGCTTTGTGCCACCAGCCATGACGCTTTACGATGGCACTGTAGATCCCATGGACCATATCAACCAGTACAAGCAGAAAATGATGGTGATAACCGCCACAGGGCCTCTGAAGGAAGCTTGCATGTGTAAAGGGTTCGGCTCCACCCTTTCAGGAGCAGCCCTTCACTGGTTCATTGGTCTGCCGAACAGAAGCGTCGCCTCCTTGGCTGATCTAATTAATGCTTTCAACCAACAATTCGCCAGCAGCAGAAAACCGGAGAAGCAAACTAGTGATCTGTATAGGGTGGTACAGAGATTCGATGAATCTACGCGAGATTTCCTCAACAGATTCAACAAGGAGAAAATGACTATTCCCAGATGTGACGTAGCCACTGCCATCGAAGCCTTCCGTCAAGGACGTCTCCAAGACTCAGATCTTTACAAAGATCTCACTAAGTATCCTTGTGCTACATTCGAGGATGCGCAAACCAAAGCATTGGGAGCCATCAGGCTGGAGGAAGATTCGGGCCCCAGAAGAGCTACCTATGGATCTGAGCACGTCTCCAGGAAGGCACCAGCAGAGCGGAGAGGCGAAAGATCCAAACCCTACGACAGAAATGTTCACAAGATCTCCGAAGACAAAGATTGGAAGGAGAACCCAGGCCTCCCACCTAAAATCAGCGAGTACGGGTTCTCCACCAACGTGTCCGGTCTGCTCAGGGCCCTAAAGGAGTTAGGGCGCAAAGTCAGATGGCCCAGAAGACAGGAGTACGCCAACGACCGCCGGGACACCAGCAAGAGATGTGAATTCCACGATGATATTGGGCATACCACCGAAGAATGTGTCCTCCTCAGGAAGGAAGTGAAATATCACTATGACCAGGGAAATCTGGATCACCTGATATCAAGGAGCTCCAGCAGAGAAAACGCGGCAGACCAGGTGTTACCTTCGCCCCCTTCCCTGTGCACCAGGATTGTCAACGTGATCACAGGAGGGTCAGAATTAAGCGGTCTGACCTATTCAGCAGCTAAAAGACACGCTTCCCAGTCCAGAGGAGACAAACCAGAACATTCCTGTAGAATCAGCTGTCCAGACCTCCCCGCTGTCACCTTCGACGAATCTGATGCGGAACCATCTCCAGAATCCCACCATGATGCCCTAATCATCACGCTCTCCATAGGAAACTGCACTGTGAGGAAGATACTGGTGGACACTGGAAGCTCTGTCAACCTCATCATGTTGGAAACCTTGCAAAACATGAGGTTCAGTGAGGAAGACCTGAGCAAAAGGGCGGTTCCCCTCATAGGATTCAGTGGGGAAACTAAATACTCCCTTGGAGAGATTACGATTCCCACTTATGCTGGAGGGGTAAACAAGCAGGTACGGTATTTGGTTATTGACGGCCCGTCCACCTACAACGTGATCCTGGGGAGACCATGGATACATGAAATGAAGGCCATCACATCCACCTACCACCAGTGCTTGAAGTTCCCCACACCCTGGGGAGTGCAGAAGATCAGTGGCGACCAAAGGGAAGCCAAAGATTGCTACAGAGTGGCACTGAAGAAGACGGCGAGTCCCCCAGCATAGCAATTACAGAGTCTTCACCTACCCCTGCAGGAATACCTTGAACCCCCTCAGGCGGAGGTAGATGAAGTAAACCTAGACAAACAACACCCAGAGCGGAAAGTGTTGATCGGCTCAGAATGCACAGGTAATATCCGACAAAACCTTATTGAATTGTTGAAAACTAACATGGATTGTTTTGCGTGGTCCCATGATGATATGGTAGGAATAGATCCGAATATCATAACTCACAGATTAAGCGTGGACCCGAGCTACAAACCAATCCAGCAGAAGAGGAGGAAGTTCGCTCCAGAGAGGAACCAAGTCATAAACCAGGAGGTAGATAACCTGTTGGCTGCCGGAAAAATCAGAGAAGTAAAATACCCAGAGTGGCTGTCCAACGTGGTAGTAGTCCCAAAGAAGAATGGCAAGTGGAGAGTGTGCGTCGACTTCACCGACCTAAACAAGGCGTGCCCAAAGGACCCATTCCCCCTGCCACACATAGATGCCATGGTAGACGCCACAGTAGGTCATGAGATGCTAACTTTCCTCGACGCATGGAGTGGATATAACCAAATCAAGATGCATCCAGCAGACCAGGAGAAAACTGCGTTCAGATCTTAGAGAGGTATCTATTGTTACAATGTTATGCCCCTTGGTTTGAAAAATGAAAGATCCACCTACCAGAGGCTGGTTAACATGATGTTCAAGAAACAAATTGGCAAAACCATGGAGGGAGTACAAGATGAAGCTAAATCCTTCCAAGTGCACGTTCGGAGTATCCTGTGGAAAATTTCTGGGGTACATGGTCACCCAGAGGGGAATCGAAGCCAGCACAGAGCAGATCAAAGCCATCCTGCAACTGGAGTCTCCACAGAAGCCGAAGGATGTACAGCGATTAACCGGAAGGATTGCCGCCCTGAACAGGTTCATCTCCCGATCCTCAGATAGGTGCCGCTTATTCTATGATATCCTGAGGAAGGCCCAAAGATTTGACTGGACGGAAGAGAACGAGAAAGCGTTCAAAGAACTAAAGCGCTACTTGAGCACTCCACCACTCCTATCAAAATCGGAGCCTGGAGAACCACTTTTTCTATACCTTTCGGTGACTGAGGTGGCGGTTAGTGCAGTGTTGGTAAGGGAGCATGATGGAGCACAGCATCCGGTCTACTACGTCAGTAAGTCTTTGCTTCCTGCAGAGACCAGGTACACGTCCCTTGAAAAACTAGTACTTGCATTAGTCACTGCGTCATATAAACTGCGTCCCTATTTTGAATCACATGTTATATCTGTAATAACAAATTACCCACTAAAAACCATTATGAGAAAACCTGAGTTGTCAGGTAGGATGGCGAAATGGTCCATGCACTTGAGCGGTTTCGACTTAAGATTTGTCCCCAGAACAGCAATCAAGTCCCAAGCCCTAGCAGATTTCATATCCGACTTCAGCCCGACACTGCAGACGCAGGCGGAGAAAGACATCATCCTTCTGGAGGAAAACAAGGGTGAACAGGTGTGGAAACTCAATGTAGATGGTGCCTCGAACATGAGAGGATCTGGAGCAGGGCTGGTACTCAGGTCACCTCAGGGAGATCTCATAGTTCAAGCAGTCCGATGCGAGTTCCGAACAACAAACAATGAAGCAGAATACGAAGCTTTGATCCTGGGTCTCCAGTTGTCCCTAGACCTTAAAATCAAGCAGCTGGAGGTGTACGGTGATTCCCAACTGATAGTCAACCATATGAACGGTTCATATACCGCGAAAGACTCGAAAATGATGGCTTACCTTGAGGTGGCAAAAGACCTCTCCTTGAGGTTCGCAGAGTTCTCAATTAACCAAGTCCCAAGGGAGCAGAACGTAGAAGCCGACGCCTTAGCAACTCTGGGGGCAACCTTCAAACCAGGAGAAGTATCCACCATACCCATAGTCCATGTACTGGAACCAGCAATCCGGAGAAGCGCACAGGAGCAGGGAACACCAGAAGGAGGTTCACCAGGTCAAGGGCTGCAATGGTTTCAGGAATCAAGGATCTATAGCAACACTGTAGAACAGGAGGAGAACTCTGACTTGAGAAAACCCTACAAAGATTGGCTGCAAAATGATATTCTGCCAGCAGAAAAAAGAGAAGCGCGAAGTTTCAGAATGAAAGCGTCAAGGTATACACTCATTGATGGCGTGCTATTCAAGAGATCGACCGCTGGGCCATACCTAAGATGTCTAAGCCAGGAGCAAGCAGAGATGGTAATGCATGATCTCCACAGCGGAGAATGTGGAAATCATGCAGGGGGCAAGAGTCTATCCAACAAAGCACTTCGCCAAGGTTACTATTGGCCAACAATGCGAAGGGACGCCAAGGAATATGTTAAAAAATGCGACGCCTGCCAAAGACACGCACCAGTCAATCACCAGCCAGCAGAACCACTACATCCAATTATCTCTCCTTGGCCCTTCATGAAGTGGGGAATGGATATTGTAGGTAAATTGCCAAGAGCACCAGGAAACAAAGTCTTCATGCTCGCAATGACCGACTACTTCTCCAAGTGGATAGAAGCAGAAGCGTTCCCTCAGGTGACTGAGAAGCAGGTTATATCCTTTATTAAACGTAACATTATCTGCAGGTTCGGAGTTCCCTCAGAGATCATCTGCGACAATGGGTCCCAATTTATTGGCAATAAAATGGAAGCCTTTTGCGCCAAATGGAACATTGCTCTCAACAAGTCTACTCCCAGAAATCCACAATCCAATGGTCAAGCAGAATCCAGCAACAAAATTGTGATGGACAACCTGAAGAGAAGGCTGGAGGAAGCAGGGGGCAGATGGGCAGATGAACTTCCCTTGGTACTGTGGTCTGACAGAACCACACCTAAGGTAGCTACTGGGCAGACACCCTTTAGTTTGGTCTTTGGTGCTGAGGCGGTCATTCCTGCAGAAGTAAGGGTACCCATCCACAGGTATGGCTACACAACAGAAGAAGGAAACTAGGTGGAAATGGCAAACAGTTTAGACACCATAGACGAGCTTAGAACTGATGCTCAGATCAGAATGGCCTCCTACAGACAAACTGTCGCCAGAAGCTATAACAAGAATGTTAAAGTCAGGATTCTACAGGAAGGAGACCTTGTCCTCAGAAAAGTATTCCAGAACACCAGAAACCAACAAGCAGGGAAATTTGCTTACAACTGGGAGGGGCCCTACCAGGTGGAGAAAGTAGTTGGAAATGGAGCATATCAACTTATGACCATGGAGGGGGAGATCACCAAAAACCTTGGAACATAGTACACTTAAAAAAAATACTTTTTATAAGTAAAAATCACCAAGAGCGAGGGCCATTGTCGCCAGAGCTGAGGCATTCAATCTGCCAGGTACGCCTCCACCAGAACCCAGGTTCAATCTCACTTATCATTTCTTTTAAGCCTACTCTATCTTTCAAAACATTTCCTGTTTACAAAGTCTTTCAAAAGTTCCTTCATCTTTTTTCCAAAACTTAGCTCATTTTCATACCTCAAAATTCGACTCGATTATCATGAAACTTAAAGGGAGATTCTTGCCATTTCTTCAAATCCAAATATTTGAAACCTCCTTTCTTTTTTTTGTATTTTTTGAGACACAATTTTTTAAATTTTAAAGTTCCTCTTACATGTTTTCATCTTATTCTCTCTTTATACCACCAAATTGAATTTCTTTTTACATGATCCCATTTTATCCTCAATTTAAAATTAACAATTAATCTGGTGGAGCGTATAACTTCCACAGAAGGCGTGCGTCTTGTGCTGAATGCCTACAACCAGGGCATTACAAGTCCCCTGCGCCACTCAGCACCCACGCAAAGCGTGGCACCTCTGACTGAGTGGGCATACTAAACCCCAGGCCACCAACCATCAGGGTCGACCATACGGACAA
This sequence comes from Agrostemma githago, assembly GCA_958450325.1. NCBI lineage: Eukaryota > Viridiplantae > Streptophyta > Magnoliopsida > Caryophyllales > Caryophyllaceae > Agrostemma > Agrostemma githago. Next base: position 28,696,632 of record OY288260.1, on the reverse strand, counting down.
AGGCATGCATACAAACAGCTGATAGCAACCAAACAAACAAACAAAACAAACACCATAAGTAAACAAAACGAGTACCATAGAAACAAGTCTAAAACGATTCTGCTCCCTTGAGCAGAAAAAAGGTTCAGACATTCTGCTCCCCTGAGCAGAATGGGAATTCAGGACATAACAAATTTTTTAACAAAATATTTTTTGTTTTCGCCTCACAGGGCCAGAGATAACAAAAGATAAACAGGCTGAACAGCCTAGATGTTTTCCTCACGGGGGAGAAAGGCAAGCGGCTCCACTACCACAGCATCAGCAGTTGTCACCACAGGACCAGGCGCCCCTTGAACTGCTGGAGGGGAAGAAACCGACTCCTCCACTGCTTCCCCTTCCCCATCAGCCAGCACCTCCAGATTGAAGCCATGGGGAAACTCCACCTGCATCCTCTCCTTCAGAGCAGCCAAATCCCAGTGCACGTGCTCCCCCTGGGCGTGAGCTTTAACCATCTGGATCTCAGTGCTCAGGGCAGACCAGCTGAGAGAACCTACCATTTGCTCCTGCAAAGCTGCCACTTTCCCCTGAAGATCAAAGTTGGCATCTTGGACTTTGGCAAGCTCAGCCTTCACCCCCGCAGCAGCCTCCTCCCATTGCTTCTCCCATTCAGCAAGCTTCCTCCTGACTTGGTCCATCTCCCCCCTCAGCTTGGTAGCCTCCTCCTTAGCCGACTTAGCTTCCTCCTCAAGCTCCATGACCCTCTCCTTGGCTTGAGCAGCCTCCTCCATTAGACGAGCATTATCCGCCTGGAGATGGCCCCCCAAGTCTATGAGGCGCGATATGCCGGCCTTCACAAAGATAGCCATCTGAAGAGTCTGAATAGTACTGCAGCAGTCAGTAATGCAACTCAAAGCTGGAACAAACTCAGAACCAAAAAGATAGAATTACCTCAAAGCCATGCGCAACGATGTGGGCCGCGGTCTCAATCAGGGGATCTTTGGCCATCACAGCCTCAGAACCGGGAAAGAGGAACTGGTCCAGGACAGACAGGTCCTCCAGATCCCTAATGACCCCAAAATTCCAGGGAAAAGTCATCGTGATTTCATCAGAGCTGCATCCAGCCGAATGAGGAGCAGAAGGCTGAGGAGAATCAGGCACATGAATCACATGTGGCTTCTCCGCAGAGTCTGCCTGAGTTGGAGGGGAGGAGCTGCGTTTTCTCTTCGAACTAGTCGAAGGAGCAGGAGAAGAGCCAGTAACCTTCCGGGACGAAGAGCGGGTAGCCATGCTCTTCCTCCTGACCAGGTCCAGGGTCATGGGAGCCTTGGCACTGCCTGAGAAGGGCGAGTATACCACATAAATCTCACAAGCAAAAACTAAAGGGGAAAAAGACAAAGCAAGAATTTACTCAGCAATTCTCACCAGAAGACATTGTGTCGTCAAAAGGGGAACAGGCACCGCCGGCAGAGGGAACGAACAGATTATTGAAGGAGAGCTGCTCGGAACTTAAGTCGGAGAGTTTGGCAGCAAGATCGATGATCGACGTTACTCCCTCCGGCTGTTGGAGACCTACAGTATGAAACCAATAAGAACCATAAGTGTGCGAGGAACCGAAAAACTAGTGATACGATGAATACCTGCGACAGGCGCCCACTGAGAAAAGAGGTAACCACAGGAGGGAGAGAGAGAATCAGCCTTCACAAAGATAAAACCCTTGAACCACCCTGCATCAGGAGGATTAGGAGGGAAGATTATGCCAGGGAAATTTTTATCCTTGACGCGCATCGTCACCTGACCATTTCCCAGGGGCCTTACCTGAAATGCGGCACAGATATCGAGTAGCGAAAAATCCTTCTGATGGCGGCGATTTAGAACGCAGAAGGATAGCAACACTCTCCAGGTGTGAGGGGCCAGTTGGCATGGGGCTAGCTCGTAATAGGTTAGGAGTTCCTGAACAAGTGGGGGAAAAGGAAAGCGGAGGCCCAATAGGAAGGGTTAAGCATACATGCAGACCCATCCAGGAAGGACAAAGTCCGCCTGCTGACCTGAGGAGGGAAGGTAAATCTCAACCCCCTCATCGAAGCCAAAAACCCCCCTGACAAAGGAAGGGTCCACATCGGCAAAGAAAGAGTCGCAGGAGTGAGTTTTGCCTAATTTGTTAGAAGGAGAAAAGGCCATCGCCGGCGACGATGGGGCAAGAGCCGATGATTTACCCCGGACCGATTTAGACGCCATGAAAGAAAAAGAAAATAACAAACAAAGACGGAAGATCACCTGAGCAAAACGGGAATGTGAAGTGCGGCGACGGCGAACGACGAAGAACAGAGAGGTAGGATGATTCGAATTTTGAAAAGGGGATTTGGGGTTGTGAATGAAGTGAGAAGGGTAATAGTAAATGAGAGGAGAGTTAGGAGTGGGTAGAGTAAAGAGATGAGGGAAGTATGGGGAAACGCAAATAATAATGAGGGGGAAGAGTAAAATCATCATAAGGAAGGAGAATATTCAGTTAGGGAAACGAGAAGTGACAGACTCAAAAATAAACTCTGTGGAAGAAAATCGTCATCAGAACCAAAACGTCAAATCGCAAACGGAAATTCCCGCCTAAGATGAGCTTAGTCGGAAATTTGAGGGCATTTGTTTGGGATAAAATCCGCACCCTTAGATATGACGTGGAAATTCTCCGAGTCAAAAATCAAAGTCAATAAGTCAAAGAATCGACAAGGAAAAGTCACGAAGTAATGCTCGGAAAGTCCAAAGTCGTAAAAGTCAAGGATCCGATACAAAGAAAAGTCAACGAATCAACACAATAGGGTCCAACAGCAGAAATTGGGCCAAAGAGCAATCAAACACAAGTGGGCCGAGAATAGCCCAGTTACCCGGAATAACCCTACCCCAAACAGCAGACCCAGTCAATTAACCACCTCCTAAAAATCAGGGAACGCCACCAGAGCAGGAGAGAAATCAGGAAAGAAAGAAGGAAGGCAACGGCTAAGAGGAGGAGATGGGATATAAGTACAACAACAAACAGAGGCTAGAGGAGAATCGGAAAACACACACTTCAACCCTAAATCAGAGCATATTAGCAAAACTTAGTCTCCGATAATTAAAAACTTGTACTCGTATTAATTATTCGTCCTTTCCGTTCATAGTAGAAATTTGGCGGGATTCCGACTCCCCCCGCGGTTTTTCCCACATTGGGTTTCCGCGTCACCAAAACTCGAGTCCCTTTGCTTTCTTTCGCTACGTTTTCATTTGTTAGATCCGATTCATCTCGTTAGTTCATATAGTGCTAGTTCGATCACTTTAACCCGCAACTTGATCTTGACCCGGTAAATTTTTACCAAAACAACATACTAATAGAAATAAAATAATAAAAATAATAAAAGTAACTAACTTGTATGTGAGAGGTCTCACGATAAATTTATCGTGAGGCCGTCTCATACAAGAATTTGTGAAGTACTTAACGTCGTCAGGATTCTGAAGTTATGAGATTCGTAATTGTTCGACGAAGACGAACCGAAAACCGAAACGAGAAACGGACAGCGAGGCAAGTGAAAGTTTAATAATACGTAAAGGACAAAAACAAGAATAAAAGGAAGAGAGAATGTTGTAGTGTGTATTTAAAGAAAACATGATAGAGCAGTTGGGAGGAGCTAGAAAGGGCCTAAAAAATTGGGTCAATGACTATTTCGGTGGAACTAAGTAAGCTCCTCAACAATAGTCCTGATTGACTATTTCAAGAGCCCCAACCAGTAGGCCCTAACTCTCCTCTACCTAATTGGGCCCAAACACACTAGTCAGCTTAAAATGGCTTTCTACAGCCATCAAAACCAACAATCCCTCACTGATGACACAGAAACGCTAAAGAAAAATTCCTGGATAAGGAAGGATTAGATACTTAGACTTTTGTGGACATGACATAGGTCCACCCCGAAGCGGCCACGCGCGGGTTTGGGGAGGCGAATGAATCTCCATGAGATGGTCAAATGGAAATTTAAATCGAAGTCAGAGTCGCCACCGAATTTTATGGTTATTCGGAACCGTTCGAGCCCACTCTATGTCGTAGTGGGCTGTGTAAAATACGGCCCATTTCCGATGTGAGAGTTTATTGGGCTCGTCCCTTTGCATATCGATATAGATGCCGACTTGAGCGGTTAATCGTATATTGAATGACTCTCGTTGCCAATGGATTCGGACATCCGGAAACCACGGTTCTGAGTAAGGGGTGAAGGTACGTGTTGGGAAGTTCACTAAGAACACCCAACCCCGCCCGCACATTAGCGGCCTCTACTAGGATATCGAATGATGTTTTAATACGCGCGTTAGTAGTACGATGAATGATATGCAAACATTGTTTTCCTAAACATGCGAGGAATTGAATGGGTTGCTAAGTCGGTTTAATGCAACTAAAATTAACGTCAAAGTTCAATTTAGCATGTGAGATTCGTTTTAGTATAATAAAACAAAAGATGAAATAATATGAATTTGCTACAAGATGAACAAACGAGTTAGTATCGATTTGTGAAAATAATATAGCAAATAAATATACGAGATCGAAAAAAAAAAATATTAATCGAAATCTAAAAAATATTGCTAAAGACGCTGTTTTGTATAAAAAACGAAGTTCGAAAAATAATAAAAAAACGAGAAAGGCGCGTCGTGGCAGTCGGCCGCGCGGCTCGCCCGGGATGCCGGCGAGTCGCGTGTCGGGCTGATTTCGAAAGCGGTTTTTTGAAAATTCGATGCTTTTATTAAACCGCGTACGAATATTGCATAATTCGTACTCGACTTAATATTTTCGATATTCGTTATATTCGATAGTTGACTACGAAATCAATATCAAATACTCGGAATAGTTTTAGAAAAGATATAGATTTTGAAATCGTTTCGTAAAATAAATAATAAAACAAACGAAAAAGGCTAAAAAAGAGATCCGGGTTTCAGGCCCGTGCGCGAGTCGCCTGGGCATGGCGCGACTCGCGTGCGGGTCTGTCCGGGTTTTTTATTTTTTGTTCGAAATTGCTAATTTTGATAAATCGCGTACAAAATATGAATTAATTTATACTCGATGTTATGCTTTCGATATTCGTCGTATTAAATATTCGATTATGAAATCGATATCGAATATTCGGAATGAATAAAAAAAGTTTTGTAAAAAAAAGGTGATTTGAAAAAGATGTAACGATTTTTAATATCGTCGAGATTTAATATAATTCTTTTAATATGATATTCAACTAGAGAGTTGGTATCATATTTTAAGAGCGTTTGTCATACGAAAATAATTTTGATAATATCGATATTAGAAATAGTAAAAGACGTGACGAATGACCCAAAAAATAACGACACGACCCGTATACAAAAAGGACGAGAAAGAGAAGAGAAGGAAAAGGAGAGATCGGGTTTTGTGCACCCTCAACCTACATGCTTTAGTATACTCGGATCAGGGCTCGTCGGGACGTGGCTTGGGCACTTGGAGCGTCGAGTGTATGTTTGATGAGGTGACGGTGGTGCGGCTCGGTTTGGGCGAGTTTTGGGTGAAGGGTTTCGGGTTTAAATGGACCGGTTTTCCTTCGAGAATATTATCGGTTTGTCGACGTTAATTTTTGATGTGTATTTGATGTGTAGGGATGCTAATGATTGATGATATTTGCTTGTGGTTGATGTTAATAATTGATGCTTGTTCGTCCATATTTTCTGAGTTGTGCAAGGGGCTATTTATAGGGATATTCCCGACCTTGGCTAGGAGAGTTTGAACTACCGCTTAGGATAGGAAACGTAGAAGTTGTAAGGCATGAGAATTCCACTTTCTTGTCCAAGAAGAAAGGGGACACGGCTGGTGGGAGCCTACTCGGCCAAGTATTTGCACTCGGTCGGGTGTTTGAATCGGTTTTTGGATAGGAAATGCGAGAGTTCGAAAGGAAGGCGAATTCCGTTGCTTGGTGGAGAAGCCAAAATCTCGGCTGAATGGGGATGTATTTCGGCTGATTTGGATGTCTTGGCCGAGTATTTGATGCTCGGTCGATATTCGATTCGGTTTCCGGATAGAATTCCTACTTGTGATCGAATCCTATCTTTTAACGGATTTGTTTAATATTTTGAGAAGCTGATTTTTTGTAGGAGTAGAGTAGGAATCAGCCGTGTGAGGTGTCATGGCTGACTCACGTGTCTCGGGAAAATCTTTGACCGGGTTTTGACTCGGTCGCTAAAAGACGGTTTTGCCCCTGGTGTCGGAATCGACCCAAATTAGTCTTATTTGACTCGAAACGACCCACTGGGCCTGATTTTGAGGTTGGTTTTGTGAGATATGTACTCCATAATGAGCCCAAGCCAAATGCCAATGATTCTGAGCCCGTTTCTGAGTATTTAAAGCACGTTTGCTTCCGATCATCATCGGGTGTTTGTCGGAAACTGCTATAGACACCTGGCGGTCAAAATGTGGGTGTCTACAGAGCCCCCACTCTGACCGAGGCTTGGACAAGGCGAAAGTCAGAGTAAGCTACCAGGCAAATCAAAGTTTAGACCTGGCAGACTTCCGGTCGGGTCGCTTAAGGTCCGTTAGACCTGCGTGGAGGGCCCGCCGGCCGAAGACTAGAAATGTACCTGAGTTTGATGATGATAACTCCGCGGGGAACCGGACTTGTCGTATAAGCCTATGCCGCTGGGGAGTTGTTTGCACAGTTTTACTTGAGTCGTCCTGTATAATAATTTATGCCAAGCTTGCATGTAATGACTCGTGCTGGGGAATAAAAATTTGAAGAATATTTTTTTTTTGAATATTTTTTTGAATGGAAGAATTTTGAAGGATTAAAGAATTTTTTTGACTCTGAGAAGGAGTAGGAATGCTCGGGATGTCTTAGGATTAAAGGCCTGTATGCTAAATCCCATGGGATTAGGAATCCCAAAGTGAGGAGGAGAATCTGATTCCATGCTATAAATACTCATCTCTCTGCTCATGATTTATTCATAATTCTCACAATCCCTTCCTTCCTTTTAAGAAAAATAAGCTCTGAAAAACTTAGTCCTCTTTTTTAGAAATTCATTATGGGAATCGATCGATTAGTCGGAATGCTGCAAGATTGGTCCCGAACCTTCAGAGATGCTGACAAGGTTATTCTGAACCAAAACGGCGTTGCCCAGTTATCCGTTATTCGGCAGATGCAAGTGGATCGCCACTTTCTGGATGCTTGCCTATATTATTGGGATGATACCTATCATGTCTTTAGGTTTCCTCGAGGTGAAGTCTGTCCTATTCCTGAGGAAATAGCTGCTGTAGGAGGGTGGAATCCTATTCTTCGTCCTGCTATCCCCTTTTCAGTTCGTGATCCAAGGAGGAAATTAAGAGAATTTTTAGGGCTTTCTCATATGGAGGTATCCCGTATGCTAGAAGGAAATACAGTCTCCTTGATCGATCTGGCTGAAAAATTCATGAATCAAGATGACGTTCGGGTCAGGCCGGTATATAGCCGTAGGGCCTTTACTTTCTGTATGCTCCATGTTTATGCTTTCGAGGGTCACTTGGATTGGCTATCCTGTATGGGCCATGTCAGACATCTTTCTGTAGCGGATCAAATGGAGACCGAACATAGCCCAGCCTGGCTGATTACCGGGGAGACTATCCAAGGTTTAGATAGTCGTAAGAGGGATCCATCGATCAAGCTGTCTGGTAGCACCCGTCTTCTACAGGTAGGCTGATTTTTTCTTTATTTTCGCAATTTTTGATTTTTTGCAATTTCCGAGTCTTCGGGTCTTTGATTTTTGCGCGGTTTTCGATTTGCGATTTTTTTTTTTTTTTTTTTTTTTTTAGAAAATCGACATTGACTTTTTTTTTGCAATTTTGACTTTTCAGCTATGGCTTTTTGAGAGGTTATCGATCCTGGATCCTCCTCTAGACGTAAGCCGATATCGCCCAAATCAGGTGATGACAAGAAGACGGACTGTTGACTTTTCTCGCCTTACTACCCAAAAATTCTGGGACGAGCTGCTATCCTTTCATGGAGGCCCATTGATCCGTTGGACCGTACCTTGGTGGCCTATTTATGCCTGGACTGGATTAGAGTTGCGAGATAGGGCCCGTTATCAGCTAATCCTATCTTTTAGGCAGACGATTCACCTTTATCCCGATCGCATACTCAGGCAATATGGTCGGGCCCAGAGAATCCCGGAGATTGAAGCGGTCGTGAGTGAATCTACCCAGCTAACGGACGTGATGTGTGACATTTGGGCGCAAAGATGGTATACCCGGCACACTTGGCCCGTTTCTAAAGCTTCTCCCTCGATCTGGGTATCGGATTCCTACACGAAGTGGATCCGAGCCGATTCTGCTAAAGCCCGTGCTGCTTTAAAGACCGACGAAGCCTTTGACTTGCTGCGCCGAGAACAGGTTAAGGATAATCGAGGCTTCTTTGATGATGGCGATACCCCGGCGACGATGGTCCGATTGATGTCACGCCAAAAGGGGAAGACCAAGACTTTGACTAAAGGGTCCAGCTCTAAAGGTACATGGGGGAAAACGGGCCCCCAGACGGACTTAGAAAGGAGACTTGGTCCAAGACTGGCAGCTAAGGACCGACTTGGTCCTCGGGATAGACTACCCGAGCGCATCCGGGCTCGGATTGAACCCGTGCAGAGGATGGAGAAGCCGAAGTCGAAGAAACGGGTTCGAGCAAAGGAAGTTCCACTCGTGATTAGGGAACGTTCGCCCCCGCCTCGCCGGCCCCGGGATCCGCGTGACCCGAAAGATAAGGGGAAGGGAAAAATGTACGAGTAGTCTTTTAAATTTTATTATTTAAATATTACTACTATTTTTGTGTGATTTTTGTGATTTATCTTTGCGTGAGGCATTTTTTTTGAAATAATAAAAGACATATTAGTGAAAACAGTTCCTGTCTTTTCGTTATTGCAGTGGTTGTACCCTTTTGAGGGGTTGCCTACGTATCCACGATTAGTGGAATCAAACCGACCGTAGTTCAGACATGGATTTTTGCAATTTTCGAAATACATCAAGACTATTAGTTCGAGATGTGCGACAGTAGGATCAGTAATCCTAACTCATTGACTTGCTTAATTTTTGAAAATTTTGTAAAAAAAAGATAAATTATTAGCAAATGACATTGAGATAAGGTTAGGGGTAGTAGCGCTTCAGCTGGTCCAAGTTGGTTGGGTTGACGAATTCATTCCCATCCAAGTCCGTCAGCATTACGGCTCCTCCTGATAAAACCTTCTTTACTAGATATGGTCCGGCCCAATTAGGTTTGAATTTTCCCCTTGGGTCGACTGGTAACAAAGCCCGGACAGATTTTAAGACTAGATCGCCCTCTTTGATGTTTCTGGGCCTAACCCTTTTGTTGAAAGCCCGTTTTATCCTTTTTTGATATATCTGGATGTTGTTAAGGGCTCGAGATCGTCGTTCGTCTAAAAGAATCAACGAGTCGTACCGGGCTTGAACCCAATCTGCTTCAGGTACTTGACTTTCGAGTAAAATCCTTAGAGATGGTACCTCAAGCTCGACGGGTTGGACCGCCTCCATCCCATACGTCAGATAGTATGGAGTTGCTCCGGTTGCGGTTCGGATTGACGTCCGGTATCCCCATAAAGCGAAAGGAATTTTATCGGGCCAATCTCGGTAATTATCTGCCATCTTTTTAAGTATGGTGACAATGGTTTTATTTGCTGCCTCTACCGCTCCGTTTGTTTGGGGACGGTAAGGTGATGACGTATGCCTTTGAATTTTATATTTTGCTAGCAAAGTAGCGGTTTCAGCTTGGAAATGGGTCCCGTGATCACTTATGAATTCGTGCGGGATCCCGTATCGGCATATAATTTTATCTTGGATAAATTTTGCAACGTGCTTGGCGTTCAAGACACGATATGACTCGGTTTCGACCCATTTAGTAAAATAGTCAATTGCCACTAGAATGAAACAGTGACCTCCCGTACCGGACGGGTTCACTTTCCCGATTATATCAATTCCCCATGTTGAGAATGGCCATGGTGATGTCATGGTGTATAATAGGGATGACGGCATATGTTGGACATTGCCGAAAATCTGACAGTTGTGACAGTGCTTGACGTATAACTGACAGTCGGTTTCCATGCTATTCCAATAATACCCGAGTCTTGCGATTTTTCGAGCTAACATATGGGCATTCATATGCGGGCCGTTCTCGCCATCGTGTACCTCGGCCATGACCTTTTCGGCCTGTGTTTTGTCGATGCATAGGAGTAAAGCCCCCTGTGCTGTTTTTTTGTACAACTGTCCATCGTCCGTGCGGATGAACTGAGTGGCCCATCTTCGTAGGGCTTTCTTGGCCCGGTTTTCAGATCCCGGAGGGTATTCTCCTGACGTCAAGTAGGTAAGAACAGCCTGGTACCAAGGCTCTGGGTCGGTTATTTCGATGTCTTGGATAGCGTTGATATATGCCGGCTCGGACCGTCTTTCGACGCAAATCGGCATGCTAGTCAGATGTTCCGGGATGTTCAGTAAAGATGCTAATTTGGATAGTGCATCTGCAAACTGGTTTTCTTCCCGGGGCAGATAAATGTATTCTACCTTTTGAAACTGCTTTTCGAGAACACTTACTCGCGCTTGGTAAGCTACGAGATTTGCGTTCCGAGTTTTCCATTTCTGGAGTGCTTGATTAATGACTAATGATGAGTCACCGTGGACCCGGAGGTTTGTTACTCCTAAATCAGCGGCGGCTTGCAACCCGTGAATGCATGCTTCGTATTCGGCTGCGTTATTAGTCACGTCGAAGTCTAACTTGATGGATAACGGGGTGTGCTCTCCTTGTGGTGATATTAGCAAAATCCCGACACCAAATCCTCGAAAGTTGGATGCTCCATCAAAATATAGATCCCATGTTTCTGTGTCGGTATGGAATATATCTTCGTCAGGGAAGGCCCAAGTATCGGTATGTCCCTCTTCAGGTACCGGGCTATCGGTGAGGAATTCGGCTACTACCCGGCCCTTGATGGCTTTTAATGGTACGAACTTGAGGTTGAACTCAGCTAGCATTAAAGTCCATCTAGATATTCTACCGTTGAGAATGGGCTTTTCGAACAAATACTTGATTGGATCCATCCTTGATAGTACGTGAACTTCGTGGCTAAGCATGTAATGTCGGAGCTTTTTAGTGGCCCAAACTAGAGCTAGACACGTCTTTTCGAGCATCGTGTATTTGCATTCGTACTCTAGGAACTTTTTACTGATGTAGTAAATGGCTCGTTCTTCTGAGTTGACTGTCTGGGCTAGCATAGCCCCCATGGCTGTCTCAGTCGTTGTTAAGTATAACGACAAAGGCAAACTGTGTTGAGGTGGCATTAATACCGGCGGAGATGACAGAATCTCTTTGATTTTATCGAAAGCTGTTTGACATTTGTCGTTCCATAGTACCCGTTCTCCTATCTTCAGTTTTTTGAAAATGGGCTCACATACCATGGTTAGCTTCGAAATGAACTTGCTGATATATTGGACTTTCCCGAGAAACCCCCTAATTTCCTTTTCGGTTTTAGGTGGCCGCATCTCGGTAATGGCCTTGATTTTGGCTGGGTCAACCTCGATGCCGCGCTGGCTGACGATATGGCCCAATAGTTTACCCGATGTTACCCCAAAGCTGCATTTTTGAGGATTCAGTCTCATGTTATACTTGCGTAGTCGGGTGAAGAACTTCCTAAGGGCCGGAATATGCCCGTTTCGTTCTTTGGACTTGACTATCATATCGTCCACGTAGACTTCCACTTCCTTGTGCATCATGTCATGTAGTAAGGTAGTGGCGGTCCGTTGATAAGTGGCACCGGCGTTGACAAGCCCAAATGGCATAACGGTGTAACAGTAAGTCCCCCAAGGTGTAGTGAAGGTGGTCTTACTCATGTCTTCTTTTGCCATTTTGATCTGATTGTATCCGGCATACCCGTCCATAAAAGATAGAAGGACATGGTCGGCCGTGTTGTCCACTAGTATGTCGATGTGTGGCAACGGAAAATCGTCTTTTGGGCTGGCCTTATTAAGGTCCTGGAAGTCTACACAAACTCGTACCTTTCCGTCTTTCTTGGGTACCGGCACTATATTTGCGACCCAGTCTGGATATTCAGACACTTGGATAAAGCCCGCTTTGAATTGCTTGTCGACTTCTTCTTTGACTTTGAGAGACCATTCGGGCTTCATTCTTCGGAGTTTTTGTTTTACCGGCTTATACCCGTCTTTGATGGGTATGTGGTGTTCGGCTATCTCCCGGTCTATTCCCGGCATGTCCTTGTAGGACCATGCGAAGACGTCTTTGAATTTGTGGAGGAGGTCCGCGAATTGTTGTTTCTCATCGAGGTCTAAGGATAAACCTAACTTAAGCATCTGAGGCTCTAAAGGGGTTCCCACATTGATGGAATCAGTTTCTTCGATCACCGGATCTCGGGACTCTCTTTGTTCGAGTTGCTCGACTAGATGCTGAGGTAATGGTACCTGTTCGTCGGGTTTCTCAATGTCATTGCAAGTAAAGTTTTTGAAAATGTTTTGAAAATAAGACAAGTCGTAAGCAGAACGGTTATCGTTATTATTGATAGAAAGTTTTGAAAATAGCTCAAAGAGAGCTGCCATCTGATCGCTGGTCAGAGGCGGTATGGGGAGTGCTCTCGGGGCGGATTCCGAGACTCCCTGAGGTGCAGCTAAAGGAAAAGGGGTTACAGACTTGACCCTAGTACTGGACCCTCTAGACTTAGACTCAGACTCCGACTCTGACTCTGACTCGGACTCGGATTCAGACTCGTCGCCTTGAATGTCTCCTTCGCCGGTACTGAGCTTGTAGACTCGGCCCTCGTTGTCGGTCCATTTGATCGTCTTCCTCCAGGCTCGCTTTCCAGTGTCAGCACCTACTTCAGAGATCAGCTTGGTCGGATCGAATTTGTTGCTATGGAGGATCAGGTTAACTAATTCCTCCTTAGGGGTAGGGATTATCTTGCTTTCCCCGAACAAGAGCCCCAGCATGGGCTCAGCTTCGTTTGAATCTTCTTTTGATTCGGTCTGGATGAGAGTGAAGATATCATCTGGGATGAAATTGACCTCAGGATAAGTTATAGTGGGCTGGTAAAGACCAGTCTGGACAGCTCCGAATACTGGAGTGACGAAACTCAATTTCGGGTTGCAGGGGACCAAGTAGGTATCCTTGAAAATGTTGCAGGCCTTTTGGATGCCGGCCCGGACCACGTTTTCCGGGGTTAAGGCATACCCTAAACCGAATTTCGGCTCTTCATTATTTAAGACATCGATGATCTTGCCCGCCGGGAGACCAGGCCTTGAGGTAGCCCCCGGTAAGTATCCCAAATTCTGCAGCATTTTGTCGATGCTGGTTGTGAAATAGGGCCTAAAAAGATATTCTTCATCTATCATTCCCACGAAGTTGAATCCTCGCGGGTCGATTGAACCGGCCGTGTTGCAGCTTGACACGGGTATTGGAGTAGCTTCAAGTGTGATGACCCCGTCATGTAAAGGTAACTTGACCTTTCTATGAAGAGTGGAGGATACGGCCTTGACTGCGTGGATCCAGGGCCTTCCAAGTAGCAGATTGAACGATGAGCTGACATCGATCACTTGGAATTCTAGTTCTTTTTCTATTGGGCCGGTTATGATGGTTAGTCTGACAGCCCCAGCAACTGATTTCGGGCTTCCATCAAAGGCCTGGATAGTTTGTGCAGTAGGAAGATAGTCGGTCTCGGTAATGCCGAGAGCCCTAGCAGTCCTTAAAGGAAGGACGTTTACAGCTGACCCGTCATCGATTAGGGTCATGGGTAGATATTTGCCCCGGCAAATCACCGTAATATATAGGGCTAGGTTGTGGGTAGCCCCAAATGGTGGTAGATCGGACTCAAAGAAGGTGATAAGCGGGCCTTCTTCTTTGGACTTGCCTTTGAGGTGAGGCAGGACGGTGGCTACCATTTCAGCGGGGGTAACAGACGAGTCCACCTTGATCTCATCGAGAGCTTTAGTAAGTGCTGCCCGATGTTCCTGAGAACTGACCAGAAGCTGCCATATGGTAAGATCAGTTCGGACCCTCTTCAGTCGCTTGACTAGGGCCGTGTTAGTGTCTGGTTCCTCGAGTATGGAGTCCGTCTTGGCGGGCTCAGTGGCGGATCCCGGGGTTGAAGATCCGGCCGTGATGACATGAGTACCGGCTAGGGCCTTGGTTTTGGCCTTCCGGATTTCTTCGGCCGTGATGGGGACAGTCTCCCCCTTGGTCAGATAAACATCGTCTTCATCGTCATTCCATATTCCATTGATTTGAGGAATGAGAGGGGAAATGAGATGAGTACAATCGATTATTTTTCCAGCAGAAATGGCGTGAGTAGCAAGAGGGTTGTTTTTGTTACTGGGCTTGTCGCTGGGTAACGGTATCTTCCCACTCTCGATCAGATCTTGAATGAGATGCTTTAATTTCCAGCATTTTTCGGTGTCATGCCCGTTGCCTTGGTGATAGCGGCAATAGGCCTGTGCGTTGTAGCTTTTGGACCGTTTCTCGACAGGGACCTCTGGCATTGGGCCTATGGGTTGAATTAGGCCTTTAGAAGATAGGCTTTGTAAGGCGTCGGCATAAGTAGTCCCTATGTCCGTGAATACTCGGGCTGGAGTGTTCTTTTTGGTCGAGGTGTCTAGTAAATTAACCTCGTCGAAGATACTTCGGGCCGCACTTGTAGTTGCGGGCTTACCGGAAGATGAACTGGCTCCTTGATAACCCTTTGTAGAGGCCTTAGTAAGGCTCTCTAACCTTAAGTCGTCTTCGATTCTCGTACCCATTTCGGTTAAGGTGGCGAAATTGGGTATGATAGCGTACCGGAGATGGATCCGGTAAGATGGGAGGAGATTTTTCACAAAGGCCTCCACTAATACTTTTTCGCTGGGCTTGTCGACCAGCTTGACACTTTCGGCCCTCCACCTTTGGAGGTATTTGGTGAAACCCTCCTTCGGCTCTTGGGCCATGACCTCCAGAGTACGCATGGTTGTCTGGATTTCCGCATTATCCGCATAGTTTCGGGCGAACTCCGTTGCGACATCGTCCCAAGTTTTGTATTTCTTGGCGTCGAGCTTATAGAACCAAGCTTTTGGGTGCTTCTCTAGCGAGGAGGCAAACAGATGTTTGAACATATCCGATTTGACTCCTTTTAGGGCCATAAATTCCTTGAAGGCCCGGATATGTAATACCGGGTCTTCGGTTCCGTCGAACATTGGGAGGCCCGTCAAGTTGAGATTGGCAGGCAGTTGATCAGTCAGGGGAGAATAGGTTCGGGCATTCTCCGTATGGATCGAGTTGTGGGTCGTCAAATGGACTTGCTCTTGCAGTTTAAGGACTGCGCTAGTCAATTGGGCTAAAGGCCCATGAGCTTCATCTTCACCCTTTGGCTTGTCCTATTCTATGGCACTAACCCGGGTGACAATGGCGATCTGGTCGCCCCTGATTTGGTCGAGTTGTTCTTGGATCTTGGCCAATGCGGTGTTCAGTTGATCAATTGAGTCCTTAGTCATGGTTCGAGTGTGAGGCGGCCTGTCTGTGAGAATACCACGTATCAGCGACCAACCCAAATCGTAGGACTAAAGTACATCCCGAGCAAGGAAGGGGAAACTAGAGAGGAAATGACTCGGAAAAGACATCTAGACGGATGACTTGTGAATAGTGGACCTCCTTTAGGATCCAGCCGTGTGGGCTGGGCCCTGTTCGAAAGGAGGTTCACGTGAGATGTTCCCCAGACTTCTAGACTCGATTGTGTAGACTGGCCGTCCCTTGTAGGAGTATGTCCTACGTAGGTGGGCTTTGCCTTAGTATAATAAGGCGGACTGGGATAGGGGAGAAATCCGCGATGTAAGATCGACGGAGTTTCGACGCTAGAAGACCTTGACGACTTAAGACACGACCCGACACTGCTAAATATGGGAAGTCCTAAGAAGGGAAAGGTTTTGAAAAATTGATTTTTGAAAGCCCGAGTAAAATCGGGGAGAGGAGTCCGGCCTTTTTTCGAAAAAAACGGAAAAGGTGGGCCAGATGACGGGTTTGAAAAAGTTCGAAAATATTTTCGAGTTTTGAAATGGGCATAATACCGGCTAAAAATAGGCTATTTTGAGTAAAATCGTGGATCCTAAATTCGGTATATGTCCCGGGTTTTGAAATTGGATATTTTGAAAACGATGCTATTTTGAAAAAAGACGGTTTTTGAAAAAAAAAGACTTGTAAATCAGGTAGCACGTAGTCATGGAAACAGTATAACGACGCCATGTATGCTCTAATTCTAAGTCTCGGTCAGTCTGAAAGGGTCTATACCAGTGTACACAGCCTATCGAGAATCGGGGCGGACTTCCTAAGTCGAGTTGAGCTTAGAACCTGCCGTAAAACCCATACGAATCGGCTAATGGACACCTTCGACATATCCAATTTGGACTACATCGATAGTATAGTGGGACGTCGGTCACCAGTACCGGCCCGGGAAAATATGGGGTTATGCATGAACCGTAAAACTAAAACGCGTATTGTACTAGTCAAACGATTTCTATTCGAGTCTCACCCTGAGGATGCTGAAGGTCAGTAACGTATCAGCTAATCTCCAGCGGAGTCGCCAAATTGTGGACATGACATAGGTCCACCCCGACGCGGCCACGCGCGGGTTTGGGGAGGCGAATGAATCTCCATGAGATGGTCAAATGGAAATTTAAATCGAAGTCGGAGTCGCCACCGAATTTTATGGTTATTCGGAACCGTTCGAGCCCACTCTATGTCGTAGTGGGCCGTGTAAAATACGGCCCATTTCCGATGTGAGAGTTTATTGGGCTCGTCCCTTTGCATATCGATATAGATGCCGACTTGAGCGGTTAATCGTATATTGAATGACTCTCGTTGCCAATGGATTCGGACATCCGGAAACCACGGTTCTGAGTAAGGGGTGAAGGTACGTGTTGGGAAGTTCACTAAGAACACCCAACCCCGCCCGCACATTAGCGGCCTCTACTAGGATATCGAATGATGTTTTAATACGCGCGTTAGTAATACGATGAATGATCTGCAAACATTGTTTTCCTAAACATGCGAGGAATTGAATGGGTTGCTAAGTCGGTTTAATGCAACTTAAATTAACGTCAAAGTTGAATTTAGCATGTGAGATTCGTTTTAGTATAATAAAACAAAAGATGAAATAATATGAATTTGCTACAAGATGAACAAACGAGTTAGTATCGATTTGTGAAAATAATATAGCAAATAAATATACGAGATCGAAAAAAAAAAAATATTAATCGAAATCTAAAAAATATTGCTAAAGACGCTGTTTTGTATAAAAAACGAAGTTCGAAAAATAATAAAAAAACGAGAAAGGCGCGTCGTGGCAGTCGGCCGCGCGGCTCGCCCGGGATGCCGGCGAGTCGCGTGTCGGGCTGATTTCGAAAGCGGTTTTTTGAAAATTCGATGCTTTTATTAAACCGCGTACGAATATTGCATAATTCGTACTCGACTTAATATTTTCGATATTCGTTATATTCGATAGTTGACTACGAAATCAATATCAAATACTCGGAATAGTTTTAGAAAAGATATAGATTTTGAAATCGTTTCGTAAAATAAATAATAAAACAAACGAAAAAGGCTAAAAAAGAGATCCGGGTTTCAGGCCCGTGCGCGAGTCGCCTGGGCATGGCGCGACTCGCGTGCGGGTCTGTCCGGGTTTTTTATTTTTTGTTCGAAATTGCTAATTTTGATAAATCGCGTACAAAATATGAATTAATTTATACTCGATGTTATGCTTTCGATATTCGTCGTATTAAATATTCGATTATGAAATCGATATCGAATATTCGGAATGAATAAAAAAAGTTTTGTAAAAAAAAGGTGATTTGAAAAAGATGTAACGATTTTTAATATCGTCGAGATTTAATATAATTCTTTTAATATGATATTCAACTAGAGAGTTGGTATCATATTTTAAGAGCGTTTGTCATACGAAAATAATTTTGATAATATCGATATTAGAAATAGTAAAAGACGTGACGAATGACCCAAAAAATAACGACACGACCCGTATACAAAAAGGACGAGAAAGAGAAGAGAAGGAAAAGGAGAGATCGGGTTTTGTGCACCCTCAACCTACATGCTTTAGTATACTCGGATCAGGGCTCGTCGGGACGTGGCTTGGGCACTTGGAGCGTCGAGTGTATGTTTGATGAGGTGACGGTGGTGCGGCTCGGTTTGGGCGAGTTTTGGGTGAAGGGTTTCGGGTTTAAATGGACCGGTTTTCCTTCGAGAATATTATCGGTTTGTCGACGTTAATTTTTGATGTGTATTTGATGTGTAGGGATGCTAATGATTGATGATATTTGCTTGTGGTTGATGTTAATAATTGATGCTTGTTCGTCCATATTTTCTGAGTTGTGCAAGGGGCTATTTATAGGGATATTCCCGACCTTGGCTAGGAGAGTTTGAACTACCGCTTAGGATAGGAAACGTAGAAGTTGTAAGGCATGAGAATTCCACTTTCTTGTCCAAGAAGAAAGGGGACACGGCTGGTGGGAGCCTACTCGGCCGAGTATTTGCACTCGGTCGGGTGTTTGAATCGGTTTTTGGATAGGAAATGCGAGAGTTCGAAAGGAAGGCGAATTCCGTTGCTTGGTGGAGAAGCCAAAATCTCGGCTGAATGGGGATGTATTTCGGCTGATTTGGATGTCTTGGCCGAGTATTTGATGCTCGGTCGATATTCGATTCGGTTTCCGGATAGAATTCCTACTTGTGATCGAATCCTATCTTTAAACGGATTTGTTTAATATTTTGAGAAGCTGATTTTTTGTAGGAGTAGAGTAGGAATCAGCCGTGTGAGGTGTCATGGCTGACTCACGTGTCTCGGGAAAATCTTTGACCGGGTTTTGACTCGGTCGCTAAAAGACGGTTTTGCCCCTGGTGTCGGAATCGACCCAAATTAGTCTTATTTGACTCGAAACGACCCACTGGGCCTGATTTTGAGGTTGGTTTTGTGAGATATGTACTCCATAATGAGCCCAAGCCAAATGCCAATGATTCTGAGCCCGTTTCTGAGTATTTAAAGCACGTTTGCGTCCGATCATCATCGGGTGTTTGTCGGAAACTGCTATAGACACCTGGCGGTCAAAATGTGGGTGTCTACAACTTTCAATGTCTTACGACCTGAATTGACGTATTAGTGAAATGAGCCAACTTACTTTCAATAAATGTTTATTTTTCGATTTGAATTCCTTGTTGATCTTCGGTTGCGACCCCCACAACACATATCATACCTTCAAATATTGTCCGGTCCGCAATATTCAAAGGGCAACGCTTTTAAAACCTTGGATTTACCCTAGTTTAGTGAGTGCTTTAGTGAGAAGCTTTGCTTTTTCACATAGATGGCAGCTAAACCATCATACACACGTAGGTGACTCAAGTGCTTCTCAATAGCACTTCTCATTCGAGGCATTACAGAGAAAAATTCATCCTTTATCATAATCCATTAAGTGTGTCTCAAAAGCACCACCATAAAGGCTATAGATTGTTCAACACCATAGGAATGAAAGCTTTAGAGTCCATCAAGAATCACACTCTATCTTGACTTAAGGACTTAAGACTCATTCCCCTCGACGTGTCGAGAACTAGTCTCCTTGCTAACTGATGGTAGGTTTCCGCCGCGTCCCCCACCGTCAATAAATAACCAACTATTCCTAGTGGGTAGCTAGGGTAAGTCGGGTCGTGTCCACGGAGACGGTATTGTAATGTCTAGACTAGGTTTACCTAAAAACGAGACTAGGCTACCAAACAAACACAAAGAAGACGATAATTGACTAACTATGATGGTGGAAGATGATGAAAATGGGCTACTCTTGTACTATGTATGATATGAGCTAAATGAAGTAAATAAGACTAAAGATTAACTAAGCAAACGAACTAGAGAAATGATCGACTAAGGAGGTAGAGAAATCAAATATGGAAGAGAGTAGGGTTAGGTCGGGTTCTTAAGTGTAGTAGGATGATTGGGTAATCAAGGGTGTAGGTGCCACTTAGTCACTAGGGTCGGTTTGCGCTCTCGCGCCAAAGCCTAAGTCCGCACTCTCATGTCTAAGATTAGACCCGAACACTCATGCTAGAAGCTACTCAAAACATAGGCTTTCAATCACAAACCAAACACACAATGAGTAGAGGATGACAAGTATGAGAAGCATTGGCCACTACTACCCACACAGCAATTCAACAAACACATAGAAAGCCCAATAAGTGACTAGCAACAAAGGATTCATCTTTACCTATAATCAAACCCTAATCACCCATAATCAACACTTAATCCCTCTTCTAACCCCACAAGGAATCTACTCACTCATTATCAAACTAAGATTAACATAAACAAGAGAAATCTATGTAAACATCCAAACATTCATAATGAACAAACAATAACAATAAACAATATGTAAAGATTGAAACTTGATAAATAAACAAAGAACAAGATAAAAGAGATTATACCAACTACAAGAGGATAAAAAATATGAGAACTTGTATAAATAAGAAACCCAAATAATCTCCAAGGTTGTCAAGCTTGGATGAGTCTTCAAGAATCTTCTTAATACAAGACTAATTGCTAGATTAATCTAAGATTAACAAAAGTTTTAAAGGAAGATTAAGCTAATGAGAGGAGAACTAAATCTAGGGTTTAAATAATGTAGAGAGGCTTAAGATAGTCTAGGGTAATGTAGTATGCTTAAACAAAACAAGGGGGAAGTATTTATAAGGTTACAAGAATGAAGGAGAAGAAAAGAAGTGACGCGGGTCTGCAGGTGCTCCATCTTGGGCGAGAAGAGGGCATCTCGGCCGAGATGAAGTGGTCTCGACCGAGATGGTGGTGGTCTCGGCCGAGATGCCACTTCAGTAGCTCGGTTTTGCTTGTACTCTTCATCCCGACCATGATGGCTCTTATCTCGACCATGATGGGTCTTGCAGGCCTCAAATATGATCATTAAAGTCCCTCCTTGCTTCTCATGGGCTTCTCATCGACTCTCGGGGCTCGGGATCGAGTCTAAGGGGCTCGGGAATGGGTCCCATGGTCTCGGGATCGAACCTAAGGCACCGAATGATCGTTCCTTCTCTTCGTTGGCTCCAAAAGTGTATGAAACGAGCCAGAATCGTTCCAATTCTCCATGAACGGTCTCGGGAACCTAAAAAAAACTAAAGGAAGCATGAGTAGCCCAGAAACCGCTCCAAAGAGCGATTTGACAAGGTAAAAAGGGACCAAACACAACAAAATAGGCACTACAAACTACACTTATCAACTCCCCCACACTTAACCCCTACTCGCCCTCGAGTAAGCAGAAACTAACTACTAAACTAGCCGAGCGGGTATTAGCGCACCCTACGCCCTTTCAACTCACGCGAGTACACTTAGAGGAAAAGTGCACTCCGCAAGGCAAGTAAGGTCTTGCGACAAAACTGTGGATGCAACCGGACACAAACACACACAAACAAACAGACATACAAACAACCAAGTAATCGGTTGCACCCAAAAAGAAATAAATACCACTTCCCTCTAAAAAGCGGTGAAAGAAGCACCGGTTTAGGACTCAAGGCAAGTGACAACGTTCCCAAGCTAATCATACAACTCGAAATGAACAAAACCCTAATAGTATGACAACAAAGCAATAAATTGGTAACTTACCTAGGTCCTCCTAACCTTCTAAGAACGTACTACGGGACGATCGGCGGGATGGAAAAAGGATGAACCACGGTGTTAGTCGACACTGTAGGTAAGTGAGACCCCGCCCCCTTTAGCGATGAGCCAAAAGGGTCGTCCCATCCCCAAAACCGCTCAACTAGTCCAAGTAAAAAGGTGGATAGGTTTGCAAAATGAGGGTAGACCGATCATTACCGCTATCATCCTTCCTACTGACTCGGTCCTTTGGTAAGCTCTTCACGGTAACGATCGAAAAAAGGCTTATTTTTTAGATGTGGGGATTCTTTTGTGAGACGGTTTTCTTTTGGCATTTTTCTTTCTTTTGCATTTTTGCTTTGTTTATTGCTATGCCATTTCTTTTTCATCTTTTGTATTTTCTTTTTGGCTTTTTGTGCCTTTTCTTTTTCTTCAATCTTTTCTTTCTTTCATTTTCTTTCTTTTTCTTTTCTTTGCCCTTTTGGCTAGATTTGAGTTGTAGGCATTTCTTTGCAACTAAGAAAGAGATTTCAACAAATTGCAACTTTATTTTGTGGATATGTGTAGGAGGTAGGGGAATGGGTAAGTCGGGACGGCGCCTTCCCTTCAAACCCACAAAAAAGGGAGAAACTTGGACTAATCAAACAATTCTGAACACGGTCACCTAAGGGACGGGACTCGGCAACCAAGGCCTTTTCACACCGTGGGTGGTCATAATGGTCAAAATGCAAATCCCGTAGTAAATCCCTAGTAAGATAGGTGGACTCAAGGTAAAGGACCAACGAAACTATTGATTTAGGGTCATTCTACTAGACTAAAGTCCAAGACTCGATTCATACTACTTGAAAGGGAAAGTAAACACTTGCACACTAGCCTCAAAACCGGGTTTTCGAAAACCTTTTTACACACTAAACACAACTACACATCACAAGACGAAGACTCGACAAAAACGAAAGAAAAAGAGACAAAGGCAACAAGTCAAAACAAAACAAAACAAAACAAACACATAAAGAGAACAAACACCACCCTGAATTTCCGAATAAACGACCAATCACCACAAATATGCACAAAGCTCCACCCGAGCACACATTATCACCAATCTTCTCCAAACTCCACAAGCAACAAGGAGGGAAAAGAGATAAAGAGATGTTACCGGATGTCTTGAAAGCTCTCCAAAGCTAAAGGTGATTAAGCGGCCTATAAGGAAAAAGGGAGGCAAAACACGCACAACAAAACAAAAGTGCGACACAGCGACACTAAAGGAAAACACACAAAAGAAAATCTTTTTTATTTTGGTGAAATTTTTCAAATTTTTAGGGTTTTTAAATATTTTTCGAATAAACTATGAAAATAAAACTAACTACGATAGGATATCGCTCCCCCACAGTTAAACCGAGCAATGTCCTCATGCTAGATCGGTAGTGTGTGCGGAGACAATAAAAAGAAAAGAAACTACGAAAATAAAGCTAAAAATCAAAAATAAAGCGGAGAAAAGGGTAGAATGTGTCCGGCCGGGGTGTAGTCAAGTTACCATGGGCCGAGACGAGAAAAGATATGGATAGGGGAAGAAATAAAAAGAAGGAAATAAAAGGAAATGGGAGGGGAGGACTAGGTGTAATCAAGTCACCTAGCCCGGATTCCGCCTAAATCCGACTAAATCCCAAAAATTGAAAAATAAAGTGAAAAGGCTTGTAAATTTGGATTTTGAAATGACTCCCGACGTAGCCTCGTCATCGAGAGTCGGGAGCAGTAACTACCAAGGCCCCGAGGGCCACCATGACACAAAGGTGTATAAGGGGAAAGGGACAAACAAAGGAAGACAAGCGATAAAAGACGGAAAAGAAAGGATAGTTGTCGTACCCATCGGTTAGCAACTCACTCGCTCCATCGTCTCATAATTCAATATCGGCACATAGCTTGTCTTCGTCATAGTTATTCCTCTTCGTTCACGATATAGCTCCATGGT
The DNA here is from genome assembly GCA_958450325.1 of Agrostemma githago. Classification (NCBI taxonomy): domain Eukaryota; kingdom Viridiplantae; phylum Streptophyta; class Magnoliopsida; order Caryophyllales; family Caryophyllaceae; genus Agrostemma; species Agrostemma githago. The sequence goes on along the minus strand of OY288260.1, from coordinate 28,673,033 downwards.
TGAAGTACAAAGGTATTAGGAGGTGGGATTTGATGTGAAAGTCGGTGTGTAGTGAAGATAAGATGAGGTGAGGGTATGTATATGGAGTGTAGGGGTCATATGATAGGTGCAAGGGTAGGTAGGAAGGTTGGGAGGGGGTATAAAGTGGTTGGGTGGGCTCAAATGTCGAAGAGGAAGTGAAATGGGGGAGCTGGGCCTCATCTCGAGCGAGATGATCCCATCTCGGTCGGGAAGATACCTTCTCGGGCGAGACGAAACTCCTTCTCGGCCGAGATGGACAGGCAGTAGCTCCAACTTTCGCGCACACTTCATCTCGGTCGAGATGAAGTTTTTCTCGGCCGGGATGACTCATATACCTCTTCAATCTTAATGAAAGCTTCTCCCACATGACAACTAATACATCGAGATCTAAAATCTCGTCCCCAAAAGCTTGTCAAAAGCTTCAAAAACCGACTCCTATACCCAAATCCAAGCTTCTATCATCAACAACTCTCAATGCTTCATCTTCACAATCAACCTATCAAATAAACTCAATAACATTCATCAAGATCCCTCCCTCACATCACTCATCAAAATACCAAATTACAAGGGTTTCACAAAAACTCAAAAGGATAAGAAAAAGATATATATACAATGAGACGGTTCTTTTGGAACTCCGTCAAACCAAGGATAGTGCATTCTTCAATCATTTTTCAACAACACTATTTTGGTAAAATTTTACCGGGTTAAGATTGAGTTTGCGGGTTAAAGCGATCGGATTAGCCCTTCACGAGTTAACGAGATGAATCGAATCTAACAAATGAAAGCGCAATGAAAGAAAGCAAAGAGACTCGAGTTTTGGTGACGCGGAAACCCGAATGTGGGAAAAACCGCGGGGGGAGTCGGAATCCCGCCAAACTTCTACTATGAATGAGTAAGATGAAATACGAAAAGGTAATACAAATATTTTGACGGTATTGAGCTATGAGAGATTTTGCTACTGTATTTGCCTTGGTGTACTTGACGTTGAAGATTGATTGACCCCGTCTTTTATATCCCTCTATTGCGCTTATAATTCTTCCTTCCTCAACCGTCGCCTTCTTCTTCTCCTGATTTTTCTCCTGCTCTGGTGGCACTACCCTGGAATTTAGGAAATTGGTTGTTGGACTGGGTCTTGTGCTTGGGATAGGGTTTCCTTGAATGGCTGGCTGTCTTCGGCCCATTTGGGGGCTTGGATACTTTCTGGCCCAATGTTGTTGTTGGGTTTGACTTTGCTGATTGTCTTGACTTTCCTTGTATCGGACCATGACTTTTACGGTTTTGGACTTTCCGAATACTACTTCATGACTTGTTCTTATCGATTCTTAGACTTATTGACTTTGACATTTGACTTGGGGAATTTCCGAGTCATATCCGAGGGTGCGAATTTTATCCCAAACAAATGCCCCCAAATTTCCGACTAAGCTCATCTTAGGCGGGAATTTCCGTTTGTATTTTGACGTTTTGATTCTGATGACGATTCTCTTCCACAGAGTTTGCTTTTGAGTCTGTCACTTCTCGTTTCCCTAACTGACTCTTCTCCTTCCTCATGATGACTTCCCCCTCATTATTGCTTGCGTTTCCCCATACTTCCTACTCTCTTTACTCTACCCACTTCTAACTCCTTTCTCATTTACTATCATCCTCCTCACTTCACTCACATCCCCAAATCTTCTTTTTCAAAATTCGAATCATCCTACCTCTCCATTCTTCGCCGTTTGCCGTCACCGCACTTCACACTCCCGTTTTGCTCAGGTGATCCTCCGTCTTCGCTTGTTATTTTCTTTTTCTTTTCATGGCGTCTAGATCGGTCCGGGGTAAATCATCGGCTCCTGCTTCGTCGTCGCCGGCGATGGCTTTTTCTCCCTCTAATAAATTAGGTAAAAATCATTCATGCGACTCTTTCTTTGCCGATGTGGACCCTTCCTTTGTCAGGGGGGTTTTTGGCTTTAATGAGGGGGTCGAGATTTACCTTCCCTCCTCAGGCCAGAAGGCAGATTTCGTCCTTCCTGGATGGGTCTGCATGTATGCCTACCCCTTCCTCTTGGGCCTTCGCTTTCCCTTTCCCCCAATTGTTCAGCAGCTCTTAACCTACTACAAGCTCGCCCCATGCCAACTCGCCCCTCACACTTGGAGGGTGCTGCTATCCTTCTGTGTTCTCAATCGCCGCCACCAGAAGGACTTTTCGTTACTCGACATCTGCGCCGTCTTCCAGGTAAGGCCCCTGGGGAATGGTCAGGTGACGATGCGCGTTAAGGATAAGAACTTCCCTGGCATAATCTTCCCTCCTAACCCTCCTGATGCGGGGTGGTTCAAGGGGTTCATCTTTGTGAAGGCTGATTCTCTCTCCCCCTCCTGTGATTATCTCTTTTCTCAATGGGCGCCTGTTGCAGGTATTCATCGTATCACTAGCTTTTTGGTTCCTCGCACACTTATGGTTCTTATTGGTTTCGTACTGTAGGTCTTCAGCAGCCGGAGGGAGTAACACCGATCATCGATCTTGCTGCCAAACTCTCTGACTTAAGTTCCGAGCAGCTCTCCTTCAACAATCTGTTTGTTCCCTCTGCCGGCGGTGCCTGTTCCCCTTTTGACGACACGATGTCTTCTGGTGAGAATTGCTGAGTAGATTCTTGCTTTGTCTTTTTTTTTTTTTGTGGTTCATGTGGTATACTTGCTTCTCTCAGGCAGTGCCAAGGTTCCCATGACCCTGGACCGGGTCAGGAGAAAGAGCATGGCTACTCGCCCTTCATCCCGGAAGGTTACTAGCTCCTCTCCTGCTCCTTCGACTAGTTCGAAGAGAAAACGCAGCTCCTCCCCTCCAACTCAAGCAGAATCGGCGGAGAAACCACATGTGATTCATGTGCCTGATTCTCCTCAGCCTTCTGCTCCTCATTCGGCTGGGTGCAGCTCTGACGAAATCACGATGACCTTTCCCCGGAATTTTGGGGTCATCCGGAACCTGGAAGACCTTTCTGCCCTGGACCAGTTTCTCTTTCCAGGCTCTGAGGCTGTGATGGCCAAGGATCCTCTGATGGAGACCGCGTCCCACATCGTGGCCCATGGTTTCGAGGTAATTCTGTTGTTGTTTTTTTTTTTTTGAATTTGTTCCAGCTTCGAGTTGCATTACTGACTGCTGTCGTTTTATTCAGACTCTTCAGCTGGCTATCTATGTGAAGGCCCGTATCTCGCACCTCCTAGAATTGGGGAGCTGTCTCCAGGCGGACAATGCTCGTCTGATGGAAGAGGCTGCCCAGGCCAAGGAGAAGGTTATGGAGCTTGAGGAGGAGGCTAAGGCAGCTAAGGAAGAGACCGTTGAGCTGAGGGGAGAGCTGGACCAAGTCAGGGGGAGACTTGCTGAAGAGGAGAAGCAACGGGAGGAGGCTGCTGCAGCGGCGAAGGCGGAGCTTGCCAAAGTCCAAGATGCTAACTCTGATCTTCAGGGGAAAGTGGCAGCTTTGCAGGAGCAAATGGTCGGTGCTCTCAGCTGGTCAGCCCTAAGCACTGAGATCCAGATGGTTGAAGCTCACGCCCAGGGGGAGCATGTGCACTGGGATTTGGCTGCTCTAAAGGAGAAGATGCAGGTGGAGTTTCCCCATGGCTTCGATCTGGAGGTGCTAGCTGATGGTGAAGGGGAAGCAGTGGAGGAGTCGGTTTCTTCCCCTCCAGCAGTCCAAGAGACGCCTGGTCCTATGGTGACCGCTGAAGATGCTGCTGTGGTGGTGCCCCTTGCTTCTCTTCCCCCGGAGAATGATGTCTAGGCTGTTTAGCCTTCTTATCTTTTGTTAACTCTGGCCCTGTGTGGCGAAAACAAAAAATATTTTGTTAAAAATTTGTTATGTCCTGAATTTTCACTCTGCTCAGGGGAGCAGAGTGCCTGAAACCTTTTTTCTGCTCAAGGGAGCAGGATCGTTTTAGACTTGTTTCTATGGTACTCGTTTTGTTTATTTGTGGTGTTTGTTTTGTTTGTTTGGTTGCTGTCAGCTGTTTGTATGGATGCCTTTGTCCGTATGGTCGACCTTGATGGTTGGTGGCCTGGGATTTAGTATGCCCACTCAGTCAGAGGTGCCACGCTTTGCGTGGGTGCTGAGTGGCGCAGGGGACTTGTATTGCCCTGGTTGTAGGCATTCAGCACAAGACGCACGCCTTCTGTGGAGGTTATACGCTCCACTAGATTAATCGTTAATTTTGAATTGAGGATAAAATGAGATTGTAAAAAAAAGAAATTCAGTTTGGTGGTATAAAGAAAGAATAAGAGGAAAACATGTAAGAAGAGCTTTAAAATTTTAAGAAATACACAAAAGGAAAGGAGGTTCAAATGGTTGGATTTGAAAACAAAAATTTCCTTTTAACTTTCATGATAATCGAGTCGAATTTTGAGGTATGAAAATAAGATAAGTTTTTTTATTTTAAAAGACTTTGTAAACGGAGTAGGCTTAAAAGGTATAGCAGGTTTAAAAGAAAGACCTTGAAAAGAGAAAAAAGCTTAGCAGAAAGATCTCGAAAAGAAATAGGCTTAAAAGAAATGATGAGTGAGATTGAACCTCGGTTCTGGTGGAGGCCTACCTGGCAGATTGAATGCCTCAGCTCTGGCGACAACGGCCCTTGCTATTGGTGATTTTTATTTAGAAGAAGTATTTTTTTAAGTGTATTATGTTCCAAGGTTTCTGGATGATCTCTCCTTCCATGGTCATGAGTTGATATGCTCCGTTTCCAACTACTTTCTCCACCTGGTTGGGCCCCTCCCAATTGTAAGCAAACTTCCCTGCTTGTTGGTTTCTGGTATTCTGGAATACTTTTCTGAGGACCAGGTCTCCTTCCTGTAGAAGCCTGACTTTAACATTCTTGTTGTAGCTTCTGGCGACAGTTTGTCTGTAGGAGGCCATTCTGATCTGAGCATCAGTTCTAAGCTCGTCTATGGTGTCTAAACTGTTTGCCATTTCCACTTGGTTTCCTTCTTCTGTTGTGCAGCCGTACCTGTGGGTGGGTATCCTTACTTCTGCAGGAATGACCGCCTCAGCACCAAAGACCAAACTAAAGGGTGTTTGACCAGTAGCCACCTTAGGTGTGGTTCTGTCAGACCACAACACCAGGGGGAGTTCATCTGCCCATCTGCCCCCTGCTTCCTCCAGCCTCCTCTTCAGGTTATCCATCACAATTTTGTTGCTGGATTCTGCTTGACCATTGGATTGTGGATTCCTGGGGGTAGACTTGTTGAGAGCAATGTTCCATTTGGCGCAGTAGGCTTCCATCTTATTACCAATAAATTGGGATCCATTGTCGCAGATGATCTCTGAGGGAACTCCAAACCTGCAGATAATGTTATGTTTAATAAAGGATATAACCTGCTTCTCAGTCACCTGAGGGAATACTTCTGCTTCTATCCACTTGGAGAAGTAGTCGGTCATTGCGAGCATGAAGACTCTGTTTCCTGGTGCTCTTGGCAATTTACCTACAATATCCATTCCCCACTTCATGAAGGGCCAAGGAGAAATAATTGGATGTAGCGGTTCTGCTGGCTGGTGGTTGACCGGTGCGTGTCTTTGGCAGGCGTCGCATTTTTTGACATATTCCTTGGCGTCTCTTCGCATTGTTGGCCAATAGTAACCTTGGCGGAGTGCTTTGTTGGATAGACTCTTGCCCCCTGCATGATTTCCACATTCTCCACTGTGGAGATCATGCATTACCATCTCTGCTTGCTCCTGGTTTAAACATCTTAGGTATGGCCCGGCGGTAGATCTCTTGAATAGTACACCATCAATGAGTGTATATCTTGACGCTTTCATTCTGAAACTTCGCGCTTCTCTTTTTTCTACTGGCAGAATATCGTTTTGCAGCCAATCTTTGTAGGGTTTTCTCCAGTCGGAGATTTCCTCCTGTTCTACAGTGTTGCTATAGATCCTTGCTTCCTGAAACCATTGCAGCCCTTGACCTGGTGAGCCTTCTTCTGGTGTTCCCTGCTCCTGCACGCTTCTCCGGATTGCTGGTTCCAGTACATGGACTATGGGTATGGTAGACACTTCTCCTGGTTTGAAGGTAACCCCCAGAGTTGCTAAGGCGTCGGCTTCTACGTTCTGCTCTCTTGGGACTTGATTAATCGAAAACTCTGTAAACCTTAAGGAGAGGTCTTTTGCCACCTCAAGGTAAGCCATCATTTTCGAGTCTTTCGCGGTATACGATCCGTTCATATGGTTGACTATCAGTTGGGAGTCGCCGTACACCTCCAGCTGCTTGATTTTAAGGTCTAGGGACAACTGGAGACCCAGGATCAAAACTTCGTATTCTGCTCCATTGTTTGTTGTTCGGAATTCGCATCGGACTGCTTGAACTATGAGATCTCCCTGAGGTGACCTGAGTACCAACCCTGCTCCGGATCCTCTCATGTTCGAGGCGCCATCTACGTTGAGTTTCCACACCTGTTCGCCTTTGTTTTCCTCCAGGAGGATGATGTCCTTTTCTGCCTGCATCTACAGTGTTGGGCTGAAGTCGGATATGAAATCTGCTAGGGCTTGGGACTTGATTGCTGTTCTGGGGACAAATCTTAAGTCGAACCCGCTCAAGTGCATGGACCATTTCGCCATCCTTCCTGACAACTCAGGTTTTCTCATAATGGTTATTCAGTGGGTAATTTGTTATTATAGATATAATGTGTGATTCAAACTAGGGACGCAGTTTATATGACGCAGTAACTAATGCAAGTACAAGTTTTTCAAGGGACGTGTACCTGGTCTCTGCAGGAAGCAAAGACTTACTGACGTAGTAGACAGGATGTTGCGCTCCATCATGCTCCCTTACCAACACTGCACTAACTGCTACCTCAGTTACTGAAAGGTACAGAAAAAGTGGTTCTCCAGGCTCTGGTTTTGATAGGAGTGGTGGAGTGCTCAAGTAGTGCTTTAGTTCTTGGAACGCTTTCTCGTGCTCTTCCGTCCAGTCAAATCTTTGGGCCTTCCTCAGGATATCATAGAACAAGCGGCATCTATCTGAGGATCGGGAGATGAACCTATTCAGGGCTGCAATTCTTCCGGTTAACCGCTGCACATCTTTCGGCTTTTGTGGAGATTCCAGTCGCAGGATGGCTTTGATCTGCTCTGTGCTGGCTTCGATTCCCCTCTGGGTGACCATGTACCCCAGAAATTTCCCACAGGATACTCCGAACGTGCACTTGGAAGGATTTAGCTTCATCTTATACTCCCTGAGGGTGTTGAAAGCGTCCTCCAAATGTGCTGTGTGCTGTATTGCTCGTGTGGACTTAACAACCATATCATCAATGTATACCTCCATGGTTTTGCCAATTTGCTTCTTGAACATCATGTTAACCAACCTCTGGTAGGTGGATCCTGCATTTTTCAGACCAAAGGGCATAACATTGTAACAATAGATACCTCTCTCTGACCTGAACGCAGTTTTCTCCTGGTCTGCTGGATGCATCTTGATTTGGTTATATCCACTCCAGGCGTCAAGGAAAGTTAGCATCTCATGACCTGCTGTGGCGTCTACCATGGCATCTATGTGCGGCAGGGGGAACGGGTCCTTTGGGCACGCCTTGTTCAGGTCGGTGAAGTCGACGCACACTCTCCACTTGCCATTCTTCTTTAGGACTACTACCACGTTGGACAGCCACTCCGGGTATTTTACTTCTCTGATTTTTCCGGCGGCCAGCAGATTATCCACCTCCTGGTTTATGACTTGGTTCCTCTCTGGAGCGAACTTCCTCCTCTTCTGCTGGATTGGTTTGTAGCTCGGGTCCACGCTTAATCTGTGAGTTATGATATTCGGATCTATTCCTACCATATCATCATGGGACCACGCAAAACAATCCATGTTAGTTTTCAACAATTCAATAAGGTTTTGTCGGATATTACCTGTACATTCTGAGCCGATCAATACTTTCCGCTCTGGGTGTTGCTTGTCCAAGTTTACTTCATCTACCTCTGCCTGAGGGGGTTCATGGTATTCTTGCAGGGGCAGGTGAAGACTCTGTAATTGCTATGCTGGGGGACTCGCCGTCTTCTTCAATGCCACTCTATAGCAATCTTTGGCTTCCCTTTGGTCGCCACTGATCTTCTGCACTCCCCAGGGTGTGGGGAACTTCAAGCACTGGTGGTAGGTGGATGTAATGGCCTTCATTTCATGTATCCACGGTCTCCCCAGGATCACGTTGTAGGTGGACGGACCATCAATAACCAAATACCGCACTTGCTTGTTTACCCCTCCAGCATAAGTGGGAATCGTAATCTCTCCAAGGGAGTATTTAGTTTCCCCACTGAATCCTATGAGGGGAACCGCCCTTTTGCTCAGGTCTTCCTCACTGAACCCCATGTTTTGCAAGGTTTCCAACATGATGAGGTTGACAGAGCTTCCGGTGTCCACCAGTATCTTCCTCACAGTGCAGTTTCCTATGGAGAGCGTGATGATTAGGGCATCATGGTGGGATTCTGGAGATGGTTCTGCATCGGATTCGTCGAAGGTGACAGCGGGGAGGTCTGGGCAGCTGATTCTACAGGAATGTTCTGGTTTGTCTCCTCTGGACTGGGAAGCGTGCCTTTTAGCTGCTGAATAGGTCAGACCGCTCAATTCTGATCCTCCTGTGATCACGTTGACAATTCTGGTGCACAGGGGAGGGGGCGAAGGTAACACCTGGTCTGCCGCATTCACTCTGCTGGAGCTCCTTGATATCAGGTGATCCAGATTTCCCTGGTCATAGTGATATTTCACTTCCTTCCTGAGGAGGACACATTCTTCGGTAGTATGCCCAATATCATCATGAAATTCACATCTCTTACTGGTGTCCCGTCGGTCGTTGGCGTACTCCTGTCTTCTGGGCCACCTGACTTTGCGCCCTAACTCCTTTAGGGCCCTGAGCAGACCGGACACGTTGGTGGAGAATCCGTACTCGCTGATTTTAGGTGGGAGTCCTGGGTTCTCCTTCCAATCTTTGTCTTCTGAGATCTTGTGAACATTTCTGTCGTAGGGTTTGGATCTTTCGCCTCTCCTCTCAGCTGGTGCCTTCCTGGAGATATGCTCAGACCCATAGGTAGCTCTTCTGGGGCCCGAATCTTCCTCCAGCCTAATGGCTGCCAACGCTTTGGTTTGCACATCCTCGAATGTAGCACAAGGATACTTAGTGAGATCTTTGTAGAGATCCGAGTCTTGGAGAAGCCCTTGACGGAAGGCTTCGATGGCAGTGGCTACGTCGCATCTAGGGATAGTCACTTTCTCCTTATTGAATCTGTTGAGGAAATCCCGCGTAGATTCATCGATTCTCTGTACCACCCTGTACAGATCACTAGTTTGCTTCTCCGGTTTTCTGCTGCTGGCGAATTGTTGGTTGAAGGAGTTAACCAGATCAGCAAAGGAAGCGATACTCCTATTTGGCAGGCCGACGAACCAATGTAGGGCTGCTCCTGAGAGGGTGGAGCCGAACCCTTTGCACATGCAAGCTTCCTTCAGAGGCCCGGTGGCGGTTATCACCATCATTTTCTGCTTGTACTGGTTGATATGGTCCATGGGATCTGTAGTGCCATCGTAAAGCATCATGGCTGGTGGCACAAAGCCTTTGGGCACAGCAACACAGGCCAGGTCGTCGGTGAAGGGTGAATCTGCATAGCTGTCCCTGGCTGCTTTCTCCAGGAGGCGCGGCATTCCAGGAATTTTGTTGATCAGTTCCCTCAGCTCTTTTAATTCTTGGGACTGCTGATCTGCAACACTGTTGGTTCCTGCAAGAGGGTTAGAAGCAAGGGGAAGAAAACTGAAAGGTGTACTTCCTGTCGGGGGTCCCCCAAGGTGCAGACTGTTCGGAGGAGGCGGCGAAGGGAGTGCAATCGCCTCAGGCCTGGGTTGCCACTCTGGTGTCTGCTGGTTGGGGGCAGATGCTGCCCATGCTCCTCCAGAAGGTTGGCTGCTGGACAGGGGATACACTCCTGGCGATTGCGTTGGTTGCCATCTTAGCGTCTGATGAACCGGGGTACCTACAAGAGATAACGCGTTAGTCTCTCGATTTTCAATGCCGGAGAAGAGATTACCTGAGACGCACGATCTGTCGGATGTGGGCCCATGGGTCAGGTAGCCTAGCCCCTGTGGCGCAATGGTTTGGACGGGTGGCGATAGCTCCAGATCCAGCCTAGTAACCACCTCTTGAGGAATTGCCCTCGATGCTTGTCCGCTGACGGCGGGTTCTCTGTGGAGGCTTGGTTCTCCTCCAGATATCAGAGGCAGGATCTCTGGCGGTGACTGAATTGGAGCAGATGGTGGCCTTGACACCGCTTTTATCTGAGCCCTGATGTCACGGTTATCCTTCTGCAGTGTCCTCACCGCTTGCTGCAGAGTATTGATCCCCTGAAGTATTTCCATCACAGGACCTGAGGCTGACGGAATCCTAAGCGCATCTCCGAACAACCCTCCGTGAGCTGGCGTCTTAGATGGTGCTCCCTCCTTACTAGATCTGAGTGTTTTTGACATCGGGGGCCCTTGAGGTGGCCTGGAGATCGTCGGTGCAGGTCCTGCTGTTAGACTGACAGGAGTCGCCTGAGTGAATGGCGTGGTGGGCTGACTTGCTGCCCCTGAGGATGGTGTCCCTCCAGCAGACTGAGTGGAGGCGTCTTGGCTACCAACAAGGTTTTGATCGGATCCGGACATGACAATAGGTTGAATCTCTGCAGAATTTTGGCTAACAAACGATCACTTTACCCCACGGTGGGCGCCAAATTGTTTTGGTAAAATTTTACCGGGTTAAGATTGAGTTTGCGGGTTAAAGCGATCGGATTAGCCCTTCACGAGTTAACGAGATGAATCGAATCTAACAAATGAAAGCGCAATGAAAGAAAGCAAAGAGACTCGAGTTTTGGTGACGCGGAAACCCGAATGTGGGAAAAACCGCGGGGGGAGTCGGAATTTCGCCAAACTTCTACTATGAATGAGTAAGATGAAATACGAAAAGGTAATACAAATATTTTGACGGTATTGAGCTATGAGAGATTTTGCTACTGTATTTGCCTTGGTGTACTTGACGTTGAAGATTGATTGACCCCGTCTTTTATATCCCTCTATTGCGCTTATAATTCTTCCTTCCTCAACCGTCGCCTTCTTCTTCTCCTGATTTTTCTCCTGCTCTGGTGGCACTACCCTGGAATTTAGGAAATTGGTTGTTGGACTGGGTCTTGTGCTTGGGATAGGGTTTCCTTGAATGGCTGGCTGTCTTCGGCCCATTTGGGGGCTTGGATACTTTCTGGCCCAATGTTGTTGTTGGGTTTGACTTTGCTGATTGTCTTGACTTTCCTTGTATCGGACCATGACTTTTACGGTTTTGGACTTTCCGAATACTACTTCATGACTTGTTCTTATCGATTCTTAGACTTATTGACTTTGACATTTGACTTGGGGAATTTCCGAGTCATATCCGAGGGTGCGAATTTTATCCCAAACAAACACTATAGCCAATTCCATCGCCATCAAGAGCACGAAGAAACAAATCGAAGGCTCTCGCGAAGTCTTCAATCAAGCTTGTGGTATAAGCATCCACACTCCAAGGTTCTTCACAACCTTGTCTCGACGTTCCCGGGGCATCCCGATCTACTAAGTTCAAAGGCTTGAACTTGTACTTTCGATCCTTCGGTATATACCCAAACGTTCACCTATCCTCATGTGGCCCCAAGGGAGGCTCATCTTTATTCTTGTCTTGGAACTTGTCCTCAATATCATGATATGGGCATTCATCCGCCCCAAGCTCGGAATTATCATCATCAATTCCATACAAGTTGTTCTTCAAGCTCTTACCCGACTCATCCCCTAGATCGATGTCTTTCATGGCGTGTATCATATTACAAGACTCATCATTAGTAGGCGAGGTGTTGCCTTGGAGGTCAAACACGAGCTTCTCGTCGCCTAACTCAAATGTGATCCTACCATTCTTCACATCGATCATAGCACCGACAGTATGTAGAAATGGGCGCCCAAGGATAATGGGAGTGATAGCATCTTCCGGCATATCGAGCACTAGGAAGTCGACCGGAATGAAGTACTTCCCGATTCTTATTGGCACATCTTCCAATATTCCCAATGGTCGGTTGAGTGAACTATCGGCCATTTGGAGTGTAATGGAAGTACACTTGAGCTCTTTCATCCCAAGTCGCTCACAAATGGAATAGGGAATGATGCTTACACTCGCACCCAAATCACATAGTGCTTTCTCAATCTTGAAGTTGCCTATGGTGCACGGGATCGAGAAACTACCCGGATCCTTCAACTTGGGAAGCGTAGAACCTTGAATAAGCTCGCTCACCACTCTTGTGAACGCTATGGTCTCTTCCTTGACGATGGACCTCTTCCTAGCCAAAATTTCTTTCATGAATTTTCCATATGCCGGGATTTGGGTAAGTAGCTCGGTAAATGGGACACTCAAATCCAATTTCTTCACAATATTAAGGAACTTGTCATATTGAACATCCACCTTGGTTCTCATTTGCCTTGTTGGGAAAGGCAACTTGATATGCACCTTGTCTTGCTCATTAAGGTTGGACTTCTCACATGACATTTTCCCTTTACCCTTGTCTTTTCCTTGAAGTGGGGGAAGCTTGTCTTCATGGGGTTTCTCAATCTCCCACAAAACTTTCTCCTCCATTGGATTTCCCAAACATGCTTTATCTTGAGATGGAGATACAACTTCTTCCATGGCATGTTCTTGCTCACTAGAAAACACGGGGAAGTCATAAGATGAACCACTCCTCAAGGTAATAGCATTCACATGCTCAAATTTCTCCGTCTCACCTTGAGGAGGTAGTTGCCCCTTTTGCCTTGAAGAGCTACCCGAAGCAACTTGAGCTATTTGGGTTTCGAGCATCTTCATATGAGCGTCTCTTGCTATGTTCTCCCTTTGAAGATGAGCAAAGAACTCTTATTGATTTCTTAGCATCTCCATTTGGCTTCTTTGCATTTCTTGGTTACTCTTTTGCACATCCATCATAGATTTTTGCATGTCGAAATCTCTAGGTGGAGATTGTGGATTATGCGGAGTATCGGTGATGGCTAGAGGAATGTCATAGTCATAAGTAGGAGACCGGCTCCTTGGCTTGCTTTGTTGTTGGGTACCTTGAGTTGCTTGTTGTTGCTGATGGTTCCTTTGGAACCCATGAGAGTTGCCTTGTGATAAGTGCCATTTGTAGTGCCTATTTTTTAGTATTTTGGTCCCATTCTCCTTGTAGAATCGCTCCTTGGGAGCGGTTTAGGGGCTTCTTATGCTTCCTTTAGCTCGTTTCAGGTTCTCGAGACCGTTCATGAAGAGTTGGAGCGATTCCGACTCGATACATACACTTTTTGGAGCCAACGAAGCTAAGGAACGATCACTCGATGCCTTGGAGTCGACCCCGAGACCTTGGGACCCAATCCCGATCCTCCGAGACACGATACCGAGTCCCGAGAATCGATGGGAAGCCCATGAGAACCAAGGAGGGACCAAAAAGTTCATATTGGAGGCCCACAAGACTCATCCCGGACGGGTATGGCCTCATCCCGTCCGGGATGAGGAAGCAAATGAAGAAGAGGCTACTGTGGGTCCTTCCCAACCGGGAGCAACTCCTTCCGGCCGGGACCGACCCCATCCCGACCGGGACCACCTCGTCTCGGCCGGGACGGGGGTGCTGCAGCCCGCCTTCATTTCCTTTCTTCTCCTTTCATTCTTGAACCCTATATATACCCCCCCTCTTGTATTAAGACACTATCTTATGTTAGAGGCCTTTCATTAGAGACTAAACCCTAGATAGATTAGCATAGATTAGTGTAGATTAGTCTTTAGATTATCGTTAATTCTAGTTTAGTACTTGTAATTTGGGAATTCTTGAAGAATCCAACCAAGCTTGACAACCTTGGTTGAGGTATTTGGGTTTTCTTCCATTTATGCAAGATTTCTTCTTTTCATCTTCTCTAGTATGGTATAATCTCCTCTTCCTTCTTCTTAATCTTGTTTTTATCATTCAAGTTTGAATCTTTAGTTCTTGATTGTTGTTTTGTTCTTCATTCTTGCTAGTTTCATTTATGCATCCTCTTGTTCTTGCTTTGATTTCTCTTGTTAGTGTTATTTTTAGATTAGATATGTTAGAGTAGACTCTTGCTAGGGTTAGTAGGGTGATTAGGGTGTTAATTGGATGATTAAGGGATTGTTGGAGATGTTGGTGGAAGATTTGGGTTTCCTCTTGGTTTGATGCACATCACATGTTTGTTGAAATGCTTGATTGACTAAGTAGTTGTGAATGCTTGTTTTTCTTGCCTTTCTCTTGTGGGTGATGGTTTGTTTGTGGGTTCGGTTCCCTCACTAAGTTGCGAGAGCCCGGTGAGGACGACCCCTAGGTCGGTCTAAGTTGCGAGAGCCCGGATTCGACCTCGGCCTATAGCGTGCTAGTATCCCCGTTTGTCATGTGTATCGCCGAGACGGGTTTTAGGTGGAACCTCTAGGTGGGTCTAAGTTGCGAGAGCCCGAGCATTACCTAGATTACCCTACTACCTCCTTCACTCTAGTTCTTCCTCGACCATTCCTTTACCCCTTTGACCCCGACCTAAACCTAGCCCGTTCCCCTTTGTTTGTTTCCTTGTTTTAGACCTTAGATTAGTCTATAGCCATCCCCCTTAGACTAGCTTGTCTTGAACATAGTCCTAGACCGTAGCATACCTTAGTCAATCCTCCCGTCCCTGTGGATTCGACCCGACTTACCCTAGCTACCCTAGTTAGGCTTTGCCGGTTTTATTTGACGGTTGGGATCCACGACAAATCCCTCCCATCACCTTGATTAAGGCCTTGGTTGTTTTGATATCCTTGATTGTGTTGGTTTCCTTGAAAACCACCTTGATTGAAGTTCCCTTTTTGGAACCCTTGATTGTTGTTGAAGTTACCTTGGTTATGTTGTTTGAAATTGTTGAATGGCCTTGGGTTGCCCATATAACCAACCTTGGTAACCTTGGTTGTTGTCCCTTAAGGGAGGTGGCACATATGGACGGTGTTGTAGAGATTGTTGTTTGGAAGCTTGGAACATATTAGGATAAGGGGCACCTTGCTTGAACGCTTGAAAGGCGTTCACTTGCTCAATGCTACCCCGACAATGTGGAGGCTCATGTCCAACTATCCCGCAAATATCGCAAATCCCATAATAAGGTGTAGGAGACACAACTCCCAAAGCATTAACTTCATGAATCGAGTGTTGGTTGGAGGAAATAGTGCTTTGAACTTGATTGAGGTGGCTTTGGAGCTTCTTGTCAATAGTCTCCATGTGAGTTTTTAATTGAGCTCCAAGATCAATGCTTAGTTGTGTAATGGCATCGACCTCGTGCCTACCTCCTCGATTTGCCTTTCTAGGCCTTGAGTATTGGGAGTTGTGCACCGCCATCTCCTCGATTCTTGCCCAAGTTTAATCGTCATCGACCTCGGTAAACCTACCATTGGAGCCCATATTGAGTATAGCTCTTGAGTCCTCATATAGACCGTTCCAAAACTGTTGGACTAAGGACCATTGTGAAAGTCCATGGTGGGGGCACGATCTAACCAAAGATTTGAACCATTCCCAAGCTTCATAAAGGCTTTCCTCATCCCGTTGTTGAAAACCGGTGATGGAGGCCCTTAGCAAATTTGTCTTTTTCGGAGGGTAAAACTTTTGGTAGAATGCCAATGCAAGTTTCTTCCAAGTATCGATACCCATGGTTGCCCTATCGAGACTCTTGATCCATTGCTTCGCTTTTCCAATGAGAGAAAACGGGAAAAGTACCCAACGGATTTGATCTTGAGTAATCCCGGTTTGGGAGATAGCATCGCAATAATTGGAGAAGGTCTCCATGTGTTGGTGCGGGTCTTCGGTGGCCAAACCACTAAATTGATTTCTCTCCACAAGTTGGATGAATTGTGTCTTTGCCACAAAATTTCTGGTATATGTATCCAGTAAAGTACTCGGTCCCGGCAAGACATCCTCGGTAAAAGTGGAGTGAGATGAGAACTTTGGCATAATTGGATGTAAGGGAGATGATGGTGTAGACGATGTTGAAGAAGATGTAGAAGGAGAACTAGGACTAGAAGTACCGAAGGGATTGATGAAGGTCCCTCCGGCGGTCTCTCGCGGTGTTTCGTCTAAGTCGGATCCTTGAGCTTGTTCTTGATTGGTATTGCTAGCACTTGGTTGAGAGATTCTAACCCGGTCAATCGTCCATTGGCGAAAGGCTCTAAAGAGTCTTTCCGGCTCTGGATTGAAGAGAAAGAAATCGCCTCCCTTCCTAGGCATACACTACAAACTCGAACAAACGTGAGAACGCCTAGTGCTTTATGGGCACTAGGCAAAGACAATAAACGAACACAACGAAAAACAAAGAGAAAAAAGAAAATGATAAAAATAAAGAAAAAGCCTAAAATATGCACACGGAAGAAGAGCACAAGGAGGGTAACTAAGTCTAGCTATAAGCAAACTAAGTCTAAACAATGCACCGTCCCCGGCAACGGCGCCAAATTGATGGTAGTTTTCCACCGCGTCCCCCACCGTCAATAAATAACCAACTATTCCTAGTGGGTAGCTAGAGTAAGTCGGGTCGTGTCCACGGAGACGGTATTGTAATGTCTAGACTAGGTTTACCTAAAAACGAGACTAGGCTACCAAACAAACACAAAGAAGACGATAATTGACTAACTATGATGGTGGAAGATGATGAAAATGGGCTACTCTTGTACTATGTATGATATGAGCTAAATGAAATAAACAAGACTAAAGATTAACTAAGCAAACGAACTAGAGAAATGATCGACTAAGGAGGTAGAGAAATCAAATATGGAAGAGAGTAGGGTTAGGTCGGGTTCTTAAGTGTAGTAGGATGATTGGGTAATCAAGGGTGTAGGTGCCACTTAGTCACTAGGGTCGGTTTGCGCTCTCGCGCCAAAGCCTAAGTCCGCACTCTCATGTCTAAGATTAGACCCGAACACTCATGCTAGAAGCTACTCAAAACATAGGCTTTCAATCACAAACCAAACACACAATGAGTAGAGGATGACAAGTATGAGAAGCATTGGCCACTACTACCCACACAGCAATTCAACAAACACATAGAAAGCCCAATAAGTGACTAGCAACAAAGGATTCATCTTTACCTATAATCAAACCCTAATCACCCATAATCAACACTTAATCCCTCTTCTAACCCCACAAGGAATCTACTCACTCATTATCAAACTAAGATTAACATAAACAAGAGAAATCAATGTAAACATCCAAACATTCATAATGAACAAACAATAACAATAAACAATATGTAAAGATTGAAACTTGATAAATAAACAAAGAACAAGATAAAAGAGATTATACCAACTACAAGAGGATAAAAAATATGAGAACTTGTATAAATAAGAAACCCAAATAATCTCCAAGGTTGTCAAGCTTGGATGAGTCTTCAAGAATCTTCTTAATACAAGACTAATTGCTAGATTAATCTAAGATTAACAAAAGTTTTAAAGGAAGATTAAGCTAATGAGAGGAGAACTAAATCTAGGGTTTAAATAATGTAGAGAGGCTTAAGATAGTCTAGGGTAATGTAGTATGCTTAAACAAAACAAGGGGGAAGTATTTATAAGGTTACAAGAATGAAGGAGAAGAAAAGAAGTGACGCGGGTCTGCAGGTGCTCCATCTCGGGCGAGAAGAGGGAATCTCGGCCGGGATGAAGTGGTCTCGACCGAGATGGTGGTGGTCTCGGCCGAGATGCCACTCCAGTAGCTCGGTTTTGCTTGTACTCTTCATCCCGACCATGATGGCTCTTATCTCGACCATGATGGGTCTTGTAGGCCTCAAATATGATCATTAAGGTCCCTCCTTGCTTCTCATGGGCTTCTCTTCGACTCTCGGGGCTCGGATCGAGTCTAGGGGCCTCGGGAATGGGTCACAAGGTCTCGGGATCGAACCTAAGGCACCGAATGATCGTTCCTTCTCTTCGTTGGCTCCAAAAGTGTATGAAACGAGCCGGAATCGTTCCAATTCTCCATGAACGGTCTCGGGAACCTAAAACGAACTAAAGGAAGCATGAGTAGCCCAGAAACCGCTCCAAATAGCGATTTCACAAGGTAAAAAGGGACCAAACACAACAAAATAGGCACTACAAACTACACTTATCACTAACCCCTTTGTAAAGAGATCAACCAGATTACGTTCGGACTTCACATAGTCAACACAGCAATCACTCCATTTTTCAAGAGTTGTCTCACCACACTGTGCGTAATTCGAATACGTCGTTTCTTACCATTGTAGACAACATTCTTAACAATACAAATGACAACTTGATTATCATAGTGTAAGGAGATTGGTACAACCCCCCCTAACACAGCAAGAAATTTACCATAATGCAAACACAAATTAATTGTTCTTTTCAAGTATTTGAGTAAAAGGATTGGTGTAGGATAGTGTCGAATAAATGGACTATACCGAAGCATAGATTCATCGCGTGGTTATATCAACATGATGCTATGAACGTTAAGACCAAATTGTTTGGTCTTAATCTGATTACCGATGATCTATGTTTCATTTGCAACAAGAATCCGGAAGATAGGAATCACCTATTCTGGGAGTGTGAGTTTAGCAGCGAGGTGTTGAGAAGCTTGAGAATGGGGATAGACCACGACTTCACCAGTACACGAAGCAACGCTCAGCGGGATGGAATGAGAGGCAGCAAACTCCAACGGGCTGTGATTAATAGCGTGATAAACGCCTCCATCTACTACATATGGGAGCAGAGGAACAAAAGTAGAATAGAGGGCATACTAATCAGACCGAACGTAGTTAGTAAGAACATTATTAAAGAACTGAAAATGTATTTTAATAGTGTTCAGAAAGGGAAACTCACCGCTAGAGATGAAATCTTCATCTCTAGGCTGATGGATACTTAATGTATATTTGATTATTTTTTGATTAATATACATCTTACACTTTCCCAAAAAAAATATGACGAACTACATTCCAATGTTCACCATTATAATAGGGTTACTAGTGCAAAACCCGTGCCCACGCACGGTTTTTTAATTGATTTGTTTATATAAATAGGTTAGTGACTTACAAAATCAATTATATTCCCTTCGTTTGAGTCAATAACTTACCTTTTTTTGAGTGTTTAGTCAACCGTTCGCGTTTCTATTTTTAAAATAAATTTACCTTTACTTTTTTTTCCAACATAATAAAAACAATTATTTTCTCATTATCTTTTTTTTATGTATAAATTAACATTTTATTATGATGACATGAGTATAAAATTACTAACGGGGTCACTCATGTAATAAATACGATATAATGTTCACGCTTTTTTTAATTATGAAAGAATATTTTATCATTTTGGGTTCACTTTCAACCTTACTATTTTCGTTATGTTTATTAATTATCGTACCTATATTAGAAAAGACTAAACAAAACTTTGTAAATTTAGCATTTAGTAGAATATTTTAAGAAAAAAATTTGTTTCTAAATTTTAGGGATTATGATTAGAAGTGGATTTTTAAATTTATAGATCTGTCAAAATTTGACTCGACTCGTAAACTTGACCCATTATTTTAGATTCAAGAATAAGACCCTAAATTTTGACCCGTGATCCATTTAGCTTGAACCCAAAATATTTCGTCAAAACCCGACCTGAATTATTCATGATCTGTCATTAAAATTATCATATATTATATTTTAAATAATAATAAAAAAACTTATCAACTTTTTTATATTATAAATTACAAAAGTAATAAAATAATAATTTTAGATCAATTTTATAGCATTTAATGATAAACTATTTATCGAATAATATAGTGTTTTACCATTTTGTACTTATAAAATTCGGTAATTAATTAATTAATTTAATAACTTTAGTGATATTAAATACGATTAGTACTAAAAAAACTACTTGTATTTTTAATTGATAAAATGTAGGGCATCGAATATCATATATGTGCATTATTATGACCTTAACCCGACCAATGACATTTATTTGACCCGATACGTAAATTTCTCATCCCGTATGACGTAACCGATTCAACCCATTTGACATGTATATTAAAAAATATGGAATAGATTTTTATTTATTATATTACAATTTTTTTTCTCCAATATATGTGATAGGTTGAATTGATAAAGATAATAAAAGTTTTGGTTATTGTATGGATAAATATTTAATAATTGGGCTTCTAAGAATTTAGACAAAAACTTATTTGTCAAGCCCAATTTAGATAATGAAGGAATAGGATTTTGGCGGGAAAGTTGAAAAGACTATATTGCCCCTTGGTTTTTGTTTTAGTGAATAGGGGATGTGTGTATCGACTCAGATTAGTCTATTAGCAGTATAAACAATATCTGGTTGAGTACAATTCATAAGAAGCATTACACTTTCTATAATTTTAGCATACTTCTTATGGGAGAAAATATCACCCAAGTTCTTACACAACGGTATCCTGGCATCATAAGGAGTTCTAGCGGGTATAACATCAAAACCGTCAAATTTCTTCGACACCTTTTCTACATAATGAGATTGACTGGTGGTTATTCCACTTCAGTTTTTTGTAATCCCCTATAAATTCTAACGCAATATAGTGACGAAAACACTGTAGATTTGGGATTAAAACACTGATGTTCTATATTATATAAAAAGAACGGTCAGTCAATACAAATGTCAATTTTACAAAAGGGTTAAAAATAAAAATTCTCCAAATGGGATTAATAGAATCCATAAATAAGCATGAATCAAGCGGAGTATGATCCATGCCACACGCTAGCTCACACCCAAAATCTAGCCGCAAAGCACCTGTCATTTATAAATATAACAACCACAATTCAGTGGGGAGTAACGACGACATTCTCACAGCCCTATTACATGACATTAAAGCATAATTACTATTATATCAAAATAGTTCAAAATGAAAAACGTTTAAACGATATAGTAAAAACGACCGCAAACCTGCAAATCACTATCAACCAATAGTAATAACGACGTTATGGATATGAATCAGTGCAACAGAATAGACTTTCACTAGGGACATATTAAATTAGCTTCGAGAACTCAGTCAAAATAAATCAGACTTCGGTCTCTAACTAGGCAACTCAACCATAATAGGACGATGACTTATAATGCGAGGTCATAGCTTAATTAAGTATGCATACCTCTCCTGAACAACAATATGCCCAATTCAACACGACGACGTCTTACATGCGAGGTCAGAGCTTAAGGTCAAAATAAACATACACTCCTGGACAAAAACATGCCCAGTTCAACAACCAATGCATCTCGCTCGGATACACTAGCTTTATAGCTGATGGCAAAACGTATACTGTAGACTGTATTACTCTACCCGTATACTTCTCTTATTCCATAACTCCAAAACAAAGTCATTATCATAATTCAATAGAAATATAGTTCGTTCTTCAAAAGAGAGAATTTTATAAATATAGAAATTTTCTTAAAATAATAACTTTTCAAAAGTAGGTCCTATTATAAATAGAAATTGATTAAAAAAGGAGTTATATAAAATAGTTAATATTAGCCCTCGAGATGTAAACATTATATTTATTATTTAATAAATATATAATTCATGATTAAAAGTCAACTAAAGTCAA
The DNA here is from genome assembly GCA_958450325.1 of Agrostemma githago. NCBI lineage: Eukaryota > Viridiplantae > Streptophyta > Magnoliopsida > Caryophyllales > Caryophyllaceae > Agrostemma > Agrostemma githago. The sequence continues at coordinate 28,651,433 of OY288260.1, read as the reverse complement.
AATCATAATTATTTATCAAAAGGTTGAAGTTTATGTAATTAAAAGTATTTAAATAACAAATTTATCAATTTCTCAGAATTGTGATGTCTTACTATAAAATTCATAATTAAATAAATAAAAATCGAAACAACCTAAGACCAGTGGGGTTGAAAGCAATGGAAACTTAGCTACAACCCTTTTATTTCTGAAGAAAATCCAAATTATACATAAAACATGGATTTTTATTCGTATGTTTAAACCTATCAGAATTAGACACCAGATTGTATTTCTTTAATAAAACACATTTAAAAATTGATTTTAAAGAAAATCCAATTGGAAACATTAACTAGACTCTTCATAGTTTTTGTAATAAATTATCAAGATTAAATACAAAGTTTATTATATGTTTCAGCTTATATCTTATCACAACTGACAAAATCGCGGATTATTTTGACACCTGTTTGAAGGAGTTATGTCCACTGTCCTATACGGATTAACACGCTTAAGTCTATGTATCCGATATGCCTTGCTAGAGGTCGATGTCGGGTTGACATATAAATGAGTTATATGTCCGGTAGTCTTAAGTGGGCCCATTGGGTCACACACAATGTGTATGCACTACTACAAAACATCAAATAGACAACTGTTTTTTTTGCAATAGACAACTGACTTACAACAGTTGAGTAGTTTGGAGTTGTATATTAGTCTTAGCATAGACATCTGTTTTACAACAGTTGTCTATTTCTTAATAGACAACTGTTGTCAAAAATAACAGTTGTCTATTACGTGTATAGAAATCTGAGCATCGAAAAATTAGATGTATATTCGTTTAGTAGACAACTGTTTTATAGACAACAGTTGTCTATTCTTTAGTAGACAAATATTTTATATGAGCGCTATTACACGTATTTGAACTGTATAACCTGCATATTTGAACTATATATTAACGAAACCTAAGAAATAAATATCACAACGAATTGAACAAGTTCCATTTTTATAAAATCCAACATCCAAAAGGTACAAACCATTATCCAATTACATACAAACCATATACTCGTATAATCCAACATTATAACATCTCATCTATATAACTTTATGGGATAAATCATATACTACTAATTATTAAGAAAATAATCCGCCGATAAGCCGCGAACCTCGTCAATACCTTGGCTCTAAACAACACCAACTTAACTTAGTTAATTGTGCTCTTGTTCACCTTGATTGAGAATAGAATGAAAGTACCTCACTGAGAATAGAATGAAACTACTCACAGGAACATCCCTCAATATGAGGTTGTAATGTAATAACAAACCTATAAATGTGAAGGAGTTGCTGAAGCTCTGAGTCTCCCATGAATAGAGCTTGATTATTCACTAACTCATCTGGCAATTCAACAAATTTTAATGCAAGTTAGAGGTGATTAGTGAAGTGTGAGAGAAACTCAAATGCAGCTAAAAATGGTTTGTAGTTCGGTACCAAAACTACATGCATACTTCCTCAAACACTCTAACCACCTATAAACTTCTTCCTACATCCAGTTTCGGTCACCATATATATACTACCTATACTCGTAATGCTTCTTTTTCTGTGCGTTATTTGTGATAACAACGATTGGCGCTCTTATAGAGAGTTTAAATTGATGAACATATCAACACGTAAACCAGTATTTCAATCGTCTAACATTAATGTCACCAGAATGTCGTGAATAAATCGAGTTAGAAAGTCATGATCAAACTCAACCTATAAACAGTCACATGAAAACCCAGCACCATAACACGGTTCCAGCATATAGTACACGTAAAAGAAAGTCTAATCTCTGCATTTTCAGCTAACAGTTCAGTCAGTTTGAGGAGTCGGAAATGCCTGAGTACTCAAGCTTCGGACTAATCTATTTACGAGAAATCGTCAAGGATTTGGTCCAAAATGATGTGTCAAGTATCCGACACGGTGTATATGAGCTCATAGCTTGATTTGATCATGTCAACAAAGTGATAATAAAATCAATACCACTAAATCAAAAACTCTCCATCTTCTAAATAAGTAAATTACGATCAAGCAACATGAACGAGTTCATCAATTCACCGATAAATTGAAGCTAAATCTAGCTAACTAATCAAAACTAATGAAAATTCAATGCAATAATTGAAATTGAATCGAATTATTTCGCGTTTTAATGAATTATAATTCTTCATGTGTTTTTTGTGTTAATGAATCATTAATCGTTTAAGTACCTGCAGTTTGGCAGCTATTTGTTCTTGTTGGATTATAGAGGAGTACTGCTCTTGCTAGCATTTCATCTCATTCCAGCCTAATAACGAAGGAAACATTCAATTTAAACGAACAATCAAAATCGAAACTAATAACTAATTGAAGAACACTATAAATCAACTCGAAGAAAAACACTGAATATAAAAGGGGATGGATTATTGTGTGGGGAATATCGAAATTGAAAACGTAAGCAAAAAGAGAGTAAATGATTGAGACGGACTTTTTCTTCTCCATTGCAGGAAGGTCAGTTGTCGCATATTTTTCAGCGATCACCTGGAGGAACATCATCGCAATCGCAAGTAAATTCAACGACAAACATACAAACATTTAAACAAATAAAGTATTTACTTTAATTCTTAGAGAATCAGGCAATGTTGATTGAAGAATTGATTAAGAGAGGGGTATATCAATTATCTATGAAATACCTAAAATTGAAATGAGTCATTAACTAAAAAGTACCAGGCTCATCAGTGCCATCGCAAAACTCATTGTTTAAATGTCGTTGTTATACAAGCACACGCAGGACAACGACTCTTCTGAAGGTGGAAACTGCAACGACCACACCTTACACAGAGAGTGTTGACTCTTGTTCCTTCTCTTTCCGAAACTCCCTGTTCCCTTACCCTTATCAACCGTAAGATCACTCAATTAAACTCATGATGATTTTGATGAAAACGTAATGATAAATCAAGAAAAAAGGAGAGAGAAGGAGATTGATGAAAACCTAATGATAAATCGAGGAAAGAGTAGACATGGTGATGTTGGTAATGGTGGTGTTCTACTCTTGTCCATTGACAGATGGTCGAGACTTCAATTTCAGCAGTAGTTCTTCTCTTACTTGCCCTAGAGAAGTACCACCACCATAACCCCAACGAGGCAGCCACACCAAACACACCAGTAGCGATTATAATTGCCAAATTCTTCGTACTCAAGCCATTACACTTAGACCCAATTGGTTTCCCACACAACCTACCATTCCCATCAAAGTCGGACTCATCAAAATGAGCTAAAGATGGAGAAATTTGACCAAAAAATCTGTTCAAAATTAGACAGCTCATAATGAATTATTAGACAAAGCTAAAATCAAGAGGAAACAAAGCTCACTACAACAAATACTTCATTTAGCTACCGAGCACGCGCGACTGATAAATTCAGTAGCTAATTTTGCGACTGAAAGTATAATTCGCGACTGATAGTAGTCGCTGAACGAGCAGACGGGTTTTTTTTTTTCAAAAACTTCAGCGACCGAAATCGGTCGCTAAATAAATGAACGCGCGACCGAAATCGGTCGCTAATTTCATTTATTAGCGACCGATTTCAGTCGCTAAATCTTAGACTTAGCGACTGATTTCAGTCGCTAATTAATGAATTTAGCGACCGAAATCGGTCGCTAAGTGTCAGATTTTTTTTTAAATTGCCGCACACCCCCCCTTCCCCGGCTCATTCCTTCATTTCACTCCCTCTCTCTAAAACCTCTCCTCCTTCTCTCTAAAACGCCTCCTCCTTCATTCCTCTTCATTTCTTCCTCAATTCTTTCATTTTCCTTTAAGGTATGTTTATCTATCTATATTTAGTTTTAATTGTTTGTTAATTTCTGTTTATTGGGTAGGATAATTTCTGTTTAGTTTCAATTATTTATAGATTTATATAAATTATTTGTCGGGTTGGATAATTTATTAGTTGTCGGAATATGATGTGTAGTTAGAATGTTAATCGCCCAATAGGTTCCCCAATTTGAAATAGGTAGATTGTTAGTATAAAATTAGGGTTTGCGGTTACGTAGTTGAATGAATTGGGTTGTTTTGATGTGTTAGGAAATTGGAATTGAAATACAATTATGTCGATTTAGTAACGTAATTATGGATGATTAGGTGCAAATAGTACTATGTTTAGGTGAAATGAGAATTTTACAAAATATGTGAGTAATGTGTATTTATTAGTGAATTACTTAAGAGAAAATAATTTGTATTTGGGTATTGTCTCAATTTTTTTAGATAAAAAAATGAAGCGACAGGAACGAAAATGGATGTATGAGGAAAGATTAGATAAGAGACGACGTCCCGGAACTGAATTTTTAGAGGGTGTTAATAGTTTCCTTGATTTCGCTAAAACCCATCCTGAATACGCGTCAGAGGGTAGATTTAGGTGTCCTTGTGTGAAATGTAAGAACCTCAAATTCTTGGATGATATTCTGATTAAGGAACATATTATCTCAAATGGGTTTAGCCCAAATTATTATTATTGGATTTGTCATGGTGAGACATCTGCTGTTGAGGAATCTGAGGTGGATCAGAATGAGGGCGGGGTGAGAGGAATGATTGTTGATGTGGTTGAGTGCAATTTGTTTAATGATGAGGGCATTTACACTAACGACGATGACCAACCAACCCCACAAGAGCCAAACCCACGAGCGAGCAGCAACAGCAACAGCAGACATGACGTTGGGCAGCAGACTACGGTACGGTAGTTCGAGCAGCAACAGCAACAGGGAGTCCCAGCAGCAGGAGGACCAGGAGGAGAACCGGCGAGAGGAGGAGAACCAGCGAGAGGACCAGGAGGAGAACGACGAGGAACAACCAGAACGACCACAACAGGATCAAGGGCTTCAGTATACAGACGACGGACGCCTTATTATTAGCCCGGAGAACACATGGTGAGACGTTATATTTCCCTTTCTTTTGTGAGACATCATCTTATTTCACTCTTTGGTGTAGGTTTCGTACCCGTGCGGTGGTGACGGGTGTGAAGGACAGTTTTATGAATGATTTGAATACCTACTGCACGAGTTGGACAAAGTTGCCTCTGTGGCAACGGGAGAAGTGGTTTGCCAACTTTAAGGTACAACTGAATTTCTGTTTTTTATTAATTATCTGTTACTGTTTACAGATTATTAACACAATGACAACAAACGATCTTGCAGTTGAAACACTTCTACAACGAGGGTCTCGAGGTGGCTGTGAGAGACCGGTACATGGATGTCGCGAAGCCCAGATACAAAGACATGATGTACAAGATGGCGAGCGACGAGAAGTTAATGAAACACCTTAAAGGTTCGATTACTCAATTATTGTCCGTACTTGAATAGAAAGTTGTATATGTCTTCAAAACACTTATTGATCTCAGAGTGTATAAATTGTAGGTGACGCCATCCAACAATTCAGAACAGCCCGGACCGACCCGAAGTTCCTTTCAAGATCCGTCCAGGCGAAAAAGAACAAGAGGCGGGGAGGGGACCCCGAGACCTTTGCTGAGCGCACCCACTATGGTGGGTCGCAGTCGATGCACCAGCGGGCCATGAATATTAGTATTTCCTTACCTTTGATTTTTATTTTGGATTTTTATTTTATGTTTTCCTTACATGTACTGTCAACAGCTGAAGAAGAAAACCGGAGAATTCCCTCCGCCGGTACAGCTATTTCTCGACACGAAGAGCAAGGGGGATGATACTGACGGTCGAACATTCGCCACGAAGAAGGATATGGACATTTGGGTAAGTTTAAAACATAAGACTTCGTTATTTTTTTTTTCTTCACACAACCCACCTAATCACGACTTCATTTTCTTTCAGATGTCGTATAAGCAGGCCACTAGAGCACCCGAGAATGAAGGGGTGGACCCGAGCACGATTTGGTTCAGAGTCGTGGATGGGTACCGCAAGGGAGCGGTGTACGGTACGGGGACCGCTCATTCCCTGTATTGGACACCACCCAATGTTCGGGGGGGCCATGCGACCTCGACGGAGTGTGTGCCATCCGAAATGGCTGAGATGAGGTCGGAACTGCAGGGGGAAAGGGCGCGAGGGGATGCCTTGGCCGAGAAGCTGAAGGAGCAGGATGAGAGGCTGAAGATGCAGGAGTCCGTTAACCTGCAAATTCTGGAAGAGCTACAACGCCTTAGGAGCATGCACCAGCAGAACTGTAACTCCGGCCCTATTCCCCGACACCGGGATCCTAGAGACCCCTTCAACGGGGGTGGTAGTGGTGCGTCAGCTAGTTTCCCTGTTAGGTGAGTAATTGAAAACAGTTTGTAGTTTCTGAATGCTTGTTGAAAAAACAGTTTGTAACAACATTTTTAATTTAGTGTATTCATGACGTTTGCATACTTGGTTGCCAAATTTGGAGTGTGAAACTTGCGTAACGTTTGGAACGACGTTTGGAATGATGTTTGGGATGTATTGTGGTTGTTGGTGTGTTTTATTTTGCAGATTTTGGCTAGAAAAATAATAATAATAATCGGCCTATTTCAGGTACAACAGCGACTGAAATCAGTAGCTAATTTTTCTATTTAGCGACCAATATCAGTCGCTGTATAAATCTGCATGTCACCACATTACACCATTTAGCGACTGATTTCAGTCGCTAATTTCTCACTTTAGCGACTGAAATTGGTCGCTAATTGACGCCATTAGCGACTGATATCAGTCGCTAAATAACGCTTTTAGCGACTGATTTCAGTCGCTAAAGTGAGAAATTAGCGACTGCTTTCAGTCGCTAAAATTAGCGACTGAAATCAGTCGCGCGTTTTTCTAGCGACTGAAATCAGTCGCTAGATGCGACTAACTGTAGCGACAATCGCTTAGCGACGGTTAACAGTCGCGCGTCTATTTCTAGCTACAGATGACGGTAGCTAAACTCAGTCGCCAAATACTTAAACTGTTGTAGTGGCTAATCATCTAGGAAGAGTAAAAGGAAGGAATACACAGATAACCAAGAGAGTTAAAAGACGAGAGTAACTACAACACATAAATTCAAAAACACCCAAGATAACATCAACAAACGCGAGAGTAAGTACAGCACAGACAAGAGAACCCAGATAACATTGTTACTGAGTAACTAACTCGAAAACAACAGCGTTCAACAAGCACCCTAGATAACATTGTTACTGAGTAACGAATTTAAAACATCAACTAACGCATAACACAGATAGAGATGTAGGGTATGATTATTTTTTCGATTAACATCAACAAACGCAGCAAAAGTTCGAAAACTCACGTAGATTCGTATGTCATCCCTCTACCAGCTCTACCACAACACTGTCATCCTTACTCTACCAGCTCTTCACCTCAATCGGCCTAATCACCCTCTCCCTCTACCTTCTTTTAAGTCGATCTTTCGGCCTCATCTCCATGGCAATCGGCCTACTCACCCTACGACCATCCTTCCCAAATACTAAATATTCAAGGCAATAAAAGCTAATCGCAAAATATTTGGACTACACCTCCGCAAAACAGCTAAACAAAGAAAAGGTATAGAGTATACACTAAGTTAGAAATAATTCAAAATTTGAACTCTTAAGTTACAGATAATTCAAAAATTGAAGGTAGAAACTCACATAGATTACCTAGGAAGAGTAGAGAGGTAGAGTAGACGGTGGAAAAGGGGCGTCGGGGGAAGATTGACGGCGGCGGCGGCTACGGACGACGGAGATTTAGGGAAATTAGTGTTGAGAAGCTCGATTAGATCTTCAATGTCAAAAAATGGGGGGAATGAAATTAGGGTTGAAATATTTGGGGATCTGAAAAAATTAGGGTTAGAGGAGGAATAATTGGGGATCTTCTGGGTAAGTTGAGCAAGTTGAGCGGGAGTCGAGATTTTGGGTCGATAAATGCATTTCAAGATCGAGTCAATAGACGATTTGAACTTGACTTGATACAATTTTGGGTCGATAAATTAATGAATTAAGTCGAGTAATTATTAGGTCGATAAGTACGATAATTAAGTCGAGTAATTATGTGTCATAAACTAATAATGATACGAGACGGCCCGTGAATGATTTGAACTTGACTCGATTAAATTTTGGGTCGATAATTTAATGACGAGTCGAGTTATTGTTGGTCGATAAGTACGATAACTTAATGAGGAATTTAGGATCATGGTGATCATATACGATTTATTATTAATCAGTGATAATTAAATCAATTTTTAATCCCTACGAATTTTAAACACCGCAATTTAGTCTATAATATTTGACTAAACTCCTTGATTAATGCTAATTATAGTAATTAATTTAAATTAATCAAACAATTTAGAAATTTTACAGCAACAACATAGCTCCTCTGTCGTTCTTCGTCCAATCCGAGAAATTCTAACGCTCGCAATCCACTATCGGCCAACGTTACTATAAATAAATCAAAGCAAACAAAAACCGTAAAAAATCAAATGAAATGGAAAAAACTTAACATCAAATGAAATTACAATTAAACGTAAAGAGTCAAATGAAACGGAGGAACGAAATGACGGAAATCGGAAGGTACCTTTACATGAAGTGGTTTTCAGTAATCGTGCAATGACTTTACGATCAATGAGATTATCATCAACGATCAATGCGTAAATATTCGAGTTTGGTGGTCGGGTAAATGGCTTGAGAAAGTGATATGGGTTGGGTAGTAACAACCAATTTTTAGTGGTCCTAAAAATTAGAATAGACAACTGAGATTAATTAAAACAGTTGTATAATATATAGACAACTGTTTTTATAAAACTCAGTTGTCTATTACCAGATAAAGACAACTGTTTCTCAAACAAAACAGTTGTCTATATATTATACATCAGTTGTTAAGAATATCTGATGTCTATTAGGAGTTGTCTATTTGATGTTTTGTAGTAGTGATGGGATATTATTAATATATATCGATATATTAAATATATCGGGTCAGTAGTAATACGGACCCAGCTGCGTTGTCGGGTTATGGTAATTAGAGTTATGGAAATAACCTAATTCTACCTTCTCATCTCCTATATAAGGAGGTTCATATGATGAACCAACATATAAAATTAAGAGTATTGACTCATAATATATATTCGTCTTATAAAGAGTTATAAGAGAGATATATAGAAAAGTTGTGAGACGGTCTCACGTACCTTTATACTAGCATATACGTCGCAATTCCGTACCTGTGTGGATACCAAAGAAGGCATCACGTTTGGGGTGCTTTATTCTGTCCGTGAGAATTATTTATTTTGTCCGTGGAGATTATTTATTCCGTCCGTGGAGATTATATATATTTCTGGGTTTATTATACTTCTTATTAATACGTTGTTCCGCTGCATATAAGGTATAATTGTTATCCCTCTATTTTTATCTTTTCGGTTAATACTCGTAACAGGTCCTTGGGTTTACAGTGGTATCAGAGCCTCTGTTACGTAGTATTAATTTAATAGACGTGAATCTACGGTTCATAATTAGTTATGAGAGATTCAATCCGCATATTAATTTGATTATATGTTTCATCTCGAGAATTGTTCTCGTTCAATGTGTTTAATCGTCGTATTGATAAGGCACATATTTGTCATTGTACGTGATAGAGCTTGTGGCCTTGATTGTGCCTATTGATTGTCAATTATAATAATAACTAGTTTTGTGACCCGTGCAATGCACGGAATTTCTATAATATTTATTATTGGGAACAATTGTATGTTTACATTTTCGCCTGTTACCCGTGAAAATCACGGGTGTATTGTAAATAAGTTGTATAAGTTCACACTTAAACATGATCTAATTTTCTTAAGAACTTTTTGGTATAGGAATGTCATTTGCACCAACATGCAACAACATATGACGCGAATTCTTATTTATTAGTTTCGGTATATAAACAGACCGCATGTTGGTATCAATTTTTTCATAAACAAAGATATTCATGTAATATAGGTTTAACAATTAAACTATAAAAAACGTGAATTAGTTAATTGAATATTGAGTATTTTTTTTCCAAAATTAACTATTTGTCAACAGTACATTCAATACTTCTATTAAACTTTTCCATCATGAACATTTTTTTAGTTAAACACTATTGTTAGAAATTGTTACACTCTTGTAAATAAAAATTTTACGTGGAAAAAGTTTTGTCATTGTGTTAACCATTATGATGTCACAATTTTAATATCATATTGCTTTAAATTTTGGAAATCTAAATGAATACAACATTTTGAATATAAAGTTATTAGGTTCTTTTATTAGAAGAAACAATTTTTTTATTTTTATTTTTTTACGTTTTTTTTATCGAATTTATTTTGAGTTTGCTTCTGTGAGAGGTAGTTGTATATATTGGAGTTTGGGTGGAGGGTATGTTATTGCCTCATTGATGGTAATATGAGTTCGGGTTGATTTTTGGTTGTTATGTGTGAAGGGGCATGTCGTTAGAAGGGTTGAAGGGCGTTAACTCTTTATGTTATCTTTAAAGTACTATATTAGGTTGGTTAGTCACAGTAGTCCATATGTATTACGTAGTATACTTTTGTATAAAATCATACAAATTGTCAACACATCGTAATTATTACAATAAATAATAATGAAAAATATAAAGTGACAAAATAATGTTGGTGATTGTTGTAACTAATAATGAATCGATAGAGGTTGTGATTTTAGAGTATGGAGAACAGACACACACACACACACACATATATATAGTCTCTCACATTTTATACAAAAAATATCCAATTTATAAAGATCGATGAAAGTTTCTAGCAGAGCAATCAACGTTAATATGTAATTTATAAATTATAATTTAAATTATTGTTGTTTAAATTAATTTAATAATAACATGTCTTAATTTACTTTAACGATAACAATTAATAACGTACTATTTAGTATGCACTTATTTGCTTTTAATTTAAAATGTATACACATTTTCTCATTGAATATTGAATGATAATGATGTGGCTTTCTCATATGCACTTAAGAATGATGATGTGGCTTTCTCATATTCACTTAAGAATGAATAGTGTAAAGGGATGTAAAAAGGCTTGCCTTTTTATTATATATATATAGATGATGATGATTATTATGACGTGGATATGCATGATAATTATTCCGTTTGTTGATGTGTTACTTTGTTTGTTTGCATCGTCCACTCCGTGTATGTATAATATAAGCACATGTGTACGTACAACGATGATGATTTGATTATCAGTAGTGTTACAATGGTGCGTGGAGTAATATGAATATACAATGATTTTATTTCACACAAGAATAAAACGGGGTAATTGCAATCTTAATTCACGTATTGTGGTTAGAAGTTGTCGTTTCTGTCTGTTCAGGGTTTATTGTAATTTATGAATTTAAATTATTAAATTCTAAAATTGATCCTTCAAATTAATTTAAGGTCAAATATTGATTATTCTTAATTTAATTTTACCCTAAAATTGATCCACTATAATCCCAAATTACTTTGTTGACGATGAGACTAATTGGATTAGTCAAGATTCGATTGAAATTTGGAACGTAAAATTACAAGAATTTATCGTTGACGATGAGACCTAGTAAGATTAAGACAAGTCTCGTTTTAATTATAGTGGAGACGGAACGAAAAGAGACCAACCTAGTTGGCACGAGTATGACTCGGTGGACACGAGTGTGACTCGATCGGTAGGCACGGGTGTGTCTCGGTCTTAACGGGATGACCCGGACGACAAAGGTTTGACCAAGACAACACAATATTTACTCGGATGACATGGTGTCGGGTCGAGCGGCGCTTTTAAGAAAAATTGTTTTCTCGCGTTTGTGTGTTGATTATGAATCAAACACGGATTATACTTTTATTTTTCCGAATCAATGAAAAATTAGTTTTCTAAATCGGCTAAATAAATTTATGCATTTTAATTATCATGTTATCATAAATAGATCGGAAAAAGAGTTTCTCGAGTCTTATTTGATTTTGATGAATTGTTCATCTATATGACAATTATGAGTTGCAGATTGATTGTGAATTGAGTTTTGTACATCCGTTCAATTTTTTTCGGGTGGGAAATTGTTTCTCGTAGCTGCAAAAATGAAAAATATTGGTACAATTGTTCAAACCAAATAGCAATTATGAATTGTAATATGATTATGAATCAAATATGGGATCTCTTAACTTGTTTTATACGCAAATCACTAGTAACAATTATTATGTCATATGATGCATGATTTTTATTGTTTGAGACTTGTAAGTTGTGTGCTTAGGTTGCCTTGTAAGTTGACCTAGCAGCATGTTTAGGACCCATAATGCATTTAATCACTCGCACAAATATTAAGTATTGCCTTTCCAGAATTGACCACTACAACAATTTCATATCATTGGTTGAAGTGACTGCCTAAGCGGTGCTTTGCCGATGTGTGTGGACTGAGTAGGTGGGTAACGGTTACCCACAGGTTCAGTCTGGTTTGCTTAACATTGCTATCAAGTCGGACTTGGGCTTTGAGGCAAATAGTTGGTGTCATATGATGACTAATTCCGACGAACCAAGAATTACATATTGATGAAATTGACAATGTTGTTGTCTACCTTTACTTTTGGAGCTTGAGCAGTGTGCCCAAGTTCACTTGAGCGACAAATGGTTTAGGATCTTGGAATATTATGTGAACTTGAGGGAGGTTTTCATGATTTTATCTTAAAAAATTTTAAGATTATTAATATTAATTATCGTTTTGCTTTGCATATAATTGTAGTTGTAATTTAGTCCCTTTATCACATTTATTAAAGATGAGTTTGAATTGTTCAACCTTGTCGATTGGTATCTTGAGAATTGTTTTCAAAATTAGCGATATAGATTTTGTCCTTGTGAAGAATAATTTCGACAAATTATAACCAGTGCTAATGTACAGTATGGACTGTATAATTAGAGTCATGGAGATGACTACTATAAGTACCAAAATCAATTGTTTCAATAAAAGGGAACATTTCCCATTAAGTGAGAAAATATTGAAGATGATCTAATCAATCCATATGTCATATGATGACGTGATTATATTGATAATCATAAAATTTTGGATGCTTCTTTCTAAAGAATTAGGAATTGAAATCGTTTCAATTAGTCCTAAGTTTAGGTCACTTTATTATGAATAAACAGGTGACTTAATAAGGTTTCTCACCTTTTAGCATGGGATGTTAAAAGACAATTGAACATTGTATCAAGAAGGCAAATAATAATAATGTTCTATGAGTTCATTAGGAAAATTGCTTGAGATAATAATTAATGAATCTAAGACGTTGGTTAAAGTAAAGAAAGAATAATTGTTATCATACGCAAACTTGTTCTCAAGTTTAGATTAAGTACGAAATAATTTATCATTAATGTAGTGGTTCAATCATTAATGTAATGACAAATATATGGCATTGGTAGATAGCTTTCTAGAAGTGTCTAGAAAATCTGGAAATCAATTGAAGTATGACTTCAGGTATATATGTTACTGGAGTAATTGTTACTTGCATTCTACTGTTTTGGTATAAGATACCAAATGCGATTATTACATTGTAGATGTGATGGTTCAAAGAGATTGGAATAATGAATTAAGTGAGCGTTTTATGATTGAAATGGACAAACGTTGTTGTTTCAGTTCATAAGAAGAAGTCACTTGATTTTATTTTAAAGCTTAATACTGGAATTGAATAATTGTTATTCTTCTACTATCATAAGCAAGGACATTGATTCTATTTCATGTATACGTATGAAAAGTTTTGATAAAAGTAGAACAATTGTTGCTCTATACCTTGCAAGAATATGAGGCACAATAAGGCTAACATGATTGTTGAGCTCTACATTCCTAGTAGTGAATGCTTTTATTTGTGACATAACGACCAAAAGGTTCAACTCCCTCGACCTGAGTTTTACCCATCATGACATTGTCTTTAATCAATGAGACAAGAATCATAAGAATAAGTTTCATAATGATGAAATTATAAACCTTATTGATAAGGATCAACTGAGGTAAATGGATCTTGTTTAGATGGATACATGACATTAGTAGTGAGTCCTACTAATTGTAGTGGGAGGTTACTTAGACTTGTTAGATCACACATATACAGATACATGTGAGTTTAACTAGTGATGTTGCAAAAATGGGTAACATGTATGGTTTTGTTCATTTGATGAAATTTGAAACTGAATGCTTTGAATTGTTCAAGGAAATTCAGATGAAAGTACAAGATCAACTTGATAAGTTGGTACGAGTCGTTCGATATGATTGAAACAGGGAGGAATTGAACTAAAAGATTGTGATCACCTTAGAAGTAGTGAAAAGTGTTTCAAACTACATCGAACCATATTTGATATGATTTGGTCTATGATGAGTCATATGCAGATATTATTGACGCTTCAGAAAATTATGCACTATAATAATCTTTGTACAATGTTGATGAGATTGTCCATGTAGGTCGGAGAATAGACACCATATGAGATATGGATTGAAAATGTTCTAAAAAGTCTTTTCTTAATTATCAAGTCTTAAAGTTTAAAGAAAACTGTTTTGTAGAACTTAGAATCAATTATGACGTGTGTTTTATGGGGGTATTATGTTAATTCTACAAACCATCCAAAGAATAAAACTGTTTTGTTGCATGGAGTGGTATGTCTCTTTTAAATATGTGATTTCTAATAGAAACAGTGGGAGTAGATTCGACCTTGAATTGTTCAATTAACAGGAACTCTCTACTATTGTTGAAGAGAATATTGATGCATCCATGAAAAGTCATGATCATTGTGGACATGACATAGGTCCACCCCGACGCGGCCACGCGCGGGTTTGGGGAGGCGAATGAATCTCCATATGAGATGGTCAAATTGAAATTTAAATCGAAGTAGGAGTCGCCACCGAACTTTGTGGGAGTTTGGGCCCGTTCGAACACACTCTATGTCGTAGTGGGCCGTATACAAAATACGGCCCATTTCCGATGTCAGAGCTTATTGGGTTCGTCCCTTTACATTATGATACCGATATCGACATTATCGGATATCGTGTATTGAATGACTCTCGTTGCCAATGGATTCGGACATCCGGAAACCATGGTTCTGAGTAAGGGGTGAGGGTACGTGTTGGGAAGTTCACTAAGAACACCCAACCCCGCCCGCAGTTAGCGGCCTTTACTAAGATATCGTTCATTTTTGGTGTACACGCGTTAGTTCGACGGTTGAATGATATGCAAAGATTATTTTCCCTAAACATGTGAGAGAAAAATAAATGGGTTGCTAAGTCGTTTAATGTATATTAAACTTATAACGTCAAAGTTATTTTAGCATGTGAAGTTCGTTTTAGTCTAATAAAACAAAAGAAAGAGATAAATTGCTACAAACACGAGAAAACGAGTTAGTAACGATTGAATGAATTGAATAAAGACATAAATACGATGCTCGAAAAAATAGAAAAAAAAGAACGACATTGTATCGCTATTCCCGAGGGTCGCGCGACTCGCCTGGGATGCCGGCAGGTCGCGTGAGGGGCTGCCTCGGGGTCGGTTTTTTTAAAAAAAATCGATAATTTTATTAAACCGCGTACGAATATTGTGTAATTCGTACTCGACTTAATTTAGCGATATTCGTTATATTCGATATTCGACCATGAAATCGATATCAAATATTCGGAATAATTTTAGAAAAGTTGAAAAGAAAGGATTTTGAGAAAATCGTTTTGTAGAATTAAAAGAAACGATGTTAAAAAAGAATAGCGAAAACAACAAAAAGGGGCGCGGGTTCCAGCTCCCCCGCGCGAGTCGCCTGTGAGGGTCGCGACTCGCGTGGGCTGCTGTCCCGGTTCGTTTATTTTTATAAATCGCGTATAAATATGGATTAATTTATACTCGATTTATATTTTCGATATTCGTCGTATTCGATTTCGATTATGAAATCGATATCGAATAGTTAGAATGATTTTTTTTTAGAAAAAAAGTTTTATGAAAATATTTTTTGAAATATCGTTTATTAGAAAAAGAATAGAAAAAATGCGACAACGACCCATATTGAAAAAAACGGACCGACGACACGACGCAAAAAGAACGGAAAAAAAAGACGAGAAAGGGGAAGAGAAAAAGAGAGAATCGGGTTTGATTTACACCCTCAACCTACATGCTTTGCTTTCTCGGAATAAGGCTCGTCGGAAAGTGGCTTAGGCATGGGAGCGTCGAGACGATGTGGATAAATTAGGACGGTGCGTTTGGACGTGTAGGCTTAGCGGGTTCGGCCGGCTTGTGGAGTCAGATTCGTCGGGCTGATTCTGACGGTATTTCGATGCTTTTTTTGGATGTATGTCGGGATTTGCTTTGAATTATTTTGCTAGATGTTGATGATTTATGAATGATAGATAATGAATGTGTGTATTGAATGTGACGGGAGGGCCAAATAGGAGAGGTCCTCAATAGGAGCTAGGAGAGGTACTCTTGCTTAGGTGACAAGAAATACCGGTTTGGGTAGGAAACGTAAGAGTTTGAAAGGGAGCGAGAGTCGCGTTTCTTGGCGAGGAAGTCGAGTATCTCGGCCTTTTTGGGGTGCTTTGGCGGAGTGTTTGAGCTCGGTCGGTGAATTGTTTTGGTTTTCGGATAGAATTCCTACTTGAGATCGAATTCTATCCTTGAATGGATTTATTTAATATTTTCGAAGCTGATTTTTTTGTAGTATTTGAGTCCAAAACGGACGTGTGGTATCACGGCTGGTCCGTGTATCTCGGGAAAAAATATCTTTGACCGGGTTTGACCCGGTCGCTAAAAGACGGTTTTGCCCCTGGTGCCGGATTCGACCCAAATTAGTCTTATTTGACTCGAAATGACCTACTGGGCATGGATTTGAGGTTGGTTTAGTAAGATTTGTACTCCGTAGTATGCCCAAGCCAAATGTCCATGATTTCGAGCCCATATCCGAGTCCATTAAAGCGTGTTTGCGTCCGATCATCATCGGGTGTTTGGCGGGAACTACTATAGACACCTGGCGGTCAAAATGTGGGTGTTTACAGAGCCCCCACTCTGACTGAGGCTTGGACAAGGCGAAAGTCAGAGTAGCTACCAGGCCAATCTCGGATTAAGACCTGGCAGACTTCCGATCGGGTCGTTTATAGTCCATTAGACTCGCGTGAAGGGCTCGCCAGCCATAGGATAGAAATCATACCTGGATATATGCCAATAATGTCGCGGGGACTTTGCCTGAAAAGTCTTGAGTGTGTCAGACACATCCCATCTTGGAATTGCGCGGGAGCTTGCCTTGGAAGCTATGGGTGTGTCTGTTCACGGACACATCCCCTCTTGGAGTTGCGTGGGAGCTTGCCTTGGAAGCTCTGGGTGTATCTGCTTACAAATACATCGCGATTCCTTTGTAAAAAAAAAATGTTGCCTGAGCTTTCACTGGAGAGTTTTTGAGAATTCTTCGGGAGTCGTGGGTACACTTGTCTGTTGACACATAACAATTTGTATGTAGCATTTAGGCGAAACACCGACTCACGTTGGGGAAGAAATGATTTTTTGATTGATTGATTTTTTTTGAAGAAGAAATGCTGAAAAATTTCGATTTTATTTTTTTGAAAACAGGAATGATTGGGATGACTTGATTCTTAATCAGATCCTGACACGGATTCCTAAAATTTCTGGTTAGGCCTGTATGCCTAGATGAAGTAGGGAATATCATAATAATTCTACTCCTCGGGTGACTAGGAAAAGGATTTTCTCTATTATAAATAGAGAGTTCTTGCTTCTAATCTTTTCATATTCCAACCCAAATCATTTCTTCTATCTTAAAATCCCTTAGACTTTTAAGACAAAAAACTTCTTGCTATGGGTATCGAACATCTGATCGCGATGCTTCAGGCGTGGGCCCAGAATTTTCGAGACGAAGATAAAATTCAGCTAACTCAAATGGGAATTGTTGCCTTATTCCCGCTTCAACGACTTAGGGTGGATTCACATTTCTTGGATGCTTGCCTATCCTTTTGGGATACTACCCACCATGTTTTTGCCTTTCCTCGGGGAAAAATATGTCCCCTTTCTGAAAAGATTGCAGCTATAGGGGGTTGGTGCCCTAATGCTTGTCCTGCTATTTCTCCCTTTTATCCTGACCCAAGGAGGAGACTGAGGGATTTTCTTGGGTTGTCTCACGCTGAGACAGCTCGTATGGTAAAGGGGAATTCTGTCTCCCTGTTTGACCTGGCTGACAAATTCATGAATCCGAACGGCGCAAGAATTACTTCTACCAATAGGCGTAGGGCCTTCGCCTTTTGTATGCTGCATCGATATGCCTTCGAAGGTCGGATGGACGCTGACTCATGCTTAGGCGAAATCAGGCTGATCAGCATAGTGGACCAGATGGAGATAGGTCACAGCCCAGCTTGGCTGATAACTGGGGAGATCATTATGGGCCTTGATGCTAGAAGACTTGACCCGGATCGGCAATTGACGGGAAGCATTCGGCTTTTGCAAGTATTGGACCGCGTTTTTCTCGAATTTTTCGAATTTCCCGATTTTCGACCCTTTTTTTTCGAATTTTTCCGAATTTTTTTTTTTGAATTTTCTGAAAATTTCGAATTCTTGATTTTTTCGAATTTTCCGAAAATTCCGATTTTTGATTTTTTTTTTCAAAAGTTTTTGACTTTTCGATTTTTTTTTTTTTTCACAGATCTGGTTATCCGAGCGCTTGTCGATCATAGAGCCCCCAGTGAGCATATCCAGATATCGCAGCTGTCAGATTGGTTCACGGTCCCGACGAATAAGCTCGAGTCATCACATAAATCGGAATTATTGGGACGAAGAGCTAAAATTCCATGGTGGGCCCTTGATTAGATGGACTGTCGTCTGATGGTTCCTCTCGAAACTGACGGGGTTAGCTAAGAGAGACAAAGCCCGATATCTCGTAATCCTGTCTTTGGATCGGACCGTTCATATCTATCCGGATCGCATTCTGAGACAGTTCGGTTTGTTTCAGCAGATCCCTGAAACTGAAGCAACAATTAGCGTCTCGCTCCAACTGACGAACGCTATGTGTGACACGTGGTTACAACGCTGGTTTACCCGTATCATATGGACTGTACCTCGCCCCTGTCAATCTTTCTGGGTCTCGGAAAAACTAAGACTCGAGTTAAAGGGACCGGTGCTAGTGACTTGGAGAGAAGACTCGGACCAAAACTAGCGGTCCGAGACAGACTGGGGCCGCGGGACCGGTTACCCGAGAGGGTAAGGGACCGGCTAGGGCTGACCGAGGTGACCGGGGAATCAAGTTTGAAGAAACGAGCCCGGGTTAAGGAGGTTCCCTTGGTGATTCGGGAGCGTTCACCTCCGCGTCGACGCCGGTGGACGGAAAAAAGAACCGAAGGACAAAGAAAAGGGGAAAATGCCTTAGTTTTTATTATTTAAGTATTAGTACTATTTATGTGTGCTTTTTTTTGGATTTTTTGTAATTTTCCGAGTTTATCGGATTTTTTTTTTGAAATAAATAAAGGAGTTTATTAAAAATCGTTCCTGTGTTTTTTATTGCAGTCGTTGTGCCCTTTTGAGGGGCTGCCTACGTATCCACAATTAGCGAATCAAACCAAATGTAGTTCAGACTTAATTGCAATTTCGAAATACATCAAGACTATTGGTTCAAGATGTTTATAACAGTAGAATAAGTAATTCTAACTTTTGACTTGTCTCTGAAAGTTTATTTTGAAAAGATGTTTTTTAATAAACTTTTACAAATGACATTGAGAGAAATGGGTTAAGGGTAGTAACGCTTCAGCTGGTCCAGGTTAGTTGGGTTGACAAACTCATTCCTGTCCAGATCTGTTAGCATCACCGCTCCGCCCGATAGAATCTTCTTTACCAAATAAGGTCCGGCCCAGTTAGGTTTGAACTTTCCCCTTGGGTCTATGGGTAATAAAGCTCGAACAGACTTGAGAACCAAATCTCCTTCTTTGATGTTCCTGGGCCTTACCCTTATATTGAAGGCCCGTTGGATCCTCTTCTAATATATTTGTATATTATTGAGGGCACGAGATCGTCGCTCGTCTAAAAGGACTAGCGAGTCATATCGTGCTCGAACCCAATCCGTTTCGGTTACTTGACTTTCGAGTAGGATTCTGAGTGACGGCACCTCTAACTCAACAGGTTGGACCGCTTCCATCCCGTATGTAAGGTAATACGGTGTTGCCCCGGTCGCAGTACGAATCGAGGTCCGATATCCCCAAAGTGCAAATGGTATCTTGTCGGGCCAGTCCCGGTAATTATCAGCCATCTTTTTGAGTATGGTGACAATTGTTTTATTAGCCGCGTCTACCGCTCCGTTGGTTTGGGGTCGGTAGGGTGAAGACGTATGTCTTTGAATTTTGTATTTGGCCAACAAGGCTGCCGTCTCCGCTTGAAAATGGGTCCCGTGGTCACTGATGAATTCATGAGGGATCCCATACCGGCATATTATCCTATTTTGGATAAATTTGGCAACATGAATGGCGTTGAGAATGTGATAAGACTCTGCTTCGACCCATTTGGTGAAATAGTCGATTGCTACCAAAATGAAGCAGTGTCCTTCGGTTCCCGAGGGGTTTATCTTTCTGATTATATCGATCCCCCTTGTTGAAAACGACCAAGGTGATGTCATAGTGTACAGCAGGGATGGCGGTATATGCTGCACATTAGCGAAAATCTGGCAGTTGTGACAATGTTTGACATAGAGTTGGCAGTCGGTTTCCATGCTATTCCAGTAATATCCGAGTCTCATGATCTTCCGGACTAGCATTTGGGCGTTCATGTGCGGACCGCACTCACCGTCGTGCACTTCGGCATGACCTTCTCGGCGTTACCCTTATCAACACATAAAAGGAGAGCCCCCTGCGGTGTCTTTTTGTAAAGTTATCCGTCGTCGGTATGGACGAACTGGGCTGCTAGCCCACGTAAGGTCTTTTTGGCTCGATTGTCGGCCCCGGGTGGATACTCCCCGGTCGTCAAGTATGCTTGGATAGCTTTATACCACGGCTCGGGATCAGGTATCTCGATATCTTCAATGTCGTGGATATATGCTGGCTCAGATCGTCTTTCGGCACAGATCGGCATGTTGGTCATATGATCAGGAATGTTTAGTAAAGAAGCTAGTTTTGAAAGTGCGTCTGCGAACTGATTTCCCTCCCGAGGTAAGTATATATACTCTACCTTTTGGAATTGTTTCTCGAGATGCCTTACTCGTGCCTGGTAGGCCACAAGGTTAGCATTTCGGGTTCTCCATTTTTGGAGCGCTTGATTAATGACCAGAGATGAGTCACCGTGTACTCGGAGGTTTGTGACCCCTAAATCGGCGGCGGCTTGTAGCCCGTGGATACATGCTTCATACTCAGCGGCATTATTGGTGACGTCAAAGTCCAATTTGATGGACACGGGAGTATGTTCCCCTTTTGGCGAGATTAGGAGAATTCCGACTTCAAATCCTCGGAAGTTGGACGCCCCGTCGAAGTATAAATCCCATGTTTCGGTGTCGGTATGGAAAATATCTTCATCCGGGAAGGACCAAGTGTCGGTGTGTCCTTCTTCGGTTACAGGACTGTCGGCGAGAAACTCGGCTACTATTCGGCCTTTGATGGCTTTCAATGGTACGAACTTTAGATCGAATTCTGCCAACATTAGAGTCCATCTTGATATCCTGCCATTGAGAATGGGCTTTTCGAAAAGGTACTTGATCGGATCCATTCTAGATAGTACTTGTACCTCATAGCTGAGCATGTAATGTCGGAGCTTCTTAGTGGCCCAGACCAAAGCTAAACATGTCTTTTCGAGCATAGTGTATTTACACTCGTACTCTAGGAACTTTTTGCTGATGTAGTATATAGCTCGTTCTTCGGAGTTGACCGTTTCAGCTAGCATAGCCCCCATGGCTGTCTCTGTCGTGGTTAGGTATAGTGACAAAGGTAAACCGTGTTGAGGTGGCATCAGGACCGGTGGTGAAGACAAGATTTCTTTGATTCTATCAA
This sequence comes from Agrostemma githago, assembly GCA_958450325.1. Classification (NCBI taxonomy): domain Eukaryota; kingdom Viridiplantae; phylum Streptophyta; class Magnoliopsida; order Caryophyllales; family Caryophyllaceae; genus Agrostemma; species Agrostemma githago. The sequence goes on along the minus strand of OY288260.1, from coordinate 28,629,527 downwards.
AGGCTGCTTGACACTTGTCGTCCCATAGTAACCGTTCCCCTATTTTCAGCTTTTTAAAGATCTGTTCACACACCATGGTTAGCTTTGAAATGAATCTGCTGATGTATTGAACTTTTCCGAGAAAACCTCTTATCTCCTTTTCGGTTTTAGGAGGTTGCATCTTGGTGATGGCCTTGATTTTGGCTGGATCTACTTCGATACCGCGTTGGCTAACGATATGACCCAGTAATTTGCCAGATGTTACCCCGAAACTGCATTTCTGAGGGTTTAACCTTATATTGTATTTGCGTAATCGGGTGAAGAATTTTCTCAGGGCGGTGATGTGACCGTCCCTGTCTTTAGATTTGACGATCATATCGTCCACGTAAACTTCCACTTCTTTATGCATCATGTCATGTAATAAAGTTGTGGCGGTTCGTTGATAGGTGGCCCCGGCGTTGATGAGACCAAACGACATAACAGTATAGCAATAAGTACCCCAAGGTGTAATGAATGTGGTCTTATCCATATCCTCCTTTGCCATTTTTATTTGATTGTACCCGGCATACCCATCCATGAATGATGGAAGGGCATGATCCGCCGTGTTATCCACCAGTATATCGATGTGTGGTAACGGGAAATCGTCTTTCGGGCTTGCCTTGTTAAGATCCCGAAAGTCTACGCAGACGCGTACTTTACCATCTTTTTTAGGAACCGGTACAATGTTTGCAACCCAATCTGGATACTGGGAGACTCGTATGAACCCAGCCTTGAATTGTTTGTCGACTTCCTCCTTGACCATGAGGGACCATTCGGGCTTCATGCGTCTGAGTTTCTGCTTAACCGGCTTGAACCCTTCCTTGATCGGTATATGGTGCTCGGCTATTTCGCGATCTATCCCCGGCATGTCCTTGTAGGACCACGCGAAGACGTCTTTGAATTCTTGAAGGAGATTTACGAATTGCTGTTTCTCCTCGGGACCTAAAGATAACCCTATCTTAAGCAGTTGAGGCTCTAAGGTTGTTCCCACGTTGATGGATTCGGTTTCTTCGATTACCGGATTGCGGGATTCCCTTTGCTCTAGCTGCTCGATCAGATGTGGAGGTAAGGATACCTGTTCGTCGGGTTTCTCAATGTCATTGCACAGAATATTTTTTGAAATTAAGAAATTTTTGAAAACGAGACAAGTCGTAAGCAGAACGGTTGTTATTATTCATAAATTGGGAAAATAGCTCGAAAAGAGCTGCCATCTGATCACTAGTCAGTGGCGGGATAGGTAAAATGCCCGGGACAGACCCCGAGGCATTAGGAGTAGCTAAAGGGAGAGGGGGAGTTACAGGACTGACCCTAGCACCGGACTCACTAGACTCAATCTCAGACTCTGACTCGGACTCCGACTCAGACTCTGGCATTTCTCCTTCTCCTGCGATTAGCTTGTAGGTTCTTCCTTGACCGTCAGTCCATTTGACGGTTTTCCTCCAAGCTCTCTTTCCTGTCCCGGATCCGACATCCGAGATCAGCTTAGATGGGTCAAAGGTGCGGCTGCGGAGAATGAGGCTGACCAGCTCCTCCTTCAGCGTTGGGGCCGCGAGTTCCTCTCCGAAAAGTAGTCCCAGTGCGGGCTCAGCATTCTTAGCATCTTCGGACTGGATGAGAGTGAAGATGTCGTCTGGTATGTAGTTACGGTCCTGGGCCAAGTGGGTCCCAGGGTGCGTAGTATTGGGCCGATATAGGCCAGTCTGGACGGACTCAAACACTGGAGTGACAAAGGTAACTTTGCTGGCTCCGGTTTGGCCCATATTTTCTGGGGTTATGGTGTAACCTAGACCGGTTTGAGTCCTGCCGTTATCTAGGACTTCGAGGATTCTCCCTGCGGGGAGGTTGGGCCTGGATGTAGCCCCCGGGAGAAATCCCAGATTCTGCAGCATCCGGTCAATGCTAACCGTGAAGTAGGGTCGAAAAAGGTACTCTTCTTCGATGGCCCCTGTGAAGTCGAACCCCCAGAGATCGGTGCGGCCCAAGGTGTTGCAGTTAGCCACAGTCATAAGCGTGGCTTCTAGAGTGATGATGGTATCGTGCAAAGGTAGCTTGATTTTCCGATGCAGGGTGGAGGACACAGCCTTGGTCGCATGGATCCAAGGTCTTCCTAAAAGAAGGTTAAAGGAAGAAGTCACGTCGATCACTTGAAATTCCAGCTCTTTTTCTATCGGGCCCGTTATGATAGTAAGTTTTACGGCCCCGGCTACTGACTTTGGACTTCCGTCGAAAGCCGGAATGGTTTAACCTGTGGGAATGTAGTCGACCTCGGTGATGCCAAGGGCTTTGGCGGTCCTCAAGGGGAGGACGTTGACTGCGGACCCGTCGTCAATGAGGGTCATGGGCAGGTACTTTCCGCGGCAGATTACCGTGATGTAGAGGGCCATGTTTTGGGCAGGCCCAAATGGTGGTAGATCAGCATTGGAGAAGGTAATAAGTGGGCCTTCTTCTTTAGCTTTCCCCTTTAGGTGGGGCAAAATCGTGGCTACCATTTCAGCCGGAGTAGCCGTAGAGTCGATCTTGACTTGATCGAGGGCCTTAGTGAGTGCCTCTCGATGTTCCTGTGAGCTAACTAGGAGTTGCCATATAGAGAGGTCAACTCGAGTCCTGCTCAGCTGCTTCACAAGAGCCTTTTCGGTAGTTGGCTCTTCCGGGGTGACCTCCACTCTAGGTGGCGGCTCGGTGATGATGAGGGCGTGACTGCTGGTTAAGGCCTTGGACTTAACCTTCTGGATCTCCTCGGGCGTGATGGGGACAGCTTCCCCCTTGGTGAGATAGACGTCGTCTTCGTCGTCGCACCAGATCCCGTTTATTTGCGGGACAAACGGGGAAATGAGATGTGAACAGTCCATGACTTCCCCGGAGAAGATGGCGTGAGTGGCCAACGAGTTATCCTTGTTGTTGGGCTTGCCTCCAGGTAAGGGGATCTTCCCACTTTCGATGAGGTCCTGGATAATATGCTTTAGCTTCCAGCATTTCTCGGTATCGTGTCCTTTGCCCCGATGGTACTGGCAGTAGGCATGGATGTCGTAGGCCTTGGAGCGACGCTCGACCGGGAGCTCAGGTGTTGGGCCTAACGGGTTGATCAAGCCTTTTGATGAGAGCCTTTGTAAGGCATTTGCATAGGTGGTACCTATGTCGGTGAAAACCCGGTAGGCGGGGAGGAGGTTCTTGACAAAGGCTTCAACCAGCACTTTTTCACTGGGCTTATCAACCAGTTTGACGCTTTCAGCCCTCCAGAAGGTATTTCGTAAATCCTTCCTTAGGTTCCTGGGCCATTACCTCCAGGGTGCGCATCATGGTCTGGATTTCCGTGTTGTCGGCGTAGTTCCGAGCGAATTCGGTCGCCACGTCATCCCAAGACTTGTACTTCTTGGAATCGAGCCTATAGAACCAGGCTCTCGGGTGCTTCTCGAGGGAGGAGGCAAACAAATGCTTGAACATGTTTGACTTAACCCCCTTAAGGGCCATAAATTCCTTGAAAGCCCGGATATGTAATACCGGGTCTTCAGTCCCGTCGAACATTGGGAGGCCCGTCAGGTTGAGATTGGCAGGCAATTCATCGGTTAGGGGTGCATAGGCCCGAGCATTCTCCGTATGGATCGAGTTGTGGGTCGACAAATGGACCTGCTCTTGCAGCTTGAGGACTGCGCTGGTCAATTCGGCTAAAGGCCCCTTAGTTTCGTGTTCGTCCCTCGGCCTATCCTGCTCCATGGCGCTTACCCGGGTAACGATGGCGATTTGGTCTCCCCTCATCTGTGCCAGTTGATCTTGGATCTTAGCCAACGAGGCGGTCAGTGCGTCTATGGCTTGTTGGGTCATGGTTCGGGTGAAAGGTGGCCTGTCTGTAAGAACACCGTGTAATCAGAATCGGACCCAGATCGAAGAGTGCATCCCGAGCAAGAAGAAAAAGGACTAGACTCGGATAGAAGACCGAAAACTGATTCCTAGACGGGTGACTCGTAAGTGGTGGGCTTTCCTTAGGATTTTGGCAAAATGGGCCTAGTCCTGTGTGAAGAAACACCTACGTGTGAGCTATTCCCCAGACTTTGGACCCTAAAGTGTAAGTGGGCTTCCCTTTGTAGGAGTTTGTCCTACGTAGGTGGGCCGTGCCTTGATAAATAAGGCGGACTTGGGATGGGGTAGAAACTCGTGATGTAAGATCGACGGATTTTCGACGCTATGGACTCTAACAACTTATGACAAGACCCGACACTGCTAAATACGGGAAGTCCTAAGAAGAAGAAAGCTTTGAAAAGAGGATTTGGATTTGAAAACCGAGCAAAGTCGGATAGGATGGCCCGATTTTTCTTTGAAAATCGAAAAAAAAAACGTTACTGGGCCGAGATTTCGGATTTTTGAAAAGGTTTGGACAGCATACCGGCTAAAAAATAGGCTATTTTGAGTCAAAATCATAAGTCCTAAATTCGGTAGCTTTCCGGGTTTGAAAAAAAAATGGATAGGTTTGAAAAGGATGCAAATTTTTGAAAATGACGGTTTTTGAAAAGACGAGACATGGATCAAGTAGCACGTAGTCACGGAAACAGTATAATGACGCCATGTATGCTCTTAGTCTAAGTCTCGGTCGGTCGAATAAGGTCTGTACCAACGACGATAGCTTTCTCGCAAATCAGGACGGTCTTCCTAAGCCGAGTTGGCCTTAGAACCTGCCGTTAAACTCATGCGAGTTCCGCCATCTAAGTCTTTAGTGCGCCCATTTAGGAACGCACCGCGGTACAGTGGGACGTCGGTCACAAGTAACCGGCCCGGGAAAGATTGGGTTATGCATGAACCATTGAACTAAAACGTGTATATTACTATTCGAACGATTTCTTTTCGAGTCTCACCCTATGGATGCCGATGGTAAGTGACTCATCAATTGATCCCCAGCGGAGTCGCCAAATTGTGGACATGACATAGGTCCACCCCGACGCGGCCACGTGCGGGTTTGGGGAGGCGAATGAATCTCCATATGAGATGGTCAAATTGAAATTTAAATCGAAGTAGGATTCGCCACCGAACTTTGTTGGAGTTCGGGCCCGTTCGAACCCACTCTATATCATAGTGGGCCGTATACAAAATACGGCCCATTTCCGATGTCAGGGCTTATTGGGTTCGTCCCTTTGCATTATGATAACGATATCGACATTATCGGATATCGTGTATTGAATGACTCTCGTTGCCAATGGATTCGGACATCCGGAAACTATGGTTCTGAGTAAAGGGTGAGGGTACGTGTTGGGAAGTTCACTAAGAACACCCAACCCCGCCCGCACTTAGCGGCCTTTACTAAGATATCGTTCGTTTTTGGTGTACACGCGTTAGTTCGACGGTTGAATGATATGCAAAGATTATTTTCCCTTAACATGTGAGAGAAAAATAAATGGGTTGCTAAGTCGTTTAATGCATATTAAACTAATAACGTCAAAGTTATTTTAGCATGTGAAGTTCGTTTTAGTCTAATAAAACAAAAGAAAGAAATAAATTGCCACAAACACGAGAAATCGAGTTAGTAACGATTGAATGAATTGAATAAAGATGTAAATACGATGCTCGAAAAAATAGAAAAAAAACGAAAAAAACAACATTGTATTGCTATTCCCGAGGGTCGCGCAACTCACCTGAGATGCCGGCGGGTCGCGTGAGGGGCTGCCTCGGGGTCGATTTTTTAAAAAAAATCGATAATTTTATTAAACCGCGTACGAATATTGTGTAATTCGTACTCGACTTAATTTAGCGATATTCGTTATATTCGATATTCGACCATGAAATCGATATCAAATATTCGGAATAATTTTAGAAAAGTTGAAAAGAAAGGATTTTGAGAAAATCGTTTTGTAGAATTAAAAGAAACGATGTTAAAAAAGAATAGCGAAAACAACAAAAAGGGGCGCGGGTTTCAGCCCCCGCGCGAGTCGCCTGTGAGGGTCGCGACTCGCGTGGGCTGCTGTCCCGGTTCGTTTATTTTCGAAAATCGATAATTTTTATAAATCGCGTATAAATATGGATTAATTTATACTCGATTTATATTTTCGATATTCGTCGTATTCGATATTCGATTATGAAATCGATATCGAATAGTTAGAATGATTTTTTTTTTTAGAAAAAAAGTTTTATGAAAATATTTTTTGAAATATCGTTTATTAGAAAAAAATAGAAAAAATGCGACAACGACCCATATTGAAAAAAATGGACCGGCGACACGACGCAAAAAAGAACGAAAAAAAAAGACGAGAAAGGGGAAGAGAAAAAGAGAGAATCGGGTTTGATTTACACCCTCAACCTACATGCTTTGCTTTCTCGGAATAAGGCTCGTCGGAAAGTGGCTTGGGCACGGGAGCGTCGAGACGATGTGGATGAGTTAGGATGGTGTGTTTGGACGTGTAGGCTTAGCGCGTTCGGCTGGCTTGTGGGGTCGGATTCGTCGGGCTGATTCTGACGGTATTTCGATGCTTTTTTTGGATGTATGTCGGGATTTGCCGCTTTGAATTATTTTGCTAGATGTTGATGGTAAGGGATTTGTCGCGAATCCCAACCGTCAATAATATAACCGGCTATTCCTAACTGGGTAGATAGGGCAAGTCGGGTCGAGTCCACGGGGACGGTAATGGATAGCCTAGACTAAGGTCATCCGATTACTAGACTAAGTCAACGAGCTAAGCTAAACTAGAGAATGATAAGAGGGGAGAAGGCTAGACTAAGGCTAAGGTGCCGGAGAAACGAACAAAGAAACGGGCTAGGATTAGGTCGGGGTCAAAGGGGTAACGGAATGGTCGAGGAGGAATTAGAGCGAAGGAGGTAGTAGGGTAATCTAGGTTGGTCCGGGCTCTCGCAACTTAGACCCACCTAGAGGTTCATCCTATAACCCATCTCGGCGACACACACGACAAACGGGGTTCTAGCGCGCTATGGTGGCCTAGGTCGCATCCGGGCTCTCTCTACTTAGACCGACCTAGGGGTCGTCCTCACCGGGCTCTCGCAACTTAGTGAGGGAACCGAACCCACAAACAAACTATCACCCACAAGAGAACGGCAAGAAAAACAAGCATTCGCAACTACTTAGTCAATCAAGCATTTCAACAAACACGTGATGTGCACCAAACCAAGAGGAAACCCAAATCTTCCACCAACATCTCCAACAATCCCCTAATCACCCAATTAATACCCTAATCCCCCTACTAACCCTAGCTAGAACACTACTCTAACATAATCAAACTATAACTAACAAAAGCAAGATGAATCAACATAAGAAAACAAAACTAACATAAACAAACTAGTGAAAACAATAAACAACAATCAAAGATTAAAACTTGGATGATTAAACATGAATGATTAAAGGAAAAGAGGAAGGAAAGATTATACCAACTACAAGGGATGAAAACGAGAACACTTGTATAGAAGAAAACCCAAATAATTCCACCAAGGTTGTCAAGCTTGAATGGATTCTTCAAGAGATCCAATAATACAAGATTAAACTAAGATTAAAGACTAATTAAATACTAATCTACACTAATCTAATCTAATCTAACCTAAAGTAGTCTAGGGTTTTAGGAGAAGTGAAGAATATAACATATGATTGTGTCTTAATACAAGAGGGGGTATATATAGGGTTACAAGTGGAAAGGAATTGAAAGGAAACAATGCGGGTGAGCTGTAGCCTATCCCGACCGGGACGGATCATCCCGACCGGGACGGCCCTGCCATCCCGATCGGGACGGGTTGGTCCCGACCGGGATGGGCTCACAGTGGCCTCCTCAAAAGCGCACCCCATCCCGAACGGGATGGGTCTTGTAGGCCTCCCTTAAGAGCTCTTTGGTCCCTCCTTGCCTCTCATGGGTTTCTCGCTGATTCTCGGGACTCGGGATCGGGTCTCGGAGGCTCGGGATTGGGTCCCAAGGTCTCGGGGTCGATTCCAAGGCATCGAGTCATCGTTCCTTTACTCCGTTGGCTCCAAAATGTGTATGTATAGAGTCGGAATCGCTCCAACTCTTCCAAATCGGTCTCGGGAACCTGAAACGAACTAAAGGAAGCATAAGAAGCCCATAAACTGCTCCCAAGGAGCGATTCCACAAGGAAAATGGGACCAAAACACAGTAAAATAGACACTACAAACTACACTTATCAACTCCCCCACACTTAACCCTTACTCGCCCTCGAGTAAGCACAAACTAACTACTACACTAGCCGAATGGGTATTAGCGCACCCTACGCCCTTTCAACTCACGCGAGTGCACTTAGAGGAAAAGTGCACTCCGCAAGGCAAGTCGGGTCTTGCGACAAAACCGCGGATGCAACCGGACACAAAACACACAAACAAACAAACACACAAACAAACACTCAGACGGTTGCACCCAAAACAAAAGAAATACCGCTTCCCTCTAAAAGCGGTGAAAGAAGCACCGGTTTAGGACTCGAGATAAGTGACAATGTTCCCAAGCTAGCAATACAAACCAAGGTGGACTAAACCCTAATAGTATGACGATAAAGCAACAAAAACGTTGGTAACTTACCTAGGTCCTCTTAACTTTCTAAAAACGTACTACGGGACGATCGGCGGAGTGGTAAAGTGAAGAACCACGGTGTTAGTCGACACTGTAGGTAAGTGAGACCCCGCCCCCTTTAGCGTGAGCCAAGAGGGTCGTCCCGTGTCCAAAACCGCCTAACTAGTCCAAGTAAAAAGGTGGAAAACATGCAAAATGAGGGAAGACCGACTAATGCCGCTATCATCCTTCCTCGGGACTCGGTCCTTTGGTAGGCTCTTCACGGCAAAAGTCGGAAAAAGGCTTATTTTTGTGGGGATTTCTTTTTGTGAGACGGGTTTTCTTTTGACATTTTCTTTCTTTTCGACAATTTGATTTGTTTGTTGCCATGCCATTTCTTTTTCTTCTTTTCTATTTTCTTTTTTTGCTTTTGTGCCTTTTCTTTTTTCTTCATTTCTTTTCTTTCTTTCATTTTTCTTTCTTTTTCTTTTCTTTGCCCTTTTGGCATGATTTGGCATTTTTTGCATTTCTTTGACAATTGAGAAAGAGAGAAATCAACAAATTGCATTTTATTTGTGTGGAATGTGTAGGAGGTTGGTGAATGAGTGAGTCGGGGAGCGTCCTTCCCTTCAAACCCACAAAAAGAGGAAAACTTGGACTAATCAAACAATCCTAAACACGGTCACGTAAGGGACGAGACTCGGTAACCAAGGCCTTTTCACACCGTGGGTGGTCATAATGGTCAAAAGTGCAAATCCCGTAGTAAATTCCTAGTAAGCTAGGTGGACTCAAGGTAAAGGACCAACGAAATCATTGATTTAGGGTCATTCTACTAGGCTAAAGTCCAAGACTAAATTTATACAACTAGGAAGGGAAAGTAAACTCTCATACACTAGCCTCTAAACCGGGTTTTCGAAAACGGTTTACACACATGACACACAACACAACACAAAATTAAAGACATGACGAAAACGAGAGGAAAAGAAACAAAAGGCAACAAACAAAAACAAAACATAACAAAACAAACATAAAACAAACACCACCCCAATATTCCATACAAGTCACCAAATCACCCACCAATATGCACAAAGCTCCACCCGAGCACACAACATCACAATCTCCTCCAAACTCCACAAGAGATAAAGAAGAAAAAAGGATAAGATGTTACCGGAAGTCTTTAGAGCTTTCCAAAGTCATTGGCGATTAAAGCAACCTATAAGGACAAAGGGAGGCAAAACACGCACACAAAACAAATATACGACACAAAGACACAAAATGAAAACACAAAAGAGAAAATCTTTTTGATTTTTGTGATTTTTTTTTTCAAATTTTTAGGGTTTTTTCAAAAAACTAAGAAAATAAAACTAACTACGATAGAATATCGCTCCCCCACACTTAAACCGAGCAATGTCCTCATATGCTCAATCGTAGTGTGCGGAGAGACAAAAGAAAAAGAAAAGAAACTACGAAAATAAAGCTAAAAATCAAAGAATAATGTGAAGAAAAAGAGTAGAAGGTGTCCGGCCGGGGTGTAGTCAAGTCACCATGGGCCGAGACGAGAAAGAGATATGGATGGGGGAAGAAAATAAAAAGAAGAAAATAAAAGGAAATGGGAGGGGAGGGCTAGGTGTAATCAAGTCACCTAACCCGGATTCCGCCTAAATCCGACTAATTTCCTCAAAAAGAAAGAGTGAAAATCTTGTAAAATTTGGATTTTGAAGATACCATGACTCAAGGGGAAAGGGGGCAAACAAGAGAAAAACAAGCAATAAAAGACGGAAAAGTAAGGATAGTTACCAAAACCAATCGGCTAGTAACTCACTCGCTCCATCGTCTCATAGATCAATATTGGCACAAAGCTTGTCTTCTTCATTGTCATCCCGCGTCAAACTTGATAAAACGCATGGTTGGGGTAGTAATGGTAGGGGGTGGGATTTGATGTGAATACCGGTCTAAAGTAGATAGAAGATGAAGTGAGGGTATGAAAATGAAGTATGTGGGTGGTATGATATGAGCAAGGAAGGTAGGGAGGTTGGGAGGGGGTATACAATGGTTGGGTGGGCTTAAATGTCGAAGAAGAAGCACCAAAAAGGAGTAGGGGATCATCCCGGTCGGGATGGATGGTCCCGGTTGGGATGTCACGCTCGTCCCGATCGGGAAGCTCCCTTCCCGGTCGGGATGGCACTCCAGCAGACTCGATTTTTGGCACCCTCATCCCGATCGGGACGGCCCCATCCCGGTCGGGATGACACACCCTTCCCAGTCGGGAAGGGTCTTCATGACTCCCATGACCCCAAAAACCGACTCCCTTACTCACGATCCAAGCTCTATCGATAACCAATCCTCTCAAGGAGTCATCTTCACTTCACCTATCACAATAAACTCAAAATACACATCAAATTCACTCCCTCACATCGCTCATCAAAATATCAAAACAATTACAAGAATCCCACAAAAATAAAAGAGTCCTAGAAACAAAAATCACAAATACAAGCACAAGTACTCTAAAGAAGAGAGGAGGGGAATATACAACATGACGGTTCTTTAGGAACTCCATCAAACCTAGGATGGTGGACTCTTCTTCAACCGTAGCCCTCAAGGGCATGGAGGAGCAAGTCGAACGCGCTACCGACATCATAATGAAGGCCCAAGAAGCGCTCGAGCCTAGCCAACCTCCACGGCCTCCAAGGAGGAGGCAAGAAGTAGGAATCCCAAGACCCATCGTCATCCTTCATGTCATCTCCGGGGTCTATCCATCCTACGAGCTTCACCGACCTCTTCCTCCCTAGGCATCGCCTCCAATCACAAGCAAGCTTCATTTCCAAGAAACGAGGCACAAAAATCGGCTTTGGCCTCATCTCCTCAATGCACACCCCCACACTTTCCTCAAGTTGTGGTTCCCCACCTTCATCACTTGGCCCCACATCATCTTGGAGGAGAGAATCGAAACTTCTACCGGCGGTTTCAATCTCTTCCAAACCGTCTCTCGGTGTACTAGCAAGGGGCTCTTGACGCGTAGTCACATTATCGCACAAGGGCAACTCGAGGCTATCAATCTCACCTAACAACCTCACGAATTCTACCAACCCATCCAACTCACCTTCCTCCTCCAATTCCTCACCAATGTTGCCTTCACCAAGGGTCATATCCTCATTCGTGTCTTTTTGGGTAGACGATTGAGGTTCTTCAAAGCAAACTTCTCTATCAAAGGGAACTACATCAGCGGCTTCGTGATTAGGTTGCTCCTCTCTCTCAAGTGGGAACCCTTCATCTAAATGTGATGCTCGGGATAAAAACATTACGGGTTGAACCGATAATGCATTTAATTGAGCATTCCTCGCCTCGTTTCCCCTTCGAATTTGGGCCATTAATTCCTCTTGTTCTTTTTGCAATTGAATGGCCGTTTCTTGGATGCTCCTTTGCATTTGAAGCATAGATTGAAACACCTCCATATCGGGTAATTGGTGATCATTGGGGTCTTTTAAAGCTCCTTGAAAATCTTGATGATGCCCAAGGGGTGGGGCATCATATTGTTGGTAGCAAGGTTGGGGTGATTGGTAGTATTATGGGTCATGGGGTTCATATTGTGGTTGGGGTGAAGGGTAATATGGTGGGTATTGGGAATATTGGCTTCCATAAGGTGAATCTTGATTGAACATGGTGGGCTCACAATCATAACTCGAGTAATAGTCACCATGATCGTAGGATTGATAGTCATTCACTTGTTGGTAGCCGTTTTCATAACCTTGAAGTTCATACCCGTCTTGATTACCCCAAGAAGCTTGATATTGGTAGGGGGACGTCATGTCATACCCTTGGTTCATGGAAGAAGAGGAGTAGCTCATATCGGCTTCCGAGTGTGTGGAGTTTAGATCAAACCCCATGCTTGCTCGAAAATCGTAGCTCATACCCGGTTGGAAATCTCTCACCCTAGCAACCGTCCGTTTAAGCGGCACTAAGTTGCAAGAAGAAGATAGTCACCACCTCTAAGCACAAACTGTAGACTAAGAACAAACGTGAGAAGTCTAGTGCTTTTTGGGCACTAGACAAGAGAGAAATAAACCACACACACACAAGAAGCAAAGTAACAAAAAGGAAAAAAGAAAAAGAAAAACACAAAGACTAAGTCAAGTAACTAGGAAAACAAAGTCTAAACTAGCACCGTCCCCAGCAACGGCGCCAAATTGATGGGAAGGGATTTGTCGCAAATCCCAACCGTCAATAATATAACCGGCTATTCCTAACTAGTAGATAGGGCAAGTCGGGTCGAGTCCACGGGGACGGTAATGTATAGCCTAGACTAAGGTCACCCGATTACTAGACTAAGTTAACGAGCTAAGCTAAACTAGAGAATGATAAGAGGGGAGAAGGCTAGACTAAGGCTAAGGTGCCGGAGAAACAAACAAAGAAACGGGCTAGGATTAGGTCGGGGTCAAAGGGGTAACGGAATGCTCGAGGAGGAATTAGAGCGAAGGAGGTAGTAGGGTAATCTAGGTTGTTCCGGGCTCTCGCAACTTAGACCCACCTAGAGGTTCATCCTATAACCCATCTCGGCGACACACACGACAAACGAGGTTCTAGCGCGCTATGGTGGCCTAGGTCGCATCCGGGCTCTCGCTACTTAGACCGACCTAGGGGTCGTCCTCACCGGGCTCTCGCAACTTAGTGAGGGAACCGAACCCACAAACAAACTATCACCCACAAGAGAACGGCAAGAAAAACAAGCATTCGCAACTACTTAGTCAATCAAGCATTTCAACAAACATGTGATGTGCACCAAACCAAGAGGAAACCCAAATCTTCCACCAACATCTCCAACAATCCCCTAATCACCCAATTAACACCCTAATCCCCCTACTAACCCTAGCAAGAACACTACTCTAACATAATCAAACTATAACTAACAAAAGCAAGATGAATCAACGTAAGAAAACAAAACTAACATAAACAAACTAGTGAAAACAATAAACAACAATCAAAGATTAAAACTTGGATGATTAAACATGAAAGATTAAAGGAAAAGAGGAAGGAAAGATTATACCAACTACAAGGGATGAAAACGAGAACACTTGTATAGAAGAAAACCCAAATAATTCCACCAAGGTTGTCAAGCTTGAATGGATTCTTCAAGAGATCCAATAATACAAGATTAAACTAAGATTAAAGACTAATTAAAGACTAATCTACACTAATCTAATCTAATCTAACCTAAAGTAGTCTAGGGTTTTAGGAGAAGTGAAGAATATAACATATGATTGTGTCTTAATACAAGAGGGGGGTATAATCAGGGTTACAAGTGGAAAGGAATTGAAAGGAAACAATGCTGGTGAGCTGTAGCCCATCCCGACCGGGACGGATCATCCCGATAGGGACGGCCCTGCCATCCCGATCGGGACGGGTTGGTCCCGACCGGGATGGGATCACAGTGGCCTCCTCAAAAGCGCACCCCATCCCGAACGGGATGAGGACATCCCGAACGGGATGGGTCTTGTAGGCCTCCCTTAAGAGCTCTTTGGTCCCTCCTTGCCTCTCATGGGTTTCTTGCCGATTCTCGGGACTCGGGATCGGGTCTCGGAGGCTCGGGATTGGGTCCCAAGGTCTCGGGGTCGATTCCAAGGCATCGAGTCATCGTTCCTTTACTCCGTTGGCTCCAAAATGTGTATGTATAGAGTCGGAATTGCTCCAACTCTTCCAAATCGGTCTCGGGAACCTGAAACGAACTAAAGGAAGCATAAGAAGCCCATAAATCGCTCCCGAGGAGCGATTCCACAAGGAAAATGGGACCAAAACACAGTAAAATAGACACTACAAACTACACTTATCAGATATATGAATGATAGATAATGAATGTGTGTATTGAATGTGACGGGAGGGCCCTATTTATAGGAGAGGTTCTCGATAGAAGCTAGGAGAGGTACTCTTGCTTTGGTGACAAGAAATACCGGTTTGGATAGGAAACGTAAGAGTTTGAAAGGGAGCGAGAGTCCCGTTTCTTGGCGAGGAAGCCGAGTATCTCGGCTGTTTTGGGGTGCTTTCGCCGAGTGTTTGAGCTCTGTTGGTGAATTTTTTTGGTTTTCGGATAGAATTCCTACTTGAGATCGAATTCTATCCTTGAATGGATTTATTTAATATTTTCGAAGCTGAGTTTTTGTAGTATTTGAGTCCAAACCGGACGTGTGGTATCACGGCTGGTCCGTGTATCTCGGGAAAAAATATCTTTGACCGGGTTTGACCTGGTCGCTAAAAGACGGTTTTGCACCTGGTGCCGGATTCGACCCAAATTAATCTTATTTAACTCCAAACGACCTACTGGGCCTGGATTTGAGGTTGGTTTAGTAAGATTTGTACTCCGTAGTAAGCCCAAGCCAAATGTCCATGATTTCGAGCCCATATCCGAGTCCATTAAAGCGTGTTTGCGTCCGATCATCATCGGGTGTTTGTCGGGAACTACTATAGACACTTGGCGGTCAAAATGTGGGTGTCTACAATAATCATCTTAGCTGTAAAATATTACCCTACATAGGTTTAACCTATGATTAAACAATAATGGGCAAAGACTCCAAAAGTCACATAAAATCTAATAGATTCCATATACCATAACTACCAAGGTGTAGAAGGAAATAGTCGAGCTTTGGTGAGTTGGGAGAAACTCTGTCGGCCTAAGGAAGAAGAAGGGCTAAGAATTAGGGACTTGTATATTTGGAATGAAGCAGCTGTGGTGAAGTTAGCTTCGTGGGTGTTTGACCAGCCGGACCGTTTGTGGGTCCGGTGGGTTAATAGCATTTATCTGAAGGGGGTGGAGTGGTATGATTATCAGCCACAGTCAGATGTAACTTGGGCGTGGAGGAAAATTCGTCAGGCTAAGTGATAAGTGTTTTCCCTTGTGAAATCGCTCTTTTCGGGGCTACTTATGCTTCTCCTAGCTCGTTTTAGGTTCCTGAGACCATTCATGAAGAATTGGAACGATTCCGACTCGTTTCATACACTTTTGGAGCCAATGAAGAGAAGGAACGATCACTCGGTGCCTTGGATTCGATCCCGAGACCTTGGGACCCATTCCCGAGCCCCTTAGACTCGATCCCGAGCACCGAGAATCGATAAGAGGCCTATGAGAAGCAAGGAGGGACCCTTGAGATTATATTTGAGGCCTACAAGATTCATCATGGTCGAGAGGAGGGCCATCATGGTCGGGATGAAGAGTACAAGCAAAACCAAGCCACTGACCTCCCGTCTCGGGCGAGACGAACTCATCTCGGCCGAGATGAGTCCCATCTCGGGTGAGACCATCTCATCTCGGCCGAGATGAGCCAGTTACAGCTCCGCCTCATTTCTTTTCTTCTCCTTATTCATTGTAACCCTATATATATCCCCCTCTTGTAATCTTATGGGATATCCTTCATTACCCACTAAACCCTAGCCTAGTTTAGCATAGATTAGCATAGATTAGAGTAGATTAGTCGGTAATTAGTCCTTAATCTAGTTAGCTAATCTTGTATTAAGGGATCTCTTGAAGAATCCATCCAATCTTGACAACATTGGTGGATGTTTTGGGTGTTCTTTATATACAAGTTCTCATCTTTTCATTCTCTTGTTTGTTGGTATAATCTTCTCATCCTTTTACTCTTAATCTTTGTTTATTCATCCAAGTTTTAATCTTTGTTCATTATATTGTTCATAGTTCATTGTTTTCATTAGTTTCATTATGATAGTTTTGATTCTTATGTTAGTTTCTCTTGTTAGTGTTAGTTTTAGCATAGATATGTTTGAGTAGACTCTTTCTAGGGTTATTAGGGTGATTGGTTGTGATTGTGGATGATTAGGGTGAGATGGGTGGTATTAGATGTTGTTTTTGTTGTTTCCCATTTACCTTGCACTCCACATGTTTGATAAAATGCTTGTGAGACTAGAGACGATCAATCCTTGTTGTTCTTGCATATTCTCTTGTATGTATGTGTTTGGTTGGTTGGTTTGGTTCCCTCATTACATAGCGAGGGCCCGGTGAGGACGACCCCTAGGCCGATTACGTAGCGAGAGCCTGATCGGCGGTACCTAGGCTACGAAAGCATGCTAGTAACCCCGTCTTTCCTCTTTTTATCTTCCTTGACATCCATGAACCCGACCTGACCCTAGTTTTCATTCTTATTGTTATCCTTGCTTCCTTTAGTCGTTAGTTAGTTGTTTTGTCTTCCTTTTTCATGTTTTAGTCCTTATCCTCCCCCTAGATTAGCTCGTCTCGAACCTAGTCCTAGACCGTAGCACCCATTAGTCCAAACGCAATTTCCGTCCCTGTGGATCGACCTGACTTGCCCTAGCTACCCACTAGGTATAGTTGGTTATTATTTGACGGCGGGATCCGCGGCAAATCCTTCCCATCACTAAGGAGAAAATAAAGAATATGTTCGTCAATGGTACTTGGCATGGAGCGGAATCATGTTTCTCGATTGCGAGGGCATATCAGGATTTGAGATCTCGAGACTCGCTGGTTCCATGGGCGAGACTGGTGTGGAGCGCGTGGAGTGTCCCGAGACATTGCTTCATTTCGTGGCTAGTGTTTCGAGGGGCTCTTAATACGAGGAAGAAGCTGTTTAGGGTCGGGGTTGCAGAATCGGATCGCTGCTTTATCTGTGAACTGGAAGAAGAGAGTTTAGAACATCTTTTTTTCGGTTGCAGTTGGAGCTCTTGGGTGATTGGACTGTTGAGCAATTGGGTGCGGAAAACAATTCCGTGCAGCACGGGGCTGGTCTGGGCTACGAAATTGAGGGGTTCGAAGCTGCAATGTAATGTTCTTCGAGCGTTGATCAATGCGACTATATACCATATATGGAGACAGAGGAATATTTGCAGAATTGAAGAAGCGGTGAGACATCCACAAGAGATAGTTAAATTGATCTTGGCGGATGTTAAGAATAGGACGTTGTGTAAGATCAAATACCCAGTAACTGCTAAAGATGCTAGATGGCTACATAATTTGATGTAGTCATTGATCTGTAAATTTTCCACTGATATTTATATACTTACCCTTTAACAACAAAAAAAGTATAGACTTTGGTTAAATGGGTCTTATAGTGATGAATAGTCTTCAATAAAGATGATGTGGATTGATATAAGAGTATCTATGAAGCGTAGTTGGTAGTTAGGGATCGATCTCATAGTAATGACTATGAAAACCCCTTTTTACAACATTATGCTTAAGTCTATTAAGATTGATTTAACATTTTAAATGTCATCACTCATTATGATGAGTTTTGGACATATATATACGACATACATTTCTTGAAAGGGATGCATATGATGTGTGTGCGATACATCGTATGAATTTCATATTATTAAAATTGCTAGGCAAATGTGAATGATCCAATTTGATTGGAGCAAGTATTATGGAGTATTATCTTCGTTCTTAATGTGGTAATTCAAAGATGTTTGTTTTCCTTTGAGACGAAGAGAGACAAAGTGTGTACAAGAGGCTGGTGGGAGTGCATTTATCGTTATGATTTGGTATGTAAGTGACATACTTCTCTAACTAAACGACATTTGATTGCTTTAGTCTATGAGACTTAGCAAGAAATGTGTTTATTATGTGCTCGTGTGACGAGTAGATACTAATCTAGTGAGTTTTTAGAAGGCTATCTAAGAATTGTTCCTTTGCGCTTAAGAAGCAAACAGGGGAATTATTTAAGAGATGTGCATGATGTGATAAGCGAATTGTTATAAACAAGTTATAACGATTTGTATTTCCAAATAGATAAAGATGACATGAGATTGTAATCTCGATCGGTATATTTTGTTTTGGATGAGAAGTTGTGTGTTGGAACGGTTCCAAAGAACAACTTTGTGACTAGTATTATAACTAAAGTAAGTGTTCTATTACTTTTGAAGCAAATAGACGTTTGATTACGAATCAAGCACACACTCAACTTTAAAGTTTATGAAGCAATATGTTGCTTAGGAAACTGACAGTTTGCCTTAATTGAGAGAAGGTGGATTGATCATATGCTTGTAAATAACCGATACAAATGTTGTATGTCCCAAAACCTCCTCTACATAAAGATCATATTGTTAAGATTGGTATAAGACGCATGGGCGAGTGGTCTTAGTACTTTTAGAGGTGTTTGGTTTAGTGGGAGTTATTTTGATAATTAGTATATTAATGACATATTGTCATTTGGTTAATGTAACTGATTTTTGTCCCTAAATAATTTACATTGATGAAATAGATCACTAAGTACGTGACTTAGTCTTGGAACTCTATTTGGATGATGTAATTTTTTTGTCTCTAGTCTGGGTATTGTGTTGGGACATTTGAATACCCTTAAATGACTGGTGTGTGAGTTGGTTGATGACTAAGTTCCTTGAGTCATAGGTATTGAGATACTAAACCAGGCACACGGGTGTATGTTAAGAATATGCATTAGACAGACCCGCCGAAAAGGATTTTACTAAGATTTCGCTTAGTGTCAGTAATGTTCTTTGCAAGTTATGAACTTGTACGGTCTTTAGACCTGAGTCTTTGACTATCCTGTACATGTGATGTGTATGCTTTGATACTATTCCTCGTCAGCTGTAAAAGGGGCTATGGATGGTTATTGGGCATGCATGGATCATGTGATAGGATGTGGTTAGACAAGAGGGGATTTGCTTTTTCTTTATTGAAGGGAATTTATTGTTTCTTGGCCACTCGAAGAGTGTGACTTGTGCAAATGCGTGGCCGCGCTCAGATAGGATGATTGTCATCTATCTGCTCTTTTAACAAGTCAACTCAAAGATTCGAGTAAAAGATTGAGACATGCGAGGATGACACTTCTTCTTACCTCATTCTCAATTGGAGACAATAGTAGCAAAGAGACTTAACGCCGTTCTCGGGAGGACATGTACAAGTGGGAGACTGAAGGAGTTATGTCCACTGTCCTATACGGGATTAACCCGCTTAAGTCTATGTATCCGATATACCTTGCTAGAGGTCGTTGTCGGGTTGACATATAAGTGGGTTATATGTCGGGTAGTCTTAAGTGGGCCCATTGGGTCACACACAATGTGTACAGGATATTATTAATATATATCGATATATTAAATATATCGGGTCAGTAGTAATACCGACCTAGCTGCGTTGTCGGGTTATGGTAATTAGAGTTATACTAATAATCTAATTATGGTAATTAGAGTTTTGGAAATAACCTAATCCTACCTTCTCATCTCCTATATAAGGAGGTTCATATGATGAACCAACATATGAAATTAAGAGTATTGACTCATAATATATATTCGTCTTATAAAGAGTTATAAGAGAGATATATAGAGAAGTTGTGAGACGGTCTCACGTACCTTTATACTAGCATATACGTCGCAATTCCGTACCTGTGTGGATACCAAAGAAGGCATCACGTTTGGGGTGCTTTATTCTGTCCGTGAGAATTATTTATTTTGTCCGTGGAGATTATTTATTGCGTCCGTGGAGATTATTTATTCCGTCCGTGGAGATTATATATAGATTTATTATACTTCTTATTAATACGCTGTTCTGCTGCAAATAAGGTATAATTGTTATCCCTATACTTTTGTCTTTTCGGTTAATACTCGTAACAGGTCCTTGGGTTTAAGGGTTGTAACCCTACACTGTTCATAAACAATTTATTATTTTACGAAATTAAACAGAAATAAATTACACTTAAAATAAACAGTAGTATTTTTCAAAGTTTTTGGAAATAAAGTCTTTAAAATAGAGTATTATTTCGCACAAAAGCACTAACAGATTCTGAAACACGCTGTAACTTAATTAAAAACAATAAAACTTTTAACTTGACACTCTACACATTAAAAAATCGCGAAAATATGAAATTAATTATTATGTGTGTTTTTGTCTCGGCCTTATAATACTTTTAATAATTAAAAGAATGATTTATTCGCAAATCTCGTAAAAGCGATTTAAAATAAGTGAAAATTTACGATTTTAAAGTTTTTGTTATTAACATATATTGTCTAAAAAAAATTTAGTTTTTATAGATGCAACTACAACAATAATATCACATAATACCGAGTAACGTGTCAATGTTATCTTAATCGAGATCCGAATCTATTAAATACTCGTCTTCATCGGATCTAGCACGATAGCCTACGAAATAATTAAACATGTGGTATTTAAACCACATTATAAGTGAATAGAAAGGAGGAAACGAGATGAAGAACGAATAAGAATAATTAAATTACCCTCGAGATCGGAAAGAATTGGAGACGGACTAGGATCGGATTGATGAACAAAAAGAAGAACGTGAAACATAAAGGAGAAAAGAAAACTTGTGTTGTGAATAAAATAGACTAGAATGAAAGAGAATATAGAGAGAAATTAAGATGCTAAAAGATAGGAATAATCGAGTCGCAAGGACTCTTAACTCAGCTAGGAGACGATATAGTTGAGATGGAAAGAACAAGCAACAAATCGACATGATAAGTTTTCGATTAAAATAAATACGTGGGTAAGATTTAAATAAATAGGATAAAAATAATATGTAGTGTTGATTTATGTGTGTCTGAAAATGTTGCTCAGGTTGATAAAAGAAGGTTCATAAAATAATATAAACGTTTATGAAGAAATCAGATTAAAACGCATTAGAAAATAATTATTTATGAAATCACGTGGTAAAATAATTAAATTATCATTTTTCGAAAATAAAATATTTTTGAGCTAGAAACCAGTTATAAACATAATCGAGCCTTTTTAGAAAAATAAATGGTTCAAACTTGATTTTAAAACTATTGTTCATAGAAAATATGATTCCTCAAAAATAATTAAACATACTTGCGGTAAAAAGAATTAAATGGGTTTTCAAGTAAAATTAGAATAATTAAAATTCTTTTACGAAAATAAATAATTTTAGACTCGATAATGAAAGAGATCGCGAAAAGAGAAAAATGTAATTGACGAAATATTACAGAGTTACGATATATTCGTAACGGAACAGATTGCAAAGTCAGGAAAATTGCGGGTGTTACATTTTTAATCACTTTCACTCCAAAAATAACATCCACTTCTTCTAAGTCTTACATCCTAAATCGTATGAGAAAAATTGTTTGATTTTATTTACAACAAATAAATTATTACCAAGTATTAACGTGTCATCAATATATAAGAAAATAATTACACAATTTGATCCAAAGAACTTGGAATACAGACATGATGAAGAGTTTTTAGTTATGTAGTCATCTTCAATCAAAGTGTTGTGAAATTTCTCATACTACTGTTTTGGTGCTTGTTTAAGACTGTATAGTGGTTTTTCTCAGTTTATACACTTTACTCTCTCGACCTTTTACCACAAACCACTCAAGTTGAGACATGTAAATCTCTTCCTTTAGGTCACCATTCAGAAAAACAGTTTTGACATCCATTTGAAATACAACAAGATCATGAATAGCAGCCAAGGCAATTAGAGTTCTAATAGTGTAAATCTTAATCATAGGTGGGTAAGTATCGAAATAGTCAACATCTTTCTTTTCTGTAAACCCTTTAACCACGAGTCTGACTTAAAACCTTTCTATTGTACCATTATGTCTCATTTTTCTTTTAAAAATCCATTTACTACTAATGGACTTACAAACTGTAGGCAAATCAGTCAACTCCCAAGTCTGATTAGAAACAATAAAATCTAACTCATTTTTAATAGCTTCATTCCAAAAATTAGCATCTATAAGTTTTTGGATCATCTTCTATTAAATAAGCGTAAACAAGCTCATCACAAGCACAAACATCATATGCATTTCGATAAGAAGTTTGTGACAAAATCATTCCCAAAATTCTATTCAATTCTAGGTCTCTTACTCCTTCTAAGATCAATAGCATGATCAATAGAAGTACTACTACTAGCATGTACAAAACTATCAACAGGATTAACAGCCAAATCAGACAAATTAGACAATTGATACAACATCCTTCAATTCTTTAACGAAAAAACGTACTCAAAAACTCGGTGTCTCTAGCCTCGGAAATAGAACGGTCATTCAAAGACATGAATCTATAAGCAGCATTGTTTTGAGCATAGCCAATGAAAATGCAATCATAAGTCATAAGACCTATAGTAGGTCTCTTAAAACTGGTTGGGTATGCCTACCTTAGCCAAACACCCCCACACTTTAAAAAAATTTAAGTTTGGGGCATAACTCTTCCAAAATTCTTAGGGTGTCTTATCTAATTTCTTATAGGGTACCCTGTTAAGAATGTGCACGACAAGCTAAAAGCACCGCTTGCCCCCACATATCATCAGAAAGGCCAGAACTTAAACGCGTAACATCCATCATTTCTTTCAGATTTCTATTTTTACGTTCAACTACTCCATTTGACTGAGGTTGGTAAGGTGGACAAGACTCATGTATTAATCCATTTTTCTCACAAAAATCTATTAAATAATTAGAGACGTATTCAGCACCTCCATCAGACCTGACTCTTTTATTCTTTCTGTCAAGTTGATTTTCTACCTCAGCTTTGTATTTGATAAACACCTCTTCAGTTTCACTTAGTGTCCCTAGAGTAATTGTCCATAAAAGTGATATAATTAAAATTTACCTCCTCTACTCATAGTACTCTTGAAGTTAGCTTGGTCGGTGTGAATTAACTCAAGAAGACTTGTTTGTCTAGTTTTAACAAGTTTACTAGGCTTTTTAGTAAACATAGCTTCTACACAAATAGGACATTTTGAGAAGACTTGAGTGGTTAAAGAAGGGATAAGCGACATTGCATTCAATTTTTTAACCGATTCAAAATTCACGCGACCCAATCTAGCATGCCAAACATCAATAGACTCAGCGATATAAGCAAAAGTAATTTTTTTTATTAATAATAGCAGAAGAGTCAACATTCAAAACAAATAAAACACTACTGAGATAACCCTTACGCAGTGTAGGGACATACAATACATTATTAAGAGCAAGAGTTTTCCCAGAGGTTAGTTTAAGAAAGACCTTGCCTTTTCCTGTGATCAGAAGAAAAGAAGAGTTACCTATGTAGATTTTTTCACAATTAGCTACATCTTCAAACTCAGAGAATAACTCCTTATTAGCACAGAGATGCCTTGAAGCTCTAGTGTCCAGAATCCAATCACTAACGTTTGCCACAAGATTGGCCTCAACACACCACCGCAACAATGATATCATCTAATTCGGCAATGTTGGCTTCAACGACTCAACCATCTTTCCTTTCAAGGCAGTGGTAGGCTTTGTGACCCGGTTGTCCACAGACATAGCACACCGAATTTGAATTCTGCTTATTGATTTTTGGAACTGGCTTAGTGAAATTCCCTTTATTTTCTCTTAGCACCTTGACCTTTCCCCTTAGTTAGACCCTGACTCTGACCCACTTCATCCTAACCCTTATTATTGAACTTATCTCCATGAGATGAACCCCCCAGTTTCAACAAAGGTTAGCTTTAGTGGAGACATATGACATTAAGACAGACCTATATTTAAGACGATTAGCTTTCTGGTCCTCATGTGACCTATAAGCTCTTGAAGCGACACATCCTTCTTTTTATGTTTCAATTGGTTCCTCTATTCACTCCAGGAGGAGGGACAATTTTAAAGCAAGATGTCAGCTAGGAAGATGTAATTTAGTTTCATACCCTTATTAGTGACATCGGCATACCGATTCTCATACACGTGAACTTGTTCCATAATAGGTTTACCATCGTCCATCTAAAACCCCATCCACTGTCCAACCACGTACTTCTTTTTACCGGCATCATCAGCCCCATATTTTTTTCTCTAAGTTCTCCCAAATAGTCTTAGACGATTTATGGACCATAAATAAGTCAAAGAGTTATTGGTCATATGATTAAGTAGATGACACCTAGAAGTCTTATTATCCTTATCATGTTTCTTAATTTTTTTTCCTCATTTGACTTAACAGAAGCAGATAGAGGAGAAGTGGTCTCCGTATTAGTAGTGACAGAGGTTTTAGGAGGGTCACTAAATAGTACATAGTCAATATCTAGCTGCTTAAAAAACATAGGTAATTTTTGTGACCACCTCCGATAATTCTAACCATCTAACGATTCAAATTTAGAAAGGTCGGGAATAACCTCGTTCGAAATAACAGACATTTCCGTAGCAGTAAAAAATCTAGTTATCAAATTGTTGGACAGAAATGAACATAAACCGAAACGAGAGACGAACAGAAAGACGCAAGTGAAAGCTTAAGAATACGTAAAAGGACAAAAACAAGAAGAAAAGGAAGAGAGAATGTTTTAGTGTGTATTTTTGGAGAAGGCATGAACTGCTCTATTTATAGCAAAATAATAGAGCAGTTGGGAGGAGCTAGAAAGGGCCTAAAAAACTGGGTTAATGGCTATTTCGGTTGAACTAGGTTACGTCCTTACCAACAATCCTCATTGACTATTTCAAGAGCCCCAACTAGCAGGCCCCAACTCTCCTCTACCTAATTGGGCCCAAACACACTAGTCAGCCCAAAATGGCTTTCTACAGCCATCACAACCAGCAGTAATATTGTTTTGTCTTCACTGTTAAACCTTATGTTTTGAATCGACAAAAAGTTAAATAACAGACCGTAGTTTATTTCAGTCTAGTATGCATATCGGTTTTCGTAGTCAAATTCTTAGTCATTTGCTATAGAAATTGTTTGGGTACCCATCAGAAATTGTTTATGAACATGTCGTTTATATTTCAGCGATTCATTAATGTTAAAAGTAATAGGTGTAACACCTAATCTATCTATATAAAACAATAAAAAGTCAGCCTTTCTTAGTTAATTAGGATAGCAAGCCTTCAGAGGCCGACACGTGACATGCCAAATGAAAGCCATCCTAATCCCATAAATGAAAGTCTAATAAATGCTTAATAATCTACTCCCCTCTTCCTACTCCTCTCTTCCTTCACCTCGAAATAGAATCGCCCTCCATTACAACTCATTTACTCCTCCATTAAATTTCTCGCGGTTACAATGGCATCCGAAGCTCAAAAGTCATTTGAGTGTATTTATACTTTCCAAGTTCATACAAATGAGAAAATGGCCTTCACTTGTCTTCCTCTTTTCGTCCCTCTACAGCTTTACCGTCAATTTGCTCCGACAGTTGCTTCCAATTGCGTTCTTCTTCGTCGGTAAGATTTACGCTATTTGGTTGTTGTTTTTTATCGGTTAAATTGAGGTTCTTCCTCTATGATATTGAATGTTGATGTTGAAGTAGAGAAAGGTCAATGGAGCTTTACAATTAGTATAAGCTAAATGTATACAATACGGGGCAGTGTATAAGTATGTGTGCGTCCATAATCATTCCTGCACAAACCTGAGCGGAGCCGATTAGATTACTGAAATTGAAGGTGCTTCTATTACCTTCACGGAAATTTGTCTGTTCATTCTTCATTCCTGTAGAGTTTGTGTATGGTATACTCTTGGTAATTCGAATTATTTATATGTATACCCTGACCTAGCAGAGCATTTTCGATTAATTATTTACACAACAATCAAATTATTTTCGTAAGCATTATTTCACAGTTATTTGCTCTCCGTAAATCAACCTGCAAGAGGAGAAAGAAAAATCAGTTAGTATTAGATAACTACTTGATACTCCATACAAGTGTAAGATAAGAGCATATAGTTGAACATCACTACCAGCTGCACTTTCTCTGGCTTATTTATGTTGGTGGCGCGTCGAACACCTACTTTACCTCCACCACTTGCATCAATACCAGCTGAGAACAAAGTCTTGAGTTCTGAAATATCTATCTCCGGAGCCCTGTAGCAAAATTGTGTCCTATTACTATTGACATCAACGAAGCCGATTAATACTGTAACACAGATGATTTTTAGTCTGTATCTTCCTGCTCTTATTTATTATTTACTCACCCAATACCAGGTCATGCCTTTGCAGTTTGGAATCCAACACTAGCCCGTGAAATGGACAATATACAGGCGGCGGAAGAACCAAACAACGCCGTTAGACTTGATAGAAATCGGACGCGTATGAATAGATTTACAAGAAAGTGAATTCTTGCAAGCATGAGAGGCGACACAACCTCCAGTCAAAGGGCTGCCCAGCCTAGGATTACCCCGCCGCAACACAGCCTTCAATGCAGCCACAACCACAGTTGGGGTTGAATCCTCACATTCGTTGCTTATACGCTCATCTAACAAAGAGAAATAGGCACTCAAGAAGAAATATTTTGGACCAAATGAGAAAATCCAGACTTCCACCGCCTCCAAGTCGGTCAGGAAGGGGTACGAAGAGGAAAAACATCACATCAGTAGAAGGATCCACTGGGCAACCGAGCCGAAAGAAAAAAAAAAGGCCGGAAATGTTATCGCTCAATCCACAACCCAACTATGCGCTAAGAAGGGAGAAAGCACGTCTGAAGTTGGAGAACCCAGTCGCCGAGCGATTTGCAAACCGCCCCTTGAACTTGCCCCTACCCGCAACATTATTGGTACACTCTACTGCCCTACATAACTGCTGCTCTTAGATAGAAACAATTATTAATTCCATTCGGCCGCCTTGCTCCCTTTTGTAACTACATATATACAGGAACCCATACTGTTCAACCCAGCCACAAGTTGTAGCCCCCCATTTAGCAGGGAACTCCGCGAGTCGACCGGGTCGGAAGAACAAACAACAAACAGCTGTTACCGGTGCCTCAAAGAGGCGGTCCAACGTTAAAAAAGGCAACGCTCAACCTGTTGTCGATGCATCTAGTAGTCGGTCGCCGCCTCTGAGGAACAAATAGAAACCTCCAATGCACAAAAATTATTGGTACATTCCGCTGCCCTATTGTTGTGCTCAGAACAGATAACAATGTTATTTATCACCTAACCTCTCTTTCACTCCTACACATGCAGCAACCCAATCTCCAACCCAAACAGGCTCCACCAGCAACACTAAAAGTATGTTCTCATACAGTTAAAGCCCTAACATACATTATCCCTTGCTTGCAATTTATTGCCATGTTTTTTCACACGAGTTTTTATTGAACCTTGGTGCTTTGGCGGCCCTACCGAGACATGTGAGTTTTGTGGTGTGGTTGTGTGGATTGAGGAGTCAGTTGGTAAGCGTACCAAACACGGACAACCTAAATTTAGTATCTGCTGCCAAAAAGGAAAAGTGAAGTTTCCTTTGCTACATGACCCAACTGGTGACAATGTCAATGATATTCACAACAGAAACAAAAAAACCTACAGCGCATAGAAGGAAACGAGGAAAAAAATACTACCGTAGACTCGGCAGAAGACGAGATGCTCCTCAATACCCCACATAAAACAGAAAATTGAGAGCGTCCGAAATAGTAATTACAAAACAAATTACATTTACAAATAATCATTACATTTGATTCATTACGCAAATTAACCATAATCTGTCTACAATGTACTACAGAGATGAACCTAAAGTGAAAGAAACAAACATGAAGGGGATTAGCAAGGCTGGAAAGCGATTGAGACCAACAACATCACACCACACTTAAGAGGAGCACAATTAAGCAGCCTACAAGCATTGGTTAAAAAATTATTTACGAGCTTCAAAAAAAAAATTATTTATGTATTATTGTTAGTTAAATGTGTCGTATTACAGTAAAGGATTCTTATTTAAGTATCGTTTTTCAACTATCATGAACTATATTCCAATTAGTTCAACAAGATTTGGAGGTGTGTCTTACCCAGATTCGCACATTCCTTATTTACTAGCATTGTTTTGTTCTCTACCTTACGCTTATAGTTGGGGTTTACACAACTTCACGTAACAAAACCAATCATTAAGAATTTTCACTCTTTCACCAATTGATCTCTACGTTGACAACAAACGCTCACAAAGAAGGTACTACGCTAAAGGAACGTCGCACAAATATATCATTGCTAGCTCCGTGAATTTCACGGGCACGAAAACTAGTTTATACTCCTATATTGCTATTGAGTTTGAATTTTGGCCAATATTAAGATCAATGAGTCTAGTTGAGAATAGAACTTGGAATTAATTGAAAGGGATTATGATAAGCACATATTTTCCTCATATTTTTAGGCTTATTTTGTTCCCAAATGGGTCGCATATAGCGCTTTTATTGTGCATTATTAACATTTTCATATATGTATGCTCGTTTGGTGTTTTTGTATTTTGTTTCAGCTATTATACATGTTTAGGTTTCATGTGCACCCTTAAAGCCAAAAGAATGAAGCTTATAGGTTGATTCGCCATCGAACCAGACATTTTGTGGTCTAAGATCAACCTGAAGGCCAGGGCATCCTATCTAAGTAGCGGGGTCACGAGTAGATGAATAAAGAAGAAACCGGAGCATTGAGGGATACACGAAAAATAGCCATAAACTGGCAGATCAGGCGGACACGGCTTCATGCGCAGACAGTGATGGCGCTAGCTGATGAGAAGTGATTCTACCTATGTTGTTCAAGTAGAAAAATCACAAGCTCATACAAAGAAATTTATACTCCCGAATACAAGCAATTCACTAAGCATAGAAATTTAGTAAAGAAGAAAGTAAGGGGTGTCAAAGCACAAGCATAGCGAAATAACTAAGATAAGTAATGTAATCCCCTAGAAATTCTAACGCAATACAGTGGCGGAAACATTGTAGAAGTGAGATTATAACACACTGTAGCTATGTCTTAATTAAATAAAAATGGTAAGTCAGTACATAAGCCATAAAATAAAAATGGCTACAAAATAAAAAAAAATAAATAAAATCCATAAAAAGGGTTTTAACAATCCATAATATAGTGATCTTTTTAAAACAAGCAGGATCCTGCTCGCTAGCCCACCCAAAGGGAAACACATATATACTGCCATGTTAAAACATAACAGCCACAATCAGTGGGGAGCAACGTCAACGTCCTCCCAGCCGTATAACAGGATTTTAAAACTGTAATTACCACTATAGAAAAATAGTAAAAATGAAACACGGTAAAACATCATAATAAAAATAAGCTTTCAGTGAAAAACTTCTCGTATCGAAATAATATAATAAAAATGAGTTTTCCGGAGAAAACATAAAACATTTGCCGACCTGCAAATCAAAATATATTGATAATAATAAAAATATTCAAAATGGCGTTAGGGATAGGAGTAATGTAGACGGCTAGACTTTCACTAGGAGAATACTAAAACTAGCTTCGAGAACTTAGTTCAAACAAATCAAACCTCGATCTCTAACTAGGCTACTCAACCATAATAGGACGGCGACTTATAAATGTGGCCCTAGTTTAAGACAATGCACACCCCTCCTGGGATTACCTGTCACCCAGTTCAACTTATGACGACGACTTACTGCGAGGCCTAAGCTTAAGGTCAAAATGTACGCAACTCCCGGGATACCTGTCACTCGATTCAACAACTAATGTACCGATTCCTAATACACTAGCCTTATAGTTGATGGCAAAAACGTAGACCCTAGAAATATATTACTCTAACCTCACATTTGTCCTTATTCCATAACTCCAAAACAAAGCCATTATCGATATTCAAAAGATATATTCAATATAAACAATAAGAGAACAAAATGAAAAAAGATCACTTTCCGAAAGAGGAAACTTTCTATTTTAGGAAACTTCTATTTTTAGAACCTTTACTAGAAATAGCATTATATCAAAATAGCCAAAATATTAGGTCATACTAATAAAACATTTCTAGTAAACAATATAGATTTATAAAACTAATATATTCGGCCTTAACGATATTAATTATCAAAGTGAGAGCATCTAGGTTTATTAAATTATTAAAATATCTCACAAGTGTTTATAAAATGATTAAAAATGTCTTAAATATTTTCATACTACTAATCAGGGTATTTTCAAAATTTACAAAACTAAAATTCCCTAATTATTATTAGTTTCGACAATACGATTATAAATAGGATTTTACGGCAAATAACGTCAATTTAAATCGTTTAACGTCTTTTATTTAATTAAACCATTGAATATATTTGGAGTATGTTAGGAGATGATTTAAATCTTAAAGTTTCAGATATATATATACCTTCAAAATTGCTTGAAAAGTAATTCTTTTAGGTAAGACGAAGCATTTTAACGATAAATCGTAATTTTGTTCAAAAATCATTACTTATAATTAAAGACTTTAATAAATAGTAAAAAAATTACTTAAAATAGCTAAAAAATATTTTTAGACATTTTATCTAGAAAATAAAATTTTTCAGAATCCTTAAACTCGGTTTTTAAAGAGTTTTCTCGTTAATCGTCTAATCCCGACAATAACGATTAATAAAAATAGTAATTACAAAACGATTTACGTATTAATATCCAAAAATTATTTTTAAACTTAAAAATCATGATTTTACAGAATATACCAATTTTTCAGATTTTCCAAAATGCCAGATTTAACAAATTCCAACAAAACCGTCATTTAAAACCTGTTTCCACAATTAACGATTTCATTAATAAAACTTATCATTCCTAACATTTTATTAAAGCACTAAAAATCATAAAACTACATTTTATTATGAAATCATCAAAATCTTATTTTTTTCCAGATTTAATCAAAAGACCAGAAATCGAGAATTTAAACGATAAACAATGATTTAAAGTGATTAATTAATTCACCCACTTAACAATTCCGAAATATTATTAAATACTTCAGAAAATTTGTTTTCACCAGAAACATCATCTTCGCAAAATTTTAGATTAAAATAACATTTTTAAGTACTAGAACTAAAAATCGGCTTTTAATCGTTTTTATTCGTAAACGGTAATAATTCAATAATCGATAACTAAAATTTCAGAAAAATACTAAATTATTAAAAATCATCAAAAACCTCATTTTTACAGAATATAATCATATATTACAAGTTTAGGCCGAATATTACGATTTTACAAATTAATACGACGATTTAATCGTTAATCTCGTAAAAGCGATAAAATTACCGAAACATGCAAATTTTCAACTTTTAAAAATTTTCCAGATTATATGACATACATATATTGTCAAAAATGAAATATAAAAATTATACATCCAAATACACAATTAAAACCATGAAATACCAAGTAACATCGACGTTACCTTTAATCTAAATCCTCATCGATAATATGCTCGTCAGCCTCAAGATCGTCCACAAATCCTTAGCACACACAAAAAATATGGTAGAAAAATACCATGAGAAAACTAGGAAAAATCAAGGTAAATAATGATCGAATACAACATCGATTATTACCTTAACGGAAGGATCGGAATAACGATTAATTTGAAGATGAAAATGAGACGATCAAGACTCGATTAGGGACAAATTTTGGCTGGAAAATATGGCTGAAACACATGGCCAATATGGAGGAATTGAAGAGTATTTTCTTTGTTGTTTAAGGAAAAAATGAATGTAAGAAATGGATGGTCTCTTATGAATGAATGCCAAATAAATTTTTGATGAAAACAAGGGAAGACTTAGGCTAGATGCACCAGCCAAATCAAGAGCATGGGGCATGAAGAGTTTGTTCATAAAGCATCAAATAAATGGGAAAGAAAAAGAATTATCTATTTAAGTTTTAACATAATAAAGTGGAACATATAAAGAAAAACATATATTGATGGCAAAAAAAAAAAAAAAAAAAACATAGTAAGGGAGTGACAAAGAGATGGGTCGGTCTAAATCATGGGGAAAAATGTCTCAAATAATTTGTAAGTTGATAAAAAGAAGGATCGTAAAATAGTTAAAGGTATTTCAAAGCAATTCGAGTAACCTCGCGTTGGAAAATAATTATTTACGAAACTTCGTAATAAAATCATTAACGGTTAAATTTTTCGTAAATAAAATATTTCTTAGTTGGAAATATCGTATAAACGTGTTTGGACCCTTTTAGAAAAATAAATAACCCAATCCAAGCTTAAAATGATAGTTCGTACAAAAATGGGATTCTTCGCGAAATAAACAAATACTTTGCGACGAAAATTTAATAAATAGATTTATTATAGAAAAATAAAATATTTAAAATCTTTTAATGAAAATAAATAATATTAGAGTCGAAAATATTACGAATCTTGAAAATGAAGGAAACTGAAGGCCGAAAAAATAACATAGTTATGACGGAGTCATAACGTAATAGATAATAACGCATTGAAAATTAGCGGGTGTTACAATCCTCCCCACTAAACGTAATAGTTCGTTTCAGGTTCCCGAGACCGATTCGGATGAGTTGGAGCGATTTCGACTCTATACATACACATTTTGGAGCCAACGGAGTAAAGGAACGATGACTCGTTGCCTTGGAATCGACCCCGAGACCTTGGGACCCAATCCCGAGCCTCCGAGACCCGATCCCAAGTCCCGAGAATCGGCGAGAAACCCATAAGAGGCTAGGAGGGACCAAAGAGCTCTTAAGGGAGGCCTACAAGACCCATCCCGTTCGGGATGAGGTGCGCTTTGAAGGAGGCTGCTGTGAGCCCATCCCGGTCGGGACCATCCCGTCCCGGTCGGGATGACAGGGCCGTCCCGATCGGGAAGCTACAGAGGCAGCACGGGTCCTTCTATTTCGTGTTCCTTCATTCTTGTACCCATATATATACTCCCCTCTTGTATTAGTAAGATATCTTATGATAGTTTAGCATTCCTTAAGCCTCTCAAAAACCCTAAAACCCTAGATTTACTTTCACTCATTAGTTTTAATCTTCCTTTAATCTTAGTTAATCCTTAGTTAATCCTTGTAATTAGTTATTGTATTAAGAGGATACTTGAAGAATTCTCCAAGCTTGACAACCTTGGGTTTTATTTGGGTTCTTATTTATACAAGATTCCCTCTTTTCATCTTCCTAATGTTGGTATAATCTTCTCTTATTTAATCTTGTTCTTAGTTTGTTAATCAAGTTTGAATCTTTATATTTTGTTTAATGTTATTGTTATTGTTCATTATGGATGTTTGGATGTTCAAGTTGTTTTCTCTTATTATTGTTAGTTTTTCATTGATAATGAGTGAGTAGATTACTTGTGGGGTTAGTAGGGGGATTAGGGGTAGATTATGGATGATTAGGGTTGATTAAGGGAAAAGGGTGAATCTTTGTTGTTAGTCACATTATGGGCATTCTATGTGTTTGTTGATATGCTTGTATGAGTTGTAGTGGCCATGCTTCCCATACTTGTGCTAATCTTCTCATTGTTTGTCTATGATGCGGAAATGTTGAGAATAGTTTAGTCGCGAGAGTGCGGGTTGGGGTCTAAGTTGCGAGAGCCCGGACCCACCTTGACATCGGTCTAAGTTGCGAGAGCCCGGACCGACTCTAGTAACTAGGAGACACCTATACCCTTGATCACCCCAATTACCCTTCTACTCTTATGAACCCGACCTACCCCACTTCCTTTCATATTTGAGTTCACCTCCTTAGTTAGTCATAGTTTACTCTAGTTTATTTGTTAGTTCATCATTAGCTTAGTCATACTTCTTCTCCACCATAGTTTTCCATTTATCGTCTCTTTGTGTTTGTTTTGGTGACCTAGTCTCGTTCTAGGCCGACGTAGTCTAAACCTCGCCTTACCGTCCTCGTGGATACGATCCCGACTTGCCTTAGCAACCCACTAGGTGTAATCGGTAGTTTATTGTTGGTTAGAATACACGACAAATCCTACCATCAATTTGGCACCATTGCCGGGGACGGTGCTAGTTTGGACTTTGTTCTCCTAGTTACTTGACTTTGTCTTTGTGTTTGTGATTTTCTTTTTTCTTTTTGTTACCATGCTTCTTGTGTGTGTGAGGTTTATTTCTCTCTTGTCTAGTGCCCAAAAAGCACTAGACTTCTCACGTTTGTTCTTAGTCTACAGTTTATGTTTAGAGGTGGTGACTATCTTCTTCTTGCAACTTAGAGCCGCTTTAACGGACGGTTGGTAGAATGAGTGGTTTCCAACCGGGTATGAGCTACGATTTTCGAGCGAGCATGGGGTTTGATCTAAACTCCCCACACATGGAAGCCGATATGAGCTACCCCTCTTCTTCTATGAACCAAGGGTATGACATGACGTCCCCCTACCATTATCAAGCTTCTTGGGGTAATCAAGACGGGTATGATCTTCAAGAGTATGGAGATGGCTACCAACGAGTGAATGACTATCAATCCTACGACCATGGTGGCTATTACTCGAGCTATGATTGTGAACCCACCATGTTCAATCAAGATTCACCGTATGGAAGCCAATTTCCCCAAAATCCACCATATTACCCTACACCCCAACCACAATATGAACCCCATGACCCACAATACTACCAATCACCCCAACCTTGCTACCAACAATATGATG
The DNA here is from genome assembly GCA_958450325.1 of Agrostemma githago. Lineage (NCBI taxonomy): Eukaryota > Viridiplantae > Streptophyta > Magnoliopsida > Caryophyllales > Caryophyllaceae > Agrostemma > Agrostemma githago. The sequence continues at coordinate 28,594,818 of OY288260.1, read as the reverse complement.
CCCCACCCCTTGGGCATCATCAAGATTATCAAGAAGCTTTACAAGACCCCAATGACCACCAATCGTCCAACTTGGAGTTGTATCATTCGATTCTTCAATTGCAAAGGAGCACACAAGAAATGGCCATTCAAATGCAAAAAGAGCAAGATGAATTCATGGCCCGATTTCGAAGGGAAAACGAGGCGAGGGATGCTCGATTTAATGCAATAGCGGTTAAAATCGTAATGTTTTTGTCCCGAACATCACATTTAGATGAAGGGTGCCCACTTGAGAAAGAGGAGCAACCTAACCATGAAGCCTCCGATGTAGTTCCCTTTGATAGAGAAGTTTGCTTTGAAGAACCTCAATCGTCTACCCAAAAAAATAAGGATGAGGATATGACCCTTAGTGAAGGCAACATTGGTGACGAATTGGAGGAGGAAGGTGAGTTGGATGATTTGGTAGAGTTTGTGAAGTTGTTGGGTGAAATTGTTAGCCTCGAGTGGCCCTTGTCCGAGAACGTGGATAGGCATCATGAGCCCCTTGCTAGTACACCGAGAGATGGGTTGGAAGAGATTGAAACCGCCGGTTGAAGTTTCGATTCTCTCCTGCATGATGATGTGGGGACAAATGATGAAGATGGGGAACCACAACTTGAGGAAAGTGTGGGGGTGTGCATTGAGGAGATGAGGCCAAAACCGCTTTTTGTGCCTTGTTTCTTGGAGATGAAGCTTGCTTGTGATTGGAGGCAATGCTTAGGGAGGAAGAGGTCGGTTAAGCTCGTAGGATGGATAGACCCCGGAGACAACGTGCAAGATGATGATGTCGGGTCTTGGGATTCCTACTTCTTGCCTCCACCTTGGAGGCCGTGGAGGTCGGCTAAGCTCGAGCGCTTCTTGGGCCTTCACTATGATGTCAGTAGCGCGTTCGACTTGCTCCTCCATGCCCTTGAGGGCTACGGTTGAAGGAGAGTCCACCATCCTAGGTTTGACGGAGTTCCTAAAGAACCGTCATGTTGTATATTCCCCTCCTCTCCTCTTTAGAGTACTTGTGTTTGTATTTGTGTGTTTTTTTCTCTTGATTTTTGATGTTTTGTGAAGCTCTTGTAATTGATTTGGTATTTTGATGAGCGATGTGAGGGAGCGAATTTGATGTGTATTTTGAGTTTATTGTGATAGGTGAAGTGAAGGTGACTCCTAGAAAGGAGTGGATAGTGAAAGAGCTTGAATCGTGAGTAAGGGAGTCGGTTTTTGGGGTCATGGGAGTCTTGAAGACCCTTCCCGACCGGGAAGAGTGTGTCGTCCCGGTCGGGATGGGGCCGTCCCGATCGGGATGAAGGTGCCAAAAATCGAACCAACTGGAGTGTCATCCCGATCGGGAAGGAGGCTTCCCGACCGGGAAGGGTTTATCAACCCGACCGGGATCATCCATCCCGATCGGGATGATCCCCTACTCCTTTTTGGTGCTTAATCTTCGACATTTAAGCCCACCCAACCATTTTATACCCCCACCTAACCTCCCTACCTTCATTTCTCATATCATACCACCCATGTACCTCATTTACATACCTTAACCTCATTTCCTCCTCACTTTAGACCGATATTCACATCAAATCCCACCCCCTCGCACCATTACTACCTCTACCATGCGGTTCTATCAAGCTTGAAGCGGGATAGCAATGATGAAGACAAGCAAGTGCCGATATTGATCTATGAGACGATGGAGAGAGTGAGTTGCTAACCTATGGTACGACAACTATCCTTTCTTTTCCGTTTTTGTTGTTGCTTGTTTTCCTTTGTTTATTCCCTTCCCCTTGTACACTTTTGTGTCTTGATGTCATGGTGGCCTTCGAGGCCTTGGTAGTTGTTGCTCCCGACTCTAGATGACGTGACTACATCGAGAGTCATTTTCAAAATCCAAATTTTACAAGTTTTTCACTCTTTCTTTTTGAGGATTTAGTCGGATTTAGGCGGAATCCGGGCTAGGTGACTTGATTACACCTAGCCCTCCCCTCCCATTTCCATTTATTTCCTTCTTTTATTTCTTCCCCCATCCATATCTTTTCTTGTCTCGGCCCTTGGTGACTTGACTACACCCCGGCCGGACACCTTCTACCATTTTCTTCACTTTATTTTTGATTTTTAGCTTTATTTTCGTAGTTCTTTTCTTTTTCTTTTGTCTCTCCGCACACTACGATTGAGCATATGAGGACATTGCTCGGTTTAAGTGTGGGGGAGCGATATTCTAGCATTGTTAGTTTTATTTTCTTACTTTTTCGAAAAATCTTTGAAAAAAACCCTAAAAATTTGAAAAATTTTCACAAAAATCAAAAAAAAAGATTTTTCTTTTGTGTGTTTTCCTTTTGTGTCATTGTGCCGTATATTTGTTTTGTGTGCGTGTTTTGCCTCCCTTTCCCTTATAGGTTGCTTTAATCGCCGTTAACTTTGGAAGGCTTTCAAGACTCCCGGTAACATCTTATCCCTTTTTTCTTCTTTACCTGTTGCGGAGTTTGGAGGAGATTGTGATGTTGTGTGCTCGAGTGGAGCTTTGTAAAGTGTGGTTGATTTGGTGGCTTGTTTGGATGATCGGGGTGGTGTTTATGTTGTGTATGTGTTCATTTTGTGTTGTCTTTGTTTCGTTGCTTTTATTTCTTTTTCTTTCGTTCTCGTTGAGTCTTTGTTTGTGTGTTTTTGTGTCTTGTGTAAATGGTTTTCGAAAACCCGGTTTAGAGGCTAGAGTGCGAGTGTCTACTTTCCCCTCCTAGTAGTATAAATCGAGTCTTGGACTTTAATCTAGTAGAATGACCTTAAATCAATGATTTCGTTGGTCCTTTACCTTGGTTCCACCTAGCTTACTAGGGATTTACTACGGGATTTGCACTTTTGACCATTATGACCACCCACGGTGTGAAAAGGCCTTGGTTACCGAGTCTCGTCCCTTAGGTGACCGTGTTTAGGATTGTTTGATTAGTCCAAGTTCTCCACTTTTTGTGGGTTAGAAGGGAAGGGCCCGTCCCGACTTACCCATTTCCCTACCTCCTACACATATACACACAATGATACGAAAATTACAAGTTTCGTATGTGTAACGTAGCGGAAGACTTTTTTTATGGTTTTGTTTTGTGAAAGGAGAGATATTTACTCGACCTAGACCTATAGGACGAATAATGGTGAGAACAATTAAGACCTATTAATTGTTACTCGAGTTAATATTTGAAACGCGTCAAATAATAACAAAGTTTAGATCGAAACTCGTCGAACCGATAAACACAATTGCAACGCAAAGGTTCAAAATTCTTATTCATAAACTTCTTTCTCTAATGAATACAAAGACTCATATTTATACTACTAAAATAAAATAATTCTTAGTATGGAAAATATATTCTAACATAATATAATTCCTAAATATTACTAGAAAATAAACTAATTAGATACTTATTCCAAATATACTCGTAAATATGGAAAACAACTAACTATAAAAAATCCATAATAATTATTTCCTAAATAATTAAATAGATACTTATTATTTTCGGATCATCCCCTCCTCCTTTGAAGAGAATTGTCCTCAATTCTTGTGACTTCAATCCGTCGGGATCGAAAACGAACACCCCTAGCAATAAACTCGAACCAACCTCGACCCCACCCCTTATCTCAGTCCTCCCTCTTGATCGTAGAACCCTCTTGTGCCATCCACCCCACCACCCTCCGTGCACAAGTGCAAATAACTTATCATGAGTCACATTGTTGAACAAATAACAAACTTGATCTTGAATAAATCCAATAGGATCAACCATGTATTTATTGGGCTTAGAAGTCAGATTGAACCCAGATCCATAATCAAGTGTAAAACACGGCTCCTTGACATGAGTAACGATGACTTCTTCATCTCCATAATCATCAAAAATCGGTGGCAATGTTGGATCAAAAGCCACACTTTCCTCGTTTGTATTTTCCAACGAAAATATTCCCAACATTTTTTTTCCCTTTTTTTCTCTCTCCGTGAACAGTACACGTGAACAGTATTTTTTTTTTTTTTTAAAAAAAAAAAAAAATCGAAACTCAACAAGAACTACTAGACAATCAAAACCGATTAACCCTCAAACTACCTCGCTCGAGTTTAACCTTTGAATTCCAATCGCAACCGGAGATTCAACCAATAACTTGGTTTCGACACGCCCTTGGACCGTCTTGATTTTAAGAAAATTCAAGATCCAAAGCTCTGATACCACTTATGATACGAAAATTACAAGTTTCGTATGTGTAACGTAGCGGAAGACTTTTTTTTATGGTTTTGTTTTGTGAAAGGAGAGATATTTACTCGACCTAGACCTATAGGACGAATAATGGTGAGAACAATTAAGACCTATTAATTGTTACTCGAGTTAATATATTTGAAACGCGTCAAATAATAACAAAGTTTGGATCGAAACTCGTCGAACCGATAAACACAATTGTAACGCAAAGGTTCAAAATTCTTATTCATAAACTTCTTTCTCTAATGAATACAAAGACTCATATTTATACTACTAAAATAAAATAATTCTTAGTATGGAAAATATATTCTAACATAATATAATTCCTAAATATTACTAGAAAATAAACTAATTAGATACTTATTCCAAATATACTCGTAAATATGGAAAACAACTAACTATCAAAAATCCATAATAATTATTTCCTAAATAATTAAATAGATACTTATTATTTTCGGATCACACAATAAATTGCAAATTGTTGATTCTCCCTTTCTTGTTATATAATGAAAATGCCAAAAAGGACAAAGAAGAGAAAGGAAAGGAAAATGAAAGAAAGAAAAGAAATGAAGAAAAAGAAAAGGCACAAAAGCCAAAAAGAAAATAGAAAATAAGAAAAAGAATGACATGGCAAAACAAAGCAAAAATGCAAAAGAAAAGAGAAAATGCCAAAAGAAAACCCGTCTCACAAAAAGAAATCCCCACAAAAATAAGCCTTTTTCCGACTTTTGCCGTGAAGAGCCTACCAAAGGACCGAGTCCCGAGGAAGGATGATAGCGGCATTAGTCGGTCTTCCCTCATTTTGCATGTTTTCCACCTTTTTACTTGGACTAGTTAGGCGGGTTTGGACACGGGACGACCCTCTTGGCTCACGCTAAAGGGGGCGGGGTCTCACTTACCTACAGTGTCGACTAACACCGTGGTTCTTCACTTTTCCACTCCGCCGATCGTCCCGTAGTACGTTTTTAGAAAGTTAGGAGGACTTAGGTAAGTTACCAACGTTTTTGTTGCTTTATCGTCATACTATTAGGGTTTAGACCACCTTGGTTTGTATTGCTAGCTTGGGAACGTTGTCACTTACCTCGAGCCCTAAACCGGTGCTTCTTTCACCGCTTTTAGAGGGAAGCGGTATTTCTTTTGTTTTGGGTGCAACCGCTTAAGTGTTTGTTTGTGTGTTTGTTTGTTTGTGTGTTTTGTGTTCGGTTGCATCCGCGGTTTTGTCGCAAGACCCCACTTGCCTTGCGGGGTGCACTTTTCCTCAAAGTGTACTCGCGTGAGTTGAAAGGGCGTAGGGTGCGCTAATACCCACTCGGATAGTTTAGTAGTTAGTATGTGCTTACTCGAGGGCGAGTAAGGGTTAAGTGTGGGGGAGTTGATAAGTGTGGTTTGTAGTGCCTATTTTGTAGTGTTTTGGTCCCATTTTCCTTGTAGAATCGCTCCTTGGGAGCGGTTTAGGGGCTTCTTATGCTTCCTTTAGTTCGTTTCAGGTTCCCGAGACCGATTTGGAAGAGTTGGAGCGATTCCGACTCTATACATACACATTTTGGAGCCAACGGAGTAAAGGAACGATGATTCGATGCCTTGGAATCGACCCCGAGACCTTGGGACCCAATCCCGAGCCTCTGAGACCCGATCCCGAGTCCCGAGAATCGATGGGAAGCCCATGAGAAGCAAGGAGGGACTAAAAAGTTCATATTGAAGGCCTACAAGGCTCATCCCGAACGGGTATGGCCTCATCCCGTCCGGGATGAAGGAGGAAACGAAGATGAGCTTAATGACTGGCCATCCCAACTGGGAGCAGGTCTTCCCAGCCGGGACCGACCCCATCCCGACCGGGACCACCTCGTCTCGGCCGGGACGGGCCTGCTACAGCTCCGCCTTGCTTTCTTTCTTCCCTTTTCCACTTGTAACCCTATATATACCCCCCTCTTGTATTAAGACACCATCTTATGTTATATTCTTCACCTCTCCTAAAACCCTAGACTACTTTAGGTTAGATTACAGTAGATTACAGTAGATTAGTCGCTAATTAGTAGTTAATCATAGATTAGCCTTGTATTAAGGGAATTCTTCAAGATCCATCCAAGATTGACAACCTTGGGTGTTTGTTTTGGGTTTTCTTCATTAATGCAAGTTTTGTTCTTTCTTCTTCACTAGTATGGTATTCTCCTCTTCCTCTTTCTCTTAATCTTATTTTTTTTGTTATTTAAGTTTGAATCTTTAGTTGATTTTATTGTTCTTAGTTCATTGTTATTACTAGTTTATTTATGTATGTTTGGTTTCTTATGTTAGATCTTCTTGTTCTTGTTAGTTTTAGTTGGATTATGTTAGAGTAGTGTTCTTGCTAGGGTTAGTAGGGTGATTAGGGTGTTAATTGGATGATTAAGGGATTGTTGGAGATGTTGGTGGAAGATTTGGGTTTCCTCTTGGTTTGGTGCACATCACATGTTTGTTGAAATGCTTGATTGACTAGTAGTTGCAAATACTTGTTTTTCTTGCCTTTCTCTTGTGGGTGATGGTTTGTTTGTGGGTTCGGTTCCCTCATTAAGTTGCGAGAGCCCGGTGAGGACGACCCCTAGGTCGGTCTAAGAAGCGAGAGCCCGGATGCGACCTAGGCCACTATAGCACGTTAGAACCCCGTTTGTCATGTGTATCGCCGAGATGGGTTATAGGATGAACCTCTAGGTGGGTCTATGTTGCGAGAGCCCGGACCAACCTAGATCACCCTACTACCTCCTTCACTCTAGTCCTCCCTTGACCATTCCGTTACCCCTTTGACCCCGACCTAATCCTAGCCCGTTTTCTTTGTTTGCTTTCTCCTTAGCCATAGTCTTAGTCTTAGCCTTAGTTTCCTCCCCCTCTTATCATTCTTGTTTAGTTTAGCTCGTTGACTTAGTCTAGTATTTGGGTCGACCTAGTCTAGGCTATACATTACCGTCCCCGTGGATTCGACCCGACTTGCCCTATCTACCGTAGGAATAGCCGGTTATATTATTGACGGTTGGGATTCCACGACAAATCCCCTACCATCAAGCTTCACCCAGATCTTCGTTATGTCGAAGATCGTCTTCACTTCTAATGCCCATTTCGGTAAGCACGACAAAGTTTGAAATGTCGGCATACCTAAGATGGACGCGGTAAGAAGGTAGGAGGTTGTTGATGAACGCCTCCACTAGTGTCTTCTCGTTGGGCTTGTTTACCAACTTTACACTCTCGGCTCTCCATCTTTGAAGATATTTAGTGAACCCTTCTTTGGGCTCTTGGGCCATGACTTTCAGAGTACGCATTGTAGTCTGGATCTCGATATTATCAGCGTAGTTCCGAGCGAACTTCAGTCGGGTATTTCTTGGAATCGAGCCTGTAGTACCAGGCTTTGGGGTGCTTCTCGAGGGAGGAAGGGAATAAGTGCTTAAACATGGTGGACTTTACCCCTTTGACCGCCATGAAATCTTTGAAAGCCCGGATGTGATGGATCGGGTCTTCAGTACCCTCAAACATTGGAATTCCCGTAAGGTTGAGGTTAGCAGGTAGCTCGTCATTCAAAGGTGAGTAGGAACGAGCATTTTCAGTGTGGATCGAATTGTTCGTCGACAGATGAACCTGTTCTTCGAGCCTGCGAACAACGCTGATTAGTTCAGCTATGGGCCCAGTGGGCTTAGATCCTTCAACAGGGGCCGTCTTCTCTACGGCGCTCAGGCGGGTGGCTAAAGTTGCTTGGTTAGCCTGGATGGTAGTCAGTTGAGTCTCAATCTTGGTCAGAGCATCCTTCAATTCGTCCATCTTGCGTTGTTATCTAGTTACGGGTGGCCTGTCTGTAAGAATACCGCGTAATCAGAAAGGTTGCTTCGGAACTCAAACTCACCAAGGCATAGGAAATAGCGCAAGAGGAGAGACGACTCCAGTTTGACTCGGGTTAGACTCCCCTAAGACAAATGTGTAGGGTACGATTTTCGGAGTGACTGTGATTAATCACTCCGTCGGAGAATAGCCCCCAATGTGAAACTAAGGACTTAGACATGACTCAGATGGTGTGACACCTAAGTGACTCGAAAGTGGGGTACGTGAGACACGTGTAAGACATGACCCTTAGGGCAACCGTGATTGATCGCCCTGCTAAAGGGGTATCCCCCGAGTGGGATTGAAGATTTTGTTAAGACTCGATTGTTTGACGAGTGACCCTTAGACGTAAGGACCACGAACCTTTTATTATAGGGCTATGCCTTGTAAAAGGTTGACTCGGAAAAGACACCTAGACGGGTGACTTGTGAAAGGTGGGCCTCCCTTAGAATTCGGCATGTGGGCCGAGTCCTGTTCGAAAGAAGGTCCACGTGAGATATTTCTCAGACTTTTGGACTCGATTGTGTAGACGGGCCCTCCCTTGTAGGAGTATGTCCTACGTAGGTGGGCCCTGCCTTAGTCTAATAAGGCGGACTGGGGTAGGGAAGAAACTTGTGATGTAAGATCGACAGAGTTTCGACGCTAATGACCTTGACGACTTAAGACACGACCCGACACTGCTAAATACGGGAAGTCCTAAGAAGAGGAAGGTCTTGAAAATTGATTGTTTTTGAGAAAGGTCCGAGAAAACTCGGTTAAGGGCCCAATTTTCGGAAAAAAAAAACGAAAAGGGTATTGGGCCACGAGTTTTGAAAGTTCGAAAATGTTTTCGAGTTTTGAATTGGGCAGCATACCGGCTAGAAAATAGGCTATTTTGAGTAAAATCATAAGTCCTAAATTCAGTTTGTGCCCCGGGTTTTGAAATTGAATAGTTTGAAAAAGATGCAATCTTTGAAAAAAAGACGGTTTTTGAAAACGACTCGGAAACCAAATAGCACGTAGTCACACAAGCATTATAACGACGCCATGTATGCTTTATACTAAGTCTCGGTCGGTCTATAGAGGGTCTATACCAGTGTACATAGTCTAGACGTTGATCGGGACGGACTTCCTAAGTCGAGTTGATCTTAGAACATGCCGCGAAACCCACTCGAATCGACTATGGACACCTTTTGACATATCCATATTCGAGTACATCAACGGTATAGTGGGACGTCGGTCGCGAGTACCGGCCCGGGAAAATATGGGTTATACATGAACCGTAAAACTAAAACACGTATTGTATTTGTCAAACGATTTTTATTCGAGTCTCACCCTGAGGATGCCGATGGTAAGTCACGCATCAGTTAATCCCCAGCAGAGTCGCCAAATTGTGGACATGACATAGGTCCACCCCGACGCGGCCACGCGCGGATTTGGGGAGGCGAATGAATCTCCATATTAGAATGGATCGAATTGAAATTTAGGTCTATGTGGAGTCGCCACCGAATTTTGTGGTTATTCGGAACCATTCGAGCCCACTCTATGTCGTAGTGGGTCGTATACGAAATACGGCCCATTTTCGATGTCAGCGTTTATTGGGCTCGTCCCTTTGCATTGCGATACCGATACCGTCACTACCGGTTATCGTGTATTGAATGACTCTCGTGCGCCAACGGTTTCGGGCATCCGGAAACCGAGGTTCTGAGTAAGGGGTGAGGGTACGTGTTGGGAAGCCCACAAAGGACACCCAACCCCGCCCGCACTTGGCGGCCTCTACTAAGAACTCGAGTGACTTTCTAATACGCGCGTTAGTTGAACGGGAAAATGATATGCAGAGATTATTTTCCCTAAGCATGTGAATGGAATTGAAAAGGGTTTCTACGTCAATTTAATGCAATTAATTCTAACGTCGAAGTTGAATTTTAGCATGCGGGTTCATTTTAGTAAAATAAAATAAACAAGCAACATTGACAAAAGAAAAAACAAACTGTTAGTAACGATATAGCTAATAATAACGGTTTGTGCAAATATTGAATTGAATTGAATGATGTAAACGAGATGATGCATGGTTTGAAAAGATAGTAATACACGTGATTAATTAGGCACGTGTTGACCTAAGTCGTAAAATACTATCGGATTTAGAAAGAAGAAGAATGTTCGACTCACGGTTTTGGTCGTGATGAGGCCACTCGATCGAGTGGTCGATGGACTCGATCGAGTGAACCTCTAAAAAAGGTTTCTGTTTTACGTTTTAGACCTTACTCGGCCGAGTTATTGGCCAACTCGGTCGAGTACGTAGCCACTCGACCGAGTCACTGTGAGACTCGACCGAGTGAGGTCGTAATAAACATTCTGGTTCGATTTTGGGATGCCACTCGACCGAGTGGGCTAGGCACTCGGTCGAGTGCCCCCTGTACGAATTGTAATTCGTTTGCAAAATTTATTAACTTTCGAAATTGCTTTTGATTTTTGAGAATTCGATGATTCCGCCGAATCGGACATAAATATTGTACAACTTATGCTCAATTCGGATTTTATGAATCATTGATTTTGTGGAAGCGGATATAAATATTATGGGATTTATACTCGATTCTAAAATTGAATACTCGTTATATCCCATATTCGATTATTGAATCGATATGTAATACTAGAGCGAAAAAAATAAAGAAAATTGATTTGAATCGTTTTAAGTCAATCAAAACGATATGAATTTCTCTCCGCGTTTGTAGTGTCATAATTATAGCGGGACATCTACGTCGGCATCAACGAAAAAATCGAATTGATTGAATTAAATTGACTAGATTGTTAGATTCGACATCCAATTATGAAATTGGTATCGAACCTAAGAAATCGACGCTTTGCTTAAATTAGAGGACTTGATTCCCTCGGCTTCTCCGACATCGAAATAAATCCCTAGAGATTGTGATGTCGGATCCGCGTCAACGGGTTTCGACCCTTATTGAAAATTGGTTTTAAAATTGATGAATGCGAGATTAATGATGACGACAACGAAAAGAATAACGAAATATTGTTTAAGTTAACTTGTCTCAATAATCAAATAATCGGGGTATCGGAATAAGCGACCGGCAACGCTGTGTGCAGTACACTTGTATATTCGGGTTTCCTTATTCCGATATCCCTCTTATTCGACACAAATCGACAAGTATTTTAATGCTTTGATATTAATACTATCGATATTAGTGATATTAGGATGCGATAATAACGATAAAATAAAATAAATAAATAAAACGTAAAAAAAGGAAGATGACGAGAGAAAGAGAAGAAGGAGAGAAAGGGGTTTTGACACCCTCAACCTACATGTTCTTGTCTCGGATAAGGCTCGTAGTCGCGGCTTTAACACGGGAGCTTCGAGGTTTATGGAGGTTGAGTTATGGTGGTTAGGGTTTTGATTCCTAAAACTAGGTTTAGGGTTTGAATTTGATCTTGATTAGGGTTGAACTTGATGTTGATTAGGGTTTGAATTTGATCTTGATTAGGGTTTCGAAAGTGTGTGTAAAAGTTGTGTAAAAAGGTTGTGTGTGTAGAAGTGATTAGGGTTGTAAAAGTTGTTTTTGTGTGTTGCATGGGGTTGCTTATATAGGTAAAGCTAGGGCACCCGGTTAGGGTTACTCGACCGAGTAACCAGCTGACTCGGTCGAGTGGCCCGTTACGCCTGCAATCGGGCCTGAAACAGGCCCACTCGATGAGTGGGTCGGGCACTCGATCGAGTGGCCCAATTGGGCTGCACGGGTCCATTGTTTTGGACGTTGACTTTGCATGCTTGATGGGTTTTGTGTTTGACTTGGACTTTTGATGATTGTATGGCTGTTTTGTGTGTCTCGGAAATGACTTTGACCGGGGTTGACCCAATTGCTAAAAGTCGATTTTATTTCCGGTGTCGGTTTTGGCCCAAATTAGTCTTGTTTGACTCGGAATGGTCCAGTGGGCCTGGATTCGAGGTTGATTTTGTGAGATTTGTACTCTGTAAGTGCGTTAGCCAGCAACTAATGGATTTGAGCCCGTATCCGAGCGCGTAGAAGCATGTTAGCGTCCGATAATCATCGGGTGTTTTTTGGAAACTACCATAGACACCTGGCAGTCAAAATGCGGGTGTCTACAATCACCTAAATCCATGTGCAAAAAACAAACATATACAATTTGATCCTTCGTTGGAACGGAAGGAGTACATTAATAAGAACATGAAGGTATATGTCTTAAGACATTTCCGGCAATTACTAAATATAATATAGGATATTATTATGGAGATAATCGTTATGTATTCTAGTAATTCATAATTGCTTGCTAGAGAATAATTATGATAATTAGTCCAATTCGATTGGGCTGATGACTATGGATATATAATCCTATAAGGTCACACAATCAGACTTAGTCAGGAAATTAAACAGACCCATTATGGACTTGTGAGGTTGTTAGCATGATATTCGGATATTATCCGAATATTATGATTTTGTGTATAATTTTGTGTATAATTGTATTTATCTTGTTTCCTTCTTGTTAGGATACAGTGCAGCATTCTTAGGAAACAAGTTAATCTTTTCCTAAATTAGTGGTTGTAAATTTGTATAAAGTGGAGAGCCTGATATCAATGAAACACACGCAAAAACACAATTCAAAACAATTCTTTTCTTCCTTTTTGTTAACATTTCTTCCTTTATGGTATCAGAGCAAGTTGATCTTGCATAAAAAAAAAAAAAAAAAAAAAAAAAAAAAAATCCCTCTTCATCATGGTTGATGATAAAAAGATTGGAGACTCCTCTACTCCCAACCCAATCTATGCAATTTCCTCGCACGACGGTACCGGGGCGAAAATCACTCATGTCGTTCTACTTGGACCGAATTATGAGGAATGGGCAAAGGGCTTCAGGGTTGCGTTAGGAGCTAAGAGGAGGCTGGGATTTATTGATGGAACACTGAAGGATAAACCGTCTAATTCAAGCGAGGTCGAGGATTGGACGGCTATTAATTACTTATTGTCGCGTGGATTTTCAATACTATTGAACCGCGTGTTCGATCGTCAATTTCTTATCGTGAAACGGCTTACGAATTATGGGAAGATATTCGCTTGCGTTTCACGGTTGGAAATGAAATTAAAATTTACCAAATTCAAAGCGACTTGTCGGATTGCAAACAAAAAACCGGTGAGTCAATTATGGATTATTATGGACGGATGAAGAAGCTATGGGAAGACATCAATGACTTCGATGCATTACCATCCTGTAATTGTTCCGGTTGCCGGTGTGACTTAAATGTCACTTTGCGCAAACGCCGGGAAGCAGATCATGTTCGTTATTTTTTAATGGGGCTCGAGTCTTTCTATGCAACGGTCCGCTCACAAATTCTGGGCACGAAACCCTTGCCGTCAATTCAGCTTGTTTATTCTCGTCTTGTGCAAGAGGAAGAGGTACGGTCCTTAACTCGGTCTCGTAATGATTCTGCAACTCCTATGGCTCTTGCCATTTGTGACGGTAATAGTGGGAAGCAGCCACAACCAGATAAGAGTGGACGTCCTCGGTACAAATGCACTTTTTGTACTAAGGATGGGCATACGGAAAGTCGTTGCTGGTTAAAGCATGGTTACCCCTCTGATCGTCGTCCTAATAAAGGATCGGGAGAGACATCTTCTTCTTTTGGTACAACAAAAGTGAACGTCGTGTCTGGTGAGCCGGAAGTTGTTGCCAACATGATTCGGCTCAACGGTAAGACTAATTTAACCTGGATAATTGACACCGGAGCCTCGAGTCATGTCTGTTGTGACGAATTATTATTTGACTCTATTCACTCCATTCGGTCTATTAATATCGGGTTGCCAAATGGTGCATGTTTGGTTGCTAGCAAGGCAGGAACAATAAAACTCAATGACAATTTATCTATTTACAACGTTTTATTTGTTCTGAAATTCCATTGCAATTTGCTCTCAGTATCCCAATTATTGTCTTCACAGGACGTACATATACAGTTTACTAATTTTCAATGTGTAATACAGGATCGTGCCTCGACGACGACGATTGGGGTGGGTGAGCTTTTGGATGGACTCTTTTACCTGACAATGAAGGAACCAAAGCGTGTTAATGTCGTGACCAACGGTACTAAGGAGAGCGTCGAGTTATGGCATCAACGGATGGGACATCCTTCAACTCAGGCATTGGAGTATCTTCCTAATATCTCTAGTCTTTCTCGTAATATTTCCATTGATTCGTGTGACATTTGTTTTCGTGCTAAGCAAACCCGAACTACTTTTCCTTTGAGTGATAATAAAGCCAAACAGTTATTTGAGTTAATACATTGTGATGTTTGGGGACCGTATCAACCAAATCAGTCTTGTGCTTCTCGTTATTTTTTATCTATTGTCGATGATTTTTCGAAATGTGTGTGGGTTTATTTAATAACCAAGGATGAGGTTCCTCGGCTCATGCGTGATTTTTTCTCTCTTATTGACCGACAATTTGATAGTTGTGTAAAATTGTTAGAAGTGATAACGGGACGGAATTTCGTGGCCTTATTCCATATTTTCGGGACAATGGAATTATTCATCAAACCTCGATGGTTAGAATACCGCAACAAAACGCTAGGGTAGAACGTAAGCATAGGCATATATTGAATGTTGCACGTGCCTTACGTTTTCAATGCTCTTTGCCTCGAGAATTTTGGGGTGAATGTGTTTTAACGGCTGCATATTTAATTAATCGAACTCCTACCCGTATTTTGGAAAATAAAACTCCCTTTGAATTCTTGTTTCGAGAAGCACCTGATTTAAGCCTGATTCGGGTTTTTGGCTGTCTTTGTTACGCTAAGAATTTACAACCTCGTGACAAGTTTGATTCTCGTTCTCGTCGTTGTGTTTTTCTTGGTTATCCGTTTGGAAAGAAGGGTTGGCATTTATTTGACTTAGAAACAGAAACTTATTTCCAGTCCCGTGATGTTCACTTTGTCGAAAATCAATTCCCCTATGCTACTGTTTCAACCTCTGTTTCGGGTACTCTGGCTGAAAACGAAACAGAGTCTCATTTCGCTGCTGATGACCCCGTCCTTTCTAGTGTTGAGGGGGGGTCTGCAGAAGGGGAAGAGAGTGTGCCTAGTATTGTAGGCGAAACGAGTGACCAACCCGAGGATGTGTTACCAAGAGGGGCGACCATTGCTGACTCAGATATTGCTCTGATACCATAAAGGAAGAAATGTTAACAAAAAGGAAGAAAAGAATTGTTTTGAATTGTGTTTTTGCGTGTGTTTCATTGATATCAGGCTCTCCACTTTATACAAATTTACAACCACTAATTTAGGAAAAGATTAACTTGTTTCCTAAGAATGCTGCACTGTATCCTAACAAGAAGGAAACAAGATAAATACAATTATACACAAAATTATACACAAAATCATAATATTCGGATTAATTTGGGACAAAATAAATGAGATTATTAACACGGCTTTGGTTCTTTCTCAATAGCCACCCACAACAAATTCCGTCGTCGCAGGTACTCCTTATCCCATTGCTAATTATGTAAACTGTAATACTTTCTCGCCTGCCCATCGAGTATTTCTTGCAGCTATTTCTAGTGAGATGGAGCCTACTTCTTTTAAGGAAGCTCTTCGACATCCTAAATGGAAGAAAGCCATGGAAGAGGAGATCGATGCACTAGAAGCTAATCATACATGGTCAGTTGTTGACTTACCACCTGATAAGATGGCCATCGGTTCTATGTGGGTGTATAAAATAAAGCACAAATCTGATGGGTCGGTGGAACGGTATAAGGCGAGATTAGTGGTGTTCGGGAATCATCAAGTAGAGGGTATTGACTTTGTCGAAACTTTTGCCCCTACGGTTAAAATGGTAACGGTATGCACTTTTCTCACTATCGCTGCTATTAATAATTGGTAATTACATCAAATGGATGTTCAAAATGCTTTTCTTCATGGGGATCTTTCCGAGGAGGTTTATATGAGACTCCCACCAGGTTTGGTCACGGCTTGAAAGGAAAAGTATGTCGTCTCCATAAGTCCTTATACGGACTTCGTCAGTCTCCCCGATGTTGGTATGCCAAGCTTGCTACTGCTTTAAAGTCTTATGGTTTTTCTTTCAGTCCCTCCGATCACTCTTTATTCGTTTATCGCAAAGATAGGATTGTTATTAATATACTTGTCTACGTTGATGACTTGGTAATTGCGGGAAATGATTCTACTGCTATTGCCGATTTCAAAACTTATTTGAATACATGTTTCCGAATGAAGGACTTAGGAAAACTAAAATATTTTTTGGGGCTTGAAGTAGCACGTAATCCGAGTGGTATCTTCCTTTGTCAACGGAAATACACACTCGATTTATTGACGGAGACTGGTCTTCTTGGCTCTAAACCCGCGTCGGTCCCCATGGAAGAAAATCACAAGCTTGCTCTTTCCTTGGAGCCATTATTTCCCGACCCATCCAAATATCGTCGTCTTGTGGGTAAGATGATTTATCTTACACTCACTCGTCCTGAAATTCGCTATTCCGTTCACATTCTCGCACAATTTATGCAAAAGCCGTCTCAAGCCCATTGGGATGCTTTACTAAGAGTGGTTCGGTATTTGAAGACTAATCCCGGGCAGGGGATTCTTTTACGCGCCAATGCGCCGCTAGTGTTGGATGCATACTGTGATTCGGATTATGGTGCTTGTCCAATCACCCGTCGGTCACTCTCGGCCTATTTTGTGTTTCTTGGAGGCTCGCCAATTTCATGGAAAACAAGGAAGCCAACTACTGTTTCTAGGTCATCTGCTGAGGCAGAATACCGTGCAATGGCTTCCGCTACCTGTGAGATTATTTGGTTGAAAGGTTTGCTTCGAAGTTTTGGTATTGATCATCCTTCGGCAGTTTCTTTGCAATGTGATAGTCAAGCGGCACTACATATTGCCAATAATCCCGTCTTTCACGAACGAACAAAGCATATAGAAATTGATTGTCATTTTGTTCGAGATGACATTTTACGTGGAACTATTTTACCGTCTTATGTCAACACAATAAATCAACTTGCGGATATACTTACTAAAGCCCTCGGTCCTGCTCAGTTCTTTAAACTCCTAGGCAAGTTGGGCATTTCGAACCTCCATGCTCCAACTTGAGGGGGGGTGTTAGCATGATATTCGGATATTATCCGAATATTATGATTTTGTGTATAATTTTGTGTATAATTTTATTTATCTTGTTTCCTTCTTGTTAGGATACAGTGCAGCATTCTTAGGAAACAAGTTAATCTTTTCCTAAATTAGTGGTTGTAAATTTGTATAAAGTGGAGAGCCTGATATCAATGAAACACACGCAAAAACACAATTCAAAACAATTCTTTTCTTCCTTTTTGTTAACATTTCTTCCTTTAGAGGTATTAGACTGTGACTACTTATGAGGCCCGGTTAGTCTCTTGGTTTAACCTAAAACTCTACTACTATATAAGGATATGGTATATGAGTCATAAAGGGATTGGAGATTCAACAAGGAGAAAAACTCTAATCTAAGTCAGTTCAGTTTATTGCCTCAAGCACCCTTAAAAGTAAGAGAGAAGTGTTCTATCTCTTCCGTCCTAGCAGACGTGGGATTCTGACTGGGTTGGTGGACCGAGTAGAGGAGCAACACGTGGGGCACTCTAGTATCTCTGTCTTTTATATCGAGAAATTTACGCTACGAGGGTATGTATTTCTCGACCTACTTTTGTCCTGATTCATATCTATATTGTGCTTGTTTTCTTGGATTGGTGCTAGGAAATTGTTTCCTGAAATTCCGCTTTCGCACCGGTATCAGAGCCTCTAGCATAATATTTATATGATCAGTCTCATATTGTTTTTGCGTCTTTATTGTGATTTAATTATAATCTCGAGTTTATCGTGGAAAAAATTGGCATAACTAATATGGAGATATTGGTTGATTGAATATTTTAAGGATGATTGAAATTTTGGATTTTTTTATCAAAGACTAAATTTTGATTTAGTTGCGATAATTCATACGGAGTTCATTCATTTGAATTATATTAATAAGAGTTGTATCAAAAGTTGTTACGGGACTGAAAGATACACCCAAAAATTCTCTCCTCCCCTCCCTCCTCTCCAAACCCTAAAAAAAACCCTAGAAAAATCATCTACGGGGCTGCCATCTACCAATTTTGGGAGAGGTAAGCCCCAAATTTTAATCTTTATCGTTAATTATTAGTAGTTGTTTTAGATTAATAACTCTTGCCTCTCCTTTTTGGAGATTTGTCCCATCAATTGATGGGTTTGTTCCCATATTTTTGTGGGTTTGTTCTCTCTTTTGGAGAGCTTCAAGAATTATGTGCAAGATCATGGGAGCAATGAAATTTCTACGTATGGCGATACAATTGAGGTCAGATCTCGGGCTACTATTTGTCACAATAGAGAAAGTTCATCCTTTTGAAGACTACATCATCAGATCCATAGATTCCTTCGCGAAAGGCTGTGTCAATCAACAACGATATATAGAAGGCTATGCAGAAGCGTGTTATTCGAATAGCGATCTCTATCTCAAGGATGTTCTTAATTTATTTTTTACAAATATGTATTCAGTTCAATTTGATATCGTTTGTAGATGTCGTATGATTTATTATTAATGAAATTGATCTGCACTTCAAAAAAAAAATCTGAATTATATTAATAAGGAAGTTTTTATGTGAAATCGGGTAGCAAAGTAGAAAATTGGTTTTAATTTTGTTACAAGTGGAATGAAAACGTAATTATTTTGGCCGAAGAGTATTTTTTGGAATAAAGTTGTTAGTTCTAAAAATTAAGGCTGATTTGCATTCTAGCTTTTTTATTTTGAGAAAATCAAATTGATAAGGAAAGAGGCTAGGGCAAGGATGGTTGACGACCTCCTGGGTAGAGTGATCACCGAGGCCAAGTGTTGGCCGGAAGGTCATTGTCAGCTAATCGACGCCATTGATGGTCAGACTTATAAGGTTCAGTTGAAAGCCAGATCTATCATGGTGTGGTCTGCGGTTAAAGTCTGGAGGCCAATGGTTGGTTGGATTCCACCGTGGTGGATGTTAACTGGGTATCCTTAGAGAGTTGACGGCCAAATCCGGCATGGAACTATCGTGTTTGGGTGCGTGTTGACGCACAAGCCGGCATGACATGAATGGCGGCTGGCCAACTGTTGGTCGTACTCTGTGTGAGTCGTTGTCTGCGCATTTTGTCGGGTACTGGTTGGCGTAGTTCAGATGACGGTGATGGTCCGTGAGTCATGACTTACAGACATCTGCATTTGACGCTGTCAAATAGTTTGACAGCCAGAGTTGTAGCTGATGTTATTTTAATAATTTGGGTCATCACTGATTGCAGAGTTGTAGTCATATTGTTCTTCTTTTGGCCCGTATGTTAAGCTTTATATGCATTTAAATGTATACATAGATACTTGGCCCAATTTGATTGCTAGTCAAGAGTGGTGTTTTTCGGTCCATGTGCTGACCATCATAAGTATACATATTTTTTAAATTTTCAATAATGTAATTTTTTTCCGTAATTGGATTGCCCATGATAAAATATTATAGATTAAGTCATAATAAATTTGTTGGTTTAGTTTACGACTTAAGATTTTTTTTTTGGTGAATGGTAAAAATTGAATAAATGAATAACTTTAGAAAGTTAGTGACCCAAAGGTCAAACATTACATTGCAATTTCCTCAATCCAAATCCTATCTTTAGTAGGCAAATTACTGCTATTGCACTCCTGAATTTTCACCTTCAAGTCTTGCTTAATTCAGCCAAGTACAACCTCGGGTCTGTGGATGCTAAACTCAATCCTTGCCTTGTTTCTTTCGTGCCAGATGCTGTAAATTACAGCATTAACAACAACATTCATTAGTTGACGCCTCAATTTTGATCCTCTCCTCTTCAATCTCCAATCCTGCAAACCTGAACATGGAATATTCATTCTCAACCAGGAATTCACCAGAGTAATGAGCCGTCTGATGTAGTCACATTCACAGAACAATTGATCTCGCGTTTTAGCATAAGCCACACACAAACAGCAGCTGTTGTCCGCTACAATCTGCAGGTTGTGTAGTTTGTCCTTGACATTTAGCGCATTGTGTTGATACAACCAGCTAATCAATCGATGTTTAGGGGTCGTCCATTTGTTCCACACCAAATGCCACCAATTCACATCATCTCCTTGCTCTCTAATCCAATCATAGCCTTTCCGGATGGAGTATCTCTTACCCTCACAATTTTGCCACTCATTAGCATTATACGCAGGTCTGAGCAGGTTCTAGTCTTACATACTTTCTTCCACGTCCAGGTGGAGTCCGTAGGAGGTTCCTATGTATGCCAGTCTGCCCCTTTCAGGTAAATTTGATGAACCCACATCACCCACAAAGAGTCAGCTTTGCTATAAATCCACCACACCATTTTTCCCAAAGCAGCCTTGTTCCAAATACTATCATCTTTCAAACCCAAACCCCCCTCCTTAATAGGTTTACAAACCTCTTCCACGAAACCAAGGGGATTCTTTTGTATTCCGAGCTTCCATCCCAGATGAAATTTCTACATAAAGCTTCAATGTTCTTAATAACTTCTAATGGAATCATGAAAATCGAGGCCCAATAGTTATGAAGAGTCTTAAGAACCGCTTGAACTAGGACTAATCGCCCTGCGTAGGACAGTTTCCTAGCACCAAGCATTCTAATTCTTTCCAAAATGTTATCAATAAGCGGCCTGCAATCCTTAGCATTCAATTTTGAGGGTTTGATCGGGACTCCTAAATACCTGAAAGGTAGCTGACCATCCACGCAGCCCGAGACAACCACAATATCTTCCCTTATTTGTTCAGAGACTCCATTGAAATAAACATTTGACTTTCCAGGGTTCATTTTAAGACCAGAAGCCTCTGAGAAGGTAGCATAAGTCCTGAGAAGAATCATAACAGACTTAATATCCCCTTTACAGAATAAAATAAAATCAGCCGCGAACATTAAGCTACTCAAATTCATAGGACCACAGAGAGGATGAAATCTGAACTCCAGGTTATTTGTAGTGTGATCAAGCAATCTGGAGAGATACTCCATACATATAGTAAAGAGTAGCGGGGACAGAGGATCCCTTCGTCTTAGCTCTCTCTTTCCTCTAAAGAATCCAAAGGTATTACCATTCAAGCATAATGAGAGGGAGGCAGTCGTGACACATTCCATAATCAGAGCACCAAATTGGGGGAGGGAAATCCAAAGCCAGGAGCATTTGGTCCAGAAAGCTCCACTCCATGCTATCATAGGCCTTCTGAAGATCTATTTTGAAAATACATCGAGGAGAAACAGATTTTCTGCAGTACAGTTTGATAAGATCCTGACAAATCAGAATGTTCTCCAAAATGTTCCTACCCTGAATAAATCCACCCTGTGTTTTGGAAATAATATGGGGAAGAACTAAGGCCAATCTATTACACAGTAACTTCGAGATGCATTTATACACCATATTACAGCATGCGATGGGTCGGAATTATTGGACAGAATGAGGTCTAGTAACCTTGGGGATGAGAGTCAAAGTAGTATTGTTAAGCTGCTTCAAGAGTTTCTCATTGGTGAAAAATTCCATCATAGCCTCACATGCCTCATTGCCAATCCACTCCCAACTGGCCTTGAAGAATTTGCTCGAAAACTCATCCGGCCCAGGTGCCTTGTCATTAGGAATTGAAAAGAAGACATCTTTAATTTCCTCTCGGGTCACCGGCTGCATATGATGATGTTCAGCGTTACAGACCATACCTTTTCGAACAATACTTCGATATACTTTGGATGTTGGAGCACTGGTTCCCAGCAGACTAGTATAAAAACTTAGAAAGCTATCCTGAATCTCCTTAGGATCAGTATGAATGACACCCAGTACATCCTTCATCTGAGCTACCTGATTATGAGCTCTCCTTACGCTTAGCAAACTGTGGAAATAGGCAGTGTTAGCATCGCCTTCAGCCATCCAGCGGGCCTTCGCCTTCTGCTTTAAATACGCCGGTTGAGTCTGCTCTAATTTAATGAAATAAGATAAAGCAGCTCTCTCCTGTCGAATAAGGTCAGCGTCCATAGGTTGTTTAATTAAATCTTCCTGAATTTGCCTCACTTTAACTTTAGCAATGTCTGCATCCCTCTCCACAGTAGAAAATCTGTTAAAGTGCAGTTTCTTGAGGTGATATTTGATTGCCCTAAGTCAGTTCACCAAAATATACATCTTCGTACCATAAGAGTTCACACCCCAATTATCCTTGATTATGTCATCAAATTCCGGGTCAGAAGTTCACATGTTGTAGAACCTGAAAGGTTTCTTGGTAGCTATTTGCATTCCTGATCTCCTCACTAAGCACGGACAATGATCGAATTTACCCTCAGGAAGGAATGAGGCTTTCATGTCAGGATAGCATCTACTCTACTCTTGGTTGATAAGTAGCTAGACAGTCCAAGCGGCTATAAACTCTATCCTCAGGAGCCTGTTTATTATTCCAAGTGTAAAACGCTACATCGGCAGGACTGTCAATTAGATCACAAGCCAACAGACAATTTTGGAATGGATCAGCTTCCTCGCTTTTAAAACCTCCTCCCAACCGTTCCTCTGCTGTTAGGACGCAATTAAAGTCTCCCCCTACGACCCAAGGACCATCGATAGAAGTGGCTATATCAGTAAGCCTTTCCCATAGCTCCTCCCGTTCTCGAATACCATTAAATGCATACACAAACGTGACATGAACAGCCTGCTGAGTGATGAGATGAAGCACTTTCAAATGAATAAATTGAGGATTGTACTCAATGAAGTCCACTTGAACAAATTGATGATTCCAACCCACACAAATACGCCCACCCTTGTGAGTATGATTATTAGTGGACACACTCCATAAAGGGAAATTCAGGAGCGCATTCGATTGATTACTATGCTTTATTTTAGTTTCCAACAAACAAAAAAAAATCTACTTTATTATGAAGCATAAAATTATTCACTGTACGTTGCTTATGCTCCTTATTCATACCTCTAACATTCCAAAATGCAAAATTCATGGGTTCAAGGAAGAAGATAGGTCCCCTCCTTGCTCATTCATTACCCTCCCCAGTCAGTATCCCCTTGAATGAAGGAGACCCCAACCTTATAGTAGGAGGATCACCGGTCTCCCCTGAGTTCTGACTTTGCATTTGCACGTTTGGACTGGACTGTACCACTCCTCCAGTTGGCACTGAATTAACTGGCTGCTGCACCAAGGTCTCCTCTTTATTGGTAGTATGAACACGACCAGCTTCCTTAGGTTTCGGTCTCCAAACCTGCACCTTTTGAACTGATACATTCACCTGACCTGCTACCCTTCGTCTGCATAGCTTAGCCTCATGCCCCATTTGTAAACAATGAGCACACTTTACTGGCTTCCACTCCCATTCTATAGGAATTGACATCAGTACTTGCTTCTCATCTTTAAACTGAACCGTCTCAGGGAAATTTTCATTGACATGTACTTCAACCAGGATACGAGCATATCCTAGTTTAGTCTTCTGTTTTGTAGCCTCATCCACTGTTAAGACTTTAATTTCCCCACTCTACCTGCAATTTTCTGTAAACTGAGCCCCCAGAATTTAAGTGGCAGGTTATGAAGGCGAATTCATGTAGGAACCACCTTCACTTCTTCCTTTTCCAGTTTCACATCCGGGTTCCATTTCTTAACAATTATTGGTTTACTATCGAACATGTAATATCCAGCATTTAGAACTTTAGTTTGCATATCCGCATTCTCAAACCTAACAATGAAGACACCATTAGGTAGAAAAGAGATCTTATCTATACTATGATGCTTCCAAATCCTCTTCAGGAAACCCTCGAACACCGGCCAAGGAGGGTTAGCCCCAAGAACATAACCATAAACAGCCGTTTCCCAATAGGAAAGTTCATCCTTAACATCATCATCTGACAGTTGCAGAATGTCCTCTTGCACGTTCTTATCTTGAGTGACTTTAACAATCTTCTTCCCTTGACGCTTGTACCCGTCTCCCTGATCATCCTGCATTTCACCTCACTGTTAATTCCCTGTACGACATCCTCAATCTCCTCCTCAACGATATCATCATCATTATCCTGAAACTCATGTGTCGGTATACCATTGATTTTCTGCATACTACCATATTTTTTTGCCTCTTCAATAACGGGTTTACGTGCAAGCTTTACTATACTACCATCCATCCTCCTGTCCTTACTTGTCACAGTTTTCCTATGCGTGATGTCACGTAAACTTGCCGGAGAGGAATCGATAGCCACCGTGCACAGGGTTCGCCGTCAAAATCACGTAGAGCCGCTCAGATCGCCATGCCATGTTTTCTCTAGGGTTTTTTTGTTTGTAAGAGTTAAGTCGTGTTACTAAATTAAAGTTGGTTCTGCGATTGGTTTATGATTTAATTGTTAAATCGTGTTACTAATTTCAAGTTTGATTCTAATTAATCGTTAATTAGAATGTGAATATGATTCATTATTATATTTCCGTATTGTGAATGCGGCGCCTGAATGCCATTATAATTGTTATGAGATTGGCTTGTGACTAGTATGGCCCAAACTAGGTTGTTTTACGATCTGTGTATCGTTATTCATTGTAATAATTTTAATTAATTATTTATTCGTCTTGTTACGCGTACAATGTATAATTTTTTTTAGTTCATAGGATTGCGGGCGCATCGTATTGCAATGTAATAATTTATTGTTTTATTTTACTAGTTAAGTTGTAATTAGTGAAAATAAATGTAATTTGAAGACGAAGTCCCGAGAAGATGGAGGATGGAGATCCAAACGATTCGAGGGAGGTTTCATGAAGGATGGAGATCCGGATGAAGATTTTTGGACCTAGTTAGTTTAGGGGTCATACTAGATCACTTATTTTATTCTTGCATTTAAATTCGTTTTATGCTTGTGATGGGAGTCGGTAACCGGCCACGGGTCGCCCGCCATCCGGGCCCCGGGAAGGCCCGACCCGAAAATAGAGAGGGGCCTGCCTGGTAGGCCGTCAGAGCAAAACCTTGTTGAGAAGCCTCCATAAAGTAGCCTCAGCTGCCCCGAGCTCCAAGAACACTCCTTCCCTGCCCGTCAGGGTCATGCCGCGTGTTGGCCGAGCCCGTCGAGCCCCCCTGCTTGCCAGTCCTCAGGGCACTCACGCCTCTGGTAGGGTCATGAGGGGGAAGTCAGAACCTTTTCCGTCCAGGCCTAAGGTAAAGGGGAATGAGTGGATGAGGTGAGCCCACGTGTCACCTTCCCGTCCACTCATTCCTCCTCTTTCTCTCTATCCTTTCCTTCTCTTGGGGAAAGGTATAAATACTTTTCCACATCCCACATAAAAAGGGTTGGATTTTATCTCTCTAGACTCTTACTCTAAAAATCGCCAACTTACTCCTCACGAGTAAGGTTTCTCAAGGCATTTTCACGGACTAACTTAGGCATCGGAGAGGGTTCCCCCGGACACCTCTGGGGCCCTGTGCGTTCTGTGTGCAGGGAGCAGACCACCTCCGCCGGGAAGGTCCGATCGTCGGAGTAAGAAGGAGGAGAGGTCAAAGGAAGTTGGACGATCATTATCCGAGTAATATCATAATCAAAGGATCCGAATTCGAAGTCGGGTCTATCGTTTCCGTGACCGCAACAATTTGGCGTCGTCTGTGGGGAAGAACTCGGTTGTGCTCACGAGTTACCCACAAAAATCAACCACAATCAAAAAGTATGCCTGAGATTGTTGAAGCTAGTTCTGGGGCGGGTCCGACGGTACCACCGGTAATCCCCCTGTATGGCATGCCCCTACTGGAGATAACACCCACTGCCATAATCGCAGAAGTAGGGCGAGACAGTCTCCAAGGGGCACCCGACAAAGAAACCGCAGTTGCAGCTGGGCAAGTTGGCCACCAGAGGCCCTACTTGAACCTCACCCCAGCCCAGGTCGCACAGACTGCGGCCTTCTTCTCAGCTATGCTCAATCAGGAATTCACTCCGGAGGACCTGGTGGGCAGGATCGCGACGACCCCCAGACAACTTCACTTCGAAAGTGTGGAAGGGCCTGGGAACACGAAGCGGACCGCTGCCAGGAATGTCCAAAGGAAGGCAAGAAAGACCGCTCAGGGGTATGTTCAGGCCAAGAAACGCATCACCGCCGGCAACCAAGAGCAGCCTGCCCAACAACAAGCATTTTCAATACATACCACTGAGTCCACATCAGCCATCGAAAAAAGAGGCATGTCCCAAGATCTCCGGGAGCGGATGGGCCCAGGGAGCCCGTCTCGAAGCGTCTGGGGGAAAAAGCAGGGCTGGGTCTTTTCCAGGCTAATGCCGGCTGAGTTACAGCAAGCCCCAGGATTGTCCCAGAGCCTGCAGTCAAGGCTCAACCATGGACAGCCGTTGGGATCAAGGCACCGCCAAGGTGATAACCTCGAACCAACTCATAAAAAACGACCTAGACATCATTCCCCTGCGAGGGAAGATGAAGCTATGAATAGGCAGCCACCCAGGCACCGCTCCCCCAGTGTTGGGAAACCGACCCCTGGCAAAATGGGATGACTACGGTTACCACTCTGTGCAAGATTTTTCCTACCACTCTGGTGGGTCTGGCTTAAGGGTGGTTCAGGGATCTGCCGCAGAGGTAAATCAGTTACTTTATAGAACTGGCCGAGGCTTTCTTGGATCAGTATGCGGGAAACAAGAGGCGCCGGCTAACCCGTTTTGATCTAATGACCCTCAGGCAAAACAGAGGGGAGACTGTCAGGGACTATCTGAAGAGATTCGATCTGGCCTTCCAACAGGTCAGGGAGATCGACGATCCCACAGCAGCATATGCTTTGACCAACTCATTACTCCCATGGGAGATGAAGAATCAGATGATTAGGGCCCAGCCAGAAACTCTGGCGAAAGCCCGAAAGATTGCCGAGGATTTCATGCAACAGGAGGAGTTCCACAGCCTGCCGGATACCCCCACAGGACCTTCCAGGCCGCAGGGGGACCGGAGGGTGGGCGCGGCGCCGCAGGGGTGAAGCAGGGAAGCAAAGAGCTGAGGAGGGCGACACCCCAAGAAAGGAGTGTGTGACCTATCAGCCAAGGTTTGACAGCTACAAGGCCCTCAACAAGTCAAGAGCCGAAATTTTTGAGCTGGAAAAAGAGACAGCCAAGTGGAATCGCCCGAGAAAGCCGCGCAGCCCAAAGGGTGACCCAAAGAAGTTTTGTACATTCCATGACTGCATCGGGCATACCACCGAAGAATGCCGCCACCTAAAGGATGAGATTGAGAAACTCATCAGGAATGGCTGGTTGAGTACCTATGCAGCTAGGAACAAGAATCAGAAGGAAACAGTGGACAAGCCTAAAGGCTCAGTGCAAAACCGCCTGATAATTCATGTGGTGTCAGGAGATGCGGAAGGCCAAATAAGCAAAAGAGGCCAAAAAAGACAAATCTGTGAGCTGCGAAATCAGATATGCTATGCTGAGAGGGCAGGGAGCCCGAAGGGCCTGACCCTGAGCATCACCCCTCAAGATGCAGGGCGGATAATCTACCCTCACAGCGACTCCCTAGTGTTGTCTCTCGTCATTAGCAATCATATTGTGAGGAGGTGTATGGTGGATACAGGAGCCTACACCAACCTGCTATACAAGGACGCGTTTGATAAAATGAATCTAGAGAAAAGGCACCTCAAGCCTACCCCCGGCTCGCTGTACGGATTCAGCGGAGCAGGCATACTCCCCATGGGGATCATCGACCTGCCAGTAAGGTTTGGGGAAGGAGCCTCAGCCAGGAACATCAGGGCATCGTTTGTTGTTGTGGATGCAAAATCTGCATATAATGCCCTGATAGGCAGGGCTACCCTGGATGAGATTGAAGCTGCCATATCAATCAGAGCCCTGACCATAGCCTACGTGACGGATTTTGGCATGGAGAGGAAGGTGCACGGTGACCAGGAGTCTGCTAGGCAGTGCTACTCCGTGGCCCTACGCACCCACGAGACAGAACGAAAGGGTAAAAGAAAAGCAGACAGCTCCCCCAGTAGGGAAGGGGAGATTCCAGCTGGCCTGCAGGCAGCTGACCACCTTGAACCTATGGGAGAGAGCATGCTGGTGGACCTGGAGCCGGGAAGGCAGGTCCTCATAGGGGCTGACCTGGAAGATTCCTATCGCGAAGAATTGATCAAGGTCCTGAGAGATAACAGGGATATATTCGCCTACTCGGAAGACGAGATGCCGGGGGTCGATCCGGCGCTTATTGTTCACAGGCTGAACGTAAGTCCAAAAGCCCGCCCTGTGAAACAGAAGAAGAAGAAGAAGAAGAAGAAGAAGAAGAAGAAGAACATGTCTACGGAAATGGATCAGGCTATCAAAGAAGAAATCGAAAAACTATTGAAGGCCGATTTCATAGAGAGTTGCGATTATCCCAAGTGGTTAGCTAAGGTGGTGATGGTAAAAAAGTCCTCAGGAGCGTGGAGAATGTGTGTAGACTTCACAAATCTTAACAAGGTCTGCCCTAAAGACTGCTACCCCCTCCCAAGGATCGATCAGTTGGTGGACGCCACCAGCGGGTACACCACACTTAGCTTCTTGGATGCCTTTTCAGGCTATCACCAAGTATACCTCTGGCAATCTGACAGGGTGAAATGCGCTCTCATCACCACATCTGGTACATACATGTAAAAGATGATGCCGTTCGGGATTAAGAATGCAGGTGCCACTTACCAGCGGTTGGTCGACAAAGTCTTTGAGAATCAAAAGGGTAGAAATCTGGAGGCCTATGTCGACGACGCAATTGTAAAGAGTAAGGGGGACGCAGAGCACCTGAAAGATTTGCAGGAGACCTTCTCCTCCCTGCGCGCATACCAGATGAAACTAAACCCCAAGAAATGCACTTTCGGTGTCCGCTCGGGAAAATGTCTGGGTTTCCTGGTCAGCGCCAGAGGTATTGACGCGAACCCCGAACAGGTTCAGGCCGTCCTAGACCTCCCGGAACCAAGAACAATAAGGGATATTCAGCGCCTGACCGGCAGGATGGCTGCCCTGGCATGGTTCATCGCCAGGTTAGCCGACAAATCAACGCCTTTCTTCAAAATATTAAAAGGAAACAAGCAATTTAAATGGGAAGATAAACAGAAGGAAGCCTTCGAACAGCTGAAAGAGCACCTGAAGAAGCTATCCACCCTGGCAAGGCCAGTTGTAGGGGAGAAGCTCTTCCTTTACATCGCCGTAACAAACTCGACAGTGAGTGCGGTAATCTTAAGGGAGGAGGCAGGTTCCCAGCAGTCGATCTATTTTGTGAGCCACGCCCTGGGGGCAGCAGAAAATAATTACCCAGTGGTCAAAAAAGTAGCCTATGCAGTCGTCATTGCAGCCAGGAAACTCAGGTCTTACTTCGACGCCGACCCTGTCATAGTATTGACTGACCAACCCCTAGAGAAGGTCCTGGAAAAATTCGAGAAATCCGGGAGACTGCTAAAATGGGCCATAGAGCTAAGCGGGCTAGGGATATCGTACCAGTCCAGGACTGCCATCAAGGCGCAGGCCTTGGCAGATTTCCTAGAAGAATGTTCTCATTCGGAGGAAGACGACCCACCCGCCGGAGAATGGGTAGTATACACTAACGGGTCCTCTACAGCCAATGGTGCAGGGGCAGGGGTCGTGCTGACCAACCCTGAGGGGACAGATTTTGAGCATGCGCTCAGGTTTACCTTCCCTGCGTCAAATAACGAGGCTAAATACAAGGCCGTACTGGCGGGGATTAATCTGGCCAAAGCCACAGGGGCAGAAAGGGTTGTCCTGACAACAGATTCCCAGCTCATTGCCAACCAGATTAATGGAGAGTACGACGCCAGAGACCAGGCTATGGCCGCATACCTGGAAAAATTGAGGCAAGAGTTATCTGGTTTAAAATCCTACGAAGTCAAATAAATCCCCCGATCCCAGAACAACCGGGCTGATGCCCTGTCTAAACTGGCCAGCTCCAGCCTGCAGGACATACGAAGATCGGTGTGGGTAGATGTGATTCAAGAAAAGTCCACCATACCCTGCCAATTGGTTATCATAATTGAAGAAACTGGGGCTGAAGACTGGATGACCCCAATCATCCAATTCAAAAAATATGGAACCCTGCCACAGGATCTAATCCAAAGAAAGAAAATGCCGGTCCGGGCTGCCTGGTTTATGCTAGTTGGCGATGAGTTATATCGAAAATCATTCTCATCCCCCCTGCTCAAGTGCTTGGGGCATAGCAGGCTGCGGAAGTGTTGGACGATATACACTCAGACATCTGCGGCCATCACATAGAAGGAAGGTCGTTGGCGCACAAGGCCCTGAGGGCAGGCTACTAGCCGACCCTGCTCGCTGATGCCAGGGACCTAACTCGAAAATGCAGGAAGTGCCAGCTCTTCGCCCCATCAATACATGCCCCTTCCCAAGATCTCAGACCGATCCTGTCTCCTATCCCTTTCGCCCAGTGGGGGATGGATATCCTAGGACCATTCACCGCAGCCACTGGGGGCAGAAAATTTCTGATAGTGGGAATTTATTATTTTACTAAGTGGATCAAAGCTGAGGCTGTCCCAAACATAACGGAGCCGGCAGTCAGAAAAGTGATATGGAGAAAAATCATAACAAGGTATGGCCTGCCGAAGGTGCTAGTCTTCGATCATGGAAGGCAGTTCGACAATGACCCCTTGAGGGCTTGGCTAGAAAGCCATGGCATAACCGTCGCATACTCAGTCGTTTGTCACCCCCAAACTAATGGGCAGGCTGAGGCAGCGAATAAGCAAATACTGAACGGGCTGAAAAGGATGGTGGACGAGCTCAAAGGCAGGTAGGCAGATGAGCTGCCAAGTGTGCTATGGTCAATTAGGACCACCAGAAAAGAGTCCACAGGACAGACTCCATTTGTCCGGTCTACGGGGCCGAGGCTCTGCTACCCATAGAAGCACGAATTCCCACCCTCCGATCCCAGCAGTATGAACAGGCAAGTAATAAGGCTGCAATGACATAGGCTCTTGACCTAGTCGGAGAAGTAAGGCAAGAAGCCTGCGTCAGCATTGCTGCCTACCAACAACGAATGAGAAAAGCTTACAACAAAAAAGTGAGCACCAGAAACTTCCAGGTTTGGGACCTAGTCCTAAGGAAAACACAGGCTGTGGAAAGATCGAGAGAGCATGGCAAGTTAAGCGCCAATTGGGAAGGCCCATATGAAGTCACCCAGATTATTGGGCCAGGGACCTACAGAATTGCCAACCCAGAAGGCCAGAAGCTGGTTGCTCACTGGAATATTGACACCTTGAAGAAATACTACGTTTGAAGTTCACAATTTTGTTTTTAGTTTCTTTTTCCTCTAAGAAAAATGGCGGAGAACGGTCAGGGTACGATGTCGACGACTCTGACCACTAGTGTTTAAAATTTATCGAGAAATGGAAAGAGTTCTCAAACTTATACTCGTTGTCTGTTCAGATTAGCACTTCACACACAAACGAGCAGGGGGCAATAGGGGGAGGGCCCCACGTGCCGAATGAACTTCCCCCAACCTTGTATAAAAAACACAAAGTCCACCTACCCACCTCTGGGCAGGCAGGGGGCAGGCCCCTGGACTTCAGCAAAAAGCCAGGGTCGGGCCGGGCCTCACGTGCCGAATGAAAAAGGACTGGGGGCATCCCCCAACCTTGTATAAAAAACGCAAAGTCCCCCTACCCACCTCTGGGAAGGCAGGGGGCAGGCCCCCTAGACTTCAGCAAGAAGCCAGGGTTAGGCCAAAGCTCGAAAAGAAATAATAATATAAACAACCAAAAGAAATGCATTCATAAAATTTAGAAGAGTTTAACAAGATGGACAATGAAAATCCAAATACAGAAGAGTTAAAGGGTTACATTAGCCGGCAGCCGGCCACATCGGGGCCCGGCGCGCAAAAAGATTGGAGAATCAACAAAGAAATAAAGGCGCAGAAGGGCAGGCGCCCTCAGAAGACGACTGCCCTGCGTGTTATGCAGCAGGGGCATCCTGGTTAGCATCAGGGGCTTCCTTAGGCGATTGGTTAGCCCGGGCGTCATTCTTGGCGGTGTAGAGGATCTGGAAGGCTTCCTCATCAAAATTTGGGAGCATCTCTCTGATGACATCCATAACAAACTTCAGGGAAGAAGAAGCTCCAACATTAAAATTCTCCTCCACCGCTAAGTCAGACTCCCGAATAATGTTGTTCTTCTCCTTAAGCCATTGCTCGCCCTGTGCCTTCAGGTCATCCTGAGCCTTTTGGAGATCCGAGTCAGATTTGGATAGCTGACCCTCCAACTCAGCAACCCTCTTTTTAGCCTGCTCAAGCTTAGAAACTGCCTTCCTGGCCTGCCCCAACTCTACCTCCAAGTTCGCTGCCTCCCTCATAGCCTTCTCCCCCTGGTCTTTCTAGCGGGCGACCTGATCTTTGGCCTCCACTAGCTCGCCTTCATGCTTGGACAATTGATCCTTCAAGCTGGCGATAAGGGCGACGTCTCCCTAAACCACCGCCAAGCGCTCAGGAAGAGGAAGCCCAGGAGTAACGTTTAATTCCTCATCACTTAAACGGCTGAGAGCC
Source organism: Agrostemma githago (assembly GCA_958450325.1). NCBI lineage: Eukaryota > Viridiplantae > Streptophyta > Magnoliopsida > Caryophyllales > Caryophyllaceae > Agrostemma > Agrostemma githago. The sequence continues at coordinate 28,562,221 of OY288260.1, read as the reverse complement.
GCCAGCTTCGTAGAGGCTTGAAACACCTTGGAGCAACGCTGAACATACTGGATCACCTGGCTAGTAGTATAGGCAAGGGACTTGGTAAGATGATCAGCCAATGCAGTGTTAGAATCAGAGAGCAGAGCGGAGACATCAACACTGTCGCCAGCAGTAAAATGAAACTCATCGTTTTCTTCTGAGAACAGGGTGCCTGGGATATCACGAGCAGGGCGCTTGGCCTCAGGTGTGTTGGCGTCTGCTTCCAGATCCACCATCGGGACGGCGCCCACCAGTTCTTTATCCTTCCTCTTCCTGCCAACCAGGGAGGTGCCCTCACCAGTTTCTTCAGATTCAGTTGGCATTGACCCCTCGGGAAGGCGAGTCCCAGCAGGGGGGCCTCCATGCTTGCCAGCAGGGGAAGGGGTTGTCTCTGATGTAGCCTCCTCCTCTACATTTCTGGGGGCAGGAGTTAGACCTGCAGGCTTTGTAGGAGTCGGCTTGGGAGGAAGAGGAGGAAACCTCGCTCTGTTGATCAAGATACTCTTGACATACTTCATCAGATTCCGCTTCCTATAGCTAGATGGGAGAGGAGAATGACTGACAGCAACCGAGAGATCCTTGTTCAGGCCAAGGTCCCTCAGCTCTCTCTTTGACCAAAGGCAAGTAACAAGGTCTGCAAAAAATAAAGAAGGATAACCAAGTGAGCGCACAGTATAACAAGTCTAAGGAAATTTAACTACTGCCAAAATCCCCAGGCTACCTACACTGAGACCAGGGTTCAGGCCCACCCGGGTCAAGTAATCGTCAGTCACTATAAGCTCCGCATGGGGGAGCCAGTGGTCGGGGCCATACACGCCTTTCCTGTCCTTGGAAGAAGCGAATGTGCGACCAGGTCTTTCTCTTTCTAGGTCAACTTAAGTTCAAGAGCTCTTCCCCCGACCCCAGGGTGGTATTCCTGGCGGGTCTACAGCCGGGTATGGACATGGTTCCTGAAGTGCCGAGGAATCCTCCATCCCGTAGCACTATGAACATATAGAAAGTTGTCTTTCCAGTCCTTTAGGCCACTCAGGACTGGCCAAACTGGGGAACTGGTTTTTTGCCGGAGAAGGGAAAAATACCCTGGGGAGCCACCACCCTCAGTGGAGGCTACCATCAGTAGGCCCACCATAAACCTTAAGGCATCTACGGATGGCTCCTTACCCCAGAACAGGCAGGTCCAGGTGTAAGCTATCAGGGACCTGACAGCAAGGCCCGTCAAATGGGCTATAGCCACATTCATACGCCTGAAAGTCTCCTCCAGAAATGGGTGAAGGGGAAAACGCAGGCCGAATTCAAGGCATTTGTGGTAGACAGTTATGCAGCCCCCAGGGGGATTGCACACCGTGTCCTTCTCCCTAGGGACAATAACAGTGTATCCCTCCCCAAAGTTATAAAGCTTAGCTATAACCTCCTCAGCGTTTTTCTCCAGAATTAGGTCCCGATTCTTGGGGGCTGGGTATGTTCGCAGGGGGATCCTATACTTGGTCTTATCTAGGTAGTAGGTCCTCCCTGGCTACCTAGGAATAAGCGGGCCGGCGATTGTGGAGGCGTCGAGTTCCAACGCCTTGGGTTAGAATCAATAACATCAAGGGGAGCAGGCTTAGGGGAGTTAGCACCCCCACTATCCTCTGAATGTCCCTCCTCGGCCATCCTGACACCTGGCCCTCCGGAGGAGGAGGCAAGGTCAGAGTTAACTCTGTCCCTACCCCCCGTCCTTTAAATCGAAGGACCAGTGAAAGGGAGAATTCGAGCACAACAATTGACCATGGTGTTGATGGAAATAGGGAAAAGCGAAGAAATAGAAAGACGAGAAAGACATGGATTAGGGTTCTAACCTAATTAATGGCCGCCGGAGAGGGACGCGAGAAAAGGCTCCTCAGTCTAAAAAACGCTCGACAGAGAAAGAAGGTTTGAAAGTGGGTTTATAGGATTCAAATGCGTAAAAAGGGGAGTGAAGGGGGAGATGATGCTTTTATAGACGCAAGAAGGCGAAAAGCCACCAGGCCAGAAAGTTTCCCCAAGAAAAGCCCCCACGTGGCACGCATATTGAACCCAACCACCCACCACTTCCCAAGGAGGCTCGAGAAGGCAACAAAGTCAGAAAGAAATCATTACATGACATCACTCATTAAAAAAAAAAACTCAAACGCGTGAAAGTCAAAGGCCCACCTGATTCTCATTAGTTAAAAGACCTAAAGGGTCCAGATTACAGTGGGAAAAACAAAAGAGTTACAAAAGGAGCTTGATATTCCGGCTCAATATGCCTGCAAACACAAGGCAGGCCTAGTCATCATCAAAACTCGGGGAATAGTCCCCAGGGCTATCACAGCCGCCAGCGTCGGATCCCCAGTCCCAGCTGCCGGAATCCTCAAACGGGTCATCAGGACCCTCTCCTTCGTCCCTGCCAGATGAATAGCCCTGGCCTTCACTATCCTCTGAGTCGTGACTACTCACGTCCCAGTCCCTGCCATAAGGGGCCACCCTGGTGCCTCCAGGGGAGCCATAGTCCTTCTTCTTCCTCACCAAGGGGGAGGAAGGGCCAGATTCAGGGGAAGAGCCGAAGTCAAGGCAGTCAGGGTCTAACTGTTCAGGATGTAACCAGGGGAAGCATCAGTGGCATTCCCTGTAAAAACAACCCCCCGCCTGGGAGCAGCGCCTGGGCATGGGCCCTGCGGGAGATGAGGACTTTTTGGGGCGCTTACTGGTCCTGGTTGAAGAATTCCTCCTAACAATCCGCGGAGAATGAGAGCGTGTTCGTCTACTACGACAAAGGGCCAGGTGAACCTGCCTAGGGTATCTCAATCTCCAACGCCCCCTGAAGCAGAGAACGTCCACATAAACTCCACAACGAAAGACCGTTTTTCTCACCCAAGACATTTTTTCTTTGAAAGAAGAGTGAAAGAGGAATGAAGATGGATTGCGAAAATGGTGAAGAAAAGTCGGAATTTATACAAGGGCAAAAGCAAGACATTAATGGCGTCCCAACCATCCCTGCAAAAAGAAGAGCCAATCACCAACCTGACACGTTGCTCAAGAGACCGCTTTACGAGACAAGTAATCATGAGGAAAGACATTAAGCAAAAGGTAATAAATAAGTTTTTACAAGATAATAACATAGGTATCTTTGGTTTTCTAGAAACCAAGGTCAAGCCTTGTAACTGTAACCAGAATAAAGTGACTAATTGCATTTTTTCCTCTTGGAGCATGACTTCAAACTCTCATCTGCATAATGGGGGAAGGATATGGGTGGTTTGGGATCGAAATAAATGTTACTTACAGCCAGTTAAGTATACATCTCAGCTCATACATGTGAAGGTGAAAGAGTTACAGCTTGGGATGGATTTTGATATGACTTTTGTTTATGCTTTTAATAAGATTGTAGAAAGGGAAACCTTATGGTCTGATTTGGAACTGTTAGCGAGTCAAATTCAGGAGCCATGGATAATTGGGGGTGATTTTAATTGTGTCTTGAAGGCGGAGGAGAGACTCGGAGGAGGTTTTGACCCGGCTGAAGCAGCGCTTTTCCAAGCTTGTATAGACAACTGTGGGATAATAGATTGTCCTGCAGAGGGTGCTTTGTATGCATGGAACAATAAACAGCAGCCTCAGGATCGTGTATTCAGTAGAATCGATAAGTGTCTCGTGAATGCGGATTGGATTCAAAGCTTCCCTAAGGTAAGAGCTCACTTTTTACCAGAAGGAACTTTCGATCACTCTCCTTGCGTGCTGCGTACTGCTGATGAATCAGGAAGACTCAATAGACCATTTAAATACTTTAATATGTGGAGTAAGAGTCCAAATTTTAAGAACATTATTCGTATGAATTGGGATGTTCAGATTAAGGGCCATATGATGTACCAAATTGTTAAGAAGCTGCAACTACTGAAACACCCTCTGAAAGTTTTGAATAGGGATCAGTTCGCGGATATTGAAAAAAAAAACAAATATTGTGCAGCTGATTTTGATTCAATCCCATAAAGACTTGATGCAGAATCCAAGTGATATGCGACTGCGGAATATTGAATATGAGGCTCATGCTGAATACATCAAACTTGATCAGGCATGTCAGGAATTTCTTCAACGGAAGGCTAAGGTTAAATGGATTCAGGAAGGTGATGCCAGGGTCTCTGAAGGTTAGACGAAGCAGGAATTTGGTGACTGCAATAGAGGATCAAAATGGAGTTCATCATAAGGATAAAGAGAGTATTCAGAATTGCTTTTTGGCGTATTATGAACAACTGTTGGGCAAGAAGAGTACTACTATGCCTGTCCGAAGGAAGATCATTGCTTATGGTAATTGTTGTAATGCTAAACATGAACAAATTCTGTTGCGCCCAATATCAAATGATGAGATTAAGGAGTCTATTTTCAGCATTCCCAATGATAAAGCGCCGGGGCCGGATGGTTATTCGAGCAAATTCTTCAAGGATACATGACATATTATCGGGAATGAGGTGTGTGCTGCAATCAGAGATTTTTTTGACTCAGGAAAATTGCTGAAACAGCTTAACACCACGGCTGTGACCCTTATTCCGAAAGTCATCAGGCCTGTTTCTGTCTCTCAATTCAGGCCCATAGCCTGTTGCAATGTACTTTACAAGTGCACATCGAAATTGCTTTGCAAAGATTGAGCGAAATTCTACCCGATATTATCTCTCCGCTGCAGGGAGGTTTCATTGCCGGTAGAAGCATTATTGAGAACATATTGATTTGTCAGGATCTAGTAAGATTTTATAACAGGAAATCCGTCTCTCCAAGATGCCTTTTAAAAATTGATCTCCAGAAGGCATATGACACGATAGAATGGGATTTCCTCAGTCAAATGATGCAACATCTAAAATTCCCGAGGAAATTCCAGGAGCTGATCATGCAATGTGTATCTACAGCAACCTACTCCCTTAACCTTAATGGAGACTCCTTCGGTTTTTTCAAAAGGGGAAGAGGTCTCAGGCAAGGGGATCCTTTGTCCCCGTTGCTTTTCACGCTATGCATGGACTATATCACGAGACTATTACAGTACACAACTTCTAATATGGATTTTAATTTCCACCCGCTCTGTAAGCCTATGAGACTCTCTTGTCTAATGTTTGCAGATGATCTTCTCCTTTTCAGCAAAGGAGATATTAAATCCATGATGGTTTTATTGAGAACCTTTTCGACCTTTTCTAAGACATCGGGCCTTAAAATGAGCAATGGGAAATCGAATGTTTATTTTAATGGAGTGAAAGATCATACCAAACAAGACATCATTCACATATCCGGATGTAAAGAAGATAAGATGCCTTTCAAATATCTTGGTATTCCGATTAAGCCGTCTAAACTGACTTTAAAAGAATGCCAACCATTGATTGACAAAGTGGTGGATAGAATCCGGAGACTAGGGGCTATAAAACTAAGTTATGCAGGGAGGTTGGTACTAGTCAAGGCCGTACTGTCAACTCTGAACAATTATTGGGCATCCATCTTCATTTTGCCAAGCGCAGTCATGAACCAAATTGATGTTATTTGCAGGAATTTCCTTTGGGATGAGAATTCCTAATATGGAAGAGTGCCGCAGGTTTCGTGGACTAGAATCTGTACTCCCTACAAGGAGGGAGGGCTGAACGTAAAACAATCGAAAATCTGGAATGTGGCTGCCATTGGTAAACTAACTTGGTGGATTACTAATAATCCGAACAGACTATGGGTCCAATGGATTAATCACATTTACATAAAGGGTCATGACTGGGATTCATATGAACCCCCTCAGGATACGAGTTGGTATTGGAAAAAAATATGCAGTGTAAGAGAGATGCTCAAATCAGGCTTTGATGCGGCTAGCTGGGATGCCCAAGGATCGAATGGCTACACAGTCGCAAAGGCTTATAATTGGATGAGGGAAAAGAAGAACAATATTGATTGGTATCGAGCGGTCTGGAGCAGGTGGACTGTCCCTAAACACGGTTTTATTGTGTGGTTACAGCAGATGAATGCAATGAACACGAACGATAAATTGAAGAGACTCAACCTGATCACGGATGATCATTGTCAGTTATGCGCACAGGAACCAGAAACTGTACAGCATCTGTTTTGCAGATGCACATACAGCAAACAGATTTTGACGGGAGTTGCAGGCTGGTTGCGGTTCAATCCAAGCCCTGAAATCAGTATATCGTGGAGAATGCGACTAAGAGGAACGAAGCTCCAAAGGGCAATCAGAAATGGTGCTATTAATGCTGTCATATACTCCATTTGGAGGCAAAGGAACCAAGCAAAAAATGATTCTAGTATTAAGAGACCAATTTATGTAATAAAAGAGATCAAAGATGAGATAATTAGATTTATTAAGAGAAAAAATCAAAAAGGACTCAGTGACAAGGATCGATCCTTTAATTCGAGGATTACTTGTCACTAGTCTTTTAATTTTGTACATTTGTGATTTATTTATAATATTACCCTTTACCAAAAAAAAAAACTCTTCGCATGCCCACAGTGATTAAGACTTTTTCCCCTCGAAAACATGCGACGCATTAAATGTCAAGGTGGAGTTCAAAAGGTCAACCTCCAGCCATCCCAGCCAAGAGGTCGCCTGCTGAAGAGGAGCCCTGCTCCCCCTCAGCCGGCGAGGGCTCCTCTTCAGCAGGCGAGGGCCAATTGATGGGAGTCAGTAACCGGCCATGGGTCGCCCGCCATCCAGGCCCCGGGAAGGCCAGACCCGAAAATAAAGAGGGGCCTGCCTTGGCATGCCGTCAGAGCAAAACCCTGCTGAGAAGCCTCCATAAAGTAGCCTCAGCTGCCCCGAGCTCCAAGAAAACTCCTTCCCTGCCCGTCAGGGTCATGCCGCGTGTTGGCCGAGCCCGTCGAGCCCCCCCTATCTGCCAGTCCTCAGGGCACTCACGCCTCTGGCAGGGTCATGGGGGGGGGGGGGAAGTCAGAACTTTTTCCGTCCAGGCGTAAGGTAAAGGGGAATGAGTGGACGAGGTGAGCCCACGTGTCACCTTCCCGTCCACTCATTCCTCCTCTTTCTCTCTCTCTCCTTTCCCTCTCTTGGGGAAAGGTATAAATACTTTTCCACATCCCACATAAAAAGGGTTGGATTTTCTCTCCCCAGACTCTTACTCTAAAAATCGCCACCTTACTCCTCACGAGTAAGGTTTCTCAAGGCATTTTCCCGGACTAACTTAGGCATCGGAGAGGGTTCCCCCGGACACCTCTAGGGCCCTGTGTGTTCTGTGTGCAGGGAGCGGGCCACCTCCGCCGGGAAGGTCTGATCGCCAAAGTAAGAAGGAGGAGAGGTCAAAGGAAGTCGGACGATCATTATCCGAGTAATATCATAATCAAAGGATCCGAATCCGAAGTCGGGTCTATCGTTTCCGTGACCGGAACAGCTTGCTTATTTTGTCAATGTGGTTATTTTGTTATGAGTTCACCGTAAATAACCGATATTCGATCCCCAAATAAGTAATATTGAGTTTTATGTTTTTCCAAACAACACCTATGAAGCCCTGGAACACGATTGATAAGTTCTGCCAAAGCAGGGTGTTGATCGTTATTCCGGGGATAATAGCGTGAATTTATGAAATTCACACGTTAATGTTTGGTTTGACTCAATGGAACTATCAAAAGATAAAGTTTTGGGTTTCGAAACAAAGAGATGTATTTGACAAGGAGTTGTTAAACACGTCGACCAAGAATTATAAGGCAGTTATAATTAGTAAGGTTGTGTGGACATGACGTAGGTCCACCTCGACGCGGCCACGCGTTGGTTTGGGTAGGCGAATGAATCTCGTGGTAATATTGATCTTGGGTTAGAAATTTAAATCATAGTTGGAGTCGCCACCAAATTTTGTGGGAATTCGGACCCGTTCGAACTCACTCTACACTTGGGCGTTTCGTGCACAAAGCACGGCCCGCTTTTAGTGCTAGAGCTTATGAGTTCGTCCCTTTGCATTACGATACCGACGCCGAGTTATCGGATATCGTGCATCGAATGACTCTCGTGCGCCAATGGTTTCGGACATCCGGAAACCATGGTTCTGAGTAAGGGGTGAGGGTACGTGTTGGGAAGCCCACAAAGGACACCCAACCCCGCCCGCTCTTTAGCGGCCTCTACTAAGATACCGTTCGTGTTCATGTACGCGCGCTAGTAAAATGATTAAATGATATGCAAACAACGTTTTTGGCTAAGCATGCGTGTTATGTGAACTACGTCATTTTAATGCATCTTGATTCACGTCAAAGTGATTTAGCATGTGATGTTCATTTAAATAAATAAATGGTAAACATCGAAAATAGAAAACTCGTAAATAAATTACAAATTATACGGGCGGAATACAACCCGGAATTTACAATACAACGAGCAATAAAATAATAATCGGAATAGAAAACGGTAAACATTAACTATAAACGGACCCGTAAATAGAAAATGTAAGCTAAACCGTAATTTGAATAAATGGACGAACTCTGATTAAATACACATTATGTTGTCCATTAACCGGAGGACGGAGACTTTAATACGCGTTCGCATATGGGATCAAAGCGTGGTGCTAGCTCGATCCCGGATCTCGATGCCTTGTCCCGACTTATCATATCAAAAAATTGCCGTCTAGATTAGTCACGCGTCGGACACGACTAAGGAGTCGTCGACACAAAACTAATCGTAAAAGACGTTAATCAAAGTCGTAAAGTTAGAATAAAATGCATGAGCTTTGAAAAAGGGATCACATGATTGACTTTGCACGCAACGACTAAGTCGTAAAAAAAATGACGAGACTCGGATGGTGCTTGAAGCTCTCGGTTTACTTGAACAAAGGGACCCACTCGACCAAGTCATGGCAAGGACTCGATCGAGTGAACTTTTGGAGGACCTACTGCCCGATTTTTATAGTGCTACTCGATCGAGTAGCCTGTGCCACTCGATCGAGTGCCCTTGTATGAGCTAATGCTCATTTCGAAAATGTATTGGTTTCGAGATTTATTATTTAAAAATCGATGGTTGGCCGAGTTGTGTAAAAATATTGCGTGATTTAAACTCAACTCGATTTTCGGTACTATAATCGTGTACTATACAATTATAAGACCGTCATCGGGATTTTATAGAAAATGTTGTTATTGGATCGAAAATTTTGATTAGTGACGAAATTGTATCCCTCCGCATCACGACATCGATACAAATCCTTACGGATTATGTGATGTCGATTTTCGCGTCAATGGGTTCCGTACTAATCTCGGAAATGGCATCGGACGCGTTTAACTATGAACGACCACGATCACGTTACGCCCTTGAGTACTTGGGGCGGCGCTCCTCGAAAGGGTGCCACCTCCGTCGCGGCTCGTAAAGGAATTAAACGGACTTGGAGCAGCGTTCATAGTCAAACGTGTTCGATCCGAAATTTTATTATTATATATATAGACGGTATTAATATGAGTGACGAAAATTGAAATGCAATAATATAAATGTTAGTGTTAGCGTACATAAATAAAATGTTAGATTTCGATAAATAAAATGTTAGTATACAAAAATAAATTAAAAAGTTAGTATGCACAAAATTAAAAGTTAGTGTTAGTAAATAAAATATTAGTGTCGTTAATATCGACTAATAATAATAGTACATATATAATCGAAAAAGAGAAGGAGAAAAAGAAACGGGGTTTGATGACACCCTCAACCTACATGCTTAAATGGTCTCGGAAACGGACTCGTAATAGCGACGGGAGCGCGGGAGTGTCGAGATATGTAGGGTGAGTTATGGTGTGTGTCTTTGACGAGTTTTGATCTCGAGATTTTGAATGTTTATGTGTATGTAGATGATGGATGATTGATGAGTAGAGGTTGATATGTGATGTTAAGTGTTGCTTAGGGTTTTTTTATTGTTGTGTAAAGTTGTAGTGTCAAAAGTTGTAGTGTCAAAAGTTGTAAAATGAGTTGTGGGGTGACGGGGTATTTATAGAGAAGATACCCCGGTTTAGGGTCACTCGATCGAGTGGCGCGGGTGCACTCGATCGAGTGCCCGGTTCAAGCCCAGTTTGGCCGGGTCATGGCCTTACTCGACCGAGTGGATGTGAACCACTCGATCGAGTGGATCGGGAAGGAGGGAGTGTAAATAGGGCATGATTTGTTGACTATTTTGAATTGATCTTGGTTGTTGGACAAGCTTCTAGAAGCGAACTTGGCTGTTTTTTGTGGCGGATTCGTCTTTGACCGGGTTTTCACCCGGTCGCCAAAAGACGGTTTTATTTCCGGTGTCGGTTTTGGCCCAAATTAGTCTCATTTTATTGAAAACGACCCACTGGGCCTGGATTTAAGGTCGGTTTTGAGAGATTTGTACTCCGCTAAATGCCCACGTCGGATACTATTGATTCCGAGTTCGTATTCGAGCGTATTAAGTCACGTTCACGTCCGATCATCATCGGGTGTTTTGTCGGGAACTGCCATAGACACTAGTGGGCAAAATGCGGGTGTCTATAGAGCCCCCACTCTGACTGAGGCTTGGACAAGGCGAAAGTCAGAGTAGCTACCAGGCCAATCGAGGATTACGACCTGGCAGCCTTCCGGTCGGGTCGTTTATAGTCCAATAGACTCGCGTGAAGGGCTCGCCAGCCATAAGAAGAGGGTCATACCTGTCCTGATGATGATAGCTCCGTGGGGAGTCGAACTTACCTTTGAAGTCCTTGGTGTACCCGTATGTCGACACATCATATCTTGGATGTAGCATTCCAGGAGAAACACCGACTCACGATGGGGAGTAAAGGAGTTGCGCGGGACTTGCTTCTAAAGTCTTGGGTGTACCCGTATGCCGTCACATCACATCTTGGATGTAGCATTCCAGGAGAAACACCGCCTTTGATGTTCCGTTGGGAAGCACTAGCTGGCACCTGAAATGTTAGATACTGACGGTAAGGAATTTGTCGCGAATCCCGATCGGTCAAATTAAAAACCAACTAATCCTAAACTTGGGTAGTCGAGGGTAAGTCGGGTCGAATCCACGGGGACGGTCTAGCTAAATAAGGGTCTCGGTCTAGGAAAGGTATTAGTCAAAAGAGAAGATATGTTTTTGGGTTGGAGAGAGGTCTAAACTAGTGAACTAAGCTAATGAACATGAATCGAACAAACAAATGAAATAAATACGATAAAATGGACTAGGGTCAAGGTCAACGAGGTAGTCTCAAGGTAGTTATCGGAGTTCACAAATGAGTCGATTACGGTCGGTAATTAGGAAGATAAAAGGTCTCTCTCGAGTCTCTATCTACCCGGGACGGTCCTAATAACGGGCTCTCGCACTTATTACTAGGTCGACCCACCCCAATGAAAGCTCGACGAAATACAATTCACCTATCGCAGCCAAGACAAGCAAATCATACAAAAATCGCAGTCAAAGGGGATTACCAACAATAAGTCGACAAAGTCCGTAAACACAAAACAAACCCACAAAACGAGACCAACCAAGTCTTCCTCAACCCTAGAAATTTACTAATTAAACATGATTAAAAGTAAACTAATTAAGTTACCCACTACTCTAATTAAACTTTTAAACAGGAAAAACTAATAAATATGCAAACTTTAATAAAATTAAGCATTAAAATTAACTTAAACTAACAAAACAATAAAGCTGAACAATAATGGAAAAGAGAAGAAAATGTACCAAACTTGAGATGAAGAATTGTATAAAATGATGGAACGTGAAGAGTAGAAGACTAATCACACCACTAATTAGAGCTAAAACAATTAATAATGATAGAAAATTTAATTGACAAAACTAATAGTTTATTGCTACTCTACTCACTCAAGCCTACTGTATTCTACTCTAACCTACAGTGCGGCCCCCCCTCTCACATTGAGGGTTTCCTTCCTCTTATACTCCAAACACTGTCAGCTCACCCAAGATGACCCAAGATGAAACGACACCCTTACATAGAGCAAAACACACTAGATTAAATGAAGGGCAACTCAGTCATTTCCCTCTTAATTCATTTTCTCAATCAAATTGAAGAGCTTCTTCAATTGAAAATCCGATAATGGCTGCTGTTGTTCATTTGGTGGTGGCACGTCGGAGTTTCGGGGCTATCGGTGGCTGAGCACGGCGGTGTAGGTGCGACAGAGATGCGGTGGGTGGTCCGCTCCTGGTGTTTTCGTTCTCTAGACTTCGACGGAGATGAAGATGGAGGTCGGAGGTGCGGACGACGACAGCGACGGAGCTGCTGCGCTAGCGTGCTCGAGGCCGGGGTGACGCGCGACGGCGAAGATGAGGCAGGGAGACCGAGGTGGTCGGAGCTGGGGCTGCCGGATTTGGGTTGACTGGATCGGAGTTCGACGGTACGGTTCTGACTGACTGCTGGTGCGTGGCGAGCTCCTGTGACCGGAGGCGCGGTGCTTGGCTGGTGTAGGAGCTTGGGTCGAAGCAGAGGAAGCGCGCGGTGGAGGTCGAGGAGTGAAATGACAGTGGTCTGATTCAGAGCTTGATGTTGATGATGAAAATGGAGGATGAAGATGAATGTATTTGATTGTTGATGAAGTATGATGTTGAGATTGTGATGATGGTGAATAATGAATGGGAGTGATGGATATGAATCAATCAATTGGCAGGAGAGCAAGAATCAGTAGATTAGGATTTTGGGAGGGCGTCTCCGTCAAGTCAAACTCGACTTTGGCTCGGGTTGACTCGATTGTTTACTCTTTTCCTTTTTCTTGATTCTTAACCCGTTTCTTCTCGTTAATTCTCGCTCCAAGTCCTACAAAACCAAATTAACAAAAAGCAGTAACGATTTCTCGAGAAATAACATTATTAATAAATAACTATAATAAATATAATAATTAGTAAGTAATTACTAAAATGAGCTAAATGAAAGTTTAAGCACGTAAAATCGGGACAAATATTGGTCTAAATGCGGGTAAAATGACGACTAAAATGACGCTTATCAACTCTCCCACACTTAAACCTTACTCGCCCTCGAGTAAGCTCAAATAATCTACGACGAAAGCAATTTTATTCACAAAACAAATAAATAAATAAAAACATAATAGCCGATACGAGACAATAAACGGGCTCGCTCCGTTCCTTCAACTCACAACGAGATACTATGAGGAGAGTATCCCCTTGCAAGGCAAGTGGGGTCTTGCCAAAATCGCGAGACGACCAAACAATAAAGCACGAAACTCAGTAATAATAGTCATCTCAAGTCAAAACGAGTCACCTCCCTCAATAAGGCAACTAAGCAAATCCCAAATCGATAATCAAAATTCTAAAATCCAACTAAAACATAAAGAATGACTAAGAAACACTTCACAAGTTGCATATTCTTATTGTACATTTACTAACATGGCGTTATAACCGAAAATGATACATAAAGTCCCTCCTCTCACATAGTAAGAAGTTCGGATCGTTCCGGTACCAACTTGGTGACTAGAAAGGAGGCTAAATTTATTTATGATAATAAATATATATAAGCTCACTTATTTGAACAAACTTTCTTTTCTTTTCATTTTTCTTTCTTTTTTCTTTCCTTTTCTTTTCATTCATTTGTTTTCGAAACACTTCGAATTATTTGAGAAGTGACTTTTTTTTCTTCTTTTGATTTTTTTGATTTTGTCACTTGAATTGAAATGTGAGCAATTATTAAACACTTTGTTTTCGTGTTTTCTTGGGATTTTCTCATTTTTGTGAATTTTTGTGATTTTGTAAGGGATAGTGTCACCAAGTCGGAATCCGGTCACCATAGGACAAAATGAACAAATGAAAAAATCACACCATGAGATGAATATGTGGAAAAATAATGATGGTATACACCCTAAATCACTAATTAAGCAAAGATTAGTCGATTCATAATACTAATATGCAACACTAAGTATTTCCAAATCATTCTTCTCATCAAAGTTGAAATCTAGAAAATCGACTAAACTCTTAGGAAAATGCAAAACTTCTTTTTCGATTTTTCAATTTTTCAAATTTTTAGGTATTTTTTTTACACAACAAAAAACAAACACACACACAAAAGAGAAATAAAAGAAATCCACAACACATATTCACAAGTGCTAACATAAACAAGCTACTACCAACATCCCAACACAACACAAATCCATATTTACAACAAAATCACACCACCAAATCCACAATCTCCACCAAAATCAATTCAAGTATGATCCAATAAGCAACAAAATCTCCCCCACACTTAAACCAAATATTGTCCTCAATGTTTAAGACTAGGGAGGAAGAAAAGAGAGGGTGGGTGAAGAATTTACCATTTGAAGCTTGATCTTTCATCACTTGTGAATGATTCTTGATCTTTTCTCTTTTATCCACCATCTTGTTGCTACTTCACGATCAAAAATGGACACCTACACACAAGAAGAAAACAACACAAAAACACACAAAAAAGAAATATATACACTAAACACAAATCAAACAAGTGATCTAAGTATCCTACCAAAGATCTCAGTAACTTGTCAAATGATTTAGAACAATCCTCACCAAAATGATCATAGTGAGGCAAGCAGGACAATGCACATAACCAAAAGATAGAAGTGATGGTGAATGGTTTGTGGATATGGTAGGCATTATCAATCCCAAATTTCCAACATTCATCACTCAATTGCAAAATCACAAGAGGAGAGGCACTCACACAATCATTCTCCCCATTTTCACTCATAGTGGGGGTCTTAATCATCTCTCCATCCTCAAGTGATTCAATCAAAGAACCATCAAGTGACAAACCAAAAACCAACAAAAACTCTTCTAAAAGAGTTTCAAGATTCTCATCTATGGGCATGGACTCAAACAAAGGAGTAAGAGAAATAAGATCCAAATCATCGATGGGTGAAAAAGACTCAAAATTCATACAAGGGAAGGACTCAAATTTCTCAAAAATTGGTTCCTCAAAGAAATCAACCTCACAATCCCAAGTATCCTCGATCTCTACAATCTTATCACTCAAAGCAACATCCAATATCTCATTATCTTCTCTTTGCTCCTTCCTCTCAACCTCAATAGTTTCTCTTTTGCTCAACTCCCTTTCCAAACTCTCATAATCAACCTCAAAAGATATGCCCTCCAACTCACACAAGCAAAGATCCTCGTGGTTTTCCTCTCTACAAAGATCATAAAGCTTATCCAAGCACACATTTTCCTCAAAAAGCACACATTCCAACTCACAATCATTAACATTCACAACAAGAGGTGTAAGTTGGACAAGGGGATGTGGAAATTGTGTTGAAGGAAGGCAAGTCGGTTCACAAGAATCTATAGCATGTAAATCATCATTAACATCATTTATCATGTTAGCATTCAAAGGGGTTTGGGGAACATATGGAACAACATGCAAATCATCATCATCCTCCACATCATCAATAAGAGCGAGGTGGAAATGAACAAGAATAAAGGGCATTAAGATTAATTCCCAAATCACCACAAGAAGCATAAGTAGATGGAATAGCATGCATAGCATTCACATTCACAAAGGGATGAGAAACTTGACATGAATAAGAATCATGCACATTATTAAGAGAATAAGAGTCTACCCTAGCACTCAACTCATTTTGCAAAGAAAGCATAGGTGGGTTATCTCTAGGTTCTCTCACTGGAGGTCTTACTCTCACAAATCCCCATTGATCATTTAAACTAGCCACTCTTTCAATTAATCCAGAAACTTCATCATCATTTAACTCATTGAATTTTCTCTCGGACGAAAATATGATTAAGTCTCGATGGTGAGGAAGCAAACCTTGAAGAAAGGTCGAAGTGGTTAGCCAAAGTGGGATTCCATGAACTGGACAAGCTCTCAATAAACCCTTAAACCTAACCCAAGACTCACTCAAACTCTTAAACTCGCATTGTTCAAAGCTAAGAATCTCATCTCTAAACTTGGCGACCTTCGAGGGAGGGAAAAATTCCCTAAGAAATGCAAGGGCTGGTGGGTTCCAAGAGGTGAATGTGTTAGGAGGGTGTGAACGAAACCATCTCTTAGCTCCATCCTTAAGAAAAAATGGAAACATTATAAGCTTAATGGTATCAAGGGGCACTCCATCTCTTTTAAACACACAACACAATTCCACAAAATTCTCAAGAAGACCAAACACATCCTCACTCTCAAGCCCATGAAAGGCACCCCCCTCCACCAAGTTAATATAATAAGGCTCAATATCGAAGCTAGGACCCTCAAAAACCCCAATGTCAATGGGTGAGCCAAATAAGTCAGGGTTTGGTCTACTATGATCGGCAAGACAAGGCATTATAGATAAGAAGAGGGAGAAGAGATTCAAGAGAAGTGACAAAAGAACAAATAAAACAAACAAGTATATACAAAACAAGCTGGCAACTAATAATTTAAAAAACAATGAAAGAGTAATTCCAAACCAAACTAAGACAAAAATCTAACTTAGCACCGTCCCCGACAACTGCGCCAATTTGACGGTACGGGGATTTGTCGCGAATCCCGATCGGTCAAAGTAAAAACCAACTAATTCTAAACTTGGGTAGTCGAGGGTAAGTCGGGTCGAATCCACGGGGACGGTCTAGCTAAATAAGGGTCTCGGTCTAGGTAAGGTATTAGTCAAAAGAGAAGATATGTTTTTGGGTTGGAGAGAGGTCTAAACTAGTGAACTAAGCTAATGAACATGAATCGAACAAACAAATGAAATAAATACGATAAAATGGACTAGGGTCAAGGTCAACGAGGTAGTCCCAAGGGAGTTATCGGAGTTCACAAACGAGTCGATTACGGTCGGTAATTAGCTAGATAAAGGATCTCTCTCGAGTCTCTATCTACCCGGGACGGTCCTAATAACGGGCTCTCGCACTTATTACTAGGTCGACCCACCCCAAAGAAAGCTCGAAGAAATACAATTCACCTATCGCGGCCAAGACAAGCAAATCATACAAAAATCGCAGTCAAAGGGGATTACCAACAATAAGTCGACAAAGTCTGTAAACACAAAAAAACCCACAAAACGAGACCAACCAAGTCTTCCTCAAGCCTAGAAATTTACTAATTAAACATGATTAAAAGTAAACTAATTAAGGTACCCACTACTCTAATTAAACTTTTAAACTTCTAAACATGAAAAACTAATAAAGATGCAAACTTTAATAAAATTAAGCAATAAAATTAACTTAAACTAACAAAACAATAAAGATGAACAATACTGTAAAAGAGAAGAAAATGTACCAAACTTGAAATGGAGAATTGTATAAAATGATGGAACGTGAAGAGTAGAAGACTAATCACACCACTAATTAGAGCTAAAACAATTAATAATGATAGAAAATTTAATTGACAAAACTAATAGCTTATTGCTACTCTACTCACTCAAGCCTACTGCATTCTACTCTAACCTACAGTGCGGCCCCCCTCTCAAATTGAGGGTTTCCTTCCTCTTATACTAAAAACACTTCCAGCTCACCCAAGATCACCCAAGATTAAACGACACCCTTACATAGAGCAAAATGCACTAAATTAGAAGGGCAACTCAGTCATATCCCTTTTAATTCGTTTTCTCAATCAAATTAAAGAGCTGCTTCAATTGAAAATCCGATAATGGCTGCTATTATTCATTTGGTGGTGGCGCGTCGGAGTTTCGGGGCTGTCGGTGGCTGAGCACGGCGGTGTAGGTGCGACAGAGATGCGATGGGTGGTCCGCTCCTGGTGTTTTCGTTCTCTAGACTTCGACGGAGATGAAGATGGAGGTCGGAGGTGCGGACGGCGACGGCGACGGAGCTGCTGCGCTGGCGTGCTCGATGCCGGGGTGACGCGCGACGGCGAAGATGAGACAGGGAGACCGAGGTGGTCGGAGCTGGGGCTGCCGGATTTGGGCTGACTGGACCGGAGTTCGACAGTACGGTTCTTGCTGGCTGCTGGTGCGTGGCGAGCTCCTATGACCGGAGACGCGGTGCTTGGCTGGTGTAGGAGCTTGGGTCGGAGCAGAGGAAGCGCGCGGTGGAGGTCGAGGAGTGAAATGACAGTGGTCTGATTCAGAGCTTGATGTTGTTGATGAAAATGGAGGATGAAGATGAATGTATTTAATTGTTGATAAAGTATAATGATGAGAGTGTGATGATGGTGAATAATGAATGGGAGTGATGGATCTGAATCAATCAATTGGCAGGAGAGCAAGAATCAGTAGATTAGGATTTTGGGAGGGAGTCTCCGTCAAGTCAAACTCGACTTTGGCTCGGGTTGACTCGATTGTTTACTCATTTCCTTTGTCTCGATTCTTGACCCGTTTCTTCTCGTTAATTCTCGCTCCAAGTCCTACAAAACCAAATTAACAAAAAGCAGTAACGATTTCTCGAGAAATAACATTATTAACAAATAACTATAATAAATATAATAATTAGTAAGTAATTACTAAAATGCGCTAAATGACGGTTTAAGCACGTAAAATCGGGACAAATATAGGTCTAAATGCGGGTAAAATGACGATTAAAATAACGCTTATTAGATACATAGGCAGGAATAGCAGGCATAGCAGGATAGCATATAGGAAATGTAGTTAGCATTTATAGACTGGCTTGCACTGGGGAAATGATTTTTGCTTCATTTTGAAATCGAAGTCCTGAAAGCAACTCATGTGCTAGGAGATAGGTTTTCAAAATTGAAAGGGGTACAAAAGAAATTTGCAGTTTAAATAAACCGAAATTTGACCTTGTCGAAAAGGATTTTCTCAAATGGCTAAGTTTTGCAAATTTCAAAGCAATAATTTGAAAAGCGAGGCATACCGACAGACTCAACTCTGGATGTTACCGAACGAGTTGACAGACACGACTTGGACTCTCGAGGGGCTGGACCGTGACTCGGTAGTGGGGTGGGCCGCCTAAGATGACAAGATTCTTAAGTTGCGCTATTCCATAGCCTAGTCGAGTGACAACATGGTCGAACATCGAGATGGGAAGGATATATAGTAGTCTGTAATGAGACTGTTTCTACAGGAATTAGCAGTAGCAGTGCTGTAGACTAGTGGTCTTTTGAATTATTGGTTTTGGGGTACATTCCCAAAGTGGGTGTTGCTTCGAGTCCTCGACAAATTCTTGTCTTCGACTGAGCCGAGTACTAGGACACACTATAGAAAGGCGGCTAGATTTTGAAAGTCTTTGGATTTTGTGAGTGGAAGGAGAACTTCTGTCTAATAGAAGCCCCCAGGACGACAAAGCTAGCTGCTGAGAACATGACAATGTCGTGACAGGAATGACAGTGCTTTTTGAATTTGTGTCAATGTGGGTGGTTGTGCCCTTGTTGAAGGCTGCCTACGTATTCGCGTGTAGTGAAATCAAACCAAGCCGTAGTTCAGTGAATTGGAAGATGTATTATGGTGCCTAGTTTATTAGGGCTTTGTGTGTAACTAGCCATAACGATGGTGTAGGCTAGGTGCATTCCCAGTGATGTCTTGATCAAAGGGCTAGAACAGTTAGGATGTTGATCCCGTGACTGTGAGCATTCTCCGGGGTAGCCCCCAGAGGTGGTGTGAACTATTTGGGTATGTTCTATGCTGACCACAGGTTGAGTTCCCGAGTTTGGGGCCGGTAACTGGTTTGGATAATTTTGGAAATGTGGAGCTAGGTCGTAAGTGGCTTTGATGCTTCGAATTCCGGAGCTCCATTTTGTGGAGCTAAGGCTTCAAGGGTAAGGTATTGCAATGTGGTAGGAAATGGGGAAGTCGAGTAATAATGACTGGAACTTCGATCGGGGTAAGTTTGATAATGCGGGATCTGATTTCCATGTTTGGCTCTAATGGTTAGGGGTATCCTATGGAGTTTGAATCTTCAAAAGTCTGGGCTGTCTCTTAGCCTAGGTCTCGAGAAGGTCTTGAGGGTTGTAATGTGGGAAGGCTAAGTGTGGTGTTAGCTGACCAGCTTGATTGTCTCTCCCCTATTTGATGGTATGGGCATCGGTAATTTTTGAATTGACCGTATCCCGGTCAAGGGACTTTCCTTGAGTTGACCGTTGACCACGGTCATGGGTATTTGAAATTTTTTGTTTTTTTTTTGGGTTGACCTCTTAGCCCTGGTCGTGGGATTCTTCATTTGAGTTGACCGTGCCCCGGTCAAGGGATTGACCATATCTGGTCGAGGAGTGTTGATCATGGCTAGCTCTTTTATTTTGGTCTTTTGCTTTTTTCTTGGACTTTTGATTTTTTTTGTCCAATATTTTTTTCTCTTTTTGTTTCGTTGGTCAGACTAACACCTAAGGTAGGGATCAGGCCAGTCTTATTGGAGGAGTGTTTATTGTGGGAAATGGGCTTGCCTCCCGTCTTGAACCCGAACTAGGAGACTACCTAGATTTGTCATAGGATTCGACACCGCTCCTGCTAGGGGTAGTTATGTGGCTTTCTATGCCATACATGGAACAGGTAAAGGAAAACACGGGCCTCAGTTCCTGCAGTCATTATAGATGTGCCTATAATAGTCACGTGCATGTGCTCACAATGTATGATGATGTTCATCATGTTCTCGGAAACACATAAGGGGAGCATATATGAGAAATGGAAAAGGCTGATTTTATTGGAATGCGAAAAGACGACAGAATACAGTTGACTCTGACTCTGACTTTGAAATTGAAAGAAATAGAACATCCTAGACTCGGATTCAGACTCGGACTTAAATCAAATCCGGACTCTCGGATGAGGTTGTTAGTAGTCTTCGGCATCTAAGGACTCAAGTGGATGTCCAGTATAGCCTTCAATAGAAGCTTCACCCAGACCTTCATTATGTCGAAGATCGTCTTCAATCCTAGTGCCCATTTCGGTAAGCACAACAAAGTTTGAAATGCCGGCATACCTAAGATGGACGCGGTAGAAGGGTAGGAGGTTGTTGATGAACGCCTCCACTAGTGTTTTCTCACTGGGCTTGTCCACCAGCTTAACACTCTCAGTCCGCAAACATTGAAGGTATTTGGTGAAACCCTCTGTTGGATCTTGGGCCATGACTTCTAAAGTCCGCATGGTAGTCTGAAGTTCAGTATTATCAGAGTAATTTTTAGCGAACTCGGTAGCCACATCTTCCCAAGTGGGGAACCTTTTTGTATTTAGCCTGTAAAACCAGGCTTTTGGGTATTTCCCGAGGGATGCGCCGAACATATTGATGAACATGTCGGCTTTGACCCCCTTGATTGCCATGAATTGTTTTAAAGCTCGGTGGTGTAACAATGGATCCTCCGTTCCTTTGAATATGGGTAACCCCTCTAAGCTGAGATCTGTTGGTAGTTTCTCACTGACGGGTGTATAGTCTCGGAAGTTTTCAACATGAATGGTGTTCCCTTGGAGGGTATGGAACTGTTGTTCGAGCTCACGCACCGTGCTGATCAGTTTGGCAAATGGCCCAGTATTTACCGACCCAGAATCGAGGTCTCGCTGTTCAGTGATAGTTAAACGAGCATTCATGGCCTCTTGGTCGGTTTTCAGGAACCCTATATGGGTTTCAATTATGGCCTGCCTACTAACCATTGTCTCCAGCAAAACCTTCATTCATTGATGGTGTTTTCCATGTCCCTATTTCCGGTTGTGGGTGCCATGCTCTGCGAGAATACCCACGTAATCAGAAATGTTGCTTCGGAACCCAAACAAGCCAAGGCATAGGAAATAGCGCGGGACGAAAGACAACTCCGGTTTGACTCGGGTAAGACTCTCCTAAGACAAATACGTAGAGTGCGATTCTCTGAGGGACTGTGATTAATCGCCCCATCGGAGAATAGCCCCCAAGTGAGACTAAGGACTCTTATAGGACTCAGATGGTGTGGCATCTAAGTGACTCAAAAGTGGGGTACGTGAGACAACACGTGTAAGATGTGACCCTTAGAGCAACCGTGATTGATCGCTCTGCTGAAGGGTAGCCCCCGAGTGAGATTGAAGGTTTTGCTAAGACTTGAGTGTCGGACGAGTGACCCTTAGATGTAAGGATCACGAACCTTTAGCTACAGGGCTATGCCTTGTAAATGGTTGAGTCGGCCTCGAGGAAAGGCAGTCGGGGTAAGGGAAGAAACTTGCGATGTAAGATCGGCAGAGTTTCGATGCTAGAGACCCTTGACTCGACTTGAATAAGGATAGAGCCTGTGATTAGGGTAGACCCTTAAGTTAAAGGATTCTCGAATTGAGATGACTCGACTAACGGATTGAAAGATGGGCGAAATTCCCTTAGCAAAGGTCGTGGGGACCGTCCTGTTAGAGGAAAAATCGCGTGGGACTTTCTAGTTAGGACTCGAGTGTATGGACGAACCTTCCATTTACGAGTGTATGACTCGTGTTGGTCGGTTGTGCCTTTAGGATAAGGCGGACTAGGATGGGGAAGAAACCCGTGATGTAGGATCGACGGAGTTTCGACGCTAAAGACCTTCGACAAATTATGAAAAGACCCGACACACGGATTACGGTAGGTCCTATAATAAGGAAGGTTTTTGAAAAATGATTGAATTTTAAAAATTGAGAGGACGGTCCAGAAATTGGTAGTGGGCCAATAGGACCGGGCATTTTGAAATGTTAGAATGGTTGCGAGTAATTTCGCGTTTTGAAAAATTTAGAGACGGTCCCATCTTTTGAAATTGGCAGCGTGCCGACAAGACCGATTTTTTTTTAAAAGTTGAATATTTGGAATTTTGGAATTTTGAATATCGAAAAAAAAATCCAAAAATTTTGAAAATCAAAAATAAGATCCCGAGGATTTGAAAATCGAAAACGGCATCTCGAAGATTTCAAAATCGAGAATGGAATCTCGAAGATTTGAAAATCGCGAATGGCATCACGAAGATTTGAAAATTGAAATTGAATTTTGAAAATTCAAAAATCGAGAGGGAATCAAAAATTCGAAATTTGAAATGGGAAGCATGCCGGGTAAAAAAATAGGCTTACTTTGAGTCAAATCGTAAGTCTAAATTTCGGCAACGTTTCGAGTTTTTGAAAATTCGAAATTTTTGAAATGATGGTTTTTGAAAAGTGACACGGAAACCAAGTAGCACGTAGTCAAACAAGCATTATAACGACGCTTATGTATGCTTTATGCCAAGTCTCGGTCGGTCAAAATCGGGTCTATACCAACAACGACGGCTTTCTCGTAAATCAGGACGGACTCCCTAAGCCGAATTGGTCTTAGGACATGCCGTGAAACCCATACGAGTTCGGCCGTAGAAGTCTTTAGCGCACCCATTTAGGAATGCACCGCAGTATAGTGGGACGTCGGTCACAAGTAACCGGCCCAGGCAAAAATGGGTTATGCATGAATCATTAAACTAATGCGCGTACACTAATATTCGAACGATTTCTCTTCGAGTCTCACCCTAGGAACCCCGATGACTAGTGGTACATCAGATATCCCCAGCGGAGTCGCCAAATTGTGGACATGACGTAGGTCCACACCGACGCGGCCACGCGCGGGTTTGGGTAGGTGAATGAATCTCGTAGTAAGATTGATCTCGGGTTAGAAATTTAAATCATAGTTGGAGTCGCCACCGAATTTTGTGGGAATTCGGACCCGTTCGAACTCACTCTACACTTGGGCGTTTTGTGCACAAAGCACGGCCCGCTTTTAGTGCTAGAGCTTATGAGTTCGTCCCTTTGCATTACGATACCGACGCCGAGTTATCGAATATCATGCATCGAATGACTCTCGTGCGCCAATGCTTTCGGACATCCGGAAACAATGGTTCTGAGTAAGGGGTGAGGGTACGTGTTGGGAAGCCCACAAAGGACACTCAACCCCGCCCGCTCTTTAGCGGCTGATGGGAGGGATTTGCCGTGGATCCCTACCAACAAATAAAAACCAACTAATCCTAACACTTAGATAGGGTAAGTCGGGTCGAGTCCACGGGGACGGTAAAGAGGGTTTCGATCAAGTTTCACCTAAAGACTTGACTAGGTCTCAAGGCTAAGCTAAACTAGAACGATAAGAAGGGGATAAAGCTATGACTAAGACTAGGCGAGGTAAAATAACTAAGGCTAAAGGATTCAACTAACTAACGGAACAATGACTAAGATGACGAAGAAATCAAACAAGGAAAGAATAGGGTTAGGTCGGGTCCATAAGTGTAGTAGGATAGTTGGGAGATCGATGGTGCAAGGTTCACCTAGTTACTAAGGTTGGTCCGCGCTCTCACGTCAAAGCCAATGTCCGCACTCTCGTGTCAAAGACAAAACCCGAATACTTATGCAAGATGTTGCCCAATACACAAGGATTCAACCACAAATCAATCACACAATGAGAAGAGGAAGACAAGCAAGAGAAGTATTTGCAACTACTACTCTAACAAGCAATTCATCAAACACATGGTATGCATAACATGTGACTAGTAACAAAGAATCCACCTTTTCCCACAATCAAACCCAAATCATCCATAATCAACACTTAATCCCCCTACTAACCCCACAAAAAGTCTACTCACACATGTTCAAACTAATACTAACACAAAGAAAGGAAAACAACACAAGCAACAAAACATTCATAATGAAACTAGTAAAAACAATGAACAATGAACAAAACAATGAACAAAGATTAAAAGTTGAATGATAAAACAAAGATTAAAGGAAATGAGAAGAGAAATTATACCAAACTAGTAAGGAGGAAAGATTGAAACTTGTAATAATAAGAAAACCCAAATACATCAACCAAGGTTGTCAATCTTGGTTGGATTCTTCAAGAATTCCCTTAATACAAGGATTAAACTAAGATTAACGATTAACTAAAGACTAATCTACACTAATCTAGGCTAAAGTTGTCTAGGGTTTAGTGGGTAATGTCTAACATAACATAAGATTACAAGAGGGGGATATATATAGGGTTACAATGAATAAGGAGAAGAAAAGAAGTGACGCGGGGCAATAAGTGCTCAATCTCGGGCGAGAAGAGGGCATCTCGGCCGAGATGATGTGGTCTCGACCGTGATGGTGAATAACACCGGGCGGTGTTATGCTCTTCTCGGTCGATATGGGACCCATCTCGGTTGAGAAGAGATGATCTCGGTCGAGATTGCTGGTCAGTGGCCTGTCTTCGCTTGTACTCTTCATCTCGGCCGAGATGGCCCTTATCTCGGCCGGGATGGGTCTTGTAGGCCTCAAATATGATCTCAAAGGTCCCTACTTGCTTCTCATGGGCTTCTCATCGATTCTCGGTGCTCGGGATCGAGTCTAAGGGGCTCGGGAATGGGTCCCAAGGTCTCGGGATCGAGTCTAAGCCACCGAGTGATCGTCGCTTCTCTTCGTTGGCTCCAAATGTGTCGGAAACGAGTCGGAATCGTTCTGTTACTTCAAGATAAGCCCTAGGAACCTAAAACAAGCGAGAAGAAGCGTAATTAGCCTCGATAACCGCTCCAAGGAGCGATTCCACAAGAGAAACCGGGACCAAACACAACAAATAAGCACTACAAAACACACTTATCAACTCCCCCACACTTAACCCTTACTCGCCCTCGAGTAAGCACAAACTAAATACTAAACTAAAAGGAACTAGACTAATAACCGAGCGGGTATTAGCGCACCCTACGCCCTTTCAACTCACGCGAGAACACTTAGAGGAAAAGTGCTCTCCGCAAGGCAAGTAAAGTCTTGCGACAAAACTGTGGATGCAACCGGACACAAAAACACACAAACAAACAAACATACAAACAAACAAACAATCGGTTGCACCCAAAAAGAAACAAATACCGCTTCCCTCTACAAAGCGGTGAAAGAAGCACCAGTTAAGGACTCAAGGCAAGTGACAACGTTCCCGAACTAATAATACAAACCGATAAGAACTAAACCCTAATAGTATGACAACAAAGCAATAAAAACGTTGGTAACTTACCTAGGTCCTCCTAATCTTCTAAGAACATACTACGGGATGGCCAGAAAAAGGATGAACCACGGTGTTAGTCGACACTGTAGGTAAGTGAGGCCCTGCCCCTTTAGCGATGAGACAAGAGGGTCGTCCCATGCTCAAAAATCGCCCAACTAGTCCAAGTAAAAAGGTGGATAGGGTTGCAAAATGGGGGAAGACCGACTATTTACCGCTATCATTCTTCCTAGGGACTCGGTCCTTTGGTAGGCTCTTCACGGTAATAGTCGGTAAAAGGCTTATTTTTGAGGGGGTGAGAATCTTTTTGTGAGATGATTTTCTTTTGGCATTTTTCTCTTTTGCATTTGGCTTTTGATTTGCTATGCCATTTCTTTTTCTTCTTTTGTATTTTATTTTTGACTTGTTGTGCCTTTTCTTTTTCTTCATTATTTTCTTTCTTTTTTCTCTTTTTCTTTCTTTTGACTTGGCTTGCCCTTTTTGGATAACTTTTGTTTTGTAGGCATTACTTGCAACAAAGTGAGAATTTCAACAATTTGCAACTTATTTGTGGAGATGTGTAGGAGGTTTGGAAATGGGTAAGTCGGGGGTCGCGATTTCCCTTCAAACCCAAAAAAAGGTGGAAAACTTGGATTAATCAAACAATTTCGAACACGGTCACCTAAGGAACAGGACTCGGCAACCAAGGCCTTTTCACACCGTGGGTGGTCATAATGGTCAAAATGCAAATCCCGTAGTAAATCCCTAGTAGACTAGGTGGACTCAAGGTAAAGGACCAACGAAACTATTGATTTAGGGTCATTCTACTAGACTAAAGTCCAAGACTCGATTCACATTACTAGGAAGAGAAAGTAAACACTTACGCACTAGCCTCAAAATCGGTTTTTCGAAAACCTTTTTACACACTAGACACAACTACACATCACAAAACAAAGACGCGACAAAAACGAAAGAAAATGAGACAAAGACAACAAAACAAAACAAAACAAAACAAAACAAACACACAAAGAGAACAAACACCACCCTGAACTTCCAAACAAGCCACCAAATCAACCTCAAACTCTACAAAGCTCCACCCGAGCACACATCATCACAAAATCTCCTCCAAACTCCACAAGAGAAAAAGAGGAAAAAGGGATAAAAAGATGTTACCGGATGTCTTGAAAGCCCTCCAAAGTTAACGGTGATTAAGCGACCTACAAGGAAAAAGGGAGGCAAAACACGCACAACACAACAAATATACGACACAACGACACAAAAGGAAAAGACACAAAGGAAAAATCTTTTTGATTTTTATGAAATTTTTCAAATTTTTAGGGTTTTTTTAAGATTTTTCGAAAAAACTACGAAAATAAAACTAAATTATGCTAGGATATCGCTCCCTCACACTTAAATCGAGCAATGTCCTCATGCTCGATCGGTAGTGTGTGGATACACTAAAAAGAAGGGAAACTACAAAAATAAAGCTAAAAATCAAAAAGAAAAGCGATGAAAGGGTAGAATGTGTCCGGCCGGGATGTAATCAAGTCACCAAGGGCCGAGACGAGAAAAGATATGATGGGGGAAGAAATAAAAAGAAGAAAATAAAAGGAGATTGGAGGGGAGGACTAGGTGTAATCAAGTCACCTAGCCCGGATTCCGCCTAAATCCGACTAAATCCTACCAAAAAAATGAAAAATAGAGAAAAAGTGAAAAGGATTGTAAATTTGTATTTTTGAAATGACTCTCGATGTAGTCACGTCATCGAGAGTCGGGAGCAATAACTACCAAGGCCCCGAGGGCCACCATGACACAAAAAAGGATAACGGGAAGAGGAACACACAAAGGGAGACGAGTCATAAAAGACGGAAAAGAAAGGATAGTCGCCTTACCAATCGGTTAGCAACTCACTAACTCCATCGTCTCAATGTTCGATATCGGCACCTCACTTGTCTTCATCATTGTTATTCCTCTTCATTCTCAATATGGTTGAAGTGCTAGGCTTGGAATGGTATAAGGAGGTGGGATTTGATGTGAAACTCGGTGTGTAGTGAAGATAAAGGTGTATAAATGAAGTGTAAGGGTAAGATGATAGAGGCAAGGGTGAGTAGGGAGGTTGGGAGGGGGTACATAGTGGTTAAGTGGGCTCAAATGACGACGAGAAGGCAAAAAGGGGAGGCTAGAACCCATCCCGGTCGAGATGGTCACTTCTCGGTCGGGATGATCCCTTCCCGGTCGAGATGGTCCTCATCTCGGTCGGGATGGCACCTTTCCCGAGTCTTGGAGCCTTCGTTCAATACTAGCATCCCAAATCTTCCACCCAAACAACAAATACTACCAAACATATAAAACCTAGAAACCAAACTCACAATCAACACAATTACATTCACAAAAACTCAAAAGAAGAGGGAAAGGGGAATATACAACATGACGGTTCTTTAGGAACTCCGTCAAACCGAGGATGGTGGACTCTTCCTTCTTAACCGTAGCCATCAAGGGCTCGGAGGAGCAAGTACGCACGAGCCACATCATATTGAGGGCTCAAGCTACCGAGCCAAGCTATCCTCCAAAGCCTCCAAGGTGGAGGCAAGAAGTAGTAATACAAAGACCCAACGTCATCTTTCATGTTGTCTCCGGGGCCTATCCATCCTACAAGCTTTACCGACCTCTTTCTCCCTAAGCACCGTCTCCTAGCACAACCAAGGCTTGAATTTCTATGATGGTAGGAATTTGCCGTGGGTCCTACCGATCAAGTATACCAACTATACCTAACTAGTAGCTAGGGTAAGTCGGGTCGAGTCCACGGGGACGGTAGTAGGCGTCTAGACTAGGGTCAACTCACAAACAAGACTAAATCACCAACACAACGCAAAGGGAGACTAACTAACGAGAATTGATTAACTATGATGGTTGGAAGAGATGAAAGTGGACTAACAATGAACTATGTATAACATGAACTAATTAAACAACTAGAACAATACAATCAACTAACTAGATAACACTACTACAAATCCCTCATTTTCCTGACGCTTAAAGGTCGACGCTTTTGTAAACGTCGGTCGTATTTTACCCATTAAATATATTTTAATAAAAAAAAATTACCCGTATAGTATAGCGCCCTTTTGATTTCATTATCGCGCTTCCCAAAAAATTAAAACCGCTGTCTCTCCCAAAAACTAATTAGGGGAAAACCTAATTAGATAACCATTCCATCGCTCATCTACACTTTTCTATCGCTCAATCGTTCAATCTCTCATCCACACTTTCAGTCGATCCTCTTATTGTTGATCATCTTCGAAGGCCATGTCTACTCATCTTCGGTTTTTGTATGTTCAATGTTTTATATTATATTATTGCTCAATCGCTCATCCAGTTTCTCATAAAAACCTTAATTAATTTATACATTGCTTTTTTCTTGTGTTTATAAGGATTGATTAATATAATTTTATGTGTACTGATTTTAGTATTGTTGTGTCTATGGATTATAGAAACACTTAATCGTTTCTGGTTTCTGGTTTATGAAAATTTGGGGTTTGGGATGAAATTTGATTTAGAGTTGAATTATGGTGTGAATAAATTTATCAAGTTGGTCATTCTTTTCATTAAAATTTGTGTGAAGTATAATAACTGGGTCAAATTATTGGGCTTTTGTCTATGTAGAGTATGAGTTGCGTTCTACCTGATGCATTCCAGGTTGCAGTAACTGAAGTAATGTTCTACCTGATGCATATCAGATGCAACTTCGGTTCAATGATGTTCTAATAAAATACACGAGCTGCATATATAATGAACTAGATACGGGTTGCCAGGTCTCATTTTGGTGTAATTCAGTGATCGGATTTCAAACCTGTTTTGTTTCATTCAAATGAGCTTCTTACAAAGTTAATTGAGAATTTGTTTGCGATACCCATCCAAATATCCAATACAGGTTGCAGGTTGTGAGTAGTGTCTAGAGGGTGTTTTTTTGGGGGTATTTGGGTTGCATTTTGGAGAAAAACGCAATGGAAGGCCATGGGCGCAGGTTGTGGCCTCTTTTCTGTTTGTATCATTTTCTAGTCCGTGTTTGTATGATGTCAACTTGGTTCGTGTTTAGGAACTATGTTATTCAAATTTCCACGGGTGATGGACAGATGGGTGGGATTATTGAATTTGTCCATTAAATAATTTCACTTTACTAGCCAATTTGAACACTTTTCCTCGTCATTCATGCAAATCGTTGGGTTCTTTGTTTTTTTTCTTTGTATTTGGTTACAGGAGTGTTATATGAGATGCTCAAATGAAGTTCAGCTGATTCAAAAGGTTGGAAGGTTTGTTTTAGTCTATTATTGTACCCAAAAAAATCCTATATATAAACAAGCTATGATTTTATTGCTTCAATATAAAGTGGATTTTACTGTGAAATGTAGGGTGAATGTTACCGTTGAGCGTTTTGGTGGTAGTTGTTTGCCATATCTCGGGACTAATACATATGAAGTAATTAACCATGATATCAAGTGAGCACGACCTCACCTCTATTTCATTTCATAGCATCTGATTGCATATATTATTTAGTTGAAAATCAACTTCAAATTAAACTAACTTAATAGGAATTGTGTTGTAAGTTACTACTCCCTCCGAGTCCCTATTATTGTCCCACTTTCCTTTTTGGGCTGAGTTTGATTTTTGTCCCACTTTTCTTTTTAAACCATCAATGTGTGGTTCACAATTAGTCTCACATTTCTCTCTCTTTCTCCTTCTTTTTTGAGCCACTCATTTCCTCTTCCTTATTTTCCACCCAAAAGCTTTTGGGACAATAATAGGAACTCGGAGGGAGTACTACTTTTCTCCTTAAAAAAGTCAGACTTCGCTTAATTTTTAAGTAAGTGCAAGTTTGTGATTCAGGTTTTCATCTATTAAGGATGTATTCAAAAAATTTGTAACCTAGCGGATCATCATAATCAAGAGATATTGAGCTTGAGCTACTGGATAATGTTTTTTTCGTCTGTATTTGTCCTCCGTTTTCCGGAGGTTGGAGTGGGATGTCTTAATTAAGAATATAAAGAATCAATTAAGTATGTATCTATCTTAATATTTTACATAATATTTAGTTTGTCATTCATTTGATTTAGTTTCGTAAAGTAGCTTGATCCAAATGCTGAAATTTGCAATCTGAAATTTGTTTGTTTTGCAGTATTGGTACAAAGAGAGGTGTAATAATAAGGTTTTTATGCTCGTTAACAGACGCTCCGAATTGTGCATGAAATACTCCGGTGTTGGTGATCATATAAGTTTAATTTATTGCATGCATTGATATAATTTTTATCCTATAAATTTAAGATCCTACTTTGAAATGACATTGAACGTAGAATCCAACGAACGGAGTATGATATATACACACTGTCTTTCTTGTTTTACATCATTGATAATTTTGTAGATACATGCACAGATAGTTAAGAATACTTCACAAAATTGCCACAACCCAAATGTTAGATAGGTAGCAAGTAACACCTAACTGCAAGTGAAACAGTAGGTGGTGGTGTATTGAAGTGCTTGTATTATCCCGTATATATATATACACAATAAACTCCTTATACGTGGACTACCTGTTCTACATTAGTGATTTCCTAACCCTATACACAATACACTCTGTATGTGCTTGGTATATATACACACAATACACTCCATATATACACACACACACACAATCTCATATAAGGCGCAACATTTCAGTGTTGTTTCTCCCAATACTTGTGTTTATCAAAGTTCAAGAGGTGGAGAGTAGTGAGTACATTAATATTGTCCTACATCTTTCCTCTACTACTTCTTTCCTCATATGCGTTCTATAATCTATATAATTGTTATTCTTAAATGGTATTTTGTCCGTTGCCTTTGTCCCAAGCCGAATCTCCAAAACAGAGAGACTATAAAAGTATACTTGTGCACATCTAATCCCCGTATGTAGCTTTGTAGGTATTGATGAAAATATTAGCTTCCCGCTGTTTTTATCGAGTCATTGAAGATGTTTTTCGTTAATTTCATTAGTTTGGTAGCGATTAAGTCATACCCCGTACTCGTGCCATTGTAAAGACCGAGTAATGAAATTACTATGCCTAAGTGGTCGTTTGGAAAGTACTGGGTAATAAAACTCGTTGTTGTCCTCGCTTTTATTTTCTCTATTCGTCTGTGATAATATGTACTCCGTATTAATTTGACGGTCTATTAAGCGATTTGTTTTGGTTAAAATATTAATTGAACTTTGATTTGCTGGCAAGGCTTTGTTTCGGTCAATCATCTGTTCAAACCGCTAACAAGGCTTAAAGCCATCTACAACGCAGTAAATATTCAACTTTATGTTTACCAAACATACATGGTAGTATTGTCTAATTACTTCAATTGTATGGTTTATCCAAAGAACTTTATATACTTCATATTTGTTTATTTCACTTGAAAAGAATGAATTGCAGCATTTTGTTTGACTTGGCGTAGTTTTTTTTTATCACCGTTTAATATTGCGTTCCTGTATATTTTGTTTTGCCTATGTTTTCTAAATATCGAAAATGTGCTCTTTTTTTAGGTTTATTTGGATGAAAAAGAAACTGTGTATTCATGCGATCGTCTTTTCCAAATACTAAAGTGTAAGTTATACTCCGTATTTCATTTCTCGTTTTGAACTTTGTCGTACTCAAAATAAGCTGAAAATACAGGGAGTATTCCCTTTATTTTCATTTACACTAATCAAGTTAGGGACTCAATATATAAACTATTTGTAGTGTTTTAGTAAGTAGTCACAAAATTTTCTACTTCGCCTGATATTTAATTTCCATGCGTGTAGATATAATATTCAACAAATGGCTGTGCATCTAGACGAAATGAGAAATTGTCGAACTCAGTTTTGGAAGCGGATCTGTAGCACCTTATAATTAGGATTTAATCTTTTTTGGGACTTTTTTTTATTGGAGTGAAAACCTTAGTAGCGATGTAGTTTTCAATTGTACTTGTTCGGATGAAATAGTTACAATATTTCTTTTCAATTTGTAATGTATTTGATTTTATGATGCAATTATATGCTATAAAAGTTTGCTCTAGATATATTATTGTCAAATTATTGTTGTTGTATGGATGCTTTTTTCGAACGTCATCTATTAATCTATATGATATAATTTAATCTAATCCTTGTTAGTGGCAAGAAAATAAGAGTGACACGGAAAAACGTCGAGGTTTATCCAACTTTCGACGGAATAAAGTGAAAGAAAAACTGACAGTAGAAAGCGTCGGGCTCAGTGACGCATCAAATTGTCACCAAGGTAGATGCTTAAAAGTGCCAAAAATCCTGACGCCCCAAAAAACCACGCTTTTATAAAGCGCCGAGAAATAAAATAACGACGCTTTTAAGCGTCGAGAATTTCCCAAAAAAGCGTCGATAAAATGAGGGATTTGTAGTAGTGTAAATATATGCTAACAAGATGGAGATATCAAATATAGGAAGGAGTAGGGTTAGGTTGGGTTCATAAGTGTAGTAGGATGATTGGGAGGTCAAAGGTGTAGGTTTCTCCTAGTTACTAAGGTCGGTCCGCGCTCTCGCGTCAAAGCCTAAGTCTGCACTCTCGTGTCAAAGAATAGACCCGAATACTCATGCAAGATATTACCCAAAACACAAGCATTCAACCACAAATCGATCACACAAATGAGAAGAAGAAAACAAGTATGAGAAGTATGGCCACTACAACTCAAACAAGAAATTCAACAAACACATAGAGTTCTCAACATGTGACTAGTAACAAAGATTCCACCTTTTCCCTTAAACAAACCCTAATTACCCATAATCCACACTTAATCCCCCTACTAACCCCACAAAGAGTCTACTCACACATAGTGAAACTAACAATAACAACAATAAGAGAAATCAACACAAACATTGAAACATCCATAATGAAAGTGAAACTAGTAAGAACAATAAACAATAAACAAAACAATAAACAAAGATTAAAACTTGATAAATAAACAAAGACTAAGAGAAAACATCCTTCAATGTTGTCAAGATTGAATGGATTCTTCAAGAGATCCTTAATACAAAATTAACTAACTAAATTAATCTAAGACTAACAAAAGTTTAAGGAAAGATTAGTCTAATGAGAGGAGGAACTCTATCTAGGGTTTAGAATAATGTAGAGGGGTCTAAGATGCTTAAACAATACAAGGGAGGAGTATTTATAAGGTTACAAGAGTGAAGGAGGAGAAAAGAAGTCACGCGGGCTCCAGCTGGCCCATCCCGGTCGGGATGGATGGTCCCGGTCGGGATGACACACCCTTCCCGGTCGGGAAGCTTCCTTCCCGGTCGGGATGGCTCAACAGTAGCCGCTGTATTCACGCACTCCTTCCCGACCGGGAAGGCTACTCTTCCCGCCCGGGAAGGGTCTTGTAGGCCTCCAATATGATCTCTAAGGTCTCTCCTTGCTTCTCATGGGCTTCTCAACGATTCTCGAGGCTCGGGATCGAGTCTAAGGGGCTCGGGAATGGGTCCCAAGGTCTCGGGATCGAATCTAAGGCACCGAGTGATCGTTCCTTCTCTTCGTAGGCTCCAATAGTGTAGGAAACGAGTCGGAATCGTTCCAATTCTCCAATAATGATCGTGGGAACCTAAAACGAACTAGAAGAAGCATAAGTAGCCCAGAAACCGCTCCAAAGAGCGATTTCACAAGAGAAACCGGGACCAAACACAACAATTAGGTACTACAAACTACACTTATCAACTCCCCCACACTTAACCCTTACTCGCCCTCGAGTAAGCACCAACTAACTAAAAACTAAAAGGACTAGACTACTAACCGAGCGGGTATTAGCGCACCCTACGCCCTTTCAACTCACGTGAGTACACTTAGAGGAAAAGTGCACTCCGCAAGGCAAGTAAGGTCTTGCGACAAAACTGTGGATGCAATCGGACACCAAAACACATAAACAAACAAACATACAAACAAACAAACAAACAATCGGTTGCACCCAAAAAGAAACAAATAACGCTTCCCTCAAACAAGGGGTGAAGAAACACCGGTTAAGGACTCAAGGCAAGTGACAACGTTCCCAAGCTAATAACACAAATCGAAATGGACAAGACCCTAATAGTATGACAACAAAGCAATTAAAACGTTGGTAACTTACCTAGGTTCCTCCTAACCTTCTAAGAACGTACTACGGGACGATAGGCAGGATAGAAAAAGGATGAACCACAGTGTTAGTCGACATTGTAGGTAAGTGAGACCCCGCCCCCTTTAGCGATAAGCCAAGAGGGTCGTCCCATGCTCAAAATCGCCCAACTAGTCCAAGTAAAAAGGTGGATACGATTGCGAAATGGGGGAAGACCGATCATTACCGCTATCATCCTTCCTAGGGACTCGGTCCTTTGGTAGGCTCTTCACGGTAACGATCGGAAAAAGGCTTATTTTTTAGAGGTGAGGATTCTTTTTGTGAGATATTTTCTTTGGCATCTTCTTTCTTTTGCATTTTTGCTTTGTGTTGCTATGCCATTTCTTTTTCTTCTTTTGTATTTTTTTTTTTTTTGATTTGTTATGCCTTTTCTTTTTCTTCATTCTTTTCTTTCATTTTCTTTTCTTTGTTTGCCCTTTTGGCTAGATTTTTGTGCTGTAGGCACTTCTTTTTGCAACTAAGAAAGGGATTTCAACAATTTGCAACTTATTTTGTGGATATGTGTAGGAGGTAGTGGGAATGGGTATGTCGGGAGCGCGCTTTCCCTTCAAACCCACAAAAAGGGGAAAACTTGGACTAATCAAACAATTCCGAACACGGTCACCTAAGGGACGGGACTCGGCAACCACGCCTTTTTACACCGTGGGTGGTCATAATGGTCAAAATGCAAATCCCGTAGTAAATCCCTAGTAGACTAGGTGGACTCAAGGTAAAGGACCAACGAAACTATTGATTTAGGGTCATTCTACTAGACTAAAGTCCAAGACTCGATTCATACTACTAGAAAGGGAAAGTAAACACTTGCACACTAGCCTCAAAACCGGGTTTTCAAAAACCTTTTTACACACTAGACACAAACTAAACAAGACACAACAAGGACGAAAGAAAATGAGACACACACAACAAAACAAAACTAAATAAGAGAAAAGAGAACAAACATACAAACAAAACAAACACCACCCCGAAACATCCAAATAAGCAACCTTCAACAAGCTCCACCCGAGCACACGTTCATCACAAATATCCTCCAAACTCCACAAGAGACAAAGAG
Organism: Agrostemma githago; assembly: GCA_958450325.1. Taxonomy (NCBI): domain Eukaryota; kingdom Viridiplantae; phylum Streptophyta; class Magnoliopsida; order Caryophyllales; family Caryophyllaceae; genus Agrostemma; species Agrostemma githago. The sequence goes on along the minus strand of OY288260.1, from coordinate 28,526,272 downwards.
GAAAAGATATAGAATGACGTTACCGGATGTCTTGAGCTTTCCGAAACTCACGGCGATCAAGGAACCTATAAGGAAATGGGGAGGCAAAACACACGCAATACAACAAAAATACGACACAACGACACAAAAAGAAAAGACACAAAAGAAAATCTTTTTGATTTTTGTGAAAAAATTTCAAATTTTTAGGGTTTTTTAAGATTTTTCGAAAAACTACGAAAACAAAACTAAACTACACTATGATATCGCTCCCCCACACTTAAACCGAGCAATGTCCTCATGCTCGATCGATAGTATGTGGAGACACTAAAAATAAAAGAAACTACGAAAATAAAGCTAAAATCAAAAAGAAAGATGAAGAAGAGAGAATGTGTCCGGTCGGGGTGTAGTCAAGTCACCAGGGGCCAAGACGAGAAAAGATATGGATGGGGGAAGAAATAAAAAGAAGGAAATAAATGGAAATGAGAGGGGAGGACTAGGTGTAATCAAGTCACCTAGCCCGGATTCCGCCTGAATCCGACTAAATCCTAACAAAAGAAAGAGAAATCAAAGAAAAAGTGAAAATACTTGCAAATTTGGATTTTGAAATGACTCTCGATGTAGTCACGTCATCGAGAATCAGAAGCAATGACTACCAAGGCCTCGAGGGCCACCATGACAAAAAAAAGTGGAAGGGAACAAACAAAGGGAGACAAGCAATAAAAGACGGAAAAGAAAGGATAGTTGTCGTACCAATCGGTTAGCAACTCACTCACTCCATCGTCTCAATGTTCGATATCGGCACATAGCTAGTCTTCATCATTGTTATTCCTCTTCATTCTCGATGTGGTTGCATGGTTGAAGTACGAAGCTTGGAATGGTAAAAGGAGGCGGGATTTGATGTGAAACTCGGTATGTAGTGAAGAGAGGATGAGATGAGGGTATATATATGAAGTGTAGGGATCATGGATAGTCGCAAGGGTAGGTAGGGAGGTTGGGAGGGGGTATAAAGCGGTAGGGTGGGCTCACATGACAAAAAAGAGGCAAAAGGAGGAGAAGGGCACCTTCCTGGTCGGGATGGACTTCTTCCCGGTCGGGATGGCTCCTTCCCGGTCGGGATGAACTTGATCCCGTTCGGGATCACACTCCAGAAAACCCAATTTTCAGCACACTCATCCCGATCGGGATGACGTCCTTCCCGGTCGGGATGCTTTCTTCCCGGTCGGGAAGAGTCTTCTAACCCTTCATATTCTTGATAGCTTCACCCACAAGGCCACCAATACAACGAGACCTAGAATCTCGTCCCCAAAAGCTTAAGAGAAGCTCAAAAACCCGACTTCCTTGCTCAAAATCCAAGCTCTATCAATAACCATTCCTCTCTAAGATTCATCTTCACATCGCACCTATCAAATAAGCTCAAAACATCCATCAAAATCCCTCCCTCACATCGCTCATCAAAATACCAAATTACAAGGATTTCACAAAACTCAAAAGAATTACAAGAAAGAGATATATACAATAAGACGATTCTTTTGGAACTCCGTCAAACCAAGGATGGTGCATTCTTCAATCATATTTTTTTTTCAACAACACTAAGGATAACTCCATCGCCATCAAGGGCACGAAGTAACAAATCTAAGGCTCTCGAGAAATCTTCGATCAAGCTAGTGGAATACCAATCCACACTCCAAGGTTCTTCACAACCTTGTCTAGAAGTTCCCAGGGCATCCCGATCTACTAAGTTCAACGGCTTGAACTTGTACTTTCGACCCTTCGGTATATACCCAAACTTCCACCCATCTTCGCAAGGCCTCAAGGGAGGCTCAACTTTCTTCTTTCCTTGCAACTTGTCCTCAATCTCATGATATGGGCATTCATCCGCCCCAAGCTCGAAATCATCATCTTCAATTCCATAAAAGTTGTTTTTCAAGCTTTCACCCGACTCATCCCCTAGATCGATGTCTTTCATGGCGTGGATCATATTACAAGACTCGTCATTTGTAGGCGAGGTGTTGCCTTGGAGGTTAAACACGAGCTTCTCGTCGCCTAGCTTAAATGTGATCCTACCGTTCTTTACATCAATCATCGCACCGGCGGTATGTAGAAATGGGCGCCCAAGGATAATGGGAGTGATAGCATCTTCCGGCATATCAAGCACAAGGAAATCGACCGGGATGAATAATTTCCCTATTCGTAGCGGCACATCCTGTAACATTCCTAGTGGTCGATTAACCGAACGATCGGCCATTTGGAGTGTAATAGAAGTACACTTAAGCTCTTTCATCCCAAGTCGCTCACAAATAGAGTAAGGAATAATGCTTACACTCGCACCCAAATCACATAATGCTCTTTCAATCTTCAAGTTCCCTATGGTGCACGGGATTGAGAAACTACTCGGATCCTTCAACTTAGGAAGTGTAGAGCCTTGAATGAGCTTGCTCACCTCTCTTGTGATCGCTATGGTCTCTTCCTTGTCAACGGATCTCTTCCTAGCTAATATTTCTTTCATGAATCTTCCATATGCCGGGACTTGGGTAAGTAGCTCGGTAAAAGGGACACTCACATCCAACTTCTTCACAATATCAAGGAACTTGTCATATTGAATATCCACCTTGGTCTTCATTTGCCTTGTTGGGAATGGCAACTTGATATGTATCTTGTCTTACTCATTAGGGTTGGACTTTTCAATTGACATTTTCCTCTTTCCTTTGTCTTTTCCTTGGAGTGGGGGAAGCTTGTCTTCATGGGGTTTCTCAATCTCCCACAAGAATTGCTCCTCCATGAGGTTTCCCAAACTTGCATCGTCTTGAGATGGAGATACAACTTCTTTCATTGCTTCTTGCACACTAGGGAATAAGGGGGAGTCATAAGTTGCACCACTCCTCAAGGTAATAGCATTCACATGTTCAAATTTCACCGGTTCACCTTGAGGAGGTAGTTGCCCCTTTTGCCTTGAAGAACTACCCGAAGCAACTTGAGCTAGTTGGATTTCGAGCATCTTCACATGCGTATATCTTGCTATGTTTTTCCTTTGAAGATGAGCAAAGAATTCTTTTTGGTTTCTTAGCATCTCCATTTGACTTCTTTGCATTTCTTGATTACTCCTTTGCATATCCAACATTGATTTTTGCATGTCGAAATCCCGAGGGGGAGATTGTTGGTTACGAGGAGTGTTAGTGATGGCTACAGGAATGCCATAATCATGAATAGGAGACCGACTCCTTTGCTTGCTTTCATGTTGAGTACCTTGAGACCCTTGTTGTTGTTGAAGGTTCCCTTGAAACCCATGAGAGTTGCCTTGATTAAGGCCTTGAGTGTTACCATGGTTGTGGTTTTGATGTCCTCGGGAGCGTTGATTTCCTTGGAAACCACCTTGATGATTGAAGTTCCCTTGATTTTGGAACCCTTGATTGTTGCTAAAGGCACCTTGGTTATGTTGTTGGAATGGCCTTTGGTTGCCTACATAACCTTGGTAGCCTTGGTTGTTGTCCCTTAAGGGAGGTGGAACATAGATGGGACGGTGTTGTTGTAGAGATTGTTGTTGGGAAGCTTGGAACATGTGAGGATTTGTCACATTTTGCTTGAAGTTAGAGTACGGGGCACCTTGCTTGAACGCTTGAAAGGCATTCACTTGCTCAATACTACCTCGACAATGTTGAGGTTCATGTCCAAATATCCCGCAAATCTCGTATATCCCATAATAGGATGTAGGAGGTACAACTCCCAAAGCATTGACTTGTTGAGTTGAATGTTGGTGGGAGGCACTTGTGCTTTGACCTTGCTCAAAATGGCTTTGGAGCTTCTTGTCAATAGTTTCCATGTGGGTTTTTAATTGTGCTCCAAGATCAATACTTAGTTGTGTAATGGCATCGATCTCGTGCCTCCCCCCTCGATTCGCCTTCCTAGGCCTTGAGTATTGGGAGTTGTGTACCCCCATCTCCTCAATCTTGACCAAGTTTGGTCATCATCTACCTCGGTAAACCTTCCATTAGATCCCATGTTGAGTATGGCCCTTGAATCTTCATATAACCCGTTCCAAAACTGTTGAACAAGGAACCACTGTGATAAACCATGGTGAGGACAAGAGCGGATCAAGGCTTTGAATCTTTCCCACGATTCATAGAGGCTTTCTTCATCACGTTGTGAAATCCCGGGATAGAAGCTCTCAATAGATTAGTCTTCTCCGGTGGATAAAATAATTGTTGGTAGAAAGCTAAGGCTAGCTTCTTCAAGTGTCAATACCGAGAGTCGCCTTGTCTAAACCTTTGAACCATTGCTTATCCTTACCGATCAAAGAGAAGGGAAATAATACCCACCGGATTTGGTCTTGGGTTATTCCCGGTTGTGAGATAGTATCGCAACAGTCCGAAAAGGTTTCCATGTGTTGATGAGGATCTTCTGTTGGTAACCCACTAAATTTACTTCTTTCGACCAATTGGATAAATGGTGTTTTTGCCACAAAATTGCTGGTATATGCGGCCGGTAAAGCGGTTGGACCGGGCAAAACGTCTTCCGTAAAGGTTGAATGAGAAGAGAACTTAGGCATTGTTGGATATGTGGGAGATGATGGTGTAGATGGTGTTGATGTAGATGTAGAAGGGGAACTAGGTTGAGAAGAGTGACTAGAAGTACCAAAAGGGTTGATGAAATTCCCTTCGGCCGTCTCTCGAGGTGTCTCGTTCAAGTCAGATCCTTGAGCTTGTTTTTCAATGGTATTGCTAGTACTCGATTGAAGGTTCTAACCCGATCAATCGTCCGTTGGCGAAAAGCTTTAAAGAGTCTTTCCGGCTCTGGATTGAAGAGAAAGAAGTCGCCTCTCCTCCTAGGCATGCACTACACACTTGAACAAACGTGAGAACACCTAGTGCTTTATGGGCACTAGACAAAGACAATAAATGTGCACAACGGAAGACAAAGAGAGAAGAAAACAATAAAAACAATGAAAACGCCTACAAAATATACACAAGAGATAGAAAAAGAGCACAAGAAGGGTAACTAAGTCAAGCTAATAAGCAAACTAAGTCTAAACATGTGCCGTCCCCGGCAACGGCGCCAAATTGATGGTTGCCGTGGGTCCTACCGATCAAGTATACCAACTATACCTAACTAGTAGCTAGGGTAAGTCGGGTCGAGTCCACGGGGACGGTAGTAGGCGTCTAAACTAGGGTCAACTCACAAGCAAGACTAAATCACCAACACAACGCAAAGGGAGACTAACTAACGAGAATTGATTAACTATGATGGTTGGAAGAGATGAAAGTGGACTAACAATGAACTATATATAACATGAACTAATTAAACAACTAGAACAATACAATCAACTAACTAGATAAATATATGCTAACAAGATGGAGATATCAAATATAGGAAGGCCGGAGTAGGGTTAGGTTGGGTTCATAAGTGTAGTAGGATGATTGGGAGGTCAAGGGTGTAGGTTTCTCCTAGTTACTAAGGTCGGTCCGTGCTCTCACGTCAAAGCCTAAGTCCGCACTCTCGTGTCAAAGACTAGACCCGAATACTCATGCAAGATATTACACAAAACACAAGCATTCAACCACAAATCGATCACATAAATGAGAAGATGAAAACAAGTATGAGAAGCATGGCCACTACAACTCAAACAAGCAATTCAACAAACACATAGAGTGCTCAACATGTGACTAGTAACAAAGATTCCACCTTTTCCCTTAAACAAACCCTAATTAACCATAATCCACACAATAGTGAAACTAACAATAACAACAATAAGAGAAATCAACACAAACATTGAAACAATAAATGAAAGTGAAACTAGTAAGAACAATAAACAAATATTAAAACTTGATAAATAAACAAAGATTAAGAGAAAACCTCCTTCAATGTTGTCAAGATTGAATGGATTCTTCAAGAGATCCTTAATACAAGATTAACTAACTAAATTAATCTAAGATTAACAAAAGTTTAAGGAAAGATTAGTCTAATGAGAGGAGGAACTCTATCCAGGGTTTAGAATAATGTAGAGGGGTCTAAGATGCTTAAACAATACAAGGGAGGAGTATTTATAAGGTTACAAGAGTGAAGGAGGAGAAAAGAAGTCACGCGGGCTACAGCTGGCCCATCCCGGTCGGGATGACACACCCTTCCCAGTCGGGAAGCTTCCTTCCCGGTCAGGATGGCTCAACAGTAGCCGCTGTATTCATGCACTCCTTCCCGACCGGGAAGGCTACTCTTCCCGCCCGAGAAGGGTCTTGTAGGCCTCCAATATGATCTCTAAGGTCCCTCCTTGTTTCTCATGGGCTTCTCATCGATTCTTGGGGCTCGGAATCGAGTCTAAGGGGCTCGGGAATGGGTCCCAAGGTCTCGGGATCGAATCTAAGGCACCTAGTGATCATTCCTTCTCTTCGTTGGCTCCAAAAGTGTAGGAAACGAGTCGGAATCGTTCCAATTCTCCAATAATGGTCGTGGGAATCTAAACCGAACTAGAAGAAGCATAAGTAGCCCAGAAACTGCTCCAAAGAGCGATTTCACAAGAGAAACCGGGACCAAACACAACAATTAGGTACTACAAACTACACTTATCATTCTAACACAAGGGTCAAAAGGGAGTTTAACCCTCTTCCTTTCATCAAGCAAACCCAAGTCATCAACAAGTTCCGGCCCAATATTTCCCAATCCTAAAATATCGTTCTTCCCCACATCATCAATAAGAAGAGATTTAAAACTCATACAAGCGGTTTCAACCTTCTCTAAACCAAGATCCAAATTACACACAAGGGGTTCACAATATTTTATTGGATTATCACATAGGGGCGACTTGATTTCATCATTCATGTCCCATGACTTCAAAACACTTATCACCTCACTCAACTCATCCCAAAGTTCTATATCCTCAACTATAGGCTCATAGGAAGCGACATGAAGCTCAAGAGGAGGGCAAGTGGAGGGGATTGAAGGTTCAAGAAGTATAGAGGGGGTAGACTCTTGAATTTCCTCTATTATATCCGTGTTTTCATCAGTGAAACTCTTCAAATTCCCACTATCCTCACCCAATTCTTCACCAAAAACACCTTCATCAAAGATTATCTCCTCATTCGTCCCTTCTTAGGTAGACGATTGAGGTTCTTCAAAGCAAGTTTCGCTTCCAAAAGGAACTTCATCGGCGGCTTCGTGATTAGGTTGCTCCCCTTGCTCAAGTGAGCACCCTTCATCTAGTTGTGACGTTCGGGTTAAAAACATTACGGTTTTAACTGCTAACACATTTAATCGAGTATCCATCGCCTCGTTTTCCCTTTGATATTGGGCCATGAATTCATCTTGGTTCTTTTGCATTTGGATGGCCATTTCTTATTGGCTCTTTTGCAATTGAAGAAACGATTGATATAACTCCAAGTTGGGCAATTGGTGGTTATTAGGGTTTTGGGGTGCTACTTGTAAACCTTGGTGATGCCCAAGGGGTGGGGCATCATATTGTTGGTAGTGAGGTTGAGGTGATTGGTAATATGGTGGGTTTTGGGGAAATTGGCTTCCATAAGGAGAAATATGATGACGCATGGTGGGTTCATGATGGTAATTTGAGTAATAACCACAACGATCACAAGGTTGATAAGCACTCACTCAATGGAAGCCGTTTCCATATCCTTGAAGCTCATACCCTCGGGTTTCTTGATTACTCGATGAAGCTTGGTGGTAGCTAGAAGACATCATGGCATAGTCTCGATTCATGGAGGAAGAGGAGTAGCTCATGGCGGCTTCTATAGGTGGGGAGTTTAGATCAAACCTCAAGTCTTTCTCGAGAATCGTGGCTCGTACCCGGTTGAGGACCTCTCAATCTAGCAACCGTTCGTTGAAGCGGCTCTAAGTTGTAAAGAAGAAGATGGTCACCACCTCTAGGCACAAACTGTAGACTAGGAGCAAACGTGCGAAGTCTAGTGCTCTTTGGGCACTAGACAAGAGAGAAATAAACTTCACACACACAAGAAGCAAAGGAACAAAAACAAAAACACAAAAACAAAAGACAAAGTCACGTAAATAGGCAAACAAAGTCTAAACTAGCACCGTCCCCGGCAACGGCGCAAAACTGATGGGAGGGATTTGCCGTGGATCCCTACCAACAAATAAAAACCAACTAATCCTAACACGTAGATAGGGTAAGTCGGGTCGAGTCCACGGGGACGGTAAAGAGGGTTTCGACCAAGTTTCACCTAAAGACTTGACTAGGTCTCAAGGCTAAGCTAAACTAGAACGATAAGAAGGGGATAAAGCTATGACTAAGACTAGGCTAGGTAAAATAACTAAGGCTAAACGATTCAACTAACTAACGGAACAATGACTAAGATGACGAAGAAATCAAACAAGGAAATAATAGGGTTAGGTCGGGTCCATAAGTGTAGTAGGATAGTTGGGAGATCGATGGTGCAAGGTTCACCTAGTTACTAAGGTTGGTCCGCGCTCTCGCGTCAAAGCCAATGTCCGCACGCTCGTGTCAAAGACAAAACCCGAATACTTATGCAAGATGTTACCCAATACACAAGGATTCAACCACAAATCAATCACACAATGAGAAGAGGAAGACAAGCAAGAGAAGTATTTGCAACTACTACTCTAACAAGCAATTCATCAAACACATGGTATGCATAACATGTGACTAGTAACAAAGAATCCACATTTTCCCACAATCAAACCCTAATCATCCATAATCAACACTTAATCCCCCTACTAACCCCACAAAAAGTCTACTCACACATGTTCAAACTAATACTAACACAAAGAAAGGAAAACAACACAAGCAACAAAACATTCATAATGAAACTAGTAAAAACAATGAACAATGAACAAAACAATGAACAATGAACAAAACTTGAATGATAAAAACAAAGATTAAAGGAAAGGAGAAGAGAAATTATACCAAACTAGTAAGGAGGAAAGATTGAAACTTGTAATAATAAGAAAACCCAAATACATCAACCAAGGTTGTCAATCTTGGTTGGATTCTTCAAGAATTCCCTTAATACAAGGATTAAACTAAGATTAACGATTAACTAAAGACTAATCTACACTAATCTAGGCTAATCTAGGCTAAAGTAGTCTAGGGTTTAGTGGGTAATGTCTAACCTAACATAAACAATACAAAGGAAGGGTATTTATAAGGGTTCACAAGCAAAGGAATTGAAAAGAAGTGAAGCGGAGCTGCAGGTGGCCCATCTCGGGGGAGATGAGATGGTCTCGGGCGAGATGAGACTCATCTCGGCCGAGATGAGGTGGTCTCGGCCGAGATTGAGCATCAATGGCCCGTCTTTGCTTGTACTCTTCATCCCGGGCGAGATGGCCCTTATCTCGGCCGGGATGGGTCTTGTAGGCCTCAAATATGATCTCAAGGGTCCCTACTTGCTTTTCATGGGATTCTCATCGATTCTCGGTGCTCGGGATCGAGTCTAAGGGGCTCGGGAATGGGTCTCAAGGTCTCGGGATCAAGTCTAAGCCACCGAGTGATCGTCGCTTCTCCTAGTTGGCTCCAAATGTGTAGGAAACGAGTCGGAATCGTTCCAAATCTCCATGATTGATCTTAGGAACCTAAAACAAACTAGAAGAAGCGTAAGTAGCCTCGAAACCTCTCCAAAGAGCGATTCCACAAGAGAAACCGGGACCAAAACACAAGGAATAAGCACTACAAAACACACTTATCAGCGGCCTCTACTAAGATACCGTTCGTGTTCGTGTACGCGCGCTAGTAAAATGATTAAATGATATGTAAACAGCGTTTTCGGCTAAGCATGCGAGTTATGTGAACTACGTCATTTTAATGCATCTTGATTCACGTCAAAGTGATTTATCATGTGATGTTCATTTAAATAAATAAATGGCAAACATCGAAAATAGAAAACTCGTAAGTAAATTACAAATTATACGGGCGGAATACAACCCGGAATTAACAATACAATGAGCAATAAAATAATAATCGGAATAGAAAACGGTAAACATTAACTATAAACGGACCCGTAAATAGAAAATGTAAGCTAAACCGTAATTTGAATAAATGGACGAACTCCGATTAAATACACATTATGTTGTGCATTAACCGGGGGACGGAGACTTTAATACACGTTCGCGTATGGGATCAAAGTGTGGTGCTAGCTCGATCCCGGATCTCGATGCTTTGTCCCGACTTATCATATCGAAAAATTGGCGCCTAGATTAGTCACGCGTCGGACACGACTAAGGAGTCGTCGACACAAAACTAATCGTAAAAGACGTTAATCAAAGTCGTAAAGTTAGAATAAAATGCATGAGCTTTGAAAAAGGGATCACATGATTGACTTTGCACGCGACGACTAAGTCGTAAAAAAATGACGAGGCTCGAATGGTTCTTGAAGCTCTCGGTTTACTTGAACAAAGGGACTCACTCGACCGAGTCATGGCAAGGACTCGATCGAGTGAACCTTTGGAGGACCTACTGCCCGATTTTTATAGTGCTACTCGATCGGGTGCCCTTGTATGAGCTATTGCTCATTTCGAAAATGTATTGGTTTCGAGATTTATTATTTAAAAATCGATGGTTGGCCGAGTTGTGTAAAAATATTGCGTGATTTAAACTCAACTCGATTTTCGATACTATAATCGTGTACTATATGATTATAAGACCGTCATCGGGATTTTATAGAAAATGTTGTTATTGGATCGAAAATTTTGATTAGTGACGAAATTATATCCCTCCGCGTCAAGACATCGATACTAATCCTTACGGATTATGTGATGTCGATTTTCGCGTCAATGGGTTCCGTACTAATCTTGGAAATGGCATCGGACGCGTTTAACTACGAACGACCACGATCACGTTACGCCCTTGAGTGCTTGGGGCGGCGCTCCTCGAAAGGGTGCCACCTCCGTCGCGGCTCGTAAAGGGATTAAACGGACTTGGAGCGGCGTTCATTGTCAAACGTGTTCGATCCGAAATTTTATTTTATATATATATATATATATATATAGTAAGGCTCTTATGAGTCCTTCTCTATATATGAGTCCATAAGTCCTCATCTCATCCATTGGATGAGATGAGGATGGATGGACAGGATTCATTCTACAATTTGCATTAAAAAAAAAAGAAAAAAGAAAAAGAAGGGAGATACTGCTTCCTAAAATAACTCCCATAATTTTAGGAAACAATAATATCCCATTCATTCACTCACGTTACCACGTTCATCAAACCTAAAAAAAATGCTTCCAACATCACGTTCATCCATTCCTTCATTCAAAATCTGTGCTCGACATCACGTTACTATGGATTCAATGATCGCGAGATCATCATCAACTGTTGATAAGCAATTTGTGGAGTACAACAATGGTGAGTTTCGATATTACTTTCATGTTTTGCGTCAATTTTATTCATTTCATTCATCATCTATTCATATAAACAATTCATTGCTCTTGTGTTAGTATAGATTGCAGATTGTTAGGTTTATTATTTAGGTTTTTTTTCATAATCTTCACTGATTATTATTTATGTTTTTCATAATCTTCATCAATTTTTATGTTTTCATTGCCATGGAAGTCATTAAGATGCTCCATATTATTAGATTTTACGTTCATAGTATGATTTTTTAAAGATCGGATCATTATATGATTTTTTCGCACAAACATATATATGGAGTTATTGTAATGCACATAATGTGTTACTTTAATATAGACCATCTGTTATTTTAATGTCTAACCCTGTGTATAGACATCTTCTCTTAATTGAATCTTGTGTTACTTTAATGCACTTCATCTGTTACTTTAATTCTTGTCATCTATTACTGTAATGCATTGGAGTAACAAAGGATTTAGAATACTGCCATATTAAAAAAATATTGCTTTCTATAATGATGGAACGTGATTGCCATCAAAATAGGAAACAATATCAAAGTATAACGTTCTCATTCATACTCTTATTCATAGCAGTATACATGTTTATACTGTCATTCATACTCTCATTCATACCTATTGTATTACAGTAACACGTTTGAAGCATTAGAGTAACATGTCATCGAATTTAGTTATTAATGTTTTGGTTAGAATACCGCCATATTTCAAGTTCTGATTGTTTCTTTGTCGCCACGTTCATTGACATTGTTCTTGTTTTTGTAGTGGACGTAAAAGCAGAGGAATGGTGCAAGGATGTGGGTGAGAGTTTCACTCCATACATAGAGCAGATCTTCAAAGATGTAGATGATAAGAAGAAGAAGAAGAAAGAATCATTAGGAAACGTCATGTAAGTCATCGTTTGACGATGAAGAAGGAGAATAATAATAATAATAATAATAATAATAATAATAATAATAATAATAATAATAATAATAATAATAATAATAATAATAATAATAATAATAATAATAATAATAATAATAATAATAATAATAATAATAATAATAATAATAATAATAATAATAATAATAATAATAATAATAATAATAATAAGAAGAAGAAGAAGAAGAAGAAGAAGAAGAAGAGGATGAAGAAGAAGAGGATGATGAAGAAGAAGAAGCACAATTCTGAGTAGGACAATATATTGTTAGAGTAACATACATTATTCATTAGAGTAACATACTGAATAAGTTACAGTAATACAGTTTATGAGTTTGATTGATTTTCCAATATCTAATCCTTAGAGTAACATCCTTTATTGGAATAAATGAGTTAGAATAACACACATTATGCGTTAGAGTAACATACTTAATGAGTTACAGTAATACAGTTTATGAGTTTGATTGATTTTCCAATATCTAGTCCTTAGAGTAACATCCTTTATTGGAGTAAAATGAGTTAGAATAACACACATTATGCGTTAGAGTAACATACTTAATGAGCTACAGTAACACAATTTATGAGTGTAATTTGATTTCCAATATTCAGTTCTTAGAGTAACAGGTGTGAAACATTAGAATTATAATGGAGTTTTATAATTTTTGTTTTGGAGTATCCTTAATAGAAACATACATTATTCTTTTGGTTGATTGGAAGTCATGTTTTTGCAAAAGACTATTATCCAACGTAACAGATTTTATGAGTTAATGTAACACAGTTCATGAATTAGAGTAACACATTATATGAGTTAAAGTAACAGTTTTTGCAAGAGACTATTATACAACGTAACATATTTATGAGTTAAAGTAACACAGTTTTATGAGTTAAAGTAACACAAGTCATGAATTAAAGTAACCCATTGTATGAGTTAAAGTAACATAGTTTATGGATTATGGCAGTAACATAGTAACATACGTACAATGACAGTAGAAAAATGATGATTTTTTGGTGAAAATGAAAAAAAAACTTAATTTTGAATAAACTTGTTGTGTGAGAGAAAGAGACAATTAAAAGATTGATATGAGAGAGAAGATTTGCATTGGGATAATTAAGGAAGGGAGAGAAATGATATATTTACCAAGATTTGTTAGTTATTTCCTTATTTCACCTCAAGAAATCACAACCATCCATCTTCCACTTGATCAATGGTCCAAGATTGGACTCATGGACTCAATATATATAGGAGGACTCACTTGATCCTTCCTCTATATATATAGACGGTATTAATATGAGTGACGAAAATTGAAATGCAATAATATAAATGTTAGTGTTAGCGTACATAAATAAAATGTTAGATTGCGATAAATAAAATGTTAGTATACAAAAATAATTAAAAAGTTAGTATGCACAAAATTAAAAGTTAGTGTTAGTAAATAAAATATTAGTGTCGTTAATATCGACTAATAATAATAGAACATATATAATCGAAAAAGAGAAGGAGAAAAAGAAACGGGGTTTGATGACACCCTCAACCTACATGCTTAAATGGTCTCGGAAACGGACTCGTAATAGCGACGGGAGCGCGGGAGTGTCGAGATATGTAGGGTGAGTTATGGTGTGTGTCTTTGACGAGTTTTGATCTCGAGATTTTGAATGTATATGTGTGTGTAGATGATGGATGATTGATGAGTAGAGGTTGATATGTGATGTTAAGTGTTGCTTAGGTTTTTTTTATTGTTGTGTAAAGTTGTAGTGTCAAAAGTTGTAAAATGAGTTGTGGAGTGACGAGGTATTTCTAGAGAAGATACCCCGGTTTAGGGTCACTCGATCGAGTGGCGCGGGTGTACTCCATCGAGTGGCGCGGGTGTACTCCATCGAGTGCCCGGTTCAAGCCCGATTTGGCCGGGTCATGGCCTTACTCGACCGAGTGGATGTGAACCACTCGATCAAGTGGATCGGGAAGGAGGGACTGTAAATAGGGCATGATTTGTTGACTATTTTGAATTGTTCTTGGTTGTTGGACAAGTTTCTAGAAGCGAACTTGGCTTTTTTTTTGTCGGATTCATCTTTGACCGGGTTTTGACCCGGTCGCCAAAAGATGGTTTTATTTCCGATGTCGGTTTTTGCCCAAATTAGTCTCATTTTATTGAAAACGACCCACTAGGCCTGGATTTCAGGTCGGTTTTGAGAGATTTGTACTCCGCTAAATGCCCACGTCGGATACTATTGATTCTGAGTCCGTATTCGAGCGTATTAAGTCACGTTCACGTCCGATCATCATCGGGTGTTTTGTCGGGAACTGCCATAGACACTAGCAGGCAAAATGCGGGTGTCTACAGGTTGTTACTTACCTTAAACATTATTTAATCAAAGGTAGGGCCAAAGTCCGTTTGATGAATAATGGGAGAGGGTCTTGGTTGAATGCCTTTTAGGGGATAATTTTTTAAAGGGCGTTTGGTAGTTTAAAAGGTTGTTTTAAACTGCTTTGATGAACATTTCGCTTATACTCGTTTGTTCTTTTATTCATGTAGATATAATGAATAAAACAAAAACTCGTTTTTTTAATCTGTGCTCTGTTCTTGAGAAGAACAAATTGAATGCTAATTTTTCGTGATATGGAAACGAAACTGAGAATGGTTCTCAGGTGTGAAGGAAAGGGTATGTTTTGAATAATTCTCTTTCTCCCGAACTCCTTAAAATAGCATCGGATGCTAAAAGCCGGAGAGCGTATCATAGTGATAGCTGAAATGGCCATTGATAATGTATCAATTAATTTGTTGTATAACTGGTTTCAAAATTTGTTTGAACTTTTGTATGCAATGGGGGAAATCAAAACTGGCAAGAGTTTGTGTTAATTTGGATTGAGAGGGACATCCCTAATGAGTCGGAAAAGGGAACATGGAGATGTTCCTATGGCTCGTAAGGGAAAATCGTTCAAATGGATGGGGTAAGACCGATTTCTAAGAATGACTATGACAAACAAGTTGTCAAGTCAGGATTCTTATGAAATTTAAAGGTCGGTTCAAAAGCAAACGTTGCGAATGAACATCAATGCTTCTCTCATCTAAAAAGTTAGCCGTGGAAGAAGATTTTCCCAAATACCACTAGGTCAAGAAACATGGTGTTTCTACCTTCGGTTTATTTGTTATAGAAGTGAATTTAGCAAATTCTATTTCCCGGGTATTCGATACCGCGAGTGGTAGTCACATTATTGGTAATGTGCAAAGACCAAAAAGAGTAGAAAACTAAATTATCAAATAGTTTGTATGTTTCGGAAACACGCATCTATAACATCGACAGCAGGATACATAAGGTTAATGATTCAAACACCCCTTGCAAGGCAATTGATGTTCTAGCCTTTACACATACAGATGTGTGTGGGCCGGTGAGCACATTAGCAAGAAGTGAGTGTGGTTTACTTCATATATCGGAATTATTTGAATAGTTCGAACATTTCCAAAATGAAGTGCAAAACCAACTTGAGAAGAAAATAAAAACACTACGATCCGATCGTGGTTCGTGAATATTTATTTTCAAGAGTTTGATGATCATTTATAAGGGTTGTGGAATCGTTTCACATTTAGGACCGCTAGGAAAATAGAGTTTTTCGATCGGAGGAATTGAACCTTATTAGATATGGTTTGATTCAGGAGAAGTCTTGTTGACCTTCTAATTTCCATATCCGGATATGCATTTAGAATGCAGCATTCACACTTAACATGATTCTAACCAAAGCAGTAGATGAGACACCATATACGTGATATGGATGGAAACGTTCCTAAGTCGTCTTTTATGGTCTATTCTGAATAGACTATGAGATATTACTTCTACACCCGAAGCGTAAACAAAGTAGTTGTTGCTTGTGGTGGTGTCTTTTTGGAAAAAGGTGGTTGTTCCAAAAAGTCAAGTGGGAGTAGTATACATCTCGAAGGAGTTCGTGATGACGAGCAACAACTGAGTGAGATGGCACAACATAAGGATGTTGTAAAAGGTGGTGATGTAGGTTCGACCCACAACCCATCCGCTAATTATCTAAAGGTTATCGTTCCATTTTGTAGAACTAGTAGATCTTATATTCCAACGAAAATGTTTGGAAAAACTTATTTGACGGAATGTTCCAAAATAATGATTTTGGAAAATAAGAAACTTACTACCTACAAGGATGCTTTGGTAAGTTAGGACTCCATAAGGTGGCTAAGAGTAGTCGTACTAAAATGGATGTCAAACCGCTTTCTTGAAAGAGTTCTTGAAAGAGGATGTGAAGTTAAGTGGGAGTATTATTACTTTCCTAATATTGTATGTGGATGATATACTAATCGTAGGAAACGATGTATCCATACTTGAGGCAGTCAAGGGATGGTCATATTATTGTTTCGCTATGAAAGATCTAGGAGAGACATCAAATATTGGACATCAAGATCTATGGAGATAGATCGAGGATGATTATTGGACTTAGTCAAGCGACTTATGATGATAAGGTTCTTGTTATGTTCCTGATGACACAAATACCAGACAAACTCGAGTGTTTGACACTGAGTTGTCGTGAAGAACATCCTTAAGTACTTGAGAAGAATAAGGACGATTTCTTGGTATGTGGTGGAGAATTTGAGTTGCTTATTACAAGTTACACTGTTGCGAGTTTCTGTAGTGACTAAAGATGACTTCCGTAGTAGTTTGGTTTCATTCTTTGTCTCAATAGACTCTCGGAGATTTTACATAAGAAATCGAGTATATAGCAACGACAAATGCAGCAAAGGTAGTTTGCAAGGTTCGGAACAATGCAAATGTCGAAAATCTATTTGACTAAACCGTTCCCACAACCTAGGTATGAGAGTCATACTAGGCCTATGGGATCATTTAAGCTAATGGAGATTAGCGTTGAAATTGTATTTGGAGAAATACAGTTATTAGAACATGGTTGATGTTTGGAATGTTCATCTATATTATTGATATCTTATTTAATCGTTGGTTTAGTATTAAATAAAATGTCCAGAAAGCGTGTGAGTTCTCTATAGGATTATCAAAAGTGTTTTGATAAGTGGAAAAGTATCGGTGAACAGAGATGACAGCTTACATGTGTCCCTAGTCAGTGTCACTAAATTGGACATAAGTGATGCATTGAATGACTAGCACGAGATTTTTGGATAGCGCAGTTCCATGGGCTATGGGAACATGGAGATGTTCGTTCAATCGAGTGGATATATTGGATATATTGTGACTTGACCAAAGTGGATTCTAAAGTAGAATCAAAATCTATGTTTAGTGGAATCCTTTGACATGAGTATATCATTGCAACCATGATACGATTAGTTGTGCGTTGACACTGTCAAACGCCGCGCCGTAAAAGGAGGTTATAAAGACATTCGTCATGCATACTAAGAATTGAGTGGGATTTTTGGATGATACAAGACTGGATAAGTCCTCCTATATGATAGGATTGGTGTTTGGGCCCCTTGATGAGAGGGGAACTGAAATATGCATGGCCATGTGGGGAATGGATTAAGGAGTTAATTCATTCAGGGACAGTTCGAACTTGGAGACCGAGGAAATGAATTGATAAGTGACACATTAATCATGAGATGTTTAGATGTGATTGAATTCAACATTAAGCGACTTAAGGAATTTGAAGATTGCCTTATTGTCTTCGGACAAGTGGGAGATTGAAGGAATATGTCCTAAGACATTTCCGGCATACTAAATATAATATAGGATATTATTATGGAGATAATCGTTATGTATTCTAGTAATTCATAATGGGTCGTGCTTTTTCCTAACGAGACTTTACTCAATCCTAACGAGTTATTACCATTATGTCCATGTCATTTCTCCCTCACTCTCCACCATTAATCAGAGCCCCATGTCTCAAAATCCCAACCAGCATCCCCAGTCCCCACCATCTTCACCAATCCCCTTGAACATGTATATCCATGCCCATTTCAAATCAAATTCCAGATTCAATTGGCAACCTATCTCGGCCCTGATTCCGACATTTGATTTTCACTATCACCCACTTCATCCGAGCACATACGCGCGGCTCCGGCAAGTTCATCAATCGAGAATCATTGACGCGCCGCCGTCCGCCGGAGCTACCTGTACCATACCCACCGTTACTATATGGCATCAGGACCCACAGTCAAACCACCCCACGGACCACCACGCTCGACCACCAGCCACCACAACGCCTCATCCCCAAAAGGCCAAAACCCTATTTAAAAGTTTAATTAATCATCAAACTCAATAAATATGTTAAATAGTTAAGTAGATTAAGATCATCTTGATAATCAAATTAGAATCTGTAATCAAAATCGAAATCAAAATCAAAATCTCCGGAGTTTGGTTGATTATTGAATTTTTTGGAAAGGAATTAAAGAGTTAGAGAGATAATTAGGATGGTAAATTATGAGAAGGCTAAAATTGGAAAAGTTACGATAAATTCGTTAGGATTGAGTAAAGCTTCGTTAGGAAAAAGTAATTTCGTTCATAATTGCTTGCTAGAGAATAATTATGATAATTAGTCCAATTCGATTGGGCTGATGACTATGGATATATAATCCTATAAGGTCACACAATCAGACTTAGTCAGGAAATTAAACAGGCCCATTATGGACTTGTGAGGTATTAGACTGTGACTACTTATGAGGTCCGGTTAGTCTCTTGGTTTAACCTAAAACTCTACTACTATATAAGGATATGGTATATGAGTCATAAGGGGATTGGAGAATCAACAAGGAGAAAAACCCTAATCTAAGTCAGTTCAGTTTATTGCCTCAAGCACCCTTAAAAGTAAGAGAGAATTGTTCTATATCTTCCGTCCTAGCAGACGTGGGATTCCGACTGGGTTGGTGGACCGAGTAGAGGAGCAACACGTGGGGCTCTCTAGTATCTCTGTCTTTTATATCGAGGAATTTACGCTACGAGGGTATGTATTTCTCGGCCTACTTTTTTCCTGATTCATATCTATATATTGTGCTTGTTTTCTTGGATTGGTGCTAGGAAATTGTTTCCTGAAATTCCGCTTTCGCACCGGTAAGATCCATCAGAACAATCATCTATTCTTAGATATCAACAAAAAAAATCTTAGGAGTATAAAGTTAAGTAAAATTACCTTACATCGAAAAATTCTAATGAGGTCATAGATTTCTATTATATAAATAAGAGTAATAATTCATTATTAAATATTAAATATTAAATATTAACCAAAAATCTTTTGAGTCATAAAATGAATTTAAAAAGAATTTTTAAGACTATATATCAATATTTTAAATAAAAAATGGGTTCTATTTGGTGATTGTGGACATGACGTAGGTCCACCCCGACGCGGCCACGCGCGGGTTCGGGTAGGCGAATGAATCTCGTGGTAAGATTGTTCTCGGGTTCGAAATTTAAGATGGAGTCGCCACCGAATTTTGTGGTTATTCGGAACCATTAGAGCCCACTCTATGTCGTCATGGGCTGTACACAAAGTACGGCCCACTTCGATTTCAAAGTTTATGGGGCTCGTCCCTTTGCATTGCAATATTGATACCGTTTACACCGGCTTTCGTATATAGAATGACTCTCATGCGCCAATGGTTTCGGACATCCGGAAACCAAGGTTCTGAGTAAGGGGTGAGGGTACGTGTTGGGAAGCCCACTAAGGACACCCAACCCCGCCCGCACATGGCGGCCTCTACTAAGACATCGTTCGTGTTCGTGTACGCGCGCTAGTAAAATAATTAAATGATATGCAAACAGCGTTTACGGGCTAAGCATGCGAATTATATGTGAACTACGTCATTTAATGCATCTAATTATTGCCGAATTTGTTTAGCATGCGAGGTTCATTTATAAAGCGATAAACATCCAAAATAAACAAAACTCGAAAATAAATGCGTACAAGTTACACAGGCGGATATACAACCCGGAGTTCACAATACAACGATCAATAAAAATAATAAACGGAATAAATAGCGATAAGAAGATAGAAACGGACCCGTATATAAACTAGACCGTGAATTGAGTAGATGGACGAACTCCAATTAAATACACATTATGTTGTGCATTAAACGGAGGACGGAAACATGGGACTTTGGCGTGTGGCTAGCCCGATCCCATGCCTCGATGCCTTGTCCTGACTTATCACGTCGAAAAATCGATCAAAGTCGTTCTAGTGAAGTGATATGCATGAGTTTTAAAAAGGGAATCACGTGATTGACTTTACACGTGACGACTAAGTCATTTTAAAAAAGACGAGGCTCGAATGATGATAAAAAGGCTCTCGTTTTTCTGGGCTACAGGACCCACTCGATCGAGTCGGGGTCTGACTCGGTCGAGTGCGTCCTCGAGAGTAGCTACTGCGCAGTTTTTGGGGTGCTACTCGATCGAGTAGCCTATGTACTCGGTCGAGTAGCCCCTGTACGAGTGGCGACTCGTTTTATTTTTTTGTTCGAAATCGATAGTTGGCCAAATTAAATATAAATATCGCACGATTTGAATTTAACTTGGCTTCCGATGCTATAATCGTGCATGTATACGATTATAATACCGTTATCGGAATTTTATGAAAATGTTATCGTTAGATTAGAAATTTTGAATCAGTGACGAAATTGCATCCCTCTACGTCACGACATCGGAACAAATACTTTCGGATTATGTGATGTCGGTTTTCGCGTCAACGGGTTCCGTACTAATCGTGGAAATGGATCCATACGTGTTCAACTACGAATGTCCATGATCGCGTTATGCCCTTGAGTACATTGGGGCGGCGCTCCTCGAAAGGGTGCCACCTTCGTCGTTGCTCGTAAAGGGATTAAACGGACCTTAAAAGGACGACGTAGTTAAACGTGTTCGGATCCGAATTTTTATATACTATTATATATATGTACGCGGTATAATAATGTTATTAACGATAAATAAAATGTTAGAAGTTAGTAGAGATTAAAAGATGATAAAATGAAGATGCAAAAAAGTATGAATATGCTAGTGTTAGTGTTACTATACTAATACGATTACGGTATAGAAAAAAAGCGAAAATGTAAATAAAACGATGAAATAATAGGGATTGAGACGGGGTTTATGACACCCTCAACATACATGCTTAGTAAAGGCCTCGGAGATGGACTCGTAAATAGCGACGGGACGCCGAAGTATCGAGGATGTATGCAAGTTATGATGTGTGTGTGTGTATGGGTGGATTTCGTCGGTTTTTTGAGGGACGAGAACTCATTTTTTTGGCTTAGGGTTGCTAAGGGTTGAAGTGTAGTGTAATGGGAGGATTAGGGTAAAAATGTAGGGTAAATGTATGTTGATCAAAGCTGAAAAATGAGAGGGGTTTGTGGGGTATTTATAGAGTTCACCCCACGACCTAGGGTCACTCGATCGAGTGGCCTTAGTGCACTAGATCGAGTGCCCTTGAAAATGGGCCTGATCCGGTTTATGGCGCTCCACTCGACCGAGTGGGTCAATCCACTCGATCGAGTGGATCAAGGGAATCGAGATAATTTAGGAAGGAGTTGACCTTTGATTGTTTTTTGAATTTTTGATTTGGGCGCCAGTTTCGAGAAGTGAATTTGGCTGATTTGCATGACGGGTTCGTCTTTGACCGAGTTTTGACCCAGTCGCCAAAAGACGGTTTTTATTTTTGGTGTCGGTTTTGGCCCAAATTAGTCTTATTTTGCTCGGAACGACCCACTGGGCCTGGATTTGAGGTTTGTTTTGTGAGATTTTTACTCCGCTAAAAGTCCATGTCGGATAGTATTGATTCCGAGTCCAAATTCGAGTATACTAAGTCACGTTTGCGCCCGATCATCATCAGGTGTTTTTTGGAGACTACCATAGACACCTGGCAGTCAAAATGCGGGTGTCTACAGAGCCCCCACTCTGACTGAGGCTTGGACAAGGCGAAAGTCAGAGTAGCTACAAGGCCAATCGCAGATTACGACCTGGCAGCCTTCCGGTCGGGTCGTTTATAGTCCAATAGACTTGCGTGAAGGGCTCGCCAGCCATAAGCAGAGGGTCATACCTGTCCTGGTGATGGTAGCTCCGTGGGGAGTCAAACTTGCCTTTGGGGATGTAGGTGTACCCGTATGCCGACACATCACATCTTGGATGTAGCATTCCGGAGGAAACATCGACTTATGCTGGGGAATGAAATAGCTGCGCGGGGACTTGCTTCTGAAATCTGGAGTGTACCTGTATGCTGACACATGTAGGCGAAACACTGACTCGCGCTGGGGAGATAAGATATTGAATTCTTGAAAAGGCCAAAACTTTTGAAAGGAAATTTATCACAATTTTTTATCACAGAAAATTTTAGAAACTTTTAGGAAAGCTCGGGATGGCTTGATTCCTATTCCGGGTTCTTTGTTTGAAATCAGGCATGCGCGCGCATAGGGCCCAGGTTTGCTGAGGAGGCATGGCAGTTAGGGTTATAGGTGGGATTTCCTATTATAAATATATGTCTCCCAGCTTCAACTTCTGCATTCTAACTCAAACTCTCCTTCTTCTTCTCAAAATCTTTTAGACTTTCAAGAAAACTAGAAATTTTTGTCATGGGTATCGATCATTTATCAGCCATGCTTCTCGCTTGGTCTCAATACTTTCGGGACGAGGAAAAGGTTCGACTGACCCAGATGGGAATCGTCAGTCTATTCCCCCTCCAACGTCTGATAATTGACTCACATTTCTTGGACGCCTGCCTGACGTTTTGGGATACTACCCATCATGTCTTTGCGTTCCGGCGGGGAGAAATATGCCCTCTACCTGAGGAAATCGCAGCTATAGGTGGTTGGAGCGCTGTTGTTCATCCTGCTACCCCTTCGTTCTACCCGGATCCGAGAAGGAGGCTGAGGGATTTCTTGGGTCTGTCTCATGCTGAGACAGATCGGATGGTGCGGGGAAATATTGTTTCCCTATTTGACCTGGCTGACAAGTTCATGAACAACCGGGATGTGAGGGCCACCCCAACTTACAGGCGTAGGGCATTCGCCTTTTGCATGCTGCACTGCTATGTTTTTGAAGGGATGATGGAGCTTGACTCATGCATGGGTCAAATCAGGCTGATTGGAGTGGTTGACCAGATGGAGACTGGTCATAGCCCTACTTGGCTAGCCACCGGAGAAATCATCATGGGTCTGGATGCTAGGCGACTCGACCCAGCCCGACAGCTGACGGGGAGTACCCGTATTCTGCAGGTATACATTCCGCGTTTTTTTTTTTTTACGTACGTCGGTCACTCGATCGAGTGACACTCTTAGCGAGCTATTGGCTTTTTTGGAGGGCTTACTCGATCGAGTCATCTACTGCACTCGATCGAGTCATCTACTGCACTCGATCGAGTGGACCTTAGTGAACCACTCTGTTGCTTAAAAAATTGTGTACTCTTTTCAGATATGGTTGTCGGAGCGGCTATCGATTATAGAGTCCCCTCCGAGCGTCTCAATTACCGGAGCAGTCAGATTAGCTCCAGAAGGCGACGGATAAGCTCGAGTCATCAAATAAACCGAGCTTACTGGGATGAGGAGCTGGTGTTCCACGGGGGTCCCTTAATTAGGTGGACCGTCGCTTGGTGGTTCCTCCCTAAACTGACGGGATTGGCTAAGAGGGACCAAGCCCGCTACTTGGTGATTCTGTCCGTTCACTGAACAGTTCATATTTACCCGGACCGTCTCCTGAGGCAGTTCGGTTTGTCTCAGCGCATCCCTGAGACTGAAGCCATCATTAGCGTCCCGCTCCAATTGACGGATGCTATGTGCGACACATGGTTGCAGAGGTGGTTCACTCGTCCGACATGGACTGTACCCAGCCCTTGCCATTCCACTTGGGTTTCACGGGCTTACCAGAAATGGACTTCCGAGGAGTCCGAGGAAGCTCGCAAGGCCTTGAAGGTTGATGAGGCCTTCGAACTAGTTCGCCGAGAGACGGCGAAGGATAACAGGGATTTCTTCGACGGGGGAGATATTCCTGATGCTTTAGTCCGAGGAGAATCGGGTCTTAAGTCACAAACTAAGACTCGATCTAAGGAGGTCGGTGCTAGCAGCACACGGGGGCAGCCAAGCCCCCAGACTGATTTGGAGAGACGCCTTGGGCCAAGGCTGGCGGCCCGGGACCGACTAGGTCTGCGTGACCGGCTCCCTGAGCCCGTGAGGGCCCGACTTGGGCCCATTGAAGTGATAGAGGATTCGGGCTCAAGCAAACGAGCCCGAGCTAAAGAGGTTCCCGTGGTGATTCGGGAACGCTCTCCTCCGCGTCGTCGCCAGTGGACGGCTAAGGAGGCCAAGGACAAGGGGAAGGGCAAGATGCCCTGAATACCGAGTCCTTTAGCTTTATTATTATTTAATATTATTACTATTCTTGTTGTGTGCTTTTTTGTATTTTTTTTTTTAATTCCTGCCTTTGTAATTTCCCGAGTTTATCGGGTCTTTTTTTTTGGTATTTAATAAAAGAGTTTTATTATTAAACTGCTCCTGTCTTTTCTCGATTGCATTGGTTGTGCCATTTTGAGGGGCTGCCTACGTATCCGCGATTAGCAGAATCAAACAAAACGTAGTTCAGGCAATCTCGAATTACACCAAGACTATTGGTTCAAGATGTTTGCGACAGTAGAATAAATGATTCTAGCTTATTGACTTGCTTTTTTGTAAAGAAAATGATTTTGATAAATTTTGCTAATGACATTGAGAAATGGCTAAGGGTAGTAACGCTTCAGTTGGTCCAGGTTGGTTGGGTTGACGAATTCATTCCCGTCCAGGTCCGTCAGCATCATTGCTCCCCCTGATAGGATCTTCTTTACCAGATATGGTCCAGCCCAATTGGGTTTGAACTTTCCCCTTGGGTGAACTGGTAGTAAAGCTCGAACAGACTTAAGGACTAGATCCCCTTCTTTAATGTTTCTGGGCCTTACTCTCTTGTTGAAGGCCCGTTGGATCCTCTTCTAGTAGATTTGGATATTATTGAGGGCACGAGATCGTCGTTCGTCTAGTAGAACCAACGAGTCATACCGTGCTCGAACCCAGTCAGCTTCGGGCACTTGGCTTTCTAGCAGAATTCTGAGGGATGGTACCTCCAGTTCAACTGGTTGGACAGCCTCCATCCCATAAGTCAGGTAATACGGTGTCGCTCCGGTTGCGGTGCGAATTGACGTCCGGTATCCCCGTAGGGCAAAAGGTATTTTGTCGGGCCAGTCCCGGTAATTATCAGCCATCTTTTTTAGTATGGTGACATGTAGACACCCGCATTTTGACCGCCAGGTGTCTATGGCAGTTTCCAAAAAACACCCGATGATGATCGGACGCTAACGTGTTTCTATGCACTCGGATACGGACTCAAATCCATTAATCGTTGGCTAACACACTTACGGAGTACAAATCTCACCAAACAGACCTCAAATCCAGGCCCAGTGGATCGTTCCGAGCCAAACAAGACTAATTTGGGCCGAAACCGACACCGGAATTAAAACCGACTTTTCGCGATTGGGTCAACCCCGGTCAAAGTCGTTTCCGCGACACACAAAAACAGCCCTCACATCATCAAAAGTCCAAGTCTAACACAAATCCCATCAAACACCCAAAGTCAAGGTCCAAAACAATGGACCCGTGCAACCCGATTGGGCCACTCGATCGAGTGACCCACCCACTCGATCGAGTGGGCTTGTTTTGAGCCCGGCGGCAGGCTTCACGGGCCACTCGACCGAGTTAGCCCCATACTCGGTCGAGTAACCCTAAACCGGTGCCCTAGCCATGCCTATATAAGCAACCCCCATGCAACACAATTACACAACTTTTCACAACCTTACAATCTTTAAAATTATACATCTTTTTGCAACCTGAAGAACCCTAGAGCAACCCTACACACACATACTACGTATTTTACAAACCCTAATCAAACCCTAGCAATTCTACACTAGCAAAAACCCTTAACCTAGTTTTAGGAATCAATCTCGAGCCACCACAACTCAACCTTCATCCACCTCGAAGACTCTTGTGTTAAAGCCACGGTTACGAGTCCGCACCGAGACAAGAACATGTAGGTTGAGGGTGTCAAAACCCTCTCTTTCCTTTCCTTTCTCTCTTCGTCGTCCGTCCCCTTTTTCTCCGTCTTCTTTCGTTTTTTTTACTTATTTTCGTTGCATCGTAATATCGATAATACTACTAATATCAAAGCATTAAAATATTTATCGATTTGTGTCGAATAAGAAGGATACCGGGATAAGGAAAAACGCATATACAAGTGTACCGCACACGCGTCGTCGGTCGCTTATCCTGATACCCCGACTATTTGATTATTGAGATAAATTAACTTAAACAACAATTCGTTATTATTTCTCGTCATCATCATCATTAATCTTGCATCCATCAATTTCTTTAAAATCAATTTTAATAAGGGTCGAAACCCGTTGACACGGATCCGACATCACAATCCCTAGGGATTTATTTCGATGTCGAAGAAGTCGAGGGAATCAAGTTTTTATTCAAGTAAAGCGTCGATTTTAGATTCGATACCAATTCCATAATTGGATATCGAATCTAACAATCAAGTCATATGAATTAATTAACGTGATTTGTTCATATCACGATAATTAATTTAAAGCGACTAAAATCAATTTATCTTTTTTTTTTCTATTTCACTCTAATAGTCCATATCGATTCAAATAATCGAATATGGGATACAACGAGTATTCAAAATTAGAATCGGGTATAAATTCAACAATATTTATATTCGGTTCAACAAAATTCGCGATTTATAAAAAACCATGTCGGACATAAATTGTGCAATATTTATGTCCGATTCGGTAAAACCGTCGAATTATCAAAAATCAAAAGCAATTTCAAAGTCAATAATTAAATTGCAAACGAACCAGGTTCGTACAGGTGCCACTCGACCGAGTGCCTTAGTCACTCGATAGAGTGACATCACAAAATCAAGTCAGAATGTTTTTTACGACCACCACTCGGTCGAGTCTCACAGTGACTCGATCGAGTGGCTACGTACTCGACCGAGTTGGTCAATAACTCGGCCGAGTAGGGTCCATAACGCAAAACAGAATCCCTTTTTACAGGTCTACTCGATCGAGTCCATCGACCACTCGACCGAGTAGCCTCATAACGATTAACACAACAAATCGTACATTATTCTATTTTCAAAACGCGGTAGTAATTTGTGATTTATGTCAACACGTGTTTAATCAATCATGTGTGTTACTATCTTTTCAAACCATGCATCTCATATTTGCACCTTTTCATCTTATCTCATATTTGCACAAACCGTTATTATTCGTTATATCATTACATCATTACTAACGCGTTTGTTATTTCTTTTGCCAATTTAATTATTGTTCGTTTATTGTACTAAATAAACCCACATGCTAAAATTCCACTTTGACGTAGAATTAATTGCATTAAATTGGCATAGAAACCCACTTTTCAATTTCATTCACATGCCTAGGAAAAACAATGTTTGCATAAGCATTTTTTCCCGTTTTACTAACGCGCGTATTGTAAGTCATTCGAATTCTTAGTAGAGGCCGCTAATGTGCGGGCGGGGTTGGGTGTCCTTTGTGGGTTTCCCAACACGTACCCTCACCCCTTACTCAGAACCTCGATTTCCGGATGCCCGAAACCGTTGGCGCACGAGAGTCATTCCATACACGGTATCCGATAATGTCGGTATCGGTATCAAATGCAAAGGGACGAGCCCAATAAACTCTGACATCGGAAATGGGCCGTATTTTGTATACGGCCCACTACGACATAGAGTGGGCTCGAATGGTTTCGAATAACCACAAAATTCGGTGGCGACTCCACATAGACCTACATTTCAATTCGATCCATTCTCATATGGAGATTCATTCGCCTACCCAAACCCGCGCGTGGCCGCGTCGGGGTGGACCTATGTCATGTCCACAATTTGGCGACTCCGCTGGGGATTAACTGATGCGTGACTTACCATCGGCATCCTCAGGGTGAGACTCGAATAGAAATCGTTGGACAAATACAATACGCGTTTTAGTTCTATGGTTCATGCATAACCCATATTTTCCCGGGCCGGTACTCGCGACCGACGTCCCACTATACCGTTGATGTACTCCAATATGGATATGTCAAAAGGTGTCCATAGTCGATTTGAGTGAGTTTCGCGGCATGTTCTAAGATCAACTCGACTTAGGAAGTCCGTCCCGATCAACGTCTAGACTATGTACACTGGTATAGACCCCTTATAGACCGACCGAGACTTAGTATAGAGCATACATAGCGTCGTTATAATGCTTGTGTGACTACATGCTACTTGGTTTCCGAGTCATTTTCAAAAACCGTCAATTTTTCAAAATCGCACCTTTTTCAAACTATTCGATTTCAAAACCCGGGACACATACCGAATTTAGGACTTATGATTTTACTCAAAATAGCCTATTTTCTAGCCGGTATGCAGCCCAAATCAAAACTCGAACTTTCAAAACCCGTGGCCCAATGACTTTTCGTCCTCTTTTTCGGAAATTTGGGCCATTCACCGAGTCCACTCGGTCCTCTTTCAAAAATCATCAATTTTCAAAACCTTCCACTTCTAGGACTTCCCGTATGTAGCAGTGTCGGGTCGAGTCTTAAATTGTCAAGGTCTTTAGCGTCGAAACTCCGTCGATCTTACATCACGAGTTTGTTCCCTATCCCAGACCGCCTTATTAGACTAAGGCAAGGCCCACCTACGTAGAACATACTCCTACAAAGGAAGGCCCGTCTACACACTCGAGTCTAAAAGTTTGGGGATGTCTCATGTGGACCTTCCTTCGGACAGGACTAGGCCCATTCGCCGAATCCTAAGGAAGGCCCACCTTGCACAAGTCACCCGTCCAGGTGTCTTTTCCGAGTCAACCTTTTACAAGGCATAGCCCTATAACAAAATGTTCGTGGTCCTTACGTCTAAGGGTCACTCGTCCGACACTCGAGTCTTAACAAAATTATCGATCCCACTTGGGGGCTACCCTTTAGCAGGGCGATCAATCACGGTTGCCCTAAGGGTCATGTCTTACACGTGTCTCACGTACCCCACTTTCGAGTCACTTAGAGGTCACACCATCTGAGTCCTATCAAAGTCTTTAGTCTCACCTGGGGGGCCATTCTCCGACGAGTGATTAATCACAGTCACTCCGAGAATCTTACCCTACACACTTGTCTTAGGGGAGTCTAACCCGAGTCAAACTAGAGTCGTCTCTCCTCATGCGCTATTTCCTATGCCTTGGTGAGTTGGAGTTCCGAAGCAACTTTTCTGCTTACGTGGTGTTCTTACAGACAGGCCACCCGAAACCAGATACCAACGCAAAATGGACGATTTGAAAAATGCTCTGACCAAGATCGAGACTCAACTGGCCGCCATCCAGGCTAACCAAGCGACTTTATCCACCCGCCTAAGCACCGTGGAGAAAACGGCCCCAGTTGAGGGATCTGAGCCCACTGGGCCCATAGCTGAGCTAATCAGCGCTGTTCGCAGGCTCGAAGAACAGGTTCATCTGTCGACGAACAATTCAATCCACACTGAAAATGCTCGTTCCTACTCACCTTTGAATGACGAGCTACCTGCCAACCTCAACCTTACGGGAATTCCAATGTTTGAGGGTACTGGAGACCCGGTCCATCACATCCGGGCTTTCAAAGACTTCATGGCGGTCCAAGGGGTAAAGTCCACCATGTTTAAGCACTTATTCCCTTCCTCCCTCCAGAAGCACCCCAAAGACTGGTACTACAGGCTCGATTCCAAGAAATACCCGACTTGGGATGACGTGGCAACGGAGTTCGCTCGGAACTACGCCCATAATATCGAGATCCAGACTACAATGCGTACTCTGGAAGTCATGGCCCAAGAGCCCAAAGAAGGGTTCACTAAATATCTTCAAAGATGGAGGGCCGAGAGTGTAAAGTTGGTAAACAAGCCCAACGAGAAGACACTAGTGGAGGCGTTCATCAACAACCTTCTATCTTCTTACCGCGTCCATCTTAGGTATGCCGGCATTTCAAACTTTGTCGTGCTTACCGAAATGGGCATTAGAATTGAAGACGATCTTCGACATAACGAAGATCTGGGTGAAGCTTCTACTGAAGGCTATACTGGACATCAACTCGAGTCCTTAGAAGCCGACGACTAATGACAACATCATCCGAGAGTCCAGATTTGGTTTAAGTCTGAGTCTGAGTCCGAGTCTAGGATGTACCATTTCTTTCAAAGTCAAAGTCAGAGTCAGAGTCGGTCGTATTCTTTCCTCTTTTACAAAATTCAATAAAATCAGCTTTCAATATTCTTTCTCATATATACTTTCCTTACGTGTTTCCGAGAACATGATGAACACCATCATACACTGTGAGCACACGCACGTGACTATTATAGGCACATCTATAATGACTGCAGGAAACCGAGCCCGTGTTTTCTTTTTACCTATTCCGTGTCTGGTATAGAAAAACCACATAACTACCCGTAGAAGGAGCGGTATCGAATCCTATGACAAATCTAGGTAATCTCCTAGTTTGGGTTCAAGACGGGAGGCAAGCCCATTTCCCACAATAAAACACCCCTCCAATAAGACTGACCAATCCCTACCTTAGGTGTTAGTCTGACCAGTCAAAAAAAAAAGGAAAAAAGGGCCAAAGCAAAAAGAAGGCCATAAAAAAAAGAAAACTGGACACAAAAAAAAAATCGAAAGTCCATGAGGAAAAAAGCAAAAGGCCAAAACAAAAAAGCAGGCCATCATCAAAAAAATTCAGAATACCCATGATAGTGGTCAACGGTCAATTCAAGTGAAAGCCCCACGACCAGGGTACGGTCAAACTTATCAAAACCCATGACCGCGGCTAAGAGGTCAATCAAAAAAATCAAATACCCATGACCGTGGTCAACGGTCAATTCAGGTGAAAATCCTTTGACCGTGGTACGGTCAAATTCAAAATTATCCATACCATCCAATAGGGGAGTGACAATCAAGCTGGTCAGCTAACACCACACTCAGCCTTCCCACATTACAACCCTCAAGACCTTCCCGAGACTCAGGCCAGAGACAGCCCAGAATTTTGAGGATTCAAGCTCCATAGCATACCCCTAACAATTAGAGCCAGACATCAAAACCAGATCCCGCATTATCAAACCGGCTCTCGAAGCCTTAGCTCCACAGAACCGAGCTCCAGATTTCGAGTCATCAAGGCCATTTACTTCATTATCAAACCGGCTCTCGAAGCCTTAGCTCCACAGAACCAAGCTCCATATTTCGAGTTATCAGGGCCATTTACTTCATTATCAAACCGGCTCTCGAAGCCTTAGCTCCACAGAATCGAGCTCCAGATTTCGAGTTATCAATGCCATTTACTTCCTAGCACCACATCCCCAAATACATCAAATCCCGAGAACAAAACTCGTTAAAATCCTGAGAACAAAACTCGTTAAAATCCCATCCAAACCAGTTACCAACCCCGAACACAGGAACTCAACTTGCAGTCGGCATAGAACATGCCCAAATAGTTCACACCACCTCTGGGGGCTACCCCGGAGAACGCTCACAGTCACAGGATTAATATCTTAACCATTCAAGCCCTTTGATCAAGACATCACTGGGAATGCACCTAGCCTACACCATCGCTATGGCTAGTTACACACAAAATCCTATTAGCTTAGGCACCATAATATATCTCTCAATCCACTGTACTACGGCTTGGTTTGATTTCACCACACGTGAATACGTAGGCAGCTTTTCAACAGGGGCACAACCACCCACATTAACACACATTCAAAAAGCACTATCATTCTGGTCACGACACTGTCATGTTCTCAGTAGCTAGCTTTGTCGTCCTGGGGGCTTCTATTAGACAGAAGTTCTCCTTCCACTCACATAATCCAAATACTTTCAAAATCTAGCCTCCTTTCTACAGTGTGTCCTAGTACTCGGCTCAGTCAAAGACGAGAATCAGTCAGGACTTGAAGCAATACCCATTTTGGACTGTACCCTAAAATCAGAAATCCAGAGGGGCACCAGACTAAAACAGTCTCATTACAGGCTACTGCAATCCCCCCATAGCATATCTATCCCATTTCGATGTGCGACCGTGTTGCCACTCGTCTAGGCTACGGGATAGCGCCACTTAAGAGTCCTGTTAGGCGGCTCACACCCCTACCGAGTCACGGTCCAACCCTTAGAGAGTCCAGTCCGTGTCGCTCAACTCGTCCTGTCGCATCCAGAGTCGAGTCTGTCGGTAGGCCTCTCTCTTCACATTCCACTTTGAAATTTGCAAAATTTAGCCATTTGAAAAAAAAGATCTTTTTCGACAATGTCAGATTTCAGTCTATTTAAACTGCGAATTTCTTTTATATCCCTTTCCATTTTGAAAACCTAGCTCATGATTGCTTTCAGGATTTCAAATTCAAAATTTCAAAAACTTCAAAAATCATTTTCCTCAGCACGAGTCATTTTACTACCTACGTGTTGCATACTTTTTTATGTGACTTATACAGGTACGACTCAAGCGAAGACATGCAAGTCATCAAATCTCCCCAGCGGCATTTTCCGGGATAGCACGGGATGGGCCAACACACAGGCACATTCAGGGCTTACGCGACAGTCCAGGTCCGTCAGCATCACTGCTCCCCCTGATAGGATCTTCTTTACCAGATATGGCCCAGCCCAATTGGGTTTGAGCTTTCCCCTTGGGTCAACTGGTAGTAAAGCTCAAACAGACTTAAGGACTAGATCCCCTTCTTTAATGTTTCTGGGCCTTACTCTCTTGTTGAAGGCCCGTTGGATCCTCTTCTGGTAGATTTGGATATTATTGAGGGCACGAGATCGTCGTTCGTCTAGTAGAACCAACGAGTCATACCGTGCTCGAACCCAGTCAGCTTCAGGCACTTGGCTTTCTAGCAGAATTATGAGGGATGGTACCTCCAGTTCAACTGGTTGGACAACCTCCATCCCATAAGTCAGGTAATACGGTGTCGCTCCGGTTGCGGTGCGAATTGACGTCCGGTATCCCCATAGGGCAAAAGGTATTTTGTCGGGCCAGTCCCGGTAATTATCAGCCATCTTTTTTAGTATGGTGACAATTGTTTTATTGGCCGCCTCTACTGCTCCATTTGTTTGGGGACGGTAAGGCGAGGACGTATGCCTTTGAATTTTATACTTGGTCAGCAGGGCCGCAGTCTCGGCTTGAAAATGGGTCCCGTGATCACTGATAAATTCATAAGAAATCCCATACCGGCATATTATCTTGTTCTGGATAAACTTGGCGACATGCTTAGCATTGAGAATGCGATATGATTCAGCTTCGACCCATTTGGTGAAATAGTCGATAGCTACTAAAATAAAGCAGTATCCACCAGTACCAGAGGGATTTATTTTCCCGATTATGTCGATACCCCACTTTGAGAATGGCCAGGGTGACGTCATGGTATAAAGCAATGATGACGGCATATGTTGCACATTGCCGAAGATTTGACAGTTATGACAATGCTTGACATATAGGAGGATCCCGACTTCGAACCCTCGAAAATTAGATGCTCCATCGAAGTATAAATCTCATGTTTCAGTATCGGTATGGAAAATATCTTCGTCTGGGAAGGACCAGGTGTCGGTGTGTCCTTCTTCGGTCACCGGGCTGTCGGCGAGAAATTCAGCTACTACCCGGCCCTTAATGGCCTTTAATGGCACAAATTTTAGGTCAAACTCTGCCAACATTAGAGTCCATCTAGAAATTCGGCCATTGAGAATGGGTTTCTCGAAGAGGTATTTGATGGGGTCCATCTTGGATAGCACATGGACCTCGTAGCTGAGCATATAGTGTCGGAGCTTCTTAGTAGCCCAAACCAGAGCCAAACACGTCTTTTCGAGCATGGTATATTTGCACTCATACTCTAAAAACTTTTTGCTGATCTAATAAATGGCTCGTTCTTCGGAGTCAACCGTCTGAGCCAGCATAGCCCCCATGGCTGTCTCGGTCGTCGTTAGGTATAACGACAGAGGCAAACCGGGTTGAGGTGGCATTAAGACCGGCGGAGCAGACAATATTTCCTTGATCTTGTCGAAAGCAGCTTGGCACTTGTCATCCCATAGTACCCGTTCTCCTACTTTCAGTTTCTTGAAAATCGGTTCACACACCATGGTTAATTTGGAAATGAAACGACTGATATACTGGACTTTTCCGAGAAATCCTCTTATTTCTTTTTCGGTTTTAGGAGGTTGCATCTTGGTAATGGCTTTGATTTTAGCTGGGTCGACTTCGATACCTCGTTGACTAACGATATGACCCAGTAATTTGCCTGTTGTTACCCCGAAACTGCACTTTTGAGGGGTTAGCCTCATGTTGTACTTGCGCAGTCGGATGAAGAATTTTCTTAGGGCGGTGATGTGACCGTCCCGTTCTTTGGATTTGACGATCATGTCGTCCACATAAACTTCTACCTCTTTATGCATCATGTCATGTAATAGAGTGGTAGCGGTCCTTTGATATATGGCTCCGGCGTTAATGAGACCGAATGGCATGACGGTATAGCAGTAAGTACCCCAAGGTGTAGTGAAGGTAGTCTTACTCATATCTTCTTCCGCCATCTTGATTTGATTATACCTGGCATACCCATCCATAAATGATAGGAGGGCGTGATCGGCGGTGTTATCCACCAATATGTAGATGTGTGGTAACGGAAAATCATCTTTCGGGCTCGCCTTGTTAAGATCCCGAAAATCTACGCATACCCGCACCTTACCGTCCTTTTTAGGAACCGGCACGATGTTTGCAACCCAGTCCGGATACTCGGACACTTGTATGAAGCCAGCTTTGAACTGTTTATCGACTTCTTCTTTTACCTTGAGGGACCACTCGGGCCTCATTCGGCGAAGTTTTTGCTTGACCGGTTTGCACCCGTCTTTGATTGGTATGTGGTGCTCGGCTATTTCCCGGTCTATCCCCGACATGTCCTTGTAGGACCACGCGAAGACATCTTTGAACTCTTGGAGGAGGTTTATGAATTGTTGTTTCTCCTCGGGATCTAGAGATGACCCTATCTTAAGTGCCTGAGGCTCTAAGGTTGTTCCCACATTTATGGACTCGTTTTCTTCGATTACCGGGTTCCGGGATTCCCATTGCTCTAGTTGCTCGATCAAATGCGGAGGTAAGGGTACCTGTTCGTCTGGTTTCTCAATGTCATTGCATAAAATATTTTTAAAAGCAGAATTTGAAAGAGACAAGTCGTAAGCAGAACGGTTGTTATTATTGATTGAGAATTTGGAAAACAGCTCGAAAAGAGCAGCCATCTGATCATTGGTCAGAGGCGGAATCGGTAAAGCACTCGGGACAGACCCCGAAGCGCCAGCAGCAGGAACGATAAAAGGGAGAGGGGTTACAGGAGTGACTCTAGCACCGACTTCCCTAGACTCGACCTCAGACTCTGACTCAGACTCCGACTCAGACTCGGACTCAGGCATGTCTCCCTCTCCAGTGACCAGCTTGTAGATTCTTCCCTGACTGTCAGTCCACTTGACAGTCTTCCTCCAGGCCCTGTTTCCCGTCTCGGAACCACCATCCGAGATCAGCTTGGTCGGGTCAAACCTGTTGCTGCGGAGAATCAGGTTGACCAGGTCTTCCTTTGGAGTCGGGGCTATGGTGTCTTCCCCGAAAAGTAGCCCCAGCGCGGGCTCAGCATTATCAGCTCCATTGGACTGGATGAGGGCGAACACATCATCCGGAATATAGTTGCAGTCCCGGGCCAAGTGGGTCCCGAGGTGCACTGCATTAGGTTGGTATAGACCAACCTGAATAGCCCCAAACACCGGTGTGACAAAGTAGTCAGCCAACCGTGGGATGTAAGGGCTCAAGTGGATACCCTTAATGATGTTGCAGGCCTTTTCAATTCCTGCTCGGACAACATTGCCCGGAGTGGCGGCAAAACCAAGACCGAAGTGAGAGTCTTCGTCCTTGAGGACCTCGATAATCTTCCCAGCTGGAAGATCGGGTCGAGAGGTAGCCCCCGGAAAGTACCCCAGGTTTTGGAGCATCACGTCGATACTCGTAGTGAAGTAAGGCCTAAAGAGGTACTCTTCCTCGATCATCCCCACAAAATCGAACCCCCGGAGGTCCGTGCGTCCCGTGGCGTTACAGCTAGCCACAGTCATTGGGGTTGCCTCTAAGGTGATAACATCGTTGAGCAGAGGCATCTTGATCTTTCGGTGGAGAGTGGAGGATACTGCCTTGACCGCGTGGATCCACGGCCTCCCAAGGAGCAAGTTGAAGGATGAGGTGTTCGATCACCTGGAACTCAAGCTCCTTTTCTATTGGGCCCGTTATGATGGTTAGTTTTACGGCCCCAGCTACCGACTTTGGGCTCCCATCAAAGGCTTGGATGGTCTGAGCAGTCGGGATATAGTCAGCCTCGGTAATGCCGAGGGCTTTGGCGGTCCTAAAGGGAAGGACATTCACGGCAGACCCGTCGTCGACTAGGGTCATAGGGAGGTATTTTACTCGGCAAACCACCATTATGTAGAGGGCCAAATTATGGGAGGCCCCAAATGGCGGTAGGTCGGCTTCGGAGAAAGTGATCACTGGGCCTCCTTCCTTAGCTTTGCCCTTCAGGTGGGGCAGAACCGTGGCTACCATCTCAGCAGGGGTAACCAAAGAGTCAACCGTAATCTGATCGAGAGCCTTAGTAAGTGCTTCTCGATGTTCCTGTGAGCTAACCAGGAGTTGCCATATGGTGAGGTCCACTCGGGTCTTCTTCAACTGCTTCTCGAGAGTCGTTTCAGCAGTCGGCTCCTCAGGGGCGACTTCCGTCCTGAGTGGCTCAATGACGGTTGTCGGGATGGGGGTGTCCCTAGAGCTAGTGGCTTGATAGGGACGACCAAGATGGTTACTGGCTAAAACTCGGGATTTGGTCTTTCGGATCTCCTCGGAGGTGATGGGGACAGCTTCCCCTTTGGCGAGGTAGACGTCATCCTCGTCACCGAACCAGATCCCGTTCACTTGCGGGATAAGTGGAGAGATAAGGTGAGAGCAATCAATCACCTCCCCGGTAAAGATGGCGTGGGAGCTGAAAGGGTTCTTCTTGTTGCTAGGCTTATCTCCGGGTAGCGGGATTTTACCACTTTCGATCAAGTCCTGGATCAAGTGCTTCAGCTTCCAGCACTTCTCGGTATCATGCCCATTGCCTCGGTGGTACTGGCAATAGGCCTGGGCATTGTAGTTCTTGGAGCGTCGCTCAACCGGAACTTCAGGAGTTGGGCCTATCGGTTGGACTAGGCCTTTGGAGGATAGCCTTTGTAAGGCATAAGTATAGGCGGTACCTATATCAGTGAAAACCCGAGGTGGGGTGTTCTTCTTGGACGGGGCATCTAGTAGATTAACCGCATCGAAAATGCTGCGGGTTGCAGCTTGGGGCTTGGTAGTGGAGGAGGAAGCCCCTTGGTACCCTTTGCTAGCGGCCTTAGTAAGGCCTTCCAGTCTTAGATCGTCTTCGATCCTCATACCCATTTCAGTAAGGGTGGTGAAATTGGGTATGACAGCGTACCGGAGGTGAACCCGGTAGGAGGGTAGGAGGTTCTTGACAAAAGCCTCCACCAAAGTCTTCTCACTGGGCTTATCGACCAGTTCCACGCTCTCGGCCCTCCAGCGTTGAAGGTATTTGGTAAAACCTTCTTTCGGCTCTTGGGTCATAACCTCCAGAGATCGCATTGTGGTTTGGATCTCGGTGTTGTCAGCATAATTCCGAGTGAACTCGGTGGCCACATCATCCCAAGTAGGGTATTTCTTCGGGTCTAGCCTGTAGTACCAGGCCCGTGGGTGCTTCTCAAGGGATGCAGCAAAAAGGTTTTTGAACATGGATGAATCCACTCCCTTGATGGCCATGAACTCTTTGAAGGCCCGTACATGTAGTAACGGGTCTTTGGTTCCCTCGAACATCGGTAGGCCCGTGAGGTTCAGGTTTGGGGGTAGCTTGTCGTTCACCGGGGCATACTCACGACTGTTTTCCCGATGAATGTTGTTACTCCCGGCTAGGTGCACTTGTTCCTCCAGTCGGTGAATCGCACTTAGTAGCTCAGTCAGAGACCCATTGGTCTCGGTATTTGGAGTCCTTTGCTCCACTGCAGCCATACGAGCAACAATTGCCACTTGACCAGCCCTCATTTCAGTCAGTTGGGCTTCAATGTCGGTCTGTTTGGCGACCATGGCGTCCACAGAGGTTTTCAGACTGTTCAAAGTAGTTTCCATCCTGCGGGTGTGTCTGGTTGACGGCGGCCTGTCTGTAAGAATACCGTGTAATCAGAAACCGAACCCAGATCTTGGAATCAAAAAAGTACATCCCGAGCGACCCAAAAGAAAAGGGACTGAGCGAAAAGGATTCGAGAAAAACACCTAGACGGATGACTCCTAGGTAGTATGACTTCCTTAGGACTTTGGCCTTGTGGGCCTAGTCCCGTTCGAAGGAAGGTACACGTGAGATTATTCCCCAGACTTTTGACTCGAGTGTACAGTCGGACTTTCCTTTGTAGGGGTATGCCCTACGCGGGTTGGTCATGCCTTGACAAATAAGGCGGACTCGGGAAAGGAGGGAAACTCGTGATGTAAGATCGACGGAGTTTCGACGCTATAAACCTTCTACGTACTATGCAAAGACCCGACACACGGAT
The DNA here is from genome assembly GCA_958450325.1 of Agrostemma githago. Classification (NCBI taxonomy): domain Eukaryota; kingdom Viridiplantae; phylum Streptophyta; class Magnoliopsida; order Caryophyllales; family Caryophyllaceae; genus Agrostemma; species Agrostemma githago. The sequence goes on along the minus strand of OY288260.1, from coordinate 28,487,430 downwards.
AGACGGTAGGTCCTATAATAAGGAAGATTTATTTTAGGAAACTTGAAAGTTTGAAGTTGAAAATTTGAATATGTAATGGGTGAATTTCCGAGAGTTCGAAAATTGAAAACGAAATTTCGAAAACCGAGATTAGAATTTTGAAGAAAATTCAGAAAATCAAGACGGTGTCGGAAATTCGAGAGTTAAAACGGACAGCATGCCGACTAAAGAAAAGGATATTTTGAGTCAAATCGTTGATCCTAAATTTCGGCGGCATTCCGAGTTTTGAAAGTTGGATATTTTGAAAAGACGGGCCACGAAATGGACAACATTTCGGGTTTTTCAAAATTTGGTATTTTGGAAGGATGTATTTTTGAAATGATGGTTTTTGAAAAATGACACGGAAACCAAGTAGCACGTAGTCAAACAAGCATTACAACGACGCTTATGTATGCATTACGCTAAGTCTCGGTCGGTCAAAATAGGGTCTATACCAACAACGATGGCTTTCTCGTAAATCAGGACGGACTCCTTAAGCCGAGTTGGTCTCAGGACATGCCGCAAAACCCAAAAGAGTTCAACCATTGAAGTCTTTAGCGCACTCATGTAGGAATACACCGCGGTATAGTGGGACGTCGGTCACAAGTAACCGGCCCGGGCAAATTTGGGTTATGCATGAATCATTAAACTAATGCGCGCACACTAATATTCAAACGATTTCTCTTCGAGTCTCACCCTCGGAACCCCGATGACATGTGGTACATCAGGTTTCCCAACGGAGTCGCCAAATTGTGGACATGACGTAGGTCCACCCCGACGCGGCCACGCGCGGGTTTGGGTAGGCGAATGAATCTCGTGGTAAGATTATTCTCGGGTTCGAAATTTAAGTCAAAGATGGATTCGCCACCGAATTTTGTGGTTATTCGGAACCATTCGAGCCCACTCTATGTCGTCATGGGCTGTACACAAAGTACGGCCCACTTCGATTTCAGAGTTTACGGGGCTCGTCCCTTTGCATTGCAATATCGATACCGTTTACACCGGCTTTCGTATATAGAATGACTCTCATGCGCCAATGGTTTCGAACATCCGGAAACCAAGGTTCTGAGTAAGGGGTGAGGGTACGTGTTGGGAAGCCCACTAAGGACACTCAACCCCGCCCGCACATGGGGCCTCTACTAAGACATCGTTCGTGTTCGTGTACGTGCGCTAGTAAAATAATTAAATGATATGCAAACAGCGTTTTCGGGCTAAGCATGCGAATTATATGTGAACTACGTCATTTAATGCATCTAATTATTGCCGAATTTGTTTAGCATGCGAGGTTCATTTATAAAGCGATAAACATCCAAAATAAACAAAACTCGAAAATAAATATGTACAAGTTACACGGGCGGAAATACAACCCGGAATTCACAATACAACGATCAATAAAAATAATAAACGGAATAAATAGCGATAAGAAGATAGAAACGGACCCGTATATAAACCAGACCGTGAATTGTGTAGATGGACGAACTCCGATTAAATACACATTATGTTGTGCATTAAACGGAGGACGGAAACATGGGACTTTGGCGTGTTGCTAGCCCGATCCCATGCCTCGATGCCTTGTCCCGACTTATCACATCGAAAAATTGATCAAAGTCGTTCTAGTGAAGTGATATGCATGAGTTTTAAAAAGGGAATCACGTGATTGACTTTACACGTGACGACTAAGTCATTTTAAAAAAGACGAGACTCGAATGATGATAAAAAGGCTCTCGTTTTTCTGGGCTACAAGACCCACTCGATCGAGTCGGGGTCTGACTCGGTTGAGTGCGTCCTCGAGAGTAGCTACGGAGTAGCCTATGTACTCGGTCGAGTAGCCCCCTGTACGAGTGACGACTCGTTTTATTTTTTTGTTCGAAATCGATAGTTGGCCAAATTAAATACACATATCGCACGATTTGAATTTAACTTGGCTTCCGGTGCTATAATCGTGCATGTATATGATTATAATACCGTTATCGGAATTTTATGAAAATGTTATCGTTAGTGACGAAATTGCATCCCTCTACGTCACGACATCGGAACAAATCCTTTCGGATTATGTGATGTCGGTTTTCGCGTCAACGGGTTCCGTACTAATCGTGGAAATGGATCCATACGCGTTCAACTACGAATGTCCATGATTGCGTTATGCCCTTGAGTACATTGGGGCGACGCTCCTCGAAAGGGTGCCACCTCCGTCGTTGCTCATAAAGGGATTAAACGGACCTTAAAAAGACGACGTAGTTAAACGTGTTCGGATCCGAATTTTTATATACTATTATATATATGTACGCGGTATAATAATGTTATTAACGATAAATAAAATGTTAGAAGTTAGTAGAGATTAAAAGATGATAAAATGAAGATGCAAAAAAGTATGAAAATGCAAGTGTTAGTGTTACTATACTAATACGATTACGGTATAGAAAAAAAGCGAAAATGTAAATAAAACGATGAAATAATATGGATTGAGACGGGGTTTATGACACCCTCAACACCCAAAAAAACGAGTTCTCGTCCCTCAAAAAACCGACGAAATCCACCCATACACACACACACCATAACTTGCATAAATCCTCGATACTCCGGCGTCCCGTCGCTATTTACGAGTCCATCTCCGAGGCCTTTACTAAGGGATGAAGTGTAGTGTAATGGGAGGATTAGGGTAGAAATGTAGGGTAAATGTATGTTGATCAAAGCTGAAAAATGAGAGGGGTTTGTGGGGTATTTATAGAGTTCACCCCACGACTTAGGGTCACTCGATCGAGTGGCCTTAGTGCACTCGATCGAGTGCCCTTGAAAATGGGCCTGATCCGGTTTATGGCGCTCCACTCGACCGAGTGGGTCAATCCACTCGATCGAGTGGATCAAGGGAATCGAGATAATTTAGGAAGAAGTTGACCTTTGATTGTTTTATGAATTTTTGATCTGGGCGCCAGTTTCGAGAAGTGAATTTGGCTGATTTGCGTGACGGGTTCGTCTTTGATCGGGTTTTGACCCAGTCGCCAAAAGACAGTTTATTTTTGGTGTCGGTTTTGGCCCAAATTAGTCTTATTTTGCTCGGAACGACCCACTGGGCCTGGATTTGAGGTTTGTTTTGTGAGATTTTTACTCCGCTAAAAGTCCATGTCGGATATTATTGATTCCGAACCCAAATTCGAGTATACTAAGTCACGTTTGCGCCCGATCATCATCGGGTGTTTTTGGAGACTACCATAGACACCTGGCAGTCAAAATGTGGGTGTCTACAATGATTAAAAAGGCACCATTAAAATTAAGAAACCATTCATCCATCTTCCTTAGATATCATTATATCAACCATTAAATAAGAGAAATCATTCATCCTTTGATATCATTATATCAACAAAGAAATATTTCTGGGAATAACAGAACGTACATCATCAGCGTACTTAGTAAACTCCGTACAAGATACTTGAAATGTCTTCTTACAAAAAAGACTTTAAATGTAATTAATTACGATAATTTTATCCACGTCACTAACAAGCGGCCCGTGCATCGCTATATTTGACTATAATTTATTACTAATAGCATGATTCAAGAGTTTTTTTTAAAGAAAGTGAGATAACGTAAGAGATTTATATTTGACAATTTATAGAAATTTTCCCAAAGTGTTGCACTATCTTGCGTGTACTTAGTTAATCATATGAACAATATTTTTTTTAATAAAACTAATCTAACACTAATCAAATTTAGGAGTGGTAACTTATCATCCTTATCCTCTATTAGATCAATTTTTTATATATTTATTATGTAAGAAATAAACACGTCTATTTATATTATCATGAAATTTATTACCCATATCGTTATATACCTGTTACGTACAATCTAGGTTGCACCGATACGGACACGGACACGTATCGGACTCATGACACGACAGAAAAAAAAAAAAAAAAAAAAAAAAAAAAAAAAAAAAAAAAAAAAAAACATACATATTTAAACCAAGAGATTTTTGAATATTTTTATACCTAAGATATACGTTTAGTTACTTACAGTATGACAATGATCGTAAAATAACAAAACAAAAAATTAAAGTCTTATAAACTTAAAGTTAAAAATCAATCTTAAAAATTCAAACAGTTGTACTAATATAATATAATTATGAAAATTGATAAATACAGCCCTTAGGGATGTATGTAAGACACCAAAAGAGGAAAAAAAAGTTTTGATACATGCATTAATTACATCAATGTTTGTGTAACTTTATTTTCTAGGTTTATACCAATTTTGGAAGATTTTAATTGTTTAAATACAATCATAAGGTTCGTTTGGATAGTGGAAAATGGAGGGAATGGGAGGGATGTATTTTCTATTCGTTTGGATACCATTTAGGAAGGGGAGGGAAATTGAGGGATGAGATTTATCATTTTAGAGTAAACTAAAACCTTGACAAAGTTGGTCTCAAAAAAAAAAAAAACCTTGACAAAGTTGACAAGATTTTGAAGGAAAATGGATTATCTTTTCACTAATCGTACAACTGCAAATTTATACTTACTAAACAAATATTTTTTCACTCATTTTATCTCCTTTTTTTTCTTCCGTTACGCCTTACAGGTGAGTCGAGTTAGGATAACAAACGTATAAAAAAATTATGATGCCTTATTTTTTTCAATTACGGGTGAGGATATTCATACCTAACAATTTTACAATTCGATCCGATCTATTCGTTCGTAGAACTATTGACTCGATCACAGACATTTCTGGAACACCTCTAACAGAGGGACAAATAGTCTTTTGAAAGAACGTTTTATCAACCTCTTTCAGATATGAATCTATCAGATTCAGAAAGGAAAAACTTACATCAGTATCTTAATATCAATTCAAAAAATTACGACTTGTTTTTTTTTCCAATACAGGTAAATCGAGCTAGGATAAAAAAAAATTACGATTTTTTTTCCGATACGGGTGAGTCAAGTGAGGATAAAAAATTTACGACGACTTTTTTTTCCCGATACTTGTGAGTCAGGTTGGAATAAAAAAATTTACGACGTCTTTTTTCCCGTTACGGGTGAGTCGGGCTAGGATAAATTACGACAATTTGTTTTTTTTTCCGATACTTGTGAGTCAGGTTAGGATAAAAAAAAATTACGACGATTTTTTTTTCTCGTTACGGATGGGTCGAGTTAGGATAAATTACGACGACTTTTTTCCGCTGATACGTGCGAGTTGGGTTAGGATAAGAAAACGTATAAAAAAATTACGACGCCTTTTTTTTGTTGCGGTTGAGTCTAGTTAGGATAAAAAAAATTATGACGCCTTTGTTTTTTTCTGTTATGGCCCGCCCTTACGGGTGAGTCGGGTTAAGATAACGCTCTGTTCTTGTGGACTTATATTCAGCTCACTCCAGTTAGACGGATTCAGTTTAGTTTAATTCAGACACATTCAATTCAGTTTTTTTATGTCATGTTTTTTTTCCATCGCGGATGAGTCGGTTAAGATAATAAAGCGAATAAAAAAAATTACGAGTGAGTCACTGAGTTAAGTTGATTAAAAAAAATAATAATAAATTTTTTAAAAAACTTACTTCCTCCATTTTCTTTATATCTTCTCAACCCCTTAATATATGGGTGAAGTATTATATTAGGATGGGAAGATATAAAGAAAATGAAGGAAGTATTTTTTTTTTTTTTATCAATTTTTAAGTCATTTTTTTGTTGTATTTAAATGAGTCAAAAATTAATAATCGTAATTACAAAAGTTATGATTAATAATCGTAATACATTCGTTCCTCCCTAATAAAAGACGCTTTTATCAATCCCTCTCTCCCTCCCTTTCCTCATTCATGTTATCCAAACAGCCATCATTTTCCTTTCCCTCCCCTTCCCTCCCCCTCCCCTCCCCTCCCTTTCCCCTGTACTCCCTCCATTATTTTATATGGGTAGTTTTAACAAAATGCACATTTATTAAGAAAACATTTTTAAGTGATTTTAACTTGCTTTGGAAATTGAAAATTGCTCATATAAACCAATGAAAGAAGAGAGATGTATCGGGAAATGCAAAACTACTTATATAAAGTAATTTTTCTTTTTACCTAAAACTACTTATATAAGGGTTGTATTTAACAAAACCCTATAATTATTAGTTACGTAGTTATGTAGTCATATAATAAATGTTGATAGCATTAAATGACCATCATAAACCTACAATATTATCATTTATTAAAGTCCGGAAACTAATAAACAACGTTACGTATGTTCGACAAGTCTCTAAATATTACGAACCGAGCAGGACGCGTCTCCAAATATGACGAACCGTATCCAATACGTGTCCAAATAAATTAAAAAAAATAGGACATGATTTTACAGGTGTCCAACACGTATTATCGTGTGTCCGACGTGTGTCGATGTCCGACACGACACATTGGATTGGAGGAGTGTCCGTGCAACCTAGCGTACAATATGTGTTTGAGTTATCTATGTCAAATATGTCTCTTACTTTAATAATAATAATAATAATAATAATAATAATAATAATAATAATAATAATAATAATAATAATAATAATAATAATAATAATAATAATAATAATAATAATAATAATAATAATAATAATAATAATAATAATAATAATAATAATAATAATAATAATAATAATAATAATAATAATAATAATAATAATAATAATAATAATAATAATAATAATAATAATAATAATAATAATAATAATAATAATAATAATAATAATAATAATAATAATAATAATAATAATAATAATAATAATAATAATAATAATAATAATAATAATAATAATAATAATAATAATAATAATAATAATAATAATAATAATAATAATAATAATAATAATAATAATAATAATAATAATAATAATAATAATAATAATAATAATAATAATAATAATAATAATAATAATAATAATAATAATAATAATAATAATAATAATAATAATAATAATAATAATAATAATAATAATAATAATAATAATAATAATAATAATAATAATAATAATAATAATAATAATAATAATAATAATAATAATAATAATAATAATAATAATAATAATAATAATAATAATAATAATAATAATAATAATAATAATAATAATAATAATAATAATAATAATAATAATAATAATAATAATAATAATAATAATAATAATAATAATAATAATAATAATAATAATAATAATAATAATAATAATAATAATAATAATAATAATAATAATAATAATAATAATAATAATAATAATAATAATAATAATAATAATAATAATAATAATAATAATAATAATAATAATAATAATAATAATAATAATAATAATAATAATAATAATAATAATAATAATAATAATAATAATAATAATAATAATAATAATAATAATAATAATAATAATAATAATAATAATAATAATAATAATAATAATAATAATAATAATAATAATAATAATAATAATAATAATAATAATAATAATAATAATAATAATAATAATAATAATAATAATAATAATAATAATAATAATAATAATAATAATAATAATAATAATAATAATAATAATAATAATAATAATAATCCGTAGATAATATTGTTGAATGCAAAATTAATAAAGTAATAAGTAAATACTCAACATAAATATAAATGAATATTGGTACCAATACGTAATTGAAAATATACTTGTGCGAGGTACTTTAATTATTATTTGTAACTACAATGCACGCCTACAATTTAATTTGACGTTATCGCATATGTTATCTCCCTAAAAACACATTCACACATGTTGATAATATTTCTTTACTATTAGACATTATCTTACCTTCGACTGACTTTTTACTGTCGTATAATCTCACCAATTTATGCAATCCTCTAACTTGGTGTCATTATCATTGTCACTAAAAATCAGCCCGTGCATCGCACGAGCTTTCCAACAATTTAGGATTATATTGGGCCGTGAGATGTTATTGCCTTATTAGGGTGCATAATTTCAGAGCAAATAATTTTGAGCGGAAATTTGGGTTGATGAGGAGTTGACACCTCATCATTTTGATAGTTTTTGTTATCCTTTTAGTATAAGCAGGATGAGAGGGAGTATTTTATATTGATTCAATATACTTCCTCCGTCCCGATGAATTCTTTGCCTATTTCATATTAGGACGTCTCAATGAATTATTTGTCTTTCTATTTTAGTAATGTTTTTTATATGTAATTTCTCACGAATTTAGCTCCACATGTCACTTCATCATTGGACCTTTCCCCTCTTTGTCTTTGTGTCAAAAGCAAAGACAAATTTATCGGGACGGAGGAAGTAATAATTATTCTATTAATAAGCGTATTAATGTAATACTCCTTATAAGTAACATTTTCTGTACAGACAATATTTAATTAAAAAAGTGTGTAACACAAGGCCTGCAGAAATATTATAAGAACTTGTAATCCTCGCTATATACAAGTAATCACATCGAACTCACATGATTCAAATATCAAAAGCAATAACGTGATCAATATAGGCTATATATACAATTTAACCTTTTATATCACCAAGTATGTGACTAACGCATACTACAACCTATATAAGAGTATTATTTTGCTCAGTTCGTAATAGCTAAATTAACCAATCGGGTCAAAACTTAAGGTACAGAAACTAGGTGAACCAAAAACAGTAGGAAAAAAAAATACTCCTATTATATAGTACTATGTATAGAATATACAAGCAAACAGGCAAGCGACCTCAAGATTGAGGGTGGAGCCATTACCTCTTGAAAGCCATCCTACCATGAGGGTTTCCCATGAGTGTCGATGATGCTGAAGACGACAATGTAGAACGATCAAACTCTTCTTTATCCTCAGTAAATGCCTTTGTTAAAGCGTCTTGGAGTTCAACATATCTTTTTCTCTTTCTTATTCGTTCCTCCGGGGTATCATTTCCGAGGTATGCCAGCTGCGATAAATCTTCAGCGTCCATAATCTTATTAAGTACATCAGAACAACGAGGGAAGAAGCGCTTTCCAAGCTCAACTGTAAGTACAATGAATGTCAAACTTGCAATTGAGAGTTGGAGTAGTTAGGTCATGTTCTTTCAGGTTGAAAGGAGCACAACTGAATTTAAATGAAAAGAGCTTAATGTAACTTGCCTTAATTTAATAGGGTTCAGAAAAATTGAATTGAATTAAGTCGGTTGAATTGATTAAAACAAACTAAAATTAGTGAGGCCAAACTTAAATGAAATATATTGAGTAAGGATGAACGTTATTAGTCCGAGCTGAAAATAAACTGGAAAAAACAGGGCCTTGGTCTCCCCAAAGACAGGCCTTTATTAAAATAATGGGAGGTTAAGGATTAAACTAAAAACCTTATCCATTAACACATTAGAAATGACAAAAAGAAGATTCAAATCATGCAATCTCATCTTGAAAGCATTCCCATCAAAATCATCATCACAAAGAGGAAAACGTCATCTTTATTTAGAACAATCAAACCCAACTAAAAAGGGTTTATAACACTAGGGAGTAAACCAATGAACAGCAATTTACTAATATAAACATAATACTGAATGCAACAAAATGGAATGAATTAACTGATTGCAAAAACAGTGACAATCTAGCTTACCAGTTCTAGAAAGGGCTTTCATTCTTTGCAAATGTTCATCTTTCAATATAAATGGAGCTTCATTCAAATCCACTGAATTTCGTCGTGCTTCAGCCATGTCCTTGGACAATGTGAACTCAGAAGTCCCATCCACTTGAGCAATATCCATGGCGACTTTTGCTTCCATTGGAAAAAGTAACCTTGCTAGAGCAACTGCACAGTATTTTTTTGAAAAAAATCATCAAGTTCTACGATTGTTAATAAGTCGATCAGTACGAGGATTGCGCAAAGGAAAAACTAGAGGGAGGAGGGATTGATACCCCATATAGTTGACAGAAACTGAAACAAAAGAACTCAATAAAAACAGAAAAAATAAAATAAAAGTTCCATTTCTTTTAAGAAGTGAAGAGGATCTTGATTCTATCAATACCTTTGGAATGTTTTAGAACTCTACATCATTAAGACCTCAATCCATTATGAACGACATAATGAGTGCATAAAAGCCTGATTTGTTTAGATTTAATGTTTTATCTCCTGGTGCTTGATATAATCTAAATAGGATAGGAAATTTTCTAAAATAATACTACATCCGTCATCCAGTCCGATTAATAACGTCATCATTTGACTTTGTAACAAACAATGTCTGTTCTGACCCTCACTTTCCCAAAATGTAGAATATTGTAATTCAATAATGATACTAGATCGAGAAAATCCCATTTGTTAAATAAAAAAGCGATGCATACTTTTCATTTCTATATTTACTTGAAGAAATTATTATAAAATAAACACTGAGGGAATCAAAGTGAGTGTGGTCGGATTAGTAATGAATAGTATATACGTAATTATGATATAAAAAATCCACAGAATGCAGAATTACAAGTCTAACCAATATCATTGCTCCTGGAGATGTTCACACAAGGAAGTTTCAACATCATGGACCACCTACTGGACAATTTATACTGAGGTGTAAGTAACCTTTGCTAGGAAAGATGCAAACCGACGTATCTATTAGACAGCACCTAATTAAGATCAACCAACAATCGAGAGACGATGGATATATTTTGTTACAGAGGGATGTCAGATTATGTTGGATCAAAGACTATTTATTTTTTGGTTCTAGATTATAATGAAAAAGCAAAATGACTCAATAATCTGTGTAAACTTTTTCTCATTGTAAAGTACCAGTCATCAATGCACTTCTACACACATTTTTTTATCTGGGTTCATTCGAAAACAACCTAGTCATGTTAGCAAGAGTAACTCTGCATACATCCTAAACACCTCCTGCCTCTACCTCGCAACCTGTGGGAGCCCTCCATACACTAGGGTAATTTCATGGTTTGCCACAACTAAATCTAGATAACCAGGTAAAGTATTGGGAATCTGTGTGGATTAGCAAATGATGGATGTATTAGTGCGAAAGGCTACACTTACACAACGTGTATAGAAATTTCATACACAACCAATCATATTGCGCATTTACACCACATGTCATTTTATATTTAACCTAGGGTGATTAGTTTAGTGTTAGATTGGTATTTTTACACCCTTAGTTAATTTATAAGCAAACTAAAGTTAGATTTTTTTGAGGAAAAACTATAGTTGGGTTAATTGTTGAATGTTTTAATTTTTTTAATTTTTCTTAAGTACCTTTATTTAAAGCAAATGTTTATGGAATTTTAATTTTATTCACATTTCAATTAATTTTGATCAAAATAATTTATTGTGAAGGCAAATATATTTTTTTTATCATTAATGAAATTATTATTAGTTTTATTCAAAAAAATTATATCACAATTATTTTCACGTAATTTCTTAAACAGGAGTATTATTGTATAAATATATATTTTTTGAATTAAAATTTTTGAAATAATCTTAGTTTCCTAATTTCACGTAATAAATTTTTCATTTTTATGTTTTTAATTATAAAACTTGAATTAATTATTATACGATGAATTTATTTACATTTTAATTTAGTTTCGGAAATGTTTATTCCATTTTATATAAAAAAAACATTGATAAAATGAAATTTGAAATTAAGGGGAAGAAAAATCAATTAAACGACAAAAAGGAAGTTTCTTTACAAATATTTATCATTTTGGATGAATAAATGAAAAACAATGTAACTATGTGAAAAATCAAACGAAACAAGGAAATAAATACTCCCTCCCTTTTTTATGTTTCTTCCCGTTTCAATTAAATACTCACAAATCTTATGGCTTGTTTGGTTGATGCGGGTAGTGCAAATTCATGGTAAGTATAAAACCATGGGAAATAACTTGCTTTACTAATTCATGGGAAGTCCAAAAAGTGTTTGGTTACCTATGTGGGAAGAGGAGTGTCGGTAAGCAACTTCCTACATTTATGCAGGAAGTCAATTCCCTAGGAAGTTCCACTTCCTCTATTTGCGGGAATTTGAGGCAACCAAACAAATTAACTTTTTACAATTCATGGGAATTTCGACGTCCCATGAATTTACAAGACAACTAAACAAGCCCTTAAAAAGCAAGAAGAAACATAACAAACGGAAAGTAATTGATGATTTTTCTTCATAAATGTTAAGTATGTGGTGTAACACCCCTAATTTTTATAAATTAAATTAGTATCCATATTTTTATTTTGTTTGCGATTTAACTTGATCGGATTTACTTTGACTTCATCTTAATCATCTTAAATCTTTACTTTAGCTCGAATTTCTACTTTCAATTCGAGACTCGTTAAAACATTTTATTATTTCTTCGAGAAATCATTTTATTAAACTTTCGTTGAAAAATCATCTTTTTGCTTTCGAGATATCAATTTAATTCATTTTCGTTGAAAACTATTTATTCGTCTAGAAACCTTATTTCTTTGCAAACAATTATTCAAACTCGAGATTGACCCATTTGATTTCTTGAGTCAACTGATTATTTTTATCAACTTCGAACATGGCCCAAATATTTAGTGTTACGACAGAATGATATTTTTAGCTCATCTCGAAGTTTGGGCATAATTCTCTTCTAATGCGTTTTTTTATCCGATTTCTTCTTGTACCCGTATTTTATTTTTACTAATGATTTCGATCACACCGTAAATTATTTCCTGACCCAAATCGAGTCTGTTACCTCGTCACTAACTAGATGAGTCACTAAGATATTTTATTTATATTGATCACATGTTTTATTTATTTATTTATTTATTTATTCATTCATCCTAATTCTATTCAACAACTCCAATTTTGGTTATTTTACGTTACTTCTCCAACTCTTTCTTTTTATACTCCCTCTCCAATTCTATTAGTTCTATCACTTTAGATAAAACTTATCCTCCTAGTGGCTATCAAAATCTTTGTTGCAAGAGACTCCTAGTTTTCCTCGATTTCAATCGTGTTATACAACCAAAACACTACTATTATTATTTAATAGCATTCTTAATTTTTCTACTTCTATTCCTCTTTAATCACGTCTTGTAAACTATCCAAACACAAACTCTCTTCTATTAGTCTTCCTTCATTGATGCGTTGCTGTTGTGCTGCTGCTGTTTCTCACATAAATCAGCCCGTGCTTACCTTATTTCGTCCATCAATCTAATTCTTAAATCCGTCCTTTTTTTAGTTCAATCTCAAGGGTAATTTATTTACTCTTATCCTCGTCTCGTTTCCACTTTTTATTAACTTATATGGTTCTAATACCATATGTTTTAATTTTTCGTAGGCTACGTGCTAGATCCGATGAAGACAGTTATTTTATTAACTCGGATCTCGATGAAGGTAACACATGATGGCATGACTCGGTATTGCATGATATATATGTTGTAGTTGCTTGTAGTATCGTTTTAAATCGAATCCTTATACTAGTAAACGTGTTTGAACTATATTATGATAATATGTTTCGAATCTTCTAAAATTATTATAAGGCCGAGACTAAAACGTATAAATAAGAATTAATTTCTTAATTTTCGTGATTTTCAATATGAATTAACAAACTGAAAGTTTTATTGTTTTAGTAAAGTTACAGCATGTTTTCGAATCTGTTACTACTTTTGTACGATTTTTAATCCTGTTTACAGATCTTATTTTCAAAAAGTTTCAAAAGAGACTACTATTTATTTTAAGTCTATTATACGTCTGTTAAATTTCGTAAATTAATTCCAAGTAGTTTCGTCACAACAAATCGTTTATCAAACTGTGACGGATTAGCTCGCGAATCTGTCAGTTGTTGTAAAACCTAATTTAAAACCTATGATAAACTTTGAATTTAATTTTTATAATTTACGTACATTAACTTTAAAGAGTCTAGTTAATGTTTCTAATTGGATTTGTTTTAAAATAAAATTTTAAACGTGTTTTCTTAAACAAATACTATAGGGTGTCAGATTCTGACAGTTTATAAAACTACGAATAAAAACCCCCGTTAAGTTAGGAATTTCGATTTTCTCCAGAAACAAAAGTTGTATTTAAGTCTTTAAAGTTTTCAACCTCACTGATCTTACGTCGTTTTGATTTTTAATGATTTAATTATGAATTTTATAGTAAGACAGTGCAAATCTGAAAAATCTGTAAATTAGTAATTTATTACTTTTAATTACTTAAACTCCAACCTTTTGAGAAATAATTATGATTTTTAATTTCTTTGACTTTTAATCATTAATTATACATTTATCTAATATATATAATGTTTAAGTCTCAAGGCCTAATATTAAATATTTTATATAACTCATATGTTAAACGATTTCTAATTATAATAACACCTATTTTGGAAAGTTACTATTTGAAGAAGTTTCTCTTTTTTAAAGGTTACTATTTTGAGAATATTTAAGATATCTTCGGATAAAATATTTATTGGTTGAATATGGAATAATGTTGGAAATGAGAATGTACAGTATATAAGTCTAGGATATGTTGTTTGTTGTCATCAGCTATATGGTCAGTGTATTTGCGTCAGGGATACATTGATTGTCGAACTGGGTATCGTTTATGCTCAGGAGTCATGCGCATGTACTTAGGCTAGGACCTCGCTGAACGCAGTCCTATTATAGTTTGAGTTGTCTGGTAAGAGGCCTTAGGAGTCGCTTCGTGGGCACTGAGTTCCTTAACCAGTGAGGCTTAAGGGTCGCTTCGTGGGCACTAAGTTACACTTTGGTGTTGTTTTGACATATCTCTAGTAGTAAAAGCTGTACTTATCATCGGTTTTATATTCCATTATTCGTTTTGACGCCGTCAGGCTGCTGAATTGTTTTCTGGCTTTGAATCTATTTTGATATATATAATGTTTTGATTTTTAATCTATTTTCGTATATTATGCTTCTATTGCTTATATATTATGTAATATGGCTGGGAGAACTGCCTGAGTTGCTCCCCACTGAATTGTGGCTGTTATGTTTATAACATGACAGGTATTCTTTGTTCCGGGGTTTGGTGTGCGCTAGCGAGTGGCATGGATCCTACTCTGCTTTAATCAAGTTTATTTATGGATTGTTAAACCCATTTGAAGGATTTTTAATTTTTAGCCCTTTTGTAAAAAGTGGCTTTTGTATTGACTGACCGTTCTTTTTGTAATATATATAGAACATCAGTGTGTATTAATCCCAAATCTACGGTGTTTCCGCCACTGTATTGCGTTAGAATTCATAGGGGATTACATGTGGAGTATCATATATACTAGAAAAATATTTTTACGAAAATATTTAGAAGATACTCCGTATATAGAATAGAATGAAATGGAATATTAATAGAGAATATTCCTTATATGTTTTCACATTGGAATTATTACTTTGTTAGGTTGTTTTAAATTAAGTAGTAAATATTTAGTTGATTTAGTTAATTAAGTTGTTGTAAAATGTTTAGTAATTATCATAATTTACTTTAAAAAATTTGGAAGTTTTAATTATTTTTTTAATATATTATTTTTGAAAAAATTAATACGGAGTATTTTTTTTAATTAATTATATTTTAAAATATATATAGATATATAGATTAATACTACTCCCTCCCTTAATAACCAAACACACCATATCTCTTTTCGACACTATTCACATGTCTTGAGAATTTTCCGTATTCTCGGCAATCTACAATAGAAAATATAGTCATGTGGGATCTTGTTTGATTCGTCTCTACGAGTTCATTAAGAATATCAAATTTTTATGATTTTTACAAATGCAAAATAAAAGATATCGATGGTGTAAAACACGTCTCGGCAAATGTGAAAAAGCAAATGGTGTGTTTGGTTATGAAGGGAGGGAGTATATTTTTTAAAATATAAATCGTAGTTATATTAATTAATTTTTTCATTTAAAATAAATCGAAAATATATTACTCCGTAATAATATCATATAATTAATTCAAAAAACGAAATATGTAAAACAAAAATAAAAAGTTTCCTAAAATTGACTTAACTTAGATTAAGGTTAAGAATTAACTAATCATGTAAAATTACTAACCTAACCCTACATTAACCACCTTAAGTTAAACTAATAATAAACACGTGGCGCAATATGATTGGTTGTGTATGAGAAATCTCATACACGCCGTGTAAGTGTATCATCTTCATGTATTAGTGAAAAGTGGTCTTAAGAGAGAGAAAATAGACTGCAAACATGACCCAAATATAAGATCATACAACCAATTGAAGATATAATGCCCTTTGAAGTTGCGGCATTGGCCACCACCCAATACTTTACATCTCTGGTACTTTATTTAAGTACTATGATCAAAAGCTAACATGCTGCCGACCATGCATCCTTCAGAGAAAATTCCTCTCATCTAGTCATCACAAAATGGTTCAGTATATACTACCAACCATAAACAAAAACGAATTTAGAGTCAAACAATACTAACCTCTATTTTCAAGATATAGTAACTTCATCCGCAAATCATCTCCAGCCTTGGCCAGAGAAACGGAACCCTCACCCAGCAATGGTTCTCTAATTTCAGCTTGTTCCAAAATTTCAATGCAAAGCCGATCTTTTGGAGACTCCTTCCCTTGTTCTGTGGATTTAAGGAAATCTGCAGCTTTCGTCAACCTCTTTGCTATTTGCAAAGCTTTCCTATTGTCTAATGTTACTGCAGAAGGCTGAGCTCCCTTGGTTAGTAGTGATACAATTATCTTAGGGTCTTTCCTCATTGCTGCAACATGTATTACAGTGTATCCCCTTTGATTTCTGAGATTAACATCAGCAAGCCCAAGTTCTAGAAGTTCTGTGGTGGTCTTGGCGTCACAGTGAGCCACAGCAAAGTGAAGGGCAAACGCATCATCCAAAGTAGTGTGGCCCTCTTTTAATAACATTCTCACTAATTCAACATCATCAGATTCAAGAGCTCGGTGTATCCTTTTAACATGCTTGTCTGGGCCTACAACATAATTGGGTTTAGTGAAACCAAGCTTCTTGCGAGTATCAATTACTTGTTTCACAATATGCTGAGGCAAGGATTTCTCGAGTGTGGTTACATCAACATTTGACATCACGATTATGTTAATACACCTTCCAAGCAATTTATCACATGTATTTCCGCACAAGTCGACAACATGCAGCACTACTAGGAGATCATCTAATTCAACCTTGTTGAGAATCTCCAGTAAATGCCTCTGTACGAGCACACAATTGTTAGAAGATTACTCTCAGGAACAAGTTCAGTCAAAAGAGTATCTATAGCTGCATAAATGGCAAACACTAGCTCACCTCTTCTGAGACCAATATTTAGTGTCATCAAAAATACTAGAGTAACTTCTCCACAAAAAAGATGGCCAGATTTTATAGGTAAAGCCGCAACGGAAAATAAAATCTATACACTTGTAAAGAACTTATATGATCGCTACATCTTACACTTAACCAAAAAACCTTATATGATCGCTACCGATAGCCAACAAGGCGTTATCATCATATAAAGCATCTCGAAAACACCCATAGGCGAGAACAAGGGTTAGCTCAAGTGTCAAGGGCTCCTTCACTCCAACCAAAGGCTGGGGTTTTGATTCTCAGCCGCGGCAAAAAAATATATAAAGCATCTCGAAAACAGCCATAGGTGACAACAAGGGTTAGCTCAAGTGACAAGGGCTCCTTCACTCAAACCAAAGACGGGGTTTCAATTCTCAGCCGCGGCAAAAAAAAAGGGAAAAAAACATAGCAAAATTGAAAACTCGTAACATCTCTCCTTAAGACAATATTTGGTAAATATTTGGGTTGATAGTTGATATCTAAGAAACAATAATGACTTTAATTTATAATCATAGGATCTATCCCCTTATGATAATCTTTCAATGTGGTACAATTATACTACGGAGTACTTCCTCCTTCTTTCTATCTCCTTCCATATTCTATTTTCGTTCAGTCTTTCTATCTTCTTTCCATCAGAAATATTTTTTTTTGTCCAACCTTTTTACTACATTAACCTCACTTTTTACTTATATAACTATAATTATAGAAGGGAAAAATATTTAATTTATACATATGACGTTATTCTTTCAATGTGGGATAATTTTACTTAATTTTATATTCTTAAAAGCTCTTTAATTTTTGCCGATATTTAAGGACGAATTATATAATGAAAATTCATCGCCTTATTATATAATTTTTTGATGTGAGATAGAGTTTTTCTAAGACTCAAAAAATGTTTGGTTAATATCTATGGACAAATGATTACTCTTATAGATATTAATCAACTCATCATAATTTTTCGATGTAGGATAATTTTACTTAATTTTATAGTCCTAAGAGATTAAGGATCAAAAGATTTTTTTGTTGATATCTAAGAACGAATGATTATTCTTATTTATAATATAGTAAAAATTTATCACCTTAATATAATTTTTTCGATGCGAGATGATTTTACTATTTCTATATATAATGGATTCATTACTTTTTCAAGCAAATAATATGAAATTCATAACTTAAATAATTTTTCGATGTGGGAAATTTAAAAACGTTTATAGTCTTAAGAGCTTTTTTAAGACTCGAAAGAAAAATTTTTACTTTAAGTTTATTATAGTCTTAAGAGCTTTTCTAAAACTCAAAAGATGTTTGGTTTATATCTACGAAATTCATGACTTTGTAATAACTTTTCGATGTGAGAAATTTTCCTCAAGTTTATAGTCTTAAGAGTTTTTTTTAAGACTCAAAAGTGTGGGATAATTTTAATTAATTAAGTTTATGGTCTTAAGAATTTTTTTAAGACCTTTTTCCATCTAAGTTATTAAGGACGAACGATTACTCCTGTTTATATAATAGAATTCGATCACCTTATTATGGAGTATACTTTAGGACATCATGATTTCTCTTATTTATGATATCTCATCATAATTTTTTGATGTGTGATAATTCTATTTAAATTTATAGTTTTAAGAACTCTTTTTAAGACTCAAAATTTTTTTGATTGATATCTAAAGACGATGATACTTTTATATAATAGAATTTTATCACTTTCTTATAATTTTTCGATGTGGTATAATTTTAATTAAGTTTATAGTCTTAGAAATTTTTTTAGGACTTAAAAGATTTCTCGTTGATATCTAAAAACAAATTACTGCTTTTACTCC
Source organism: Agrostemma githago (assembly GCA_958450325.1). Lineage (NCBI taxonomy): Eukaryota > Viridiplantae > Streptophyta > Magnoliopsida > Caryophyllales > Caryophyllaceae > Agrostemma > Agrostemma githago. Next base: position 28,468,355 of record OY288260.1, on the reverse strand, counting down.
GTATTTATATAGTAGAATTTCTATCACCTTATTATAATTTCTCGATCTAGGATAATTTTACTTAAATTTATAACTTTAAGAACTTTTATAAGACAATTTGTTTGGTTAATATCTAAAAACAAATGATTCTCTTATTTATGATATAGAATTTCATCACCTCATTATAATTTTTCGATAATGCGATAATTCTACTTAGATTTATAGTCTTAAAAACTCATTTTAGAACTCAGATTTTTGTCAATATCTAAACACAAATGATTTCTCTTTTCCATTAGCTTACGGTCCTTACAAACATTTTTAAGACTCAAATTTTTTTAGCTGCATATCCAAGGACAAATGATTATTATTTATGATATAGAATTCATCATATCATCATAATTTTTCAATGTGAGACAACGTTAGGATAATTATGATAATAAAAGAGTTTGTTTTTATATCTAACTTAAGAATGAGCGATTACTCTTATTTATATAATAAAATTCGATCACCTTATTATAATTTTTCGATGTGTAATAATCTTACCTAAGTTTATAGACTCAAGTACTTTTGTAAGACTCAAAAAACTTTTTTTTATATCTAAGAACGAATCATTTATCTTATTTATAATATCAAATTCCATCACCTCATACTTTTTCGATATAGAATAATTTTGACTTAAGTTTAGATATAGTTTTAAGAACTCTTGTAATAATTTTACTTGAGTTTATAGTCTTAAGAGAATTTTTAATACTCAATTGCGTTTTAGAAGATATGTAATAACGAATGATTAGTCATAATTTGGAGGAATGATTACTTTTATTTGTATGATAGAATTTCATCGTCTTATTGTAGAATTAATTACTCTTATTTCTTATTTATAATATATTACATCACCTTGTTATAATTTTTCGATGTGAGATTATGTCACTTAATTTGTAGTCTTATTAAGATATTTTCTAAGACTCAAAAGTTTTTTTATTGATTTTAAGAACGAATGATTAGTCTTATTTATAATATAAAATTCTATTGTCATAATTTTTTTGATGTGGGATAATTTACTGTCTAAAGAACTTTTTTAAGACCCAAAAGAACACATGATTACTCTTATTTATAATATAGAATCATCATCTTATTTTAATTGTTTCGATGTGGGACAATTTTAAGTTTGTAGTCTTATTAATAGTTTTTTTAAGACTCAAAAGTTTTTAAGTCGATATTCAAAAACAATGATTACTCTTATTTATAATATAGTATTTCATTTAGGTGAGAATAGAATAATGAAGTGGGAAGATATAAAAGAGTTAGAGAAAGTATTATAATAATAAAAAGATTCTCTACTTGGTTTTTTTTTATTATTAATGATATTTTCCTAAATTGAGTTTTTATGTAACGGACCAATCATATCGCTCAAAAAATTCCTCCTTTATATATATTGAATATTGATTTAGAGGGGAAAACATGTCCTCCATTCCCCCTCCTTTATCTTCCTTCCTTTCGCCTTGCCTCCCTTTCCAACCTATTTTTGTATCCAAACACGCCATAAATAATGCGTGGTATCAATAACAAATTTTCACTTCACGCTAATTTCAGTTAAACGTCATTTGTATGATAGACTGAGTTAGCAACACTTAAACAAGATGCTCAACATGGTAGTACAATCAGCGGGACACTACAGTGCCTGAGTCATCTAAGAACTTGAAGGTTACCATGACAGCGTACTAGTGTTTATAGCGTAATGACGGAGATGGGGCAATAATGAGTAATTCTAACATCAAGCCATACATCACTACATAGTATTTTGTGTTTGAGTGTTGAACTTAAGCTATTCCGGAAATTTCCAGTGACCCATCACAGCTCAGCTCACCTAAAAAATCACTTGTACAGCAACCAACTATCCGCATTTCAAGTTCCAACATAAGCTTATTCCAGTAGTAAAACTTTAGCAGACCGAAAACATGTCTTAGAATACACAGAACCCCACCGGGATGAATTCCAAGTTCTCGACCCTATACTCATTTCAGAAAACACATGACTTAATCAAAATTAAAAAATAACTCCAAACACTTGCCTTGTACTACAACAAGGACTCCACTTTTAAACTTCAAAACTAGTAAACACAAACCTAATCTCCATTCCAGTAGCTCACAAGAAATCAACAGAACAAATAAATAAATATTTTCTCCGTTGTATTTAATTCTTTACGTTTGTTTTATACACGTATGCATGTTTTTAAAAATTGATCTTCACAATGCACACAATTAGACAATTTAAATTAGATCTCACATAATGTCTTTTATCTCATACTCTCTCTTCAACTCCCATCTTCACATTTGATTTTTCCGTTTGTCAGCGACTTGTATTGTTAATATCTTTCATTATATGTCAGTAAAAAATACTATAGAATTTCAATATTAATAATGTACTCAGAAAGAGGAATCAAACAAGATCACATATGGATGAGTAGTAGTATATTAGAAGTTATATATTTGACGATCAACCTATGAATAGTGCCAAAAAAAGTAACGAAATTACTTTTTTCCTACCGAACTCAATCCTAACGAATTTTCTTAAGATTTTCCTATTTCACCCTTTTATAAACATTTACCCAATCAATCTTCTCTTCATTCATTCAACACTTCAAAATTCGATTTTGAATTCTAATTCAATTACCGATGACGCTATATCAATTATTTAATACTTAATTAATTTGTACATAGTACTCATATTATTGTTCTTTGATTAATTATGAAGATTAATGGTTTGAGATTTAAATATTTTGTTTACAACTAAAAAAGTAAAAAGAAAAAAAAAGGACCAAAAGAAAACAAATTTGATTAAGTTACAGGCTTACAACTCCCTGCTCCTCGACCTTTTTCACCCACCACCCAAACCACCTCTCACTCACCAATCCACCCACCCACCACCCAATCCCGATCGTCACTCACCCTCAGACCGACTCGATCCACCATCAAACCACGACCACCGACCCGACCCACCATCGGACCAGGACCACCAACCTCCAGCCACCCTCACCCACCACCCCGATCTAACCATCACCACCTTCAAACCAACCCGACTCACGGACCACGGCCTCTAGCCACTAAGCCACCCTACCACCTCCAATTCTGATGTTGTGGTTGTTTGGGTGTGTTCATAGGAGGGTTTGATTTGGGGATTTTTAGAGAGAGAATGAAATAATTGTTGAGAATGTGATAAATGACAAGGGTAAACAGGTTAGCAAAAACTTGTTAGGAAAAAGCACAACTCAAAATAAACCTAAAAATAAGTGGACGGAGGAAGCAAATAACAGTTGGATAACAGATAAGAGAAATGAGGGAGGAGGGGCCGAGGGGGGCACCTGATAAAGGGCAAGAAGCTCAGCAATCTGAAAAATGTGAGATAAATACAAGAGCTGAACAAGAAAATCAACAGCAGGGCGGCAAGCAAGATGAGAACAGTCATCATCAACACAGACACAAACACCTTTAGGCAACGCCCTAACTTTAGCAGAATACAAGTAGGCGATCACGGAGACAACCGAATCGAAACCCACATGGAAATCTTTAACAATGTCCTTCATCTCCACCTTAACAATCCCCCTACTGCTGCTTTTCTCCTTGGGCTTGTCATCCTTATTCTTAAATAATGAGTTAAAGAAGGGAGAGCGGGCGGCGAGGATGGCGCGGTGCACGGGGACGCTGCGGCGGGAGGTAGAGCAGGAGATGGCGGCGTCCGCGTAGGATGACTCAAACTCGAAGAGGGAGTCAAGGTTGTCGGACAGGCGCCGGAGTGCAGCGGAGTCGATGGTGGTGATGTCGGAGGAGAGGGCGATATCAGAGGTGGTTGTTGTTGTTGTGGTGGTGGTGGTGGTGTTACTGATGTCGTTCGAGTCCGTGAAGGCGGTGAGCATGGCGGTGGGAGTCATTGGGGGGGGGGGGGTTAGGAGGGTAGAATGGTCATTTGTAGAAGTCAAGGGAGAAGTCAAGGGTGGAATGAGGGAGAGGTGAGAGAGAAAGAGGGAGAGGGAGGGATTTCAGACTTTGGAGTGGGACGTGGGTTTGGTATAGGGTGACGCAGTAAGGACGGGGAGAGGATGGTGATAGCCGATAAGAGAATACGTGAGCAAAGCCAGTGGGACTGAGACAAGTGAGAGGTTCGTCGGACCTCAAAGGGGTTGACTTCTTATTCTTTGACCGTTTAATCTTTCTTTCTTCCTTCCATCTTGGTTAATCACTATTTAATCCCTGTACACTAAAACAAAAACAAGAGATAAAAAGTCATTTCAACTTTCCGGTTAACTTTCATTATACTTCCTCCCATCCATTCAATTCTTTACACTTACTATAAATGGACAATCCAATCAATTCTTTACCTTCCCTTTTTGGCAAAACATTTTACCTTATAATCCTTATATCCTTACTCTATTTACACAAAATGGCACTACTTTTTCCCTACTTTAAATTTGGTGGCCCCATAAAACCATTTGATTTACCAATAATACCCTTACTTTTACTACTTTTCTTAAAACTTGTGAAACCCCCCATGTCAAGGATTGAATGGATGGGAGGGAGTATAAACTAGTTGGAAAGTATGTGCAATGCACTGGCCGATTTTTTTTTGAATTCTCGAACTTGGGATTAAATTAAATAGATTGATTAAAATCATCAAGTACAATGGATTCAATAAAATTCGGACTAGCTCCCTCCCAAATACAAGCCCCGTAATTACTCAGATGTATATGAGCATACTCGTGAGCAGGACGATTACATAAACGCGGGACATGAGACCAAGTAACACTATCGAAATGAACACAAAGCTCCCTTAGTTCCTTAATAACCAGAAAGTAATCACTTCGTCCGGTACTCGAATTCTTTAACTGATAAGTGTGTTTTGTAGTGCTTATTCCTTGTGTTTGGTCCCGGTTTCTCTTGTGGAATCGCTCTTTGGAGCGGTTTCGAGGCTACTTACGCTTCTTCTAGTTTGTTTTAGGTTCCTAAGAGCAATCTTGGAGAAATGAAACGATTCCGACTCGTTTCCGACACATTTGGAGCCAATGAAGAGAAGCGACGATCACTCGGTGGCCTAGACTCGATCCCGTGCCCCTTGGGACCCATTCCCGAGCACCGAGAGTCGATAAGAAGCCTAGGAAGAGCAAGTAGTGACCTATGAGATCATATTTGAAGCCTACATGACCCATCCCGGTCGAGAAACATCCATCATGACCGAGACAAGAAGCAACAAACAAACAGTCGCTTCTGAAGGTCCATCCGGGTCGGGATCAGTCCCATCCCGGTCGGGACCAACCCATCCCGGTCGGGAAGGGCCCAGATCGCAGCTGTCTTCGCTTTTTCCGCCTCCTTCACTTGTGAAACCCTATATATACCCCCTCTTGTATTGTTTTAAGGGAGACCTTAACCAACCCTTAGATTAGAGAAACCCTAGACTACTTTAGGTTAGGTTAGTGTAGATTAGCTTAATCCCTCTTTAATTACTCCTTAATCTTAGTTTAATCTAGTTAGATTGATCTTGTAATATTGGAATTCTTGGAGATTCTACCAATCTTGACAACATTGGTGGATGTTTGGGTTTTCTTCTATGCAAGTGTTCATCTTTTCATCTCTTGTTCAGTTGGTATAATCTTTCTTCTCTCTTTTCTCTTAATCTTTCATAGTTAATCAAGTTTTCATCTTTGTTTATTGTTTGTTGTTCATCCTTGTTCTTCATAATGAATGTTTCTTTTGTTCCTTTGATTGTTTCTGATCTTGTTAGTGTTAGTGTTAGTTTAGTTATGTTTGAGTAGTTGTCCCCTAGGGTTAGTAGGGGGATTGGGTGTAATTAGGGATGATTAGAGTGAGATGGGTGGTGCTAGTTGTTGTTTTTGTTGTTTCCTATTGTCTTGCACTCTACATGCATGTTTGATGAAATGCTTGTGAGACTTGAGATGATCAATCCTTGTTTTTCTTGTCTCTTCTCTTGTATGTGTTCGTTTGGTTGGTTGGTTTGGTTCCCTCATTAGTAGCGAGAGCGTGGTGAGGATGATCCCAAGGCCGTTTAAGTAGGGAGAGCCCGAGCGTAACCTAGGCAACGAAAGCATGCTAGTAACCCCGTTTCCTTCTTTTGATCTCCTTGGCATCCATGAACCCGACCTAGCCCTAGTTTCTTCTTATTGATTTAATTCGCTTCTTTTTGTCATTAGTTGTTTGTTTAGCTTAGTCCTTAGTCGACCTTAGCCATCACCCTAGTTTAGTTTAGCTTGTTGACCTAGTCAAGTCTTTAGGTGACCTTAGTCTAGACACCTCTTTCCGTCCCCTTGGATTCGACCCGACTTACCTTATCTACCCAGTTAGGTTTATTAGTTGGTTTTACTTGTTGGTAGGGATTGACGGCAAATCCCTCCCATCAATTTGGCGCCGTTGCCGGGGACGGTGCTAGTTTAGACTTTGTTTGCCTATTTACTTGACTTTGTCTTTGTTTTTGTGTTTTTCTTTGTTTTCTTTTGCATCTTGTGTGTGTGAAGTTTATTTTCTTCTTGTCTAGTACCCACCATATTACCCTTCACCTCAACCACATTATGAGCCCCAAAATTCACAATACTACCAATCATCTCAACCTCACTACCAACAATATGATGCCCCACCCCTTGGGCATCATCAAGATTTTCAAGAAGCATTACAAGACCCCAATGACCACCAAATGCCCAACTTGGAGTCAATCGATTCTTCAAATGCAAAAGAGCCAACAAGAAATAGTCATCCAATTGTAAAAGGACTATGAAATCTTGGCCCAAATCCGAAGGGAAAACGAGGCGATGGAGGCTCGATTAAATGCTATAGTGGCTAAAACCGTAATGTCTTTAACTCGAACGTCACAACTGGACGAAGGGTGTTCATTTGAGCAAGGGGAGCAACCCAATCATGAAGTCGCCGATGAAGTACCTTTGAGAAGCGAGACTTGCTATGAAGAACCTCAATTGTCTACCCAAGATGAGACGAATGAGGAAGTAATCCTTGATAACGACATTGTTGGTGAAGCATTGGATAAGGTTAGTGAGTTGAATGAGGTGGTAGAAGTTGTAAAGTCGTTGGGTGAAAATGATGAGCTCAAGTTGCCCTTGTGCGAAAATGAGGAAAAACTCATGAGCCTCTTGCAAGTAAGCGAAGCTATAGTTTGGAAGAGATTGAAACCACCGGTAGAAGTTTCAATTCTCTCTTTCAAGATGATGTGAGGACAAGTAATGTTTTGAGACTTGAAGATGGGGAACCACACTTGAGGAAGATATGAGGATGTGCAATAGGGAAATGAGGCCAAAACCACTTTTTGTGCCTCATGTTAAATATTTGAAGCTTGCTTGTGGATGGAGGCAATGCTTAGGGAGGAAGAGGTCGATAAACACTACAAGAAAAACTGTCCCGGGCGTCCACCTGGTTGGCGTCCTGGGCATATGGACGCCTACATGGCGTCTAAAAAGACAAACGGGCATCCACAGTCAGACGTCAAATTTGGCGTCCGACTGAAATTGGGAAGGACGAAATTCAGGTCGACGGGCGTCCACAGGCGGACGCCATATACCGCAAATGGCGTCCACTGTCGGACGCCAATTAGGGAAAGCGGGCATCCACCCTTGGCGTCCCACAGTGGACGCCCGTCCTGCTGAATTTGGCGACAAATACCCGCCCACCCCCTCTCCCCCATCACTCTCTAAGAAAAACACTCTCTAACCCCTCTCTTCCTCTCCTCGCCGAGCCATTCACCATTCCCCTCCATTTTTCCTACTTTTTATTAATCTTTGGTATGTTTTCTTACTTAGTTCTTATTCATTATAATTAGTTATTGGTTTTTATTGTTATCGTTATTTATTGATAGTTTGCTAGTAAATATTGTTTAGGTCTAAATTTTGATTAGGTTGATTAGTTTAGGCCAAATTCGATTAGGTTGATTAGTTTATGCCAAATTCGATTAGGTTGATTAGTTTTGCCCATCATAATTTTGATTAGGGTTTGATCAATTTAGTTGAATTGAGCTAGAATGACCTCTAGGGCCTTCCGTGAGGTTTTGTGTGACTTAGGACGGACCAAAAGATGTAATAATGCCGGATTTTCCCGAAACCACTTCTATCTTGATCAGGGTTGTAATTAGGTGTTAGCGGTGCTTTCGGAGTTTTGATATCTGTATCCGAAAATTTGACCTTATTTGACCTGTTATAGCTGTTTTTGTCGGACCTAGGCCATGAATTTTTGTGCTTTGTTCGGTTAATTTGGGATTAAATTGAAAAATGAGTTAGGGTTTTTGTAAATTGCGATGAAATTGTGATTACATTTGCGATTAAAATCGGTGACTGATTTTTTTAAGGTCAATTCTAGATTAATAAGACATTTGGGTTTACTTTGACGTATTAGTGATTAAATTGAGGAAACTTAGTTAGAGAAATTAAGTTTAAGTTAAATGGTGATTAAATTTTCGTTTAGTAAGTTATAAATTAAGTTAGGGAAATTAAACTTTAATTTGTTATATATATTTTTTGAACATAGAAAATGAAGAGAATTGAACGGAAATGGATGTATGAGGGAAGACTTGATAAGAAAAGATGTCCCACCGTCGAATTTTTGAGGAGTGTTGAATCATTTGTCGAGGTGGCTAAAAAGTCAGTAGATTATGCATCGAGGGGGAGGTTAGGTGTCCGTGTACTAAATGCAAGAACCTAAAATTTCTTGAGGTCCTTGTAGTTAAGGAAGATGTCATCTATAGTGGTTTTTCACCCGATTATTATAATTGGATTTGTCATTGTGAGCCATCTCAGTCTGAGGAACCCGAAAACCATCAAAATGAGGGGGGATTGAGAGGTATGATAGTTGACGTTGTGGAGTGCAACTTGTTTAATAACGAGAACACATATGGGAATGACGATTCACCTAACCCAAGAGACTCACCCAACCCACAAGACTCACCTAACCCACAACAGCCTAACCCACGAGCAAAGGCGTGTTTTGACATGTTGGACGCTTCGGAGAAACCGTTATACGGAGGGTGCGATGTGACTTTGTTAGAAGTCGCGTCTATGGTAGTTAGCCTTAAATGTGAGTTCAACCTACCCTTTGCTTGTGTCGATGGTATTGCTGCCTTGCTCGAGAGAGTTATCCCAAAAGACAATATCATGACCCGAACATTCTACACAACCAAAAAGGTTGTGAAGGGACTTCAACCCCCGCATCAAAAGATTGATGCTTGTCTAGATGGATGCATGTTATTTTGGAAGGATGATGCGATGCTTGATGAATGTAGGAGATGTGGTAAGGGTAGGTATAAGACGGTTGAGGGGGATATTGTTTTGAGAGGTAGAAAAGGGAAAAGCGGTGTCAGGGGTAAGAAACCAATCCCAAAAAGTCAGCTTACGTACTTCTCTATTGCACCTAGGCTTCAAAAATTGTATGCCACAAAAACCATAGCGGAGCAAATGAGGTGGCACAAGGAGGACATTAGGGTACTAGGGAAGATGTGTCATCCGAGTGATGGTGAGGAGTGGAAGCGTTTCGATAGACTACATCCCCACTTTGCGTTAGAACCCTGAAATGTAAGGCTTGGGTTGTGCACTGATGGATTTGCACCGTTCGGCCAATTTGGTAAATCGTACTCTTGCTGGCCAATGATGATCACACCTTATAACTTACCTCCTTGGTTGTGTTTGAAGCAGCCTTTCATCTTCCTATCTCTTATTGTGCCCGGACCCAAAAACCCGAAAAATCATTTGGATGTTTACTTACAACCTATTATTGAGGAACTGAAACAACTGTGGGAGGTAGGGGTGGAAACTTATGATGTCTCTCAGAGACAAAACTTTCAGTTGAAAGCAGCTTTGTTATGGACTATAAACTACTTTCCCGCGTACGGTATGCTCTCGGGGTGGTCTACTGCGGGTCAGAAAGCATGTCCGTGTTGTATGGATGAGAGCAAAGCTTTTTATCTTCCAAATTCTAGTAAAATAAGTTGGTTTGACTGTCATCGACAGTTCCTACCAGAAGGTCACCCATATAGAAAGAATAAGAAGGCATTCAAGAAGGGTGAGGTTGTGCTGATGACGCACCTGATCAACTCCCCGGAGATGAAGTATGGGAGTTGATTTCCGCTTACCCGTCCACTATCGACGGAACAGAGCAGGAGTTCAAAGACCTCAATAAGTTGAAAAATGGTTGGTTTAAACGTAGCATATTTTTTGACCTACCATATTGGAGGACTAATTATTAATCTGCCTTGACTGTGTAGTTCAAGTTCAGTTGGGAATCCGAGTTAGATGGAAGGGTCTGGGACCGGTACAATGAGACGTGCACACGACGTTTCTCTTGTGTGATGAATAAACGACGCACGCGGGGGACTCCGCTAAAGGACCTTAAAGGTGTTTTTTTGGTAATCAATTTTAACAAAGAATCTAACTTCAATCTTTCACTGTATTAAATAATATATTGGATCGTCATATTTTAGGGGACGCGTTGGAGAGATGGGTCGCCTACCACGACAAGAAGGACTTTAAGGTCAGGTCTGAAAGGGCCCAGAAGAACAAACTGTCGAACTGTGAGCATGAGGGCCACACAAACCGACACATCATCGGGGTTCTCAGTCTTCTGTCAGTCGTGCCAAGAGGGTATGATTTCTACTAATTAATACTGTACTCTTCCTTGAATAATTGTAAACTATGTTCGCGTAATTTATAATCGCCTAACGTTCGTACTCATTTAATAGCTGCATGGTGAGCTCGGGAGGGCGCCAACCGCGGCGGAGATATTCTTCGACATGCATGGGAAGACCGATGACAAAGGGACTCGCTTTACGACGAAAAAGGATCAGGCGATCTGGGTGAGTACTAACTATTTCAAATAAATCGACTTTAGGTGGTAGATAACTATCTTCAATGATTTCATCTAATAATAACTTGAATTGAAATCGTTGTTCTGTACGCAGGACGCCTACCAAGAAGAGCTAGCGAGACTCGAGGCTGATCCTGATGCTGAGGAAGTCGAGTCGAATGAGACTTGGTTCAAGGTCGTCAAGGGTTACAAGAAAGGAAGTGTGTACGGTGTAGGAAATGCACACGGTATGTACTTCACACCTCCCACACCGCGTCTCAGCACCTGTACACAAATGGAGTACACGCCGGCCGGATCTCAACAACCCGACCCGGAGAAGGACGCCATGAAGGAACAGCTGACGGAGCAGCAGCAACAACTGAAGGCACAAGCGGAGCACATAAAGAAGATGCAGGAAGAGATGGCCATGTTTCGGGCCATGTTTCAGAGATGCAACCAAGGTCGTCCCCCATCCCCTCCAGACGACAGAGACCCCTTTAACGGGGATGGTGGTAACTCTGGTGCTCCAGCTAGCTTCCCAGTTAGTTGATTGTTTTTTGTTGTAACTTTATTTACGGATTATGTATCTTCTAACTAGTTTAGTTTGTGTACCTTCAAACCGTATGTTAAATCTTTTTTATATAAGTTTTTTCAGCATAAATGAGTCCAGAGATGAAGTGTTTTGGTTGACTGAGAGTGAATGAGGTTGAGGTATTGTGGATAGTCGACATTTGTGGTTGGTTGAGAGTTGTGGATGTGGTTTATTTTGCAGGTTTTGGCTAGACATTGAACGTATGTTTACGGTCATGCAACAGCGTAAATAGTGTCCAATAACGGACGTCATGACAGACGCGAGGGAAACGTAAAATGGTGTCCGACTGTGGACTCCAGGTGCCCCTGGATGGCGTCCACAGTCAAACGCCAACTTTAGGACCTTGGCGTCCGACTGTGGACGCCATCCATGGGCACTTGGCGTCCACAGTCGGACGCCACTCCTGACGTCCGCTGTCGGTCGTCAATTACCTTGGCATCCAATAGTGGACGCCCGTTTTAAAAAAGGGCGACTGATCGTGGCTTCCGCTTTCTGGCGTCTGTTTGCTGACGCCCGTTCCTTTATAGCGTCCACTGTCGGTGCCCAACAGGTGGACGCCCGGGACTGTTTTTCTTGTAGTGAAAGCTTGTAGGATGGAAAGACCCCGGAGAGAACATGAAAGATGACATTGGGTCTTTGGATGACTACTTCTCGCTTCCGACTTGGAGGCTTTGGAGGATAGCTTGGCTCGGGTACTCAATGAGCCCTCATTATGATGTGGCTTGAGCATTTGACTTGCTCCTCCGAGCCCTTGAGGGCTATGGTTAAGAATGAAGAGTCCACCAACCTCGGTTTGACGGAGTTCCTCAAGAACCGTCATGTTGTATATATCTCTTTCCTATTCTTTTGAGTTCTTGTATTTGTGTTTGTGTGAGTTTGGTTTCTAGGTTTTGTGTGTTTTGTGGAACTCTTGTCATTTGGTATTTTGATGAGCGATGTGAGGGAGGGATTTGATGATGTTTATTGAGTTTACTTGATAGGTTGATGGTGAAGATGAAGAATTAGAAGGAGTGTTGATGATAGAAGCTTGGAGCTTGGGCAAGGAAGTCGGCTTATAAGCTTTTCATAAGCTTTTGGGGATGGGATCTTGAATCCCAAGGTAATATTTGTCGTTTGGGTGGAAGATTTGGTATGCTATGATTGAATGAAGGCTTCAAGGCTCGGGAAAGGTGCGATCCCGATCGGGATCATTACCATCACGAGCGGGACGAAGTGAGCAACAAATCAGGAGCTTCTGACGAGCAATCCCGACCGGGATCATGGTCATCCCGACCGGGAAGGACTCTTCCCGACCAAGATGAGGTTTGTCACGACCGGGATGGTGTCCAACAGCCTCCTTTGCTTTCCTTACTTCATTTAAGCCCCACCCAACCACTTTATACTCCCTCCCAACCTCCTTACTCACCCTTGCCTCTATCATTTCACCCTTACACTTCATATATACACCTTCATCTCATCTTCTCATCACTATACACCGAGTTTAACCTCAAATCCCAACCTCATTACACCATTGCAAGCCTAGTACTTCGACCATGCGACTACATTTAGGAAGAGGAGGAATAACAGTGATGACAACAAGCAAAGTGCTGTTAACGATCATTGAGGCGATGGAGATTATTGAGTTGCTAACCGTTTGGTAGGCGACTCTTCTTTCTTTTCCGTCTTTTGTTGCTAGTCTCCCTTTGTTTTCTCCCCTTCCCTTTTATGTATTTGGCGTCATGGTGGCCCTCGGGACCTTTGTGGTCATTGCCCCCGATTCTCGATGATGTGATTACATCGAGAATCATTTGAAAAAATCCAAATTGACAAGTCTTTTCACTTTTTCTTTATTTTTATTTTTCTTTTGGTAGGATTTAGTCGGATTTAGGCGAAATCCGGGCTAGGTGACTTGATTACACCTAGCCCTCCCCTCCCATTTTCTTTTATTTCCTTCTTTTTATTTCTTCCCCCATCCATATCTTTTCTCGTCTCGACCCTTGGTAACTTGATTACATCCCGGCCGGACACATTCTACCATTTCTTCATTTCTTCATTTTGATTTTTAGCTTTATTTTCCCTTTTTCTCTTCCTTTTAGTGTCTCCACACACTAAAGATCGAGCATGAGGACATTGCTCGGTTTAAGTGTGGGGAGCGATATCCTAATCTAGCTTAGCTTTATTTTTGTAGTTTTTTCGAAAAATCTTAAAAATCCCTAAAAATTTGAAAAAGAATTCATAAAAAATAAAAAAAAAATTCTTTTGTGTCTTTTTCTTCTGAGTCTTTGTGGCGTATTTTTGTTGTGTTGTGTGTTTTGCTCCCCCGATTTCCTTGTAGGTTGCGCTATTGATAAGTGTAGTTTGTAGTGCCTAATTGTTGTGTTTTGGTCCCATTTTCCTTGTGGAATCGCTCCTTGGGAGCGGTTTATGGGCTACTTATGCTTCCTTTAGTTCGTTTCAGGTTCCCGAGACCATTTGTGAAGAGTTGGAGCAAATCCGACTCGATACATACACATTTTGGAGCCAACGAAGTAAAGGAACGATCACTCGGTGCCTTGGATTCGATCCCGAGACCTCGAGACCCGATCCCAAGCCTCGGAGACCCAATCCCGAGTCCCGAGAATCGATGAGAAACCCATGAGAGGCAAGGAGGGACCAAAAGGTGCTTAAAGGAGGCCTACAAGGCTCAACCGGGTCGGGATGGCCTCAACCGATCCCGGTTGAGGTGCACAAAAGAGAAGGCTACTGACCTGGGCCCGTCCCGGTCGGGATCATCCCGCCCGCCACGCCGTCCCGGTCGGGATGATCCCGTCCCGGTCGGGACGCTACAGGGGCAGCTCGCATTCATTTCTTTCATCCTCCTTCATTCTTGTACCCATATATATACTTCCCTCTTGTATTGTTTATGTATCTTACATTACATTAGACTCTCTTAAGCCTCTCTACAACTTATAAACCCTAGATTTAGTGTTCATCCATCTAGACTAATCTTCCTTTAATCTTCCTTTAATTCTAGCTTAATCTAGTTGTAATTAGTTCTTGTATTAAGAAGATACTTGAAGATTCATCCAAGCTTGACAACCTTGGAGTTGATTTGGGTTTCTCTTTTATACAAGTTATCATCTTTTTCATCATCTTGTTGTTGGTATAATCTTCCTTTCTCTTGTTCTAGTTTATTTAATCAAGTTTGAATCTTTACTTAGTGTTTTTGTTATTGTTCTTGTTCTTCTTTATGGATGTTAGGTTTATGATGTTGTTTTCTCTTACTATTGTTATGGGTAGTTTGTTAATGAGTGAGTAGTCCCCTTGTGGGGTTAGTAGGGGGATTAGGGGTAGATTATGGGTGATTAGGGTTGATTATGGGAAAAGGGTGAATCTTTGTTGTTAGTCACATATTTGGCACTCCATGTGTTTGTTGAATTGCTTGTGTGAGTTGTAGTGGCCATGCTTCCCATACTTGTGTTCATCTTCTCATTGATTGTCTATTTTGGGGTTGTGTTGAGAATAGTCATAGTCACGAGAGTGCGGACTATGGTCTACGTAGCGAGAGCCCAGACCAACCCCGACATCGGTCTACGTAACGAGAGCCCGGACCGACTCTAGCAACTAGGAGACACCTATACCCTTGATCACCCAATTACCCATCTACACTTATGAACCCGACCTACCCTACTTCCTTTCATATTTGATCTCAACTTCTTAGTTAGTCATCGTTTCTTCTAGTTTACTTGTTAGTTCGATCATTAGTTATCTCATCTTAGCATCGTTTTAGATAGTCATTGTTAGTCCACTTCCTTCACCTCCAACCATAATAGTGTACCATTTATCTTTATCTTTGTGTTTTTTTGGTAATTTAGTCTCGTTTTTAGGCCGACCTAGTCTAGACTCTACTTTACCATCCCCGTGGATATCGACCCTACTTGCCCTAACTACCCACTAGGAATAGTCGGTTTATTTATTGACGGTTGGACCCGCGACGAATCCCTCCATCAATTTGGCGCCGTTGCCGGGGATGGTGCATTGTTTAGACTTAGTTTGCTTATTGCTAGACTTAGTTACCCTTCTTTGTGCTCTTCCATCGTCTCTTGTGAATATTTTGTAGTTTTTTCTTGTTTTCTTAGCTTTCTACTCTTCTTGTTTCTCGTTGTGCTTGTTTATTGTCGTTGCCTAGTGCCCATAAAGCACTAGGTGTTCTCACGTTTGTTCTTGTGTGTAGTGTATGCCTAGGAGGGGAGGCGATTTCTTTCTCTTCAATCCAGAGCCGGAGAGACTCTTTAGAGCCTTTCGCCAACGGACGATTGATCGGGTTAGACACTCTCAAACGGGTACTAGCAATATCCACCAAGAGCAAGCTCAAGGATCCGACTTTAACGAGTCACCTTGAGAGACGGCCGAAGGGATCTTCATAAACCCCTTTGGTTCATCTATCCATTCTTCTTCACCAAGTTCTCCGTCTAGTTCTACATCAACACCGTCTACACCATCTTCTCCCGCAAATCCAATCATGCCGAAGTTTTCATCTCACTCCACTTTTACGGAAGATGTCTTGCCGGGACCGAGTGCTTTACCGGATACTTATACCGGAAATTTTGTGGCAAAGACACAATTCATACAACTTGTGGAGAGAAATCAATTTAGTGGTTTGCCCACCGAAGACCCGCACCAACATATGGAGACCCTCTCCGATTATTGTGACGCTATCTCTCAAACCGGGGTTACTCAAGATCAAATTCGTTGGGTACTCTTCCCGTTCTCTCTTATTGGAAAAGCGAAGCAATGGATCAAGAGTCTCGATAGGGCAACCATGGGGATTGATACTTCGAAGAAACTTGCATTGGCGTTCTACAAAAAATTTTAACCTCCTGAGAAGACAAATTTGCTTAGGGCCTCCATCACCGGTTTCCAACAACGGGATGAAGAGAGCCTTTATGAAGCTTGGGAGCGGTTTAAATCTTTGGTGAGATCGTGCCCCCATCATGGACTTTCACAATGGTTCTTAGTCCAACAGTTTTGGAACGGTTTATATGAGGACTCAAGAGCTATACTCAATATGAGCTCCAATGGTAGGTTTACCGAGGTCGATGACGATCAAACTTGGGCAAGAATCGAGGAGATGGCGGTTCATAATTCACAATACTCAAGGCCTAGGAAGGCAAATCGAGGAGGTAGGCACGAGGTTGATGCTATTACTCAATTAAGCATTGACCTTGGAGCTCAATTGAAAACACACATGGAGACCATTGACAAGAAGCTCCAAAGTCACCTCAACCAAGTCCAAGGCACTAGTTCCTCCAACCATCAATCGATTCAAGAAGTGAATGCTTTGGGATTTGCACCTCCTTTGCCTTATTATGGGATGTGTGATACTTGTGGAATCATTGGTCATGATCCTATGTATTGTCGAGGAAGTGTTGAGCAAGTGAACGCCTTTCAAGCGTTCAAGCAAGGTGCCTCCTATTCTAATCAATACCAAGCTTCCAATCAAGTCCCTCAACAACAAGCTATGCAACCTCGTCCCTATGTTCCACTTCCCTTAAGGGACAACAATCAAGGTTATCAAGGTTATGTGGGTAATCCAAGACCGTTCAACAACTTCAAGCAAAATAACCAAGGTGCCTTCCACAACAACAATCAAGGGTTCCAACAAGGGAACTTCAATCAAGGTGGTTTCCAAGGAAACCAAAGCTTCCAACAACAACAAAACCACAACCAAGGGTTTCAAAACCACAATCAAGTCCTTAATCAAGGCAATTCTCATGGGTTCCAAGGGAACCGTCAACAACAATCAACTCAAGGTCATAGACAAGAAAGCAAGCCTAGGAGCCGGTCTCCTATTCATGACTATGGTACTCCATTAGCCCTCACCGATACTCCGCATGATCCATCGTCTCCACCTCGGGATTTCGACATACAAAAATCTATGATGGATATGCAAAGGAGTAATCAAGATTTGCATAAAAATCATATGGAGATATCAAGAAATCAACAAGAGATCATAGCCCAAATCTTAAATGAAAACAAGGAAACAAGAACTCATATGAAGATGCTTGAGACTCAAATATCTCAACTTGCATCGGGAAGCTCTTCAAGACAAAAGGGGCAACTACCTCCTCAAGGTGAAACACCGAAATTTGAGCACGTAAATGCTATTACCACGAGGAGAGGTACATCTTATGATTCCCCCACATTCCCTAGTGAGCAAGAGCCAATGCAAGAACCAACAAAAGAAGTTACACCCTCCTCTCAAGGCAATTCAAGTAAGGAAAGTCCAATGGAGGAGCAAGTCTTAGGGGAGATCGAAAAACCCCATGAAGACAAGCTTCCCCCTCTTCAAGGAAAAGACAAGGGTAAAAGGAAAGTGTCATTTGAGGAATCTACCCCGATTGAGCAAAACAAGTACCATATCAAGTTGCCTTTCCCAACAAGGCAAATGAAGACTAAGGTGGATACTAAATACGATAAGTTCCTTAGTATTGTGAAGAAATTGGATGTGAGTGTCCCGTTTACCGAGTTACTTACCCAAATCCCGGCATATGGAAAATTTATGAGAGAAATATTGGCTAGGAAGAGATCCGTCGACAAGGAAGAGACCATAGCGTTCACGAGGGTGGTGAGCAAGCTTATTCAAGGTTCCACGCTTCCGAAGTTGAAGGATCCGGGTAGTTTCTCGATCCCTTGCACCATAGGCAACTTCATGATCGAGAGAGCATTATGTGACTTGGGTGCGAGTGTGAGCATCATTCCTTATTCCATTTGTGATCGATTAGGGATGAAGGAGCTGAAATGTACGTCCATTACACTCAAAATGGCCGATAAATCTCTTAACCGACCATTGGGGATGATAGAGGACGTACCGGTACGAATCGGGAAATTCTTCATTCCGGTCGATTTTCTTGTGCTCGACATGCTGGAAGATGCTATCACTCCTATTATACTTGGTCGCCCATTTCTACATACCGCCGGTGCCATGATCGATGTCAAGAAGGGTAGGATTACTTTTCAATTAGGCGACGAAGAGTTAGTGTTTGACCTCCAAGGCAACACCTCGCCTATAAACGAGACATGTAATATGATCCATGCCACGAAATACGTCGATCTAGGGGTTGAGTCGGGACAAAGCTTGAAGAGTTACTCTTATGTACTTGAGGACGATGAATCCGAGAGTGAGGAAGATGAGAGCCCATATCATGGGTTTGATGACAAGTTGAAAGGCAAGGAGAACGATGAGCCTCCCTTGGGGCCACATGAGGATCGATGGACGTTTGGGTATATCCCGAAGGATCAAAAGTACAAGTTCAAGCCATTGAACTTAGAAGATCGGGAAGCCCCGGGAACGTCGAGACAAGGTCATGAAGAACCTTGGTATGTGGATAGCTTGATTGAAGACTTTGCTAGAGCCTTCGATTCTTTTCTCTGTGCCCTTGATAGAGATGGAACTAGTTATTGTTGTTGAAGAAAAAGATTGAAGAATGCAGCATCCTTGGTTTGACGGAGTTCCACAAGAACCGTCTCATTGTATATATCTCTTTCTTGTAGTTAGTTTGAGTTTTGTGATATTCTTGTTATTTGGATTGATTGATGAGCGTTGTGAGGGAGAGAATTTGATGTGTATGTGAGCTTTGTTGGATAGGTGAAGTGAAGATGATTCCTAGAGAGGAATGACTATGATAGAGCTTGGATAGTAAGCATGAGGAACGGGTTTTTGAAGCTTGGAGTAAGCTTTTGGGTATGTGGAAGGTCAAGAAGACCCATCCCGATCGGGAAGAGGGCTTCGCGACCGGGAGGGATGAGGCATCCCGACCGGGAAGGAGGCATCCCGATCGGGATGAGGGTGCACATTATCGAGCTTCCTGGAGTGCCATCCCGATCGGGATGAGGGCATCCCGACCGGGATGAATGAGGCATCCCGACCGGGACCATCCATCCCGACCGGGATGGGCCCCTACTCCCCCTTTGTGCCTCTTCTTCGACATTTGAGTCCACCCAACCATTGTTTACCCCCTCCCAACCTCCCTATCTCTCCGTGCTCTTATCATACGCCCCATATACTTCATTTTCATACCCTCACTTCATTTCCTCTTCACCTTACACCAAGATTCACACCAAATCCCACCCTCACACCATTACTACCTCTACCGTGAGTTCTTCTCAAGTTTTAAGCGAGATGGCAACCAAAAAGACAAGCGACGTGCCTATAATGATCATTGAGACGATGGAGCGAGTGAGTTACTAGCCGATTGGTTTGGGTAACTATCCTTACTTTTCCGTCTTTTGTCGCTTGTTTTCTCTTGTTTGCCCCCTTCCCCTTGAGTCATGGTGTCTTGGTGGCCTTCGAGGCCTTAGTATGGTTGCTCCCGACTCTCAATGACGTGACTACGTCGAGAGTCACTCGAAAAATCCAAATTTACAAGATTTTCACCCTTTTTTAGAAATTAGTCGGATTTGGGCGGAATCCGGGCTAGGTGACTTGATTACACCTAGCCCTCCCCTCCCATTTCCTTTTATTTCTTTCTTTTTATTTTCTTCCCCCCATCCATATCTTTTCTCGTCTCGGCCCATGGTGACTTGACTACACCCCGGCCGGACACACTCTACCCTTTCTTCACTTTTCTTTTTGATTTTTAGCTTTATTTTCGTAGTTTCTTTTATTTTCTTTTGTGTCTCCACACACTACGATCGAGCATGAGGACATTGCTCGGTTTAAGTGTGGGGGAGCGATATTCTATCGTAGATAGTTTTATTTTCATAGTTTTTCGAAAAATCTTTAAAAATCCCTAAAAATTTGAAAAAAAAATCACAAAAATCAAAAAGATTTTCCTTTTGTGTGTTTTCCTTGCATGTCTTTGTGTCGTATGTTTGTTTTGTTGTGTGTATTTGCCTCCCTTTTTCCCTATAGGTTGCTCAAATCACCGTTAGTTTTGGAAAGCTTTCAAGACATCCGGTAACATCTTCTATCCCTTTTCCCTCTTTATCTCTTGTGGAGTTTGGAGGAGATTGTGATGTTGTGTGCTCGGGTGGAGCTTTGTGCATATTGGTGGATGATTCGGTGACTTGCATGGAATTTCGGGGTGGTGTTTGTTCCCTTGTGTGTTTGTTTTATTTTGTTTTGTTTTATTGTCTTTTGTCTCTTTTTCTTTCGTTTTCGCCATGTCTTCGCTTTGTGTTGTGTTAGTTGTGTCTTTTGTGTAGAAAGGTTTTTTCGAAAACCCGGTTTAGAGGCTAGTGTGCAAGCGTTTACTTTCCCTTCCTAGTAGTATAAATCGAGTCTTGGACTTTAGTATAGTAGAATGACCCTAAATCAATGATTTCGTTGGTCCTTTACCTTGAGTCCACCTAGCTTACTAGGGATTTACTACGGGATTTGCACTTTTGACCATTATGACCACCCACGGTGTGAAAAGGCCTTGGTTACCGAGTCCCGTCCCTTAGGTGACCGTGTTTGGGATTGTTTGATTAGTCCAAGTTCTCCACCTTTTTGAGGGTTTGAAAGGGGATGCGCACCCTCGACATACCCATTCCCCTACCTTCTACACATATCCACATAATAAATTGCAATTTGTTGAATTCTCCCTTTCTTGTTACACAAAGAAATGCCAAAAAGCCAAATCATGCCAAAAAGGGCAAAGAAAAGAAAGAAAATGAAAGAAAGAAAGAAATGAAGAAAAAGAAAAGGCACAAAAGCCAAAAAGAAAATAGAAAAGAAGAAAAAGAAATGGCATAGCAAAATAAAGCAAAAATGCAAAAGAAAGAAAAATGCCAAAAAGAAAATCGTCTCACAAAAATAATCCCGACATCTCAAAATAAGCCTTTTACCGACTATTATCGTGAAGAGCCTACCAAAGGACCGAGTCCCTAGGAAGGATGATAGCGGTAGTGGTCGGTCTTCCCTCACTTTGCAATGTTTTCCACCTTTTTACTTGGACTAGCTGGGCGGTTTCGGGCATGGGACGACCCTCTTGCCTCATCGCTAAAGGGGCCGGGGTCTCACTTACCTACAGTGTCGACTAACACCGTGGTTCATCCCTTTTCCACTCCGCCGATCGTCCCGTAGTACGTTCTTAGAAGGTTAGGAGGAATCTAGGTAAGTTACCAACGTTTTTTGTTGCTTTATCGTCATACTATTAGGATTTAGTTCACCTTGGTTTATATTGCTAGCTTGGGAACATTGTCACTTGCCTTGAGTCCTAAACCGGTGTCTTTTCACCGCTTTGTTGAGGGAAGCGGTATTTTTTTTTCTTTGGGTGCAACCTTGTGTGTGTCTGTTTGTTTGTTTGTTTGTTTGTGTGCATGTTTGTCTTTGTGTCTTGTGTCCGGTTGCATCCACAGTTTTGTCGCAAGACCTTACTTGCCTTGCGGAGTGCACTTTTCCTCTAGGTGCACTCGCGTGAGTTGAAAGGGCGTAGGGTGCGCTAATACCCACTCGGCTAGTTTAGTAGTTAGTATTTGCTTACTCGAGGGCGAGTAAGGGTTAAGTGTGGGGGAGTTGATAAGTGTAGTTTGTAGTGCCTAATTGTTGTGTTTTGGTCCCATTTTCCTTGTGGAATCGCTCCTTGGGAGCGGTTTATGGGCTACTTATGCTTCCTTTAGTTCGTTTCAGGTTCCCGAGACCATTTGTGAAGAGTTGGAGCAAATCCGACTCGATACATACACATTTTGGAGTCAACGAAGTAAAGGAACGATCACTCGGTGCCTTGGATTCGATCCCGAGACCTCGAGACCCGATCCCGAGTCTCCGAGACCCGATCCCGAGTCCCGAGAATCGATGAGAAACCCATGAGAGGCAAGGAGGGACCGAAAGGTGCTTAAAGGAGGCCTACAAGGCTCAACCGGGTCGGGATGGCCTCAACCGGTCCCGATTGAGGTGCACAAAAGAGAAGGCTACTGACCTGGGCCCGTCCCGGTCGGGACCACGCCGACCCGGTTGGGACCACGCCGTCCCGGTCGGAATGATCCCGTCCCGGTCGGGAATCTATAGGGGCAGCTCGCATTCATTTCTTTCATCCTTCTTCATTCTTGTACCCATATATATACTTCCCTCTTGTATTGTTTATGTATCTTACATTACATTAGACTCTCTTAAGCCTCTCTACAACTTATAAACCCTAGATTTAGTGTTCATCCATCTAGACTAATCTTCCTTTAATCTTCCTTTAATTCTAGTTTAATCTAGTTGTAATTAGTTCTTGTATTAAGAAGATACTTGAAGATTCATCCAAGCTTGACAACCTTGGAGTTGATTTGGGTTTCTCTTTTATACAAGTTATCATCTTTTCATCATCTTGTTGTTGGTATAATCTTCCTTTCTCTTGTTCTAGTTTATTTAATCAAGTTTGAATCTTTACTTAGTGTTTTTGTTATTGTTCTTGTTCTTCTTTATGGATGTTAGGTTTATGATGTTGTTTTCTCTTACTATTGTTATGGGTAGTTTGTTAATGAGTGAGTAGTCCCCTTGTGGGGTTAGTAGGGGGATTAGGGGTAGATTATGGGTGATTAGGGTTGATTAGGGGAAAAGGGTGAATCTTTGTTGTTAGTCACATATTGGGCACTCCATGTGTTTGTTGAATTGCTTATGTGAGTTGTAGTGGCCATGCTTCCCATACTTAGCTTGTGTTCATCTTCTCATTGATTGTCTATTTTGTGGTTGTGTTGAGAATAGTCATAGCCACGAGAGTGCGGACTATGGTCTACGTAGCGAGAGCCCGGACCAACCTCGACATCGGTCTACGTAGCGAGAGCCCGGACCGACTCTAGCAACTAGGAGACACCTATACCCTTGATCACCAAATTACCCATCTACACTTATGAACCCGACCTACCCTACTTCCTTTCATATTTGATCTCAACTTCTTAGTTAGTCATCGTTTCTTCTAGTTTACTTGTTAGTTCGATCATTAGTTATCCCATCTTAGCATCGTTTTAGATAGTCATTGTTAGTCCACTTCCTTCACCTCCAACCATAATAGTGTACCATTTATCTTTATCTTTGTGTTTGTTTGGTAATTTAGTCTCGTTTTTAGGCCGACCTAGTCTAGACTCTACTTTACCGTCCCCGAGGATATCGACCCTACTTGTCCTAACTACCCACTAGGAATAGTCGGTTTATTTATTGATGGTTGGACCCGCGACGAATCCCTCCATCAGCTATCGTCGAAAAGTTTCGGAAAGCTCTTGACATCCGGTATTATCCTTCTATCTCGTTCTCCTTTTTCCCTTTTGTGGAGTTTGGAGGATGTTTTGTGATGGTGTATGCTCGGGTGGAGCTTTTTGAAGTTTGTGGTTGATGTGGTGGCTTGTTTGGAAGTTTCGGGGTGGTGTTTGTTTTCTTTGTGTGTTTGTTTTCTTTCCTCTTGTTTTGTTTTGTTGTGTTTGTCTCATTTTCTTTCGTTTTTGTTGCGTCTTTGTTTTGTGATGTGTAGTTTGTGTCTAGTGTAGAAAAAGGTTTTCGAAAACTCTGTTTTGAGCTAGTGCGCAAGCGTTTACTTTCCCTTTCTAGTGATATGAATCGAGTCTTGGACTTTACTCTAGTAGAATGACTTTAAATCAATAGTTTCGTTTGTTTCTTACCTTGAGTCCACCTAGTCTACTAGGAATTTACTACGAGATTTGCATTTTGACCACCCACGGAGTGAAAATGCGTTGCTTGCCGAGTCCCGTCCCTTAGGTGACCGTGTTCAAAATTGCTTTGATTAGTCCAAGTTTTCCCCCTTTTGTGGGTTTGAAGGGAAGGGCCCGTCCCGACTTACCCATTTGCCTACCTTCTACACATCACCATTACAAAAAATACATTAGGCATAGGGAAAAGGCTATGGCTGCAGTTAATAACTGTAACCCAAAGATCTTTTTGGAATAGGATTTACAAAAGGTTACACTTGTTTGAAAATAACCGAAGCCAAATATAAACGGCTTCGGTTGAGTTCCTAAACCGTAACCAAAAGTGGTTATAAACGTAACGGTTTTAATTAAGAAACCATAGCCAAATATAAAAGGCTTCGGTTGAGTTTTTTAACCGTAGCTAGAAGTGATTCTAAAAGGCAACAATCATAATAAAGAAGCCGTAACCATTTACCTTAACATAAATGTAATTGTACATACAAAAATTGCCAATTTATATATATATATATATATATATATATATATATATATATATATATATATATATATATATATATATATATAGAGTGAAGATCAAGTGAGTCCTTTTTTCTTTTTTGAGTCCATGAGTCCTATTCTTAGTCATTGATGTAAACAAGATGAATGGTTGAGATTGCATATGCTAATTAAGGTAGCAACTACCAAATTTTGGAAAAAAAATAAAAAAAATCCTCTTCCTCCCTAGATTAGCGCTAACTGCAACCTTCTTTCTCATCTCATTTATTTTTTTTTGCATTCAAACGCCCGCTTAAGAAAACCCTTCATCTTCATCTCTTCTCTCATCTCGCTCAATTTTTTCGCTCAACTCAAGCACAGCCTTACACTCAAACGCTCAACTCAAACTCAATCGCTCAACTTTAACTTCAACTTTTGCGCTCAACTCAGGCATACCCGAGCACTCAATCCTTCAACTCGCACTCAATCCTTCAACTCAACTCAATCGCTCGCTCAACTCTAGGATTCTCGAGCACTCGCTCAACTAAACTCTGTCGCTCAACTCAATTCAATCGCTGTCCTCAACTCGAGCAAGGTTATTATTTTACTGAAGATCTAGGTTTTGTTTACATCTGTGTTATATTTCATTACCTCTTTCGCTAATTATTGATTCATTAATTTTGCTGCGTCTGTGCCATATAATTAATTTTTTTCACTGAAGACTGTTTTGCTATCTGGGTTTTCATCTGTTTCGTGTAATTGAATTCAACTACAGACAAACATATATCGAATGTTACTTTAATGCACATACGCTGTTACTGTAATAAACTTGATGTGTTACTGTAAGGGGTGCTTCGTTACTGTGTTTGATGTACGGTGTTATTTCAAAGACAACCATGTGTTACTGTAATGCATAAGAGGTGTTACTTTAACTCTCATCTTCGTGATACTTTGAATCCTTGTAAACCCTCAATTGTGTACATTTGTTACTCTAATCTGCTTCTTATGTTACTCCACACTTCTATTGGCAGACAGGAACACTGTGCGATCGCAATTGTTGGAAAACGTAGCCAAGTATGAGAACAGTAGACAAAAAATCATCGACGGCCCCAAGAGCAAGCCAACAAAGGGCCGAAAAAAATAGCGTGTTTACTGAATCATGTCATCTCTTTTGTAACTACGATTTAATGGTCTCTATTCTTTAGTTACCTGTCTAATTACATTGGTATTTTGACTATCACCAATACATTGAAGCTGTGAAACTCTGTTACAATGACCAGCTGCACCTGTTACTCTAATTCACTGTTGGTGTTACTATGGGGATTATTGAAATTAACACAAGTTTCTTTGGTCTCACAATCTGTGTGTTACACTGAAGCACTGTGTGTGTTACTTTAATGAACAAATTATGTTACTTTAAGTGATTAATGCCGTTAGTACAATGATATTGCAATCACCAATATTGGTACTCTTTCAATGAATGAACAACACTGCTGTCCTCAGTTACTACAATGCATTTTTTCTGTTACTGTAACAAATTAATAGTGTTACTTCAACGCACATGAGATGTTACTCTAACCAAAAACACATTTATTAAATAAATATAGTGTTAATTGCAAAAATGTGTACAACATTAATTTTTCGTGTAAATCAGGAAAAAACAAAAAATTCTTGTAATGTCAAAGAACATAAGTATTATCAAAACACTTGTTCATCCTCGTCTTCCTCTGTGTCTTCTTCAGTACGGAGTGAAAACCTCACCCACATCTCTGCATCATTCCTGTGCATTCGGCTCTTTACCATGCTTCCTGCCAAAAATTAAGAAAAGTCAGGCCCATGGACATAAGTGTTACTGTAACTCCTAAGTTGCGTTACTTTACCTCTAAAAAGATGTTACTCCAACGTCAGCGCCAAAAACCCTTTTTTAGTGTTACATTTTTGTGTTACTCTAATTAAAATTAGGTATTACTGTAATTCATTACTTGTGTTACTTCAATGCCATGTATGCTTCAACATAAAGCAAAACAATAATATCGGTGAAACAATAATATCAATGAACCATAATATTAATCCATAATTAATCAAACGAATTAAATTCCACCTTTTCCAGTGTTGTCTTGTGCGTTCGCATCTCTGGCGCAACTACCTGCACAAAATCAAACAGCGTTACATCAATGCAAATAATGTGTTACTGTAATTCATAAGTGGTGTTACCCTAACGTGTACAATACGTTACTCTAGCATATCATAAAAACCCTTTTCCTGAACGTTCATTTGTGTTACTGTAATTGCAATTAAGTGTTACTTTAACTCAGAAGGCATGTTACTTCAACGACGAATCTGCGTTACCTGAAATCAAAAAAATAGAATCAATGGATATCAAGGAAAATCTTAATAAAAAACATAAAGACCTGTAATCTATAGAGATCGAGATATCAAAATACCATTGATACGAAACTGTGATATCAAAACGCAATGACATCAAAAAAACGCAAATTGATACGAAACTGTGATACAAAATGACAATGAAAGCACTATAAACATGAAGATCGACGTAAAAAAAAACGCAATTCGACGCGATAAAACATTGATATGAAAACGCAAATTGAAAGCAATATGACTATTGAAATCCATGAAGACAAAACGAATAAAAACGTGAATGAAACACTGAAACTCACCATTGTTATATTCGATTAGTTGCTTATCAACCGTTGAAGACGATGATGCGGTCATTGAATCCATTGTAGCAGAATTTCGAGTTCAAAATTGATGAATGAGCGTGAATGAATCAGAGTTTTTTTTTTAGGTGTGAATGAACGTGGAATGAAAATTGAACGTGATGATGAATGTGAATGATAGGAAGTTATTGTTTCCTAAATTCTTGTGAGTTATTTTAGGTACGTAAATCTTCTTCTTCTTCTTTTTTTTTTAATGGATGCATCTTGTCCATCCATTCTCATCCCATCCAATGGATGAGATGAGGACTTATGGACTCACAAAGAGTAAAGGACTCATAAGAGCCTTACTCTATATATATATATATATATATATATATCCCTAATATTTATAAATAACCTGATTTATAGAATAAATTTCCTAATCATACTAAATAAATCCCTGAATATACCTAAATTCTACGGAACCCACGAACTACACCTTCCTCAATTCTCTACCAAATCCACGAACAGTACTCGTTAAACTCACCCCTAATGGCAGAACCCCGCCATCGATAACCTAATTGTAGAACTTCGCCTCTGTAATCCCCTAGAAATTCTAACGCAATACAGTGGCGGAAACACTGTAGAGTTGGGATTAAAACACACTGACAAACTATATCTTATTAAAAGAAATGGTAAGTCAATACAAAGGCCTCTTTTTACAAAAGGGCTAAAAGTAACATTCTCCAAATAGGGTTATACAAATCCATAAATAAACATGAATGAAGAAAGAGTAGGATCCACGCTACTCGCTAGCTCACACCCAAAACCCAGCAGCAAATACCTGTCATGTTATAAACATAACAGCCACGTCAGTGGGGAGTAACTCGGACGTTCTCCCAGCCATATTATATCATATGGAAAAATAATAGTATTACTATATCAAAATATTTAAAAGGAGAAAACATTAAAAATGATATAATAAAAATAAGTTTTCAACGAAACCTAAAGCACTTGACAACCTGCAAGTCAAAATCAACCGATAATAATAAAAATATTCAAAAATGGCGTTATGGAAATTCGATCAGTGTGCACAAGGCTAGACTTTCACTAGGATAATACTAGAAACTAGCTTCGAGAACTGTAGACTTAACTCATAACAGAATCCAGTCTCTAACTAGGCAACTCAACTATAACAGGACTGCGTGCAGCGAGGTCCTGGTTTAAGTAGTGCATATCCCTCCTAGACAACAAATATGTCTAGTTCAGCTGACGGCGACTAACACGATGCGATATCTAGCTTAAGGTCAAAACATACACTCTCCTGGGCGAAACTACGCCCAGTTCAACGACCAAATGTGCCCCAAATAGACACACCGGCTTTATAGCTGATGGCAAAAACGTACATCCCAGACTATATTACTCTAACCCCACACTTCTCTTTATTCCATAACTCCAAAACAGCCATTATCGATATTCAAAAATAAATATAATCGATATAAATAATATGAGAATAAAAGGAAAAAACATTATATATAAAAAGGAAACTTTCTAAAAATAGAAACTTACTAATTTTAGAAACTTACTTAAAATAGAAATATTCTTAGAGAAATACGTAAATTATTAAAATAAGTGAAATGTATAAAAATAGCATTTCTAACGAAATTAATATTTTATTATTATCGTCGTTATCGTAAATTTAATATATTTCTAAATTCGTTACTCAAAATATAATATCTCAATATATAGTATTTTATAAATAATTAGGAAATCGAGTTAAAACTATAACTTTTAAAAAAGAGATGTTTTATGAAAACGATATCAAATTTAATTGAGTCAACGAGTTTTATAAATGAAATGAATTTACAAGGATTTTAAATCATTTTTAACAAATAGCTTTCATTAATAAATAATACGGATTTTACTAAAAATAGTCAATTATAAGTAAATAAGAATTTACTAGTGAAAATAGTCTCGACTAAAAATATATTTAAAATAAAATCGACTATTTTCTCATTTATTAGTATATATCGTAAAACGGAATTAATTTATTAAACAAGTATACAAACCTCGATTATAATACAAAACTACGATTTGAGTTAAAATTATAAATTAACAAAATATGAAGAAAATAGAAATCGATATTATTTAGTTACTAATGTCACGATAACCAACAAAATATTATAACGATAAAAAATAATTAAATTACTAACGATTTATAAAATGATACCGAAAACTTGTAAAATATTTATAAATACGATTTAAAAGAATATAATTAGCAATAATATATAGCTAAAATTAGAAAACCGAAGTTAAAATATTTACTACATACTACTACTCAAACATACGATATAAAATCGAGTAACGTCCTAACCTTGAGGCGATATCGGAATCAATCTCGTACATGTCCTTGACGGAGGCCTCACGAAACGCTAGAAAAATTGGAGGAGAACGGAGGGTTATCGTGAGTACGGAACATGAAGATTGGAGGGACAAGGAATACAGACTCGGCATTTTCAATGGGCAACCCACGAACACCAACTTCACGAATAAGCAACTACAAAACCCGTTGACAACAGTAGCGAGACCACAAGATCAGAAACTGGGTAGAAAACAAAAGAAAAGGAAAAGAGCAAAGGTCGATCAGCACGAACATGTTTAAACAAACGGCAGCAGCCCGTAGCGGAATTTAGCATCGAACTATAGCACTAGTACCAATCAGCGAGACATAACACCACAACGAAGACGAGGATGCAGATCGAATCAAAGGAGAAATCAACAAAAGAAGATGACAGCAACGACAAAACACAGCAGCATCAACAGCATAAGAACAGATTGAAGAGGAAGAAGAAGAAGGAGGAAACAGATTAGTAGCAGTAACGATGATAGTAGCAACAAACTATAACCCGGACATCAATAACCAGCAAAGCAACGAAAAAGATAGAAGAAAGAAGAAGAAGGAGAGCAACGGAAGAGAAAACGAACAGGAAAAAAAAAGAAACGAGAATAGTAGAAGCAACACGATAACAGAAGTACCAGCAAGACCACCCAAAGTACCACAATGGCAACGTAACAACAGCAATCAAATACCAACAGCAACATCAAAGTCGACAACAACCAGCAGCCCCGAAGCAGCAACAAACACGGACAGCAAGGAATAACAAAGAAATAAGACTGAAATGTGGACAGGAAAATAACGGACACGCAGCAGCAAAGGCAGGACGAAGAAGAAGACAAGGCACGAAGTTGAGCAGAAATAACAGAGGAAGGAGAAGAAAAAGAAGAAGATAGGAATAACCTTTCCAAATCAGGCGACAGAGAGCGACAACAGAAGAAGCAGCAACCAGATACAGTGATGGCAGGACGCGTAACAAAGAACAAAACAGAGGAGAAAGGGAATAGATGGAGCAGGAACGAAAAAAGAAAAGAAGACGACGAGATTGGTTGAACGAGGAAGGAGAAGGCAGAGCGTGATTAACAAGGCAAATGGGCGAGTATACCTTAATAAACAGGTGGAAAGCAAGAGGAAGCCGAGGAGGGAAAGAAGAAAGGCAAAAGGGGTACGTTGAATCAGGGTGAAGCGGTGGGAGTATAAAAGAAAAGGGAAGTGAATGTGAGATGCGTTGAAACAACAGTAATGAGGACACGTTAATCACAAGTGGGATGAATTGGGTAGGAACGAAATTCGTAACGATAAGTTGACGGACTCAAGAAACGAATTAAAACGGGTTAATAAAATTAGTAAAGAATCGGACCGTCAAATAAAATGAGTAAATAAAATATTTGAGATGAAAACAGAGATTATAGGAATAAATAATAAGGCGATGAAATAGTATTTCCCATTAAATAATAAATTTTCGATAAGGTGAAATAAATTGATTTCTCGAGGAAAGGAAATAAATATTTTGACGAAATTTCAAATAAATGAACTTCGAGCCGAAAATAGAAATTCGAACATAAATATAAATAAAAAAATAAGTAAAATTTAGAATTTAAATCTTTGAAATAGACTTTCGATAAGAATTAAATTAAATATATAAAATGAATTGAAACAAAAAAATAAAATAAAAATATGTTTTAATAAAAAAAAGAGTTTCCGAGTCAAATAAAATTTTAGGAGTTTGAAACGATTAAACGATAAATTCATTTTATAATAATTTTAAGAATTACGAGTTAAATCGTAAAAATAAAAATACGAACATAAATTTAATTTATTTTAAACTTATAAAAATCGGGGTGTTACAGCCTCAATTCCCCTATTTGCAGAACTTCAACCTGAATTCAATTCTCTAATTGCATACCCAGACGAAGAAAGTCGATTGGAGATTTGGGGACGACAATACGCATGAAGAAATGAATTGATTCACCTCTTCCTCGCTTCCCTTCAACAATAACTTGATATTCGGTAAGTTATGTCGGAACTCGTATATATATTTACTGTGGAAAATATAACAATAATAAGCAAAATCTTATAAATTACTATGGAAAATAAAACAATGTGGGTTGGTTTCAACCATCTCATCCCAGACTCAAGGTCAGTCTAGTGAGTTTGTGGATTTATATGTTTAAGTTCTCCTGCATCTTTCACATATTAGGAATTTACTATCATACTGTGAGAAATGAACTGATTTCTAAAGCAATGGACTCTTGTTACGTGACTAGGGATGGCAACGGACCGGATCCGAATCCGGATCCGACGGATCCCAAAAATGTAGATCCAGATCCAGATCCGTCGGATCTGGACCGGATCCGCGGATCCAATTTCTTACTTAAATTCTACAAAATTTTTAATTAATACGTATTTGCGACCATATTAATTTTGATAATTTTACAAATAAAATCAAATATAAAGATTCATAATCAAATATTAATAAACTAAAAGAAAAAAGTTTTAGAAATAACAAAAAAAACACAAATTAAAGTACTAAGTTTTTTATTATTGTTAATTTTTTAATAAAACGGATTTGCGGATCCGGATCCGGATTTACTTATTAAGATCCAGATCCAGATCCGTTTAAAGATAGCGGATCCGGATCCGGATCCATATCCAACGGATCTCAAAATTTAGGATCCATATCCGATCCGTGCGGACCGGATCTTGCGGATCCGTTGCCATCCCTATACGTGACCTCTATGTCAGGGAGGAGAGGCTAAGGTTTTGGTCAGATCCTGACACGGAGCGAGCTTAATCTTGCTAAAAATACTGGTATTATTAGTGTATTTTGCATTTCAACCAGTTCAGGCCGCATTTCTTGTGAATCAATTGCAGTCTGACAACAAATGTGCAGGCTATGGTGGGTGTATCTTGCAAATCGCAGGATGCGCTTATTTGGATTGAGCTTGGTTTGATGCACTTGCTACCAATCCTCCACTCACTATCTGCTGCTCATTCAGGTTACCTTCTCGTCTTGAAAGCTATATTTAGTTCGATTATGGCACATTCAATCTGATAACAAATTAGTATATTTAGTTGGATTAAATTGTTTCTATTGGTATGATTCTGGTTGGTCAGATGATAAATTAGTGAGCATTTTGGATTTAGAAATAAGGATGTTTTCTTATTTACTTATTTTCAATTTACTTGCACAGTAAATTTGTTGCATTTTTGAAGCACCAAGTCTTAGGACATTTACCAAGCACACACTACGATGTTTCCTAGAATTCCACGTTACATATTGGGATTTAGATATAGTTTGTCTTTCTTTTCTTTTCTCCCTCATGAACCCTAGATCTAATTATAGTAGTATTAGTATTGGGGTAATTAATTATAGAGAGCTAATAATCGTTCATATCGTGGTGTAATTTGTTATAAATTCTAATGTTCGATCTTGTCTTCTTTCATTTTGTGTTATAAACTGATCTACTTTGTACTAGTAAATAACAAACATCAAAGATATACAGAGTAAGTTATAGTAATATACCATGCAAATTAAATATATGTGCTACTCATTTCAATATAATATATACACTGATTTGAATATTGTTATTAATTATACAAACGAACTTGACATTTATATTAAGAAATGAAGCAAAATCAAATAGGCGCACACCACTTACTGTAGCGACTTTCTTCAAGGTGATTATTGTACAAGGTGCGTGTTTAAATTATTGCAATCAAGTAGATTATTTTTTGGACATTTGTGGATGTTGGACTTTGATCCTAATGGTGGTGATAATAACATAGTGGATGATGTAAAAAGTGATTTACCTGGCATTTCGATCACGGTTTCTAATCATCTAACAAGTCGGGAGTGAATTTCGTTCTTAAAAGAGCTTCCTTTGAAGTCGCCAAGGTTGAAAGGGTATATCACTACCACGTTTCGCTCACTCTTTTGTGTGTAGTGTTTGTTTCTCTGGTTCTACTTTGTTGTTTTCAAAAGTAGAGATTATGTGTGAATTGGTGTATAAGTTCGATATACCTTGTGAGATTGTGTGAATTTCTACTTTGGTAGTGTTTTTAGATTGTTTTTTTGGTGTAGAAGTTCGATATACCTTGCGGAGTGTATTTCTTTTAGCTGGGAGGGATCACCTTTGTCAGGAGTTCTAAGTATCAAAGTTGTTTATGTTCTACGCTTGATACAAAGCTACTTACACCTTCTATTCCCCTTTTTTGCCACTTAGCACACTCCTATATTGAATCCAGCTCATAACATGTCACTCACCCATTTTTCCATTGAACTAGTAACACACCATCATTCGAGAAGGGGATCTCACGTATTATTTAAGCAATGTAAATAATTTAGCTATCTTATTTGTTGTTGGTTTTTTTCTTCTATTCAGGTTACATTATAGATGATGCAATCTATGATAAATACTTTGGCGTAGTCGACCCGTAGCAGGTCCTTTTATGCATGACATGCTCTCAATGCAACTAGTTAAAAGGTCCTTTTCGTGTTTTGGATGGATAGCATGTTGTACTACTTGACATTCAAGGCCACATTTCAGGCTACTTTATAGAGCATTCTTTTTCAGAAATTAGTAAATTCGATAACATGCCGGTGCATTAACGCAATTGACAACTGCATATCAGTAGCATGTTCAGCATAAATCAGACCTCTCGTTTGTGCCAATTCAAGGTTGTATCATGCCTTAATGAAGGAATGTTTTCTACCTCATGTGTAACTAACTGGATTTGCTTGCTTTTTGTTGCTGAGCTACTATTTGCTACTCTCAGTGCTTTTAATTACTTTTATGGATTAATTTTTCAATAAATATATTGTTAATTTTGTAATATATATTAATTTTGTAATATATATATATATATATATTATATTTAATTTTGTTTTTAAAATTTTTGATGTGGAAATGGCTTCGGTTGTTACAATTAACCGATGCTGTTACTGACTTTTGGCTACGGTTTAAATTGACAACCGAAGCCTTAACTACATTTTTGGCTTTGGTTCCTATAAATAACTGTTGCCATAAATATTTTTTGCTTCGCCTAACAACCGAAGCCGCAACTCTTACACTTAATGCTACACTTTGATTTACTACGCTCAATTAACCGTAGCCAAATGTCCTTTTTAACCGAAACCACAAGTGCTTTTTGTACTAGTGCATTTTCCACAAATAAGTTGCAATTTGTTGAAGTTTCATGCTTGGTTGTGATTGAATGCCTACAATACATGATTCATCAAAAAGGCAAACCAAGTCAAAAAGAGAAAGAAAAAGAAAAAGAAAAAGAAAGAAAGAAAAGAAAGAAGAAAAAGAAAAGGGCACAATAAATCAAAAACAAAATAGAAAAGAAGAAAAAGAAATAACATAGCAAATCAAAAGCAAAATACAAAAGAAAAATACCAAGAAAATTATTTCACAAAAAATCTTACCCCTAAAAAATAAGCCTTTTACCTATCCTTATCGTGAAGAGCCTACCAAAGGACCGAGTCCCTAGGAAGGATGATAGCGGTAATAGTCGGTCTTCCCTCATTTTGCAACCATTATCCACCTTTTTACTTGGACTAGTTAAGCGATTTTTGAGCATGGGACGACCCTCTTGGCCCATCGCTAAAGGGGGTGGAGTTTCACTTACCTACAGTGTCAACTAACTCCGTGATTCATCCTTTTTCCAACCCGCCTATCGTCCCGTAGTACGTTCTTAGAAGGTTAGGTTAGATTGTCACCCCTAATATGGGACAATCCTCTTGGCCCATCGCTAAAGGGGGCGGGGTTTCACTTACCTACAGTGTCGACTAACTCCGTGGTTCATCCTTTTTCCATCCCGCCTATCGTCCCGTAGTACGTTCTTAGAAGGTTAGGAGGACCTAGGTAAGTTATCAACGTTTTTATTGCTTTGTTGTCATACTATTAGGGTTTGTTCATATCGATTTGTGTTATTAGCTTGGGAACGTTGTCACTTGCCTTAAGTCCTTAACCGGTGCTTCTTTCACCGCTTTGTTGAGGGAAGCGGTATTTGTTTCTTCTTGGATGCAATCGTTTGTTTGTTTATTTGTTTGATGTGTGTTTTTGTATTTTCGTGTTCGGTTGTATCCACAAGTTTGCCGCAAGACCTGACTTGCCTTGCGGAGAGCACTTTTCCTCTAAGTGTTTTCGCGTGAGTTGAAAGGGCGTAGGGTGCGCTAATGACCCGCTCGGCTAGTATTTTAGTTCTTATTAGTTTAGTAGTTAGTTCGTGCTTGCTCAAGGGCGAGTAAGGGTTAAGTGTGGGGGAGTTGATAAGTGTGTTTTGTAGTGCTTATTCCTTGTGTTTGGTCCCGGTTTTTCTTGTGGAATCGCTCTTTGGAGCGGTTTCGAGGCTACTTACGCTTCTTCTAGTTTGTTTTAGGTTTCTAAGACCAATCTTGGAGAAATGAAACGATTTCAACTCGTTTCCGACACATTTGGAGCCAACGAAGAGAAGCGACGATCACTCGGTGGCCTAGATTTGATCCCGATCCCCTTGGGACCCATTTCCGAGCACCGAGAGTCGATAAGAAGCCTAGGAAGATCAAGTAGGGACCTATGAGATCATATTTGAAGCCTACATGACCCATCCCGGTCGGGAAACATCTATCATGACCGAGACAAGAAGCAACAAACAAACAGTCGCTTCTGGAGGTCCATCTCGGTCGGGACCAACCCATCCCGGTCGGGATCATCTCCATCCCGGTCGGGAAGGGCCCAGATCGCAGCTGTCTTCGCTTTTTCCGCCTCCTTCACTTGTGAAACCCTATATATACCCCCCTCTCGTATTGTTTTAAGGGAGACCTTAACCAACCCTTAGATTAGAGAAACCCTAGACTACTTTAGGTTAGGTTAGTGTAGATTAGCTTAATCCCTCTCTAATTACTCCTTAATCTTAGTTTAATCTAGCTAGATTGATCTTGTAATATTGGAATTCTTGGAGATTCTACCAATCTTGACAACATTGGTGGATGTTTGGGTTTTCTTCTATGCAAGTGTTCATCTTTTCATCTCTTGTTTAGTTGGTGTTCCGGTTAAGGAATCAATCAACCCGAATTGCGAATTCGGGTCCTTAGTGTTCAGGTATCGCTTTGCTTGGTTTCCTTCGATCTCTCCTTCCCCTTTTCCTATAGTCGGACCTTCTCGGCGAAGTGAGTTTGCTCCCTGCACAAGCAACGCACAGGGCCTCGGAGGTTGTCCGAGGGAACCCTCTCCGATGCCTAAGTCAGTCCGTGAATGCCTTGACGAACCTAGCTCGTGAGGAACTAGGTGGCAATTTTTAGGAGTAAGGGTCTAGAGAGAGAAAATCCAACCCCCTCTATGTGGGAAATGGGTGGGTATTTATACCTTCCCACAAGAGAGAGGGAGGAAGAGAGGGAGAATGGGTGGTCGAGAGGACGACACGTGGTTTCTCCTCGTCCACCCACTCTCCATTACCTGAGACGAAATGACGGATGGGTCCTCGGACTCCCCTGCCTGTACTGGGGGTTAGGGCGCCCTGGAAACAAGCATGATGGGAACCTGGAGGCCCTGCTCGGCTGGCAGAAGGCCCTGCTCGGAAGGCGCAAGCCCTTCGGGATTCTCCCCGTAGTCCCTCGCAGGGAGGGCTGACGGATGATACCGAATTCACCCTGGGGGCGAACCGTTCCGGGGCCCCGCAGGCGGGCGACCCGTGGTACTTGGTCAACTCCCATCAATTGGCCCACGCCGGCCAGAGGGAGGCGGGGTCTTCCTCTTGGCAGGCGTCTCTTGAGATGGGGTGCAGTTGACTCTTGAACTCGGGCATTTAATGCACTGCTTGTTCCCGAGATTGGAATGTTCTTTTAGTGATGATTGCTTTCTATTCCCAGCGGATTTTTGGGCAGTGTGCGGGTGCGCTGATTGGTCGCGCCCCCTATCAAAGTGGTTGTGGCGCCATTTAATGCTTTGGCTACCCTCCGTATAAATTGCGGTTTCCTTGCTGTTTTCACAACCCATCTTCAACCTTCTCTTCTTCCTTCAGAGAAAATGTCGTGGATTACTAGAGTGCTTTTCTGTCGTGGAGCTCGCGTAGTGAGCCGTCGCTTTGCGGGGCGTTGGAAGCTTAGGTACTCCCGGGCGTCTTTTCTCATTCTGCGTCGTAGCCGGCGATCCCGCGTTCAACGTCCCCGAAAGTTCAGGAGGGCTCTTATCAAAGCGGGCAAACGTCCACAGAGGGCTCCTCTAGCTGCTCCAAGGTTCAGGCGCTGCCCCCAGGGTGGGGGTTGTTTCGACAGGGGGTGCCATGAATGCTTTCCATGGCTGCACCCTGAGCAATTCGACCCCGATTGCTCAAGTCTGTCCTCTTCTGAGTCGGGCCCTTCTTCTCCCCTGAGGAAGAAGGTTGGCTGCGGCTCCTGTGACGATACCGAGACAGTCCCTTATGGTAGGGACTGGGATGTCAGCAGCCGGGAGTCCGGCGACAGTGACGGCCAGGGCTACTCCTCTGGTCGTGGGGATGATGATGATTCGGCAGATCCCTTCAAAGATTCCGATGATTGGGACTGGGGATCCGACATTGGAGGGCGCGACAGCCCTGGGGACTACTCCCCGGGCTCTGACGATGACTAGGCCTGCTTGAGGGGTGCAGGCATAATGAGCCGGAAATAGGGGCTCCTTTTGTATTCCTGGCTTGCATGCTATGTAACTTGCCCATTTTTCGGGTTTTCTTTAGTTTTAATGAAAAGATCAGGCGGCTTGGCTTACATGTGGC
This sequence comes from Agrostemma githago, assembly GCA_958450325.1. Lineage (NCBI taxonomy): Eukaryota > Viridiplantae > Streptophyta > Magnoliopsida > Caryophyllales > Caryophyllaceae > Agrostemma > Agrostemma githago. Next base: position 28,430,099 of record OY288260.1, on the reverse strand, counting down.
ATTTTTATTATTTGCTATTATTTGTTTTTGTTTTTATTATTATTATCTGGAGGGAGAGTGACGTCATCGAGGGAATAAATGTTCCTGGCGTCTATTTGCCTTCTCGAGGCTTTCTTGGGATGAGGAGGCTAGTTGTTAGAGTTGTGACACGTGGGGGATGACTTGCGGGGTGAGCTTTGCAGAGAGAGGCGACCCTTCGACTGCCCAGACCTATATAAGCCCATTTTCTTCCCCTAATTCTCTTTTTAGCGCTTTTCGAAACTCGAACTTCCACTTCTTCTTCACTCTTTGCTGATGAGAACTTCTTTCAAGATTTCGAAGGGCGTCTAACTTCGGACCTTTCTCGGCGGCGATCATCTTTCTAGGTTAGAATCTTGATTCCAACTCTTAGTTTTTCTTCCTTTTCCTCATATTCTTTCGCGAAATAGAATGTCTCGTGCCCGCGCTCTTACCTTTAGTCCGTCGTCTGGGGGGACGGAGGACAGAAGAGGGGGGAGATCTGACTTGGCCTCTTCCTCTGGGGTCAGGCCTGGCGAGGAAAACCGCCCCGAGGAAGATGGGGGTGCCAACTCACCCGAACCCGCGTCCTTTGACGTCGTCGACTTCGACGATGGTGCACTGGAGATTGACCCTTCCACCGTTGCCGGCCTTGCTCCCAGGGTAAAAGGGAAAAAATACTTCTTGGACAAACACAAATACCTGGTTCCTTTGAGAACCTACCCTGAGACCAAAAACCGAGACCTAATTCTGGAGAGTAATGCTGCCGGGGAGATTGAGAAGTTCTACAACTTCGGGGAGAGGTACACCGTTATAGTCCCAGGGGAAAAAGATACGGTGTGTTGCCCTCCTGACGGCTGTGTGGCTGTCTACCACAAAAGCTTGGAATTTGGCCTACGATTCCCTCTTCACCCCTTCTTGGAGGAGGCTTTCAAGAGGATGAATGTGGCCATTGCCCAATTGACTGCCTCAGCAATCAGGACCCTGGTGGCTTACACCTGGACCTGCCTCTTCCATGGGGAGGGGCCCTCCATTGATGCCTTTCGTGCCATGGCTTGGCTGCAAATGGTATCCTCATCAAGGGGGGATGACTCCCCTGGGTACTGGTCCATTCTGAAATCGAAAAAACACGCTCTGGTCTGGCCGGGCTTAAACAGCCTGAAAGACTGGAAAGATAATTTCCTGTACGTACATAGTGCTTCAGGGTGGCGGATCCCTAGGCATTTTAGGAACCACGTACATACCCGCCTGGAGACCCGTGAGGAATATCACCCGGGTGTTGGGGGAAAAGACTTGAAGGTGAAGCTGAGTCAGGCAGATGAAGAATTGATTAAGAAATTTAAGGTTACTGAGGGGGCTCCTCCCAATGAGCCTGCTTTCTGGCTTCCTCACGCAGACCTTATCACTACGGATGAATATCTGCTTCCGCTGGGTCTGATTCCCGGCCTTGAAGGTAGTTCAGGGGCTTAAATTGGCCTGGTGATTTTTCCTGAGGTTTTCATCCGTTTTCTTAGCTGGCCCTTTTTACCCGTCTTGCAGGTGATGCTTCTCGCCTTTGGACCAGGAAGCAGGTGAGGAGGCTTGGTCTGACTGAGGAGTTCTTTGTCACTCGAAGAGTCCCCCTTCTTCCTTCCAACTTCAAGAAAGGAGAGAAGAACTTGATGAGGTTTGTGAAGGGGCTCGCTTCTGGTCGACGGCTCCCCTTCCCTCCTCGGCTGAAGCCGGCAGCTCCCTCTCCCAATGCTCAGGGCGGGGAGGCTGAAGTTACTTCTGTGGCGACCCCCTCCCATGCTCGCCGCCAGGATGATTCCCCTGCTAGGGCACATGCTTCCCCGGGGTCTCACCCTGCGGAGTCTGAACAAACTGGAGAGAGCGCTCCCCTGGTTCGCAGGAGAAAGAGGAGTAGGGAAACTCCGGGGGCTGTGCCCATGGTTGACTTAGAGGCCGATGTGGAGACTCCGGAGGCGAAACGCCCTGCTCACGACGTCCCGGGCACTTCTCTTCTGGAGGGAAATGCAGAGCTCCACTATGCTGCGGGCGACAGTGTTGACGTATCAGGCTTGCTTGCGGACTCTAGTACTGTTTTGGCAAATCGCCTCATTAAGTCGGTAACCAACACTTCTCACCAGGTGATCCAGTATATACAGCGTACTTCCAGGGTGTTGCAGGCTTCTGCCGAGCTGGCGGCCCTCAGTCGCCTAAGTGACGAGGAGCTGACTATCACCCCTGGGGCCCCTCCCCCTGATCGCCTGGCCGTGGTTGAAAGGGACGTGACCCTGATTGGGGGCCTGAAGGACCAGCTGTCCAAACAAGAGAGCGAGCTGGAGGAAGTGAAGGGGCAGGCCAACCACTGGAGGCTTCAGGGGGAGCAGGCTGTGAGGGAGGCGTCCAAGCTCGAGGTGGAATTGAGGGAGAGCCGCCTGGCAGTGGAGCATGCTGAAAAGTCCCTGGCTGAGATGGAGCATCTCAAGAAGAAAGCAGCTGATCTGGAGGAAGAACTGTCCAAAACCAGCTCGGACTTCAAACTGGCTCAGGCTGGGTGGCAAGATGAGAAAGGTGCCATCCTGAAGGAAGCTGAAGCTGCCTCGGACTTGAGTTTTGAAAATGGGGCTACTTCCTCCTTGGAGCTTGTTATGGAGGTAATCAGGGAAATGTTTCCTGTTTTTGACGAGGACGCATTTCGAAACCTTTATGCTGCCAAGAATGAAGCTCTGGCAGCTGGAACCCCCAAGGAGCCTGCCGGTCTTGACCATGGTGCGCCTGATGCCTAGGCCTTTATTCTGTGGATAATTTTTGTGCTGAGCCTTAGAATGGCCAGTTTTGTCTGTAATGCCCTGACCTTTCCGGATCTTTATTTTGGGCTTTGTTGAAACCGTTCTACTTTTTTCTGGATTAATCTTTGAATGTTCGCCTTTTCTTTTACTTTCTTCGTTTTCCAGAGTTTGGCTGCATTTTTTATACAAGGTTGGGGGGCCTGCCCCCAGTCCTTGTTCGTTTGGCCTGTTCCTGGCTCTTGGTCAGAGTCCAGGGGCCTGCCCCTTGCCTGCCCAGAGGCTGGCAGGGTGGTATTATGCGTTTTTTATACAAGGTTGGGGGGCATGCCCCCAGTCCTTGTTCGTTTGGCCTGTTCCTGGCTCTTGGTCAGAGTCCAGAGGCCTGCCCCTGCTTGCCCAGAGGCTGGCAGGGCGACATTATGCGTTTTTTATACAAGGTTGGGGGGCCTGCCCCCAGTCCTTGTTCGTTTGACCTGTTCCTGGCTCTTGGTCAGAGTCCAGAGGCCTGCCCCCTGCTTGCCCAGAGGCTGGCAGGGCGGCATTATGCGTTTTTTATACAAGGTTGGGGGGCCTGCCCCCAGTCCTTGTTCGTTTGACCTATTCCCGGCTCTTGGTCAGAGTCCAGAGGCCTGCCCCCTGCCTGCCGGGAGGCGTTTGAAATTTTGTTGGGGGGGCTATTTTCCTTAGTTCTGGCAACAGGGGGGCCTCCCCCTATTGCCCCCTGCTCGTTTGTGTGTGAAAACGCGGGTTTGAACAGGCAACGAGTATAGACTGAGGATCTTTTCATTTCTTCGTAAAAATCTATCATAAGGGTGGTCGGAGCCGTCGACATTCTTTGACCGTTCTCCGCCAATTTTAAAGAAACGAAGACTACTTTAAGATTCTGGTTTAAACATAATATTTCTTCAGGGTGTCAGCGTTCCAGTGAGCACTCAACTCTTGGCCCTCTAGATTGGCGATTTTATACGTGCCTGGCCCTAAGATTTGAGTTACCTGGTACGGACCCTCCCAATTAGCGCTAAGTTTGCCGTGCTCTCTCGATCTTCCTACGGCCTGTGTCTTTCTGAGGACTAGATCGCCCATCTGGAAATTTCGCGGATGCACTCTTTTGTTGTATGCCTTCCTCATTCGTTGCTGGTAGGCGACGATATTGGTGCTGGCTTCCTCTCTCAATTCACTAACCAGATCCAAGGCCTCTGTCATTGCTACTTCATTCTCAGCCTGGTCATATTGTAAGGAGCGCAGGGAGGGGATCCTGGCCTCAATTGGTAGCAAGGCCTCTGCACCATACACCAGGCCGAACGGGGTCTGGCCCGTAGACTCCTTCCGGGTGGTCCGGATTGACCAGAGTATGATGGGGAGTTCGTCGGCCCACCTGCCCTTGAGGTCATCCACCATTTTCTTTAGGCCATTCAAAATTTGCTTGTTGGCTGCCTCTGCCTGCCCGTTGGTTTGAGGGTGGCAGACGGCAGAATAAGCAACCGCAACGCCGTGACCTTCCAGCCATAATCTCAGGGGGTCATTATCGAATTGTCTTCCATGGTCAAACACTAGCATTTTTGGCAGGCCAAACCGGGTGAAAATGTTCCGCCAAATCACCTTCCTAACCGCAGGCTCGGTGATGTTAGGCACTGCCTCAGCTTCCACCCATTTGGTAAAGTAATCAATAGCTACGATCAAGAATTTTCTGCCCCCGGTGGCTACCGCGAAGGGGCCCAGTATGTCCATCCCCCACTGAGCGAAGGGGATGGGAGACAGGATCGGCCTGAGCTCTTGGGCCGGGGCATGGATAGATGGGGCGAAAAGCTGACATTTTCTGCACTTTTGGGTTAAGTCCTTTGCGTCGGCCAGCAGGGTCGGCCAGTAGTATCCGGCTCTCAAGGCCTTGTGTGCTAGTGACTTCCCTCCTATGTGATGGCCACATATCCCGGAGTGGATGTCGTCCAACACCTCCGCCGCCTGCTCTGCCCCCAGGCACCTGAGCAGAGGGGACGAGAAAGATTTTTTGTACAGGTCTTCGCCTATTATGATGAACCATGCAGCCCTCGCTGGCATTTTTCTTTTCTGTACAGGGTCGGTCGGTAGGACTCCGTGTTTTTTGAACAGGATGATGGGGGTCCTCCAGTCTTCAGGCCCTGCTTCCTCCACCGCACCGACGGTTGGACAGGGGGCGGTAGATTTCTCCTGGACGACGTCCACCCATACTGACCTTCTTATATCCTGCAGGCTGGAGCTAGCTAGCTTTGACAGGGCGTCCGCTCTGTGATTCTGGGATCGTGGGATCTGTCTGATTTCATATGATTTCAAACCTGATAGTTCCCTTTTTACCACCTCCAGGTATGCGGCCATTGTTTGGTCTCTAGCTTCATACTCTCCATTGATTTGGTTGGCGATGAGCTGGGAGTCTGTGGCCAAAAGACCCGTTCTGCGCCTGCAGGCTTGGCCAGGTTGATGCCTGCGAGTACTGCTTCATACTCGGCTTCATTATTCGAGGCGGGGAAGACAAATCTGAGAGCATGCTCAAAATCGGTCCCTTCCGGACTGGTCAACACTATCCCCGCCCCCGCTCCGTTGGCCGTTGAGGACCCATCGGTGTATACGATCCATTCGCCAGAGGTTGGGCTATCGTCCTCGGAGTGGGAACACTCTGCCAGGAAGTCGGCCAATGCTTGGGCCTTGATGGCTGTTCTTGACTGGTATGTTATCCCCAGTCCACTCAACTCGATGGCCCACTTCAGCAATCTGCCTGATTTCTCAAATTTCTCTAACACCTTTTCCAGGGGCTGGTCTGTTAGCACCACGACAGGGTGTGCGTCGAAGTATGGCCTCAATTTCCTAGCTGCTATAACAACCGCGTAGGCCGCCTTCTCGACCATGGGGTAGTTTTTCTCTGCTGTCCCCAGGGCGTGGCTTACGAAGTATATGGGCTGTTGAGCGCCTGCTTCTTCCCTTAAGATGACTGCGCTGACTGTCGCGTTGGTTACAGCGATGTAAAGGAAAAGCTTCTCTCCTGCCACCGGTCTTGCCAAGGTGGGGAGTTTCTTTAAGTGTTCCTTTAATTGTCCGAACGCTTCTTTTTGCTCGTCTTCCCATTTGAACTGTTTATTGCCTTTCAGCACCTTGAAAAACGGGGTTGACTTGTCTGCTGACCTGGCAATGAACCGTGCCAGGGCGGCCATGCGACCTGTCAGACGTTGGATGTCCCTGATGGTCTTTGGCTCGGGAAGGTCTAGAACAGCCTGAATTTTCTCGGGATTGGCGTCTATCCCTCGAGAACTTACCAAGAAACCCAAGAACTTTCCGGAGCGTACCCCAAACGTGCATTTCTTCGGATTGAGCTTCATTTTGTAGGCGCGCAGGGAGGAAAAGGTCTCCCGCAGGTCTCCCAGGTGTTCCTTGTCTCCCTTACTCTTTACAATGGCGTCATCGACATAGGCTTCTATGTTTCTGCCTTTCTGATTTTCGAACACCTTGTCAACCAGGCGCTGGTACGTGGCGCCTGCGTTTTTCAGCCCGAATGGCATCATCTTGTACATGTAGGTGCCTGAGCTGGTGATGAATGCGCACTTGACTCTGTCTGGCTGCCATAAGTATACCTGATGATATCCTGAGAAGGCATCCAGGAAGCTTAGCATAGTATACCCGCTGGTGGCGTCCACCAGTTGATCGATTCTGGGGAGTGGGTAGCAGTCTTTTGGGCAGGCCTTGTTGAGGTTCGTAAAATCCACGCACATCCTCCACGCGCCTGACGATTTCTTGACCATGACCATATTCGCCAGCCACTCAGGGTAGTCACAAACTTCTATAAAGTCTGCCTTCAAAAGTTTTTCGATTTCTTCCTTGATTGCCAAATCTTTTTCTGCGGACATGTTCCGTTTTTTCTGCTTTACAGGGCGGGCGTCCGCGTTTACGTTCAGCTTGTGAACGATGCACGCTGGATCGACCCCTGGCATTTCATCCGCCGAGTAGGCGAATACATCCTTGTTTTCCTTCAGTAGCTCGACCAGCTCAGCCTGGTAGGATTCTTCCAGGTCAGCCCCTACAAGGACTTGCCTCCCCGGCTCCAGGTCCACCAGCATGCTTTCTCCCCCAGGTTCCAGGTGGTTTGACGCCTGGTCACCGGCTGGAATCTCGCCCTCTCTGCTGGGGGAGCTGTCGGCTTTTCTTTTCCCTTTTCTTTCGCTCTCATGAGCCTGCAGGGCCACGGAGTAGCACTGTCTGGCCGACTCTTGGTCCCCGCGTATTTTGCCTTCTAGGCCGAAGTCAGTGACGTAGGCTATGGTGAGAGCCCGGATTGATATGGCTGCTTCAATCTCGTCCAGGGTGACTCTGCCGATCAGGGCGTTGTAGGCAGACTTCGCATCTACCACAACAAATGACGCTCTGATATTCCTGGCAGTAGCTCCTTCCCCGAACGTTACAGGCAGGTCTATGATTCCTACGGGTAATACGCCTGCTCCGCTGAACCCATATAATGACCCTGGGGCGGGTCGTAGGTGCCGTTTCTCCAGACCCATTTTGTCGAAGGCGTCTTTGTACAGCAGATTCGTGTAGGCGCCAGTGTCTACCATGCATCTCCGGACAATGTGGTTGCTAATTACCAAGGATAGCACCAGGGGATCGCTGTGAGGGTACACCACCCGCCCCGCATCCTCGGGGGTAATGCTCAGCGTTACTCCCTTTGGGCTTCCGGTTCTTTCAGCGTAGCAGATTTGGTTCCTTAGCTCACGAATCTGCCTTTTCTGCCCCCTTCGACTGATTGGACCTTCTGCATCTCCTGATATCACATGGATTACCAGGCGATTCTGTACCGAGCCCTCGGGCTTTTCAGGCGTCTCCTTATGGGATTTGTTCCTGGCTGCGTAGTTGGCCAACCAGCCGTTCCTGATCAACTTCTCGATCTCGTCTTTCAGGTGACGACATTCTTCGGTGGTGTGGCCTACGCAGTCGTGAAAAGTGCAGAATTTATTGGGGTCCCCTCTTGGACTGCGCGGCTTGCTCGGGCGATTCCACTTGGCGGTTTCTTTTTCCAGCTCGAAGATTTCTGCCCTGGACTTATTAAGGGCTGTGTAACTGTCGAATCTGGGCTGATAAGCAATGCGCTCCTTTTTGGGGGTATCCCCTTCCTCGGTTCTATGTCTTCCGGAATCGTTTCTCCTGCGTCCACCCTGCGGTCCCCCTTGCTGCCTCGTGGGGCCTGCAGGGGTCTCCGGCAGGCTGTGGAATTCCTCCTGCAACATAAACCCCTATGCGATTTTTCTGGCCTTGGCCAGGGTCTCCGGTTGGGCCCTGATCATCTGGTTCTTCATTTCGCCGGGTAGCAGGGAATTGGTCAGTGCATATGCCGCTGTTGGGTCGTCAATTTCCTTCACCTGTTGGAATGACAAATCGAACCTTTTCAGATATTCCCTGACAGTTTCGCCCTTCTTCTGCCTGAGGGTCATCAGGTCAAAGCGGGTGAGACGTCGTCGTTTGTTTCCGGTATACTGGTCCAAGAACATCTCCGCCAGCTCGATGAAGAAGGAAATTGATCCTTGCGGGAGATCCCTGAACCAACCCTGGGCTAGGCCTACCAGGGTGGTGGGGAAAATTTTACACCAGACTGCGTCGTCGGCGTCGTACATGCCCATGTGACTTTCGTACGCAGCCAGGTGATCTTCCGGGTCTGTAGTTCCGTCGAACTTTACAGTTGGCATCTTAATCTTCGGGATCGGGTATGCCTGGACTTCAGGGTGAAGCGGGGTTTTAGTTGGCCTACCCACCATTTTTTACCTGCCCGCATCTGAGTAGCGACCGTAGTCATCCCATTTATCAGGGGTCGGTCGCCTGCCCTCAGGGGAGCGATGCCTTGGTGGGGGCCTCGGCCTGCTAATCGCCTCGTCGCCTTGAGAAGGGGAGTGATACCGCGAGCGCTTCTTCTGGGCGGACTCGAGGTTATCACCCTGACGGTACCTGGGCTTCATGGGTTGGCCGTTGTTGAGCCTGGATTGCAGGCCTTGGGACAGCCCGGGGGGTGGCTGCAATCCCTCAACTGGCGTCAGCCTGGAAAATACATCTTGCTTCTCTCCCAAGCGCTTGGATACCGGCTCTTTGTGCCTCATGCGATCCCTCAGGTCTTTGGATAGGCCTCTTCTTTCATGAGCGGCGGTGGATTCTGTAGTATGGATGGAGAATGCGCCCTCTGGACCAGCTACTCCCTGCCGTGCAGGCGGCTCCTGACGGGCCTCTGAAATTCGCCTTTGCACTTGTGCATAAGCATGAGCTGTCTTTCTGGCTTTTTTCTGAGCGTTTCTGATGGCGGTTCGCTTCGTGCCCCCGGTTCCTCCTCCACTTTCAAAATGGAGTAACCTGGGGGTCGTCGCGACCCTGCCTATCAGGTCATCAGGGGTAAATTCCTGGTCCAGCATGGCTGAGAAGAAAGCCGCAGTCTGTACCATCTGGGCAGGGGTGAGGTTTAGGACTGGCCTCGACTGGCTCCCCTGTCCAGCCATGGCAGCTGCTCCTTGGCCCGCTGCCCCCTGCAGACTGGCCCGCCCTACACCCGGAATTGTGGCAGCAGGCGTCGTTTCGGGCGGCATGCCATACTGGGGGGCTTTGGGTGGGTTCGCCACTGAACTGGTGTCGAAAATCTCAGGCATATTCAATTGCTAGTGGTTAATTTTGAGTTTTTAGAGGTTGATTTTTTTTTTGTGGGTAATCTCGTGAGCACAACCTAGATCTTCCCCACAGACGGCGCCAAATTATTCCGGTTAAGGAATCAATCAACCCGAATTGCGAATTCGGGTCCTTAGTGTTCAGGTATCGCTTTGCTTGGTTTCCTTCGATCTCTCCTTCCCCTTTTCCTATAGTCGGACCTTCCCGGCGAAGTGAGTTTGCTCCCTGCACAAGCAACGCACAGGGCCTCGGAGGTTGTCCGAGGGAACCCTCTCCGATGCCTAAGTCAGTCCGTGAATGCCTTGACGAACCTAGCTCGTGAGGAACTAGGTGGCGGTTTTTAGGAGTAAGGGTCTAGAGAGAGAAAATCCAACCCCCTCTATGTGGGAAATGGGTGGGTATTTATACCTTCCCACAAGAGAGAGGGAGGAAGAGAGGGAGAATGGGTGGTCGAGAGGACGACACGTGGTTTCTCCTCGTCCACCCACTCTCCATTACCTGAGACGAAATGACGGATGGGTCCTCGGACTCCCCTGCCTGTACTGGGGGTTAGGGCGCCCTGGAAACAAGCATGATGGGAACCTGGAGGCCCTGCTCGGCTGGCAGAAGGCCCTGCTCGGAAGGCACAAGCCCTTCGGGATTCTCCCCGTAGTCCCTCGCAGGGAGGGCTGACGGATGATACCGAATTCACCCTGGGGGCGAACCGTTCCGGGGCCCCGCAGGCGGGCGACCCGTGGTACTTGGTCAACTCCCATCAGTTGGTATAATCTTTCTTCTCTCTTTTCTCTTAATCTTTCATAGCTAATCAAGTTTTCATTGATATGCTAGATTTATATTGTCTTTCCTTCTTGCTTTACTTGTTTTCCTTGTTTAATCGCTTTTAGAAGCGGTTTTTGGGCTACTAATATCTTCTCTTGAGTTGTCTTGTGTTTCGAGGTTCCTATGGCAAGAACGCGACTTTTGGAGTCGATTTCTACGTCATAAGCGCCTATTCCGAGTCACGAGACTTCCTTAGAGCCGAGGAAAAGCAAGAAGGAATCATCCCAGGAGGCTACATGACCATGTAGCAAGCGGTGAAGAAGAGACGAGAGGAATGAAGAAGATTTAGGGCGTATGGCCGTGACCCATGACCATCATGGCCATGACGGGGGTGCCTCATGGCCGTGAGCCCCCTCACCATGGCTGTGGCCCCCTGTTTCTCCTCATGCTTTGACACTTCATTCCCCTTATTCTTTCAACCCTATATATACCCCCCTCTTGTATTGTTTTAAGCACCATACCTTAGACTAAACCCTAGATAGACATTAGTGTAGATTAACTTAGTTTCTCTTTAATCATTTCTTAATATTTTGTTAATCTTAGTTTAATCTTAGTTAGTTACTCTTGTATTATTGGAATTCTTGAAGAATCTACCAATCTTGACAACATTGGTGGATGTTTGGGTATTCTTTTATGAAAGTATTCATCTTTTCCATTCATCCTCTAGTTGGTATAATCTTTCTTCTCTCTTTTCTCTTAATCTTTCATAGTTAATCAAGTTTTCATCTTTATCTATTGTTTATTGTTCCTCTTTGTTCAATCTCCATAATGAATTTTTTTTGTTGTTCTTTTGATGGTTTCTCTAGTTAATGTTAGTTTTAGCTTGAATATGTGTGAGTAGATTCTTGTGGGGTTAGTAGGGGGATTAGGTGTTGATTATGGGTGATTAGGGTTGATTGTGGGTAAAGGTTGAATCTTTGTTACTAGTCACTTGTTATGCATACCATGTGTTTGATGAAATGTTTGTTAGGGTGGTAGTTGCAAATGCTACTCTTGCTAGTTTCCTCCTTCTCTTTGTATGTTTGATTGGTGATTGAATCCTCCTTTTTTGGGTAGCATCTTACATGAGTTTTCGGGTTTGTCTTTGACGCGAGATCGCGGACCTACCTTAGTGACTAGGTGAAACCTACACCCTCGATTGCCCAACTATCCTATTGCACCTATGAACTCGACCTAACCCTACTCTTTCCTTCAATTGATTTCTCCATCTTCTTAGCCATTGTTTCTCTAGTTTGTTGTTTCATTTAGCTTTAGTTGATTCATTTAGTTCATAATATACCTAGTTCATTCATAGTCATAGTTTTATCCCTCCTTCACTATCCTAGTTGTTTAGCTTTGTTGACATAGTCTAGTCCTTAAGTGAACCTTAGTCTAGACCCTTTACCGTCTCCGTGGATCGACCCGACTTGCCCTAGCTACCTAGCTTAGGATTAGTTGGTTTTATTTGGTGTCGGGATTCACGGCAAAATCTCTACCATCAATTTGGCGCCGTTGCCGGGACGGTGCTAGTTTAGACTTTGTTTGCCTATTTACTTGACTTTGTCTTTGTTTTTGTGTTTTTCTTTGTTTTCTTTTGCTTCTTGTGTGTGTGTGAAGTTTATTTCCTTCTTGTCTAGTGCCCAAAAAGCACTAGACTTCTCACGTTTGCTCCTAGTCTACAGTTTATGCCTAGAGGTGGTGACCATCATCATATCTTTACAACTTAGAGCCGCATCAATGGACGATTGCTATATTGAGAGGTCCTCAACCAGGTACGAGCCACAATTTTCGAGCAAAACTTGAGGATTGATCTAAACTCCCCACCTATAGAAGCCGCCATAAATTACTCCTCTCCCTCTATGAATCAAAGCTATGCCATGATGTCTCCTACCTACTATCAAGCTTCATGCGGTAATCAAGACACCCGTGCCTATGAGTTTCAAGGACATGGAAACGGCTACCAACAAGTGAATGCTTATCAATCCTATGATTATGGTGCTATTACTCAAGCTATCATTGTGAACGCACCATGTTTCATCATGTTTCTTCACATGGAAGCCAATTTCCCCAAAACCCACCATATTACCCTTCACCTCAACCACATTATGAGCCCCAAAACCCACAATACTACCAATCATCTCAACCTCACTACCAACAATATGATGCCCCACCCCTTGGGCATCATCAAGATTTTCAAGGAGCATTACAAGACCCCAATGACCACCAAATGCCCAACTTGGAGTTATTTCAATCGATTCTGCAATTGCAAAAGAGCCAACAAGAAATGGCCATCCAATTGCAAAAGGACTATGAAATCTTGGCCCAAATCCTAAGGGAAAATGAGGCGATGGAGGCTCGATTAAATGCTATAGCGGCTGAAACCGTAATGTCTTTAACTCGAACGTCACAACTAGACGAAGGGTGCTCGTTTGAGCAAGAGGAGCAACTCAATCATGAAGCCGCCGATGAAGTCCCTTTGAGAAGCGAGACTTACTATGAAGAACCTCGATTGTCTACCCAAGATGAGATGAATGAGGAGATAATCCTTGATGAAAGCATTGTTGGTGAAGAATTGGATGAGGATAGTGGGAATTTGAAGAGTTTCATTAATGAAAACACTGATAAAATAGAGGAAATTCAAGAGTCTACCCCTTCTATACTTGATGAACCTTCAATCCCCATCGCTTGCCCTCCTCTTGAGCTTCATGCCACTTCTAATGAGCCTATTGTTGAGGATATAGAGCTTTGGGATGAGTTGAGTGAGGTGATAGGAGTTGTGCAGTCATGGGATATGAATGATGAAATTAAGTCGCCCATATGTGAAAATCCAATAAAATATTGTGAACCCCTTGTGTGTAATTTGGATCTTGGTTTAGAAGAGGTTGAAACCGTTTGTATGAGTTTCAAATCTCTTCTTATTGATGATGTGGGGAAGAACGATGTTTTAGGATTTGGAGATATTGGACCGGAACTTGTTGATGACTTGGGTTTGGTTGATGAAAATAAGAGGGTTAAACTCCCTTTTAACTTTTATTTTGAAGACTTGAAGCTTGCTTGTGGATGGAGATGGTGCTTTGGAAGGAAGAGGTCAATAAAGCTTGTCGGTTGGAAAGACCCCGGAGACTACACGAAAGATGACATTGGGTCTTTGGATGACTACTTCTTGCTTCCGACTTGGAGGCTTTGGAGGATAGCTTGACTCGGGTACTCAATGAGCCTCATTATGATGTGGCTCGAGCATTTGACTTGCTCCTCCGAGCCCTTTAGGGCTATGGTTAAGAATGAAGAATCCACCAACCTCGGTTTGACGGAGTTCCTCAAGAACCGTCATGTTGTATATATCTCTTTCCTATTCTTTTGAGTTCTTGTATTTGTGTTTGTGTGAGTTTGTTTGTTTCTTGGTTTTATGTGTTTTGTGGAATTCTTGTCATTTGGAGTTTTTATGAGTGGTGTAAGGGAGGGATCTTTGATGGTGTGTATTGAGTTTGTTTGGTAGGTATGAAGTGAAAATGAAGATGTATGAAGGGTTTTTGGATGATAGAAACTTTGAAGCTTGGTGGAGGAAGACGGTTTTTGAGCTTTTTGTAAGCTTTCGGGGGCGGGATTTTGGATCCCGAGGTATTATTTTGCATTTGGGTGGAAGGCTCGGTGTGCTAATAATGAATGAAGACTTGGGTTGAAACATGGCCATGTCAAGGGAGACATGGCCATGAGGCGACATGGCCATGAGTGAGGCCTCACGGCCGTGAGGCATTTGTGCAGAAATGACGCTCCACTGACCTCGAACACGGGCGTGAGTAGCCCAACACGGCCAGGAGGGGCCCCGACCGTGATGGGCCAGGTCACGGTCAGGACGGGTTCTTGAGCCAGATTCTGCGTCTTCATCTCAGCAACCAGTCCACTCCTCCTCTATTATTATATTACCCAGCCCATTTCCCTCCCTTATCTTTACCCAGACCTTCCCCCTCCTCACATACCATACAATACCCAACCCATCTTCCCTTACCCAGTCCAGCCCACCCTTACCCTCCTTTGTTACCCAAACCCATAAAAACCCTCCCCCATCTGTAATCCCCTATAAATTCTAGTGCAATACAGTGGCGGAAACACTGTAGATTGGGATTAAAACACACCGACAAACTATATTCTAATTAAAAGAAAGGTCAGTCGATACAAAGGCCACTTTTTACAAAAGGGCTAAAATAAACATCCTTAAAAGGGTTTACAAAAAATCCAGAAGTAACATAATTGATAGAGTAGGATCCATGCTACTCGCTAGCTCACACCCAAAACCCAGCAGCAAAAACCTGTCATGTTATAAACATAACAGCCACATCAGTGAGGAGTAACTCGGACGTTCTCCCAGCCATATTATATCATATGAAAAATAATAGTATTACTATATCAAAATAGATAAAATGAAAAACAATTAAAACAATATAGTAACATAAGTTTTTAGCAAAACTTAAAGCGACTGCCAACCTGCAGGTCAAAACTAATCGATAATTATAAAATCCAAAATGGTGTTATGGAAATCAATTAGTGCAACGGAATAGACTTTCACTAGGATGATACTAAACTAGCTTCGAGAACTTAGTCAAAACATATCAGACTTCGGTCTCTAACTAGGCAACTCAACTATAACAGGACTGCGTGCAGCGAGGTCCTGGCTTAAGTAATGTACACCCCTCCTGGACACCAACCGTAATCTAGTTCAACCCGACGGCGACTTACACGATGCGATATCTAAGTTTAAGGTCAAAATATACACACTCCTGAACACAAACCATGCTCAGTTCAACGACCAATGTGTCTCAACATAGACACACCAGCTTTATAGTTGATGGCAAAAACGTACATCCCAGACTATATTACTCTAACCCCACACTTCTCTTTATTCCATAACTCCAAAACAAGCCATTATCGATATTGAGAATAAATAATCATTATAAATAATATGAAGATAAAAGGGAATAAAAATTTATATGAAAAGGGAAATTTTTTTATAAATAGAAACTTACTAATTTTAGAAACTTACTTAAAATAGGAAGTCTTATAGAAAATACGTAAGTTATTAAAATTAGTGAAATGTATAAAAATAGTATTTCCAATGAAATTAACATTTTATTATTATCGTCGTTATCGCAACTTTAATATATATCTAAATTCATTACTCAAAATATAAACAAAATATACTAAGTCAATATGTAGTACTTTATAAATAATTAGGAAATCGAGTTAAAACTATAAATTTTAGAAAAGAGATGTTTTAAGAAAAAACGATATCAAAATTAATTGAATTAACGAGTTTTATGAATGAAATGAATTTTAGAAAAGTTTCAAATTATTTTTAGCAAACAACTTTTATTAATAAATAATACGAATTTTAATAAAAATAGTCAATTGTAAACAAATAAGAAATTATTAGTGAAAATAGTCTCGACTAAAAATATATTTAAAACGAAATCGACTATTTTCTCATTTATTAGTATAAATCGTAAAACGGAAATTAATTTATTAAACAAGTATACAAATCTCGATTATAATATAAAAATACGATTTCGAGTTAAAATTATAAATTAACGAAATATGAAGAAAATATGAAATCATTATTATTTAGTTACTAGTGTCACGATAACCAACAAAATATTACAACGATCGTAAATAATTAAATTACTAACGATTTATAAAACGATGTCGAAAGTTGTAAAAACATTGATAACGCATACGATTTAAAATTAATATAATTAGCAATAATATAGCTAAAATTAGAAAATCGAAGTTAAAATATTTACTACATACTACTACTGAAACATACGATATAAAATCGAGTAACGTCCTAAAGTTACCTTGAACGCAAAAATCGTCAATGCACTTGTCGATCCATCCATTTCTCCAAGCTTCGATCCTCTTGATAATTGCCTTCAAACCACTTCGAGGCTCTTATAGAATCCGAGACACAGAAACAGAAACCAAGGAATCAGAAGAAAGTTGGGAATGACTAGAGATGACACGGAACGTGACAAGGAAAAAGAGAGGGGAGGAAAAGAGAAAAAGAGAATCGGGAAAGAATGGGCAGCAACAAAGACAGAACAAAGAAGACGAGAAGAACGAGGTAGAATGAAAATGACGGGCAGGTGGTGAGCACAACAGAAACCGGACGACAACAAGACGATGACGAGCATCAACACGCAACAAACGAGAACAGTTGTAGTCGCAAACGCAGCAGCAAAAACAACACCCAACCAGACAGTAGCAGTAAGGAAAAGCAACAACGAGGGCACACAACATGGCATCGAAAGACAACGACAACAGCCGCAACAACCAAACCCGAAAGGAAAACAGCAGCAAAAGGCAACAATAAGAACAAATCAACAGCAGCAGAACACGAAACAGCAGCACCAACAGAAGAGAAGAAGAAAGAGAAAAGGAAGAGGACAGTAGCATCGAATAAGACCGATAACAAAAGCAACAATCGGCAGCGAAAAGAGATCGAACAAATAGCAGCGAGAAAACAGGATGAAATCAGAGAAGGGGACGAAGAAGAGAGGGGGAAATACCTACACAAAGACTGAACCGAAACCGAAACCGAAAACGAGCGAAGGGTGACAAGTAACAGAAGCATAACGAGCAGCAGTAAAACAATAACGACAGCAGCAGATGCCGAACCCGGAGAGTAATCACATCAAACTTACGGCAGAAACAAAACGCAGCAGCGGCGGCAATGAACAGAGGAAAAACATAGATGAGCGGCAACAACGTAGCACCAACAGCCGGACAGAGCAGAACGTAGCAACAGCATCACGCAGTAGTAGTAGTACGCAGCAGCGGCAGAACAGGGGCATCAGAGGAGGGAGAACGCGAAGAGAAAAGGGGAAACAAAGCGGTTTTGGTGAGGATGAAAGAAGAGGAGAAGGGGAAACGAAGGGATAAGGTGTGAAGCGGTGAGGATAAGAGGGGTGAAATGAATGAAACCGTAAAGGGGGTTGAAAGCAGATAAGGATGCAAGGGAAAGAATCGGTTAGTTGAAGAACTCCTTAACGATAAGTTAATTGACCCACGAAACCGAGTTAAAATCGAGTCAATAAAATTAATAAATAATCGGGTCGTCGAATAAAACAAGTAAGTAAATTATTCGAGATGGAAACGAATCGTATAGAACTAGATAATTAGACGATGAAAAGTATTTCCCGATAAATAATAAATCTTCGATAAAGTGAATTAAATTGATTTCTCGAGGAAATGTAATAAATGTTTTGATGAAACTTAATATAAATGAGCTTCGAGTCAAATATAGAACTTCGAGTTTAAATATAAACGAAAAGAATTTAGAATTTAAATCGTCGAAATTGTCTTTCGATAAGAATTAAATTAAATGTATAAAATAAATCGAAATAGAATTAAAATATGTTTTAATATAAGGGTTTCCGAGACAAATAGAATTTTTAGGAGTTCGAAACGATTAAACGATAAATTCGTTTTATAATAATTTTAAGAATTACGAGTTAAATCGAAAAAAATAAAAATACGAACAAAATTTTAATTTAATTTAATTTATAAAAATCAGGGGTGTTACAATCTTCCCCACTAAAAAGAAGTTTCGTCCTCGAAACTAACAAAACATAATAATAGAATGGAAAACAAGGTTATATCACTTGAACAAAAGGAGAATGCTTAACTCGCATCACAATCTCGGTTTGAAAATTTTCGCAACTTTAAATGTGATATGAAATCAAAATTGAAGACAAAATTTATTTCAAGATAATTTGGGCTCGGTTCCCAAAATTTAAAATCTTTTAAATTAATAAAATCGCAAGTTAAAAATTATTTGATAAAATAATGACGATAGATAATATTTGTAAATGAACTCGAGGGAAAGAGTACCTAAATATTTTCAAAGCAATAATAAAATGTATTGATTAAGAATTTCGACAATATTTTGTTTTAAAACCAAACAAAAATTTGAGAATTCATGTTTTGTAGTTAGTAAATAAGAATTGAATCAGTCGACAAACAGTTTCAATAACAGATTTAAAGTCTAACGATAATAAAACAAAAATTTAGACATACAAAGTTTTTCGAAAATATTAAATCGTTTTACATAATAACCTTATAGAAATCAAAATATTGGCAATTAAGAAAGTTTTCATAAAATCTCGATCACCTGAATATCAAAATTAAAATTTTAAACAATTTCGAAATACCTTAAAATAAATTATTTAGACCCTTTTCAAACGGGACCAAAAATAAAACAAAAATGAAATACAAAGTTTTGAAATTTTTAACTCAAAAAAAAAACAAATGTTAAAATTTCATGAAAGTCAAAATTTGTAGATTAGTCAAACTTTTCATAACACAAGTTTGGAGAAAATAATAAATAGATAAATAGAGTCAAAGTCAACGACAAATCGAAACAAAAGTTTTCAAACCCGATAAAGAAGTCGAAAGGGATTGGCTAAAGAAGAAGAAGCAGGACTTACGAAAAGCTAAGGGAAGGAACGAAATTGAGAGTCAAAAAGAGCTCTCGAGGATTAGAAAATACATTAACCATCTCGAGATTCCCGACACGACTCCCACAACACGGGTTCCTAATATCTATCAAATAACGTTAAGTCCATCATTAGGCACTAGGTGGCACTACTCGGTTATAATCTCAAAGATGCCCTACGTGACTATCCAATCGTTCAAACGGTACGATACTAATCCACAATGCTTTAGAATTTAATCTCATTACTTAAAATTCCAACGATTATCAACATACCCAAACTTGCCATCGATAAGGTTCCCAAATCCAAAACTCCTTAAATTTGAACTCAAGGTACATTCCAAATTCTCGAGTGAGGAACACTAAACATGGTCCACCAATTTAACAATGCTCGGGCACGAAATCCTCAAAATGGTTACCACATGTTTATAATGCCACAAGTAAAGAAGTTGGGAAAAGTATAACAAATCCTCAAACACGCTCAAACCTATAGGTAATGGCGCAAACACTCACATCTTCAAATACGTCATTCGACTAATGTTTCTAGGAGTCCATCAAATTGCATATCGTAACGGCAAAACCACTAAAATATTTGTTAACTCAACGAAGCCACAAACTCGTTAGTCTAAGGGCTCTGAACAGTAAATTCCATCAAAATTATTGGCATCAAGGTATTCTTCAAAACAACACAATAAGCCCAAATTATGATTATGCAAGACATTTCTGTTCTTCAAAGTCAAGAATAATTCATTCAAGTTAGATCACTCAACTCCAAAGTTCATAGTTCATAGGTTACAATCTTTAAACAACGAGCAACGATCTAACCCTTAAGGAGCATGGGTAATCTATGTCAACCAGAATTTCTAACAACATTAATGAAACTTTTAATGGTACCATAACCCTTAGGATACCACTTTAAACAATACTCTATAATCCCAAATATTCGCGATGCATCCATCAAATAAACATGGGGTAAGCATCCCAAAGTAACCTTATCAGTTACACTAGTTCAGTTTTAGGTTAGGTACTAGGTATCCATCAAATATGATATACTCTTACTACTCCAAAATATATTTAACTCTAAGTACTCCAAAATAATCAAAATAACCTATAACCCAAGGTTCGGTGTCTAAAGTATCATCCTAATTCCATCAATCGACAATTTGACGTTCAAATCAATCCTCAAGAATTTCGTACTTGCCTAGAAGATAGGGTAGACTCACAATCCTCAAATCGGGTAACACGGATTTACTAAACCTCAAAGATTTATAACTTAACTCTCACGGGGTTTACTAAGACAGAATCGGTCACACCAAAGAATCTCAAGAGGGAAGGTGGTAAAATTAGGGAATTAATCAAAGATTTATCACCAAAATGAAGACAAGAATTTATAAGAGAAGAGTTAGAAGAAGTAGAGGAAGGAGAGAATCAATGATCCTATTAGCTAAGATTTAAAATGAGAGAAGAATCTTTGGACCTCTAAGGTTCCACAAAGGAACTCACGGTATCTTCATCTACTCATAGAGGAACGAGCACGTACGGCAACATCATGGAACAAGAATCTTCTCTTGATCATCTAACTTGTAGCTTGAACAAACTAAATCTGAGCTGAAAGGTCACCATTGTATCTTCCTTATAGCACAAAGTTGTCCACTCGAATCAGTAGGCGGTTAGAGTTCTAATGCTAGTCATACTAACATCTTGTTCATTCATCATCTTCCAAACAAAAGCAACAAATTTTCAATGCTAGTCATTGAGTTACAAGAACATATAAACCTAACAGTTAAGTCCTTACTTTGGTTTCTACCCATCTCTCACTAATATTTCTTTAATGTTCAAATCATTTACGAGTATTTTCCTAGAATCAGGTGTAAGCGTCGGGAGCAACAATGCTCTGATACCAACTGTAATCCCCTATAAATTCTAGTGCAATACAGTGGCGAAAACACTGTAGATTGGGATTAAAACACACCGACAAACTATATTCTAATTAAAAGAAAGGTCAGTCGATACAAAGGCCACTTTTTACAAAAGGGCTAAAATAAACATCCTTAAAAGGGTTTACAAAAAATCCAGAAGTAACATAATTGATAGAGTAGGATCCATGCTACTCGCTAGCTCACACCCAAAACCCAGCAGCAAAAACCTGTCATGTTATAAACATAACAGCCACATTAGTGAGGAGTAACTCGGACGTTCTCCCAGCCATATTATATCATATGAAAAATAATAATATTACTATATCAAAATAGATAAAATGAAAAACAATTAAAACAATATAGTAACATAAGTTTTTAGCAAAACTTAAAGCGACTGCCAACCTGCAGGTCAAAACTAATCGATAATTATAAAATCCAAAATGGTGTTATGGAAATCAATTAGTGCAACAGAATAGACTTTCACTAGGATGATACTAAACTAGCTTCGAGAACTTAGTCAAAACATATCAGACTTCGGTCTCTAACTAGGCAACTCAACTATAACAGGACTGCGTGCAGCGAGGTCCTGGCTTAAGTAATGTACACCCCTCCTGGACACCAACCGTAATCCAGTTCAACCCGACGGCGACTTACACGATGCGATATCTAAGTTTAAGGTCAAAATATACACACTCCTGAACACAAACCATGCTCAGTTCAACGACCAATGTGTCTCAACATAGACACACCAGCTTTATAGTTGATGGCAAAAACGTACATCCCAGACTATATTACTCTAACCCCACACTTCTCTTTATTCCATAACTCCAAAACAAGCCATTATCGATATTGAGAATAAATAATCATTATAAATAATATGAAGATAAAAGGGAATAAAAATTTATATGAAAAGGAAAATTTTTTTATAAATAGAAACTTACTAATTTTAGAAACTTACTTAAAATAGGAAGTCTTATAGAAAATACGTAAGTTATTAAAATTAGTGAAATGTATAAAAATAGTATTTCCAATGAAATTAACATTTTATTATTATCGTCGTTATCGCAACTTTAATATATATCTAAATTCATTACTCAAAATATAAACAAAATATACTAAGTCAATATGTAGTACTTTATAAATAATTAGGAAATCGAGTTAAAACTATAAATTTTAGAAAAGAGATGTTTTAAGAAAAAACGATATCAAAATTAATTGAATTAACGAGTTTTATGAATGAAATGAATTTTAGAAAAGTTTCAAATTATTTTTAGCAAACAACTTTTATTAATAAATAATACGAATTTTAATAAAAATAGTCAATTGTAAACAAATAAGAAATTATTAGTGAAAATAGTCTCGACTAAAAATATATTTAAAACGAAATCGACTATTTTCTCATTTATTAGTATAAATCGTAAAACGGAAATTAATTTATTAAACAAGTATACAAATCTCGATTATAATATAAAAATACGATTTCGAGTTAAAATTATAAATTAACGAAATATGAAGAAAATATGAAATCATTATTATTTAGTTACTAGTGTCACGATAACCAACAAAATATTACAACGATCGTAAATAATTAAATTACTAACGATTTATAAAACGATGTCGAAAGTTGTAAAAACATTGATAACGCATACGATTTAAAATTAATATAATTAGCAATAATATAGCTAAAATTAGAAAATCGAAGTTAAAATATTTACTACATACTACTACTGAAACATACGATATAAAATCGAGTAACGTCCTAAAGTTACCTTGAACGCAAAAATCGTCAATGCACTTGTCGATCCATCCATTTCTCCAAGCTTCGATCCTCTTGATAATTGCCTTCAAACCACTTCGAGGCTCTTATAGAATCCGAGACACAGAAACAGAAACCAAGGAATCAGAAGAAAGTTGGGAATGACTAGAGATGACACGGAACGTGACAAGGAAAAAGAGAGGGGAGGAAAAGAGAAAAAGAGAATTGGGAAAGAATGGGCAGCAACAAAGACAGAACAAAGAAGACGAGAAGAACGAGGTAGAATGAAAATGACGGGCAGGTGGTGAGCACAACAGAAACCGGACGACAACAAGACGATGACGAGCATCAACACGCAACAAACGAGAACAGTTGTAGTCGCAAACGCAGCAGCAAAAACAACACCCAACCAGACAGTAGCAGTAAGGAAAAGCAACAACGAGGGCACACAACATGGCATCGAAAGACAACGACAACAGCCGCAACAACCAAACCCGAAAGGAAAACAGCAGCGAAAGGCAACAATAAGAACAAATCAACAGCAGCAGAACACGAAACAGCAGCACCAACAGAAGAGAAGAAGAAAGAGAAAAGGAAGAGGACAGTAGCATCGAATAAGACCGATAACAAAAGCAAGAATCGGCAGCGAAAAGAGATCGAACAAATAGCAGCGAGAAAACAGGATGAAATCAGAGAAGGGGACGAAGAAGAGAGGGGGAAATACCTACACAAAGACTGAACCGAAACCGAAACCGAAAACGAGCGAAGGGTGACAAGTAACAGAAGCATAACGAGCAGCAGTAAAACAATAACGACAGCAGCAGATGCCGAACCCGGAGAGTAATCACATCAAACTTACGGCAGAAACAAAACGCAGCAGCGGCGGCAATGAACAGAGGAAAAACATAGATGAGCGGCAACAACGTAGCACCAACAGCCGGACAGAGCAGAACGTAGCAACAGCATCACGCAGTAGTAGTAGTACGCAGCAGCGGCAGAACAGGGGCATCAGAGGAGGGAGAACGCGAAGAGAAAAGGGGAAACAAAGCGGTTTTGGTGAGGATGAAAGAAGAGGAGAAGGGGAAACGAAGGGATAAGGTGTGAAGCGGTGAGGATAAGAGGGGTGAAATGAATGAAACCGTAAAGGGGGTTGAAAGCAGATAAGGATGCAAGGGAAAGAATCGGTTAGTTGAAGAACTCCTTAACGATAAGTTAATTGACCCACGAAACCGAGTTAAAATCGAGTCAATAAAATTAATAAATAATCGGGTCGTCGAATAAAACAAGTAAGTAAATTATTCGAGATGGAAACGAATCGTATAGAACTAGATAATTAGACGATGAAAAGTATTTCCCGATAAATAATAAATCTTCGATAAAGTGAATTAAATTGATTTCTCGAGGAAATGTAATAAATGTTTTGATGAAACTTAATATAAATGAGCTTCGAGTCAAATATAGAACTTCGAGTTTAAATATAAACGAAAAGAATTTAGAATTTAAATCGTCGAAATTGTCTTTCGATAAGAATTAAATTAAATGTATAAAATAAATCGAAATAGAATTAAAATATGTTTTAATATAAGGGTTTCCGAGACAAATAGAATTTTTAGGAGTTCGAAACGATTAAACGATAAATTCGTTTTATAATAATTTTAAGAATTACGAGTTAAATCGAAAAAAATAAAAATACGAACAAAATTTTAATTTAATTTAATTTATAAAAATCAGGGGTGTTACAATCTTCCCCACTAAAAAGAAGTTTCGTCCTCGAAACTAACAAAACATAATAATAGAATGGAAAACAAGGTTATATCACTTGAACAAAAGGAGAATGCTTAACTCGCATCACAATCTCGGTTTGAAAATTTTCGCAACTTTAAATGTGATATGAAATCAAAATTGAAGACAAAATTTATTTCAAGATAATTTGGGCTCGGTTCCCAAAATTTAAAATCTTTTAAATTAATAAAATCGCAAGTTAAAAATTATTTGATAAAATAATGACGATAGATAATATTTGTAAATGAACTCGAGGGAAAGAGTACCTAAATATTTTCAAAGCAATAATAAAATGTATTGATTAAGAATTTCGACAATATTTTGTTTTAAAACCAAACAAAAATTTGAGAATTCATGTTTTGTAGTTAGTAAATAAGAATTGAATCAGTCGACAAACAGTTTCAATAACAGATTTAAAGTCTAACGATAATAAAACAAAAATTTAGACATACAAAGTTTTTCGAAAATATTAAATCGTTTTACATAATAACCTTATAGAAATCAAAATATTGGCAATTAAGAAAGTTTTCATAAAATCTCGATCACCTGAATATCAAAATTAAAATTTTAAACAATTTCGAAATACCTTAAAATAAATTATTTAGACCCTTTTCAAACGGGACCAAAAATAAAACAAAAATGAAATACAAAGTTTTGAAATTTTTAACTCAAAAAAAAAACAAATGTTAAAATTTCATGAAAGTCAAAATTTGTAGATTAGTCAAACTTTTCATAACACAAGTTTGGAGAAAATAATAAATAGATAAATAGAGTCAAAGTCAACGACAAATCGAAACAAAAGTTTTCAAACCCGATAAAGAAGTCGAAAGGGATTGGCTAAAGAAGAAGAAGCAGGACTTACGAAAAGCTAAGGGAAGGAACGAAATTGAGAGTCAAAAAGAGCTCTCGAGGATTAGAAAATACATTAACCATCTCGAGATTCCCGACACGACTCCCACAACACGGGTTCCTAATATCTATCAAATAACGTTAAGTCCATCATTAGGCACTAGGTGGCACTACTCGGTTATAATCTCAAAGATGCCCTACGTGACTATCCAATCGTTCAAACGGTACGATACTAATCCACAATGCTTTAGAATTTAATCTCATTACTTAAAATTCCAACGATTATCAACATACCCAAACTTGCCATCGATAAGGTTCCCAAATCCAAAACTCCTTAAATTTGAACTCAAGGTACATTCCAAATTCTCGAGTGAGGAACACTAAACATGGTCCACCAATTTAACAATGCTCGGGCACGAAATCCTCAAAATGGTTACCACATGTTTATAATGCCACAAGTAAAGAAGTTGGGAAAAGTATAACAAATCCTCAAACACGCTCAAACCTATAGGTAATGGCGCAAACACTCACATCTTCAAATACGTCATTCGACTAATGTTTCTAGGAGTCCATCAAATTGCATATCGTAACGGCGAAACCACTAAAATATTTGTTAACTCAACGAAGCCACAAACTCGTTAGTCTAAGGGCTCTGAACAGTAAATTCCATCAAAATTATTGGCATCAAGGTATTCTTCAAAACAACACAATAAGCCCAAATTATGATTATGCAAGACATTTCTGTTCTTCAAAGTCAAGAATAATTCATTCAAGTTAGATCACTCAACTCCAAAGTTCATAGTTCATAGGTTACAATCTTTAAACAACGAGCAACGATCTAACCCTTAAGGAGCATGGGTAATCTATGTCAACCAGAATTTCTAACAACATTAATGAAACTTTTAATGGTACCATAACCCTTAGGATACCACTTTAAACAATACTCTATAATCCCAAATATTCGCGATGCATCCATCAAATAAACATGGGGTAAGCATCCCAAAGTAACCTTATCAGTTACACTAGTTCAGTTTTAGGTTAGGTACTAGGTATCCATCAAATATGATATACTCTTACTACTCCAAAATATATTTAACTCTAAGTACTCCAAAATAATCAAAATAACCTATAACCCAAGGTTCGGTGTCTAAAGTATCATCCTAATTCCATCAATCGACAATTTGACGTTCAAATCAATCCTCAAGAATTTCGTACTTGCCTAGAAGATAGGGTAGACTCACAATCCTCAAATCGGGTAACACGGATTTACTAAACCTCAAAGATTTATAACTTAACTCTCACGGGGTTTACTAAGACAGAATCGGTCACACCAAAGAATCTCAAGAGGGAAGGTGGTAAAATTAGGGAATTAATCAAAGATTTATCACCAAAATGAAGACAAGAATTTATAAGAGAAGAGTTAGAAGAAGTAGAGGAAGGAGAGAATCAATGATCCTATTAGCTAAGATTTAAAATGAGAGAAGAATCTTTGGACCTCTAAGGTTCCACAAAGGAACTCACGGTATCTTCATCTACTCATAGAGGAACGAGCACGTACGGCAACATCATGGAACAAGAATCTTCTCTTGATCATCTAACTTGTAGCTTGAACAAACTAAATCTGAGCTGAAAGGTCACCATTGTATCTTCCTTATAGCACAAAGTTGTCCACTCGAATCAGTAGGCGGTTAGAGTTCTAATGCTAGTCATACTAACATCTTGTTCATTCATCATCTTCCAAACAAAAGCAACAAATTTTCAATGCTAGTCATTGAGTTACAAGAACATATAAACCTAACAGTTAAGTCCTTACTTTGGTTTCTACCCATCTCTCACTAATATTTCTTTAATGTTCAAATCATTTACGAGTATTTTCCTAGAATCAGGTGTAAGCGTCGGGAGCAACAATGCTCTGATACCAACTGTAATCCCCTATAAATTCTAGTGCAATACAGTGGCGAAAACACTGTAGATTGGGATTAAAACACACCGACAAACTATATTCTAATTAAAAGAAAGGTCAGTCGATACAAAGGCCACTTTTTACAAAAGGGCTAAAATAAACATCCTTAAAAGGGTTTACAAAAAATCCAGAAGTAACATAATTGATAGAGTAGGATCCATGCTACTCGCTAGCTCACACCCAAAACCCAGCAGCAAAAACCTGTCATGTTATAAACATAACAGCCACATTAGTGAGGAGTAACTCGGACGTTCTCCCAGCCATATTATATCATATGAAAAATAATAATATTACTATATCAAAATAGATAAAATGAAAAACAATTAAAACAATATAGTAACATAAGTTTTTAGCAAAACTTAAAGCGACTGCCAACCTGCAGGTCAAAACTAATCGATAATTATAAAATCCAAAATGGTGTTATGGAAATCAATTAGTGCAACAGAATAGACTTTCACTAGGATGATACTAAACTAGCTTCGAGAACTTAGTCAAAACATATCAGACTTCGGTCTCTAACTAGGCAACTCAACTATAACAGGACTGCGTGCAGCGAGGTCCTGGCTTAAGTAATGTACACCCCTCCTGGACACCAACCGTAATCCAGTTCAACCCGACGGCGACTTACACGATGCGATATCTAAGTTTAAGGTCAAAATATACACACTCCTGAACACAAACCATGCTCAGTTCAACGACCAATGTGTCTCAACATAGACACACCAGCTTTATAGTTGATGGCAAAAACGTACATCCCAGACTATATTACTCTAACCCCACACTTCTCTTTATTCCATAACTCCAAAACAAGCCATTATCGATATTGAGAATAAATAATCATTATAAATAATATGAAGATAAAAGGGAATAAAAATTTATATGAAAAGGAAAATTTTTTTATAAATAGAAACTTACTAATTTTAGAAACTTACTTAAAATAGGAAGTCTTATAGAAAATACGTAAGTTATTAAAATTAGTGAAATGTATAAAAATAGTATTTCCAATGAAATTAACATTTTATTATTATCGTCGTTATCGCAACTTTAATATATATCTAAATTCATTACTCAAAATATAAACAAAATATACTAAGTCAATATGTAGTACTTTATAAATAATTAGGAAATCGAGTTAAAACTATAAATTTTAGAAAAGAGATGTTTTAAGAAAAAATGATATCAAAATTAATTGAATTAACGAGTTTTATGAATGAAATGAATTTTAGAAAAGTTTCAAATTATTTTTAGCAAACAACTTTTATTAATAAATAATACGAATTTTAATAAAAATAGTCAATTGTAAACAAATAAGAAATTATTAGTGAAAATAGTCTCGACTAAAAATATATTTAAAACGAAATCGACTATTTTCTCATTTATTAGTATAAATCGTAAAACGGAAATTAATTTATTAAACAAGTATACAAATCTCGATTATAATATAAAAATACGATTTCGAGTTAAAATTATAAATTAACGAAATATGAAGAAAATATGAAATCATTATTATTTAGTTACTAGTGTCACGATAACCAACAAAATATTACAACGATCGTAAATAATTAAATTACTAACGATTTATAAAACGATGTCGAAAGTTGTAAAAACATTGATAACGCATACGATTTAAAATTAATATAATTAGCAATAATATAGCTAAAATTAGAAAATCGAAGTTAAAATATTTACTACATACTACTACTGAAACATACGATATAAAATCGAGTAACGTCCTAAAGTTACCTTGAACGCAAAAATCGTCAATGCACTTGTCGATCCATCCATTTCTCCAAGCTTCGATCCTCTTGATAATTGCCTTCAAACCACTTCGAGGCTCTTATAGAATCCGAGACACAGAAACAGAAACCAAGGAATCAGAAGAAAGTTGGGAATGACTAGAGATGACACGGAACGTGACAAGGAAAAAGAGAGGGGAGGAAAAGAGAAAAAGAGAATCGGGAAAGAATGGGCAGCAACAAAGACAGAACAAAGAAGACGAGAAGAACGAGGTAGAATGAAAATGACGGGCAGGTGGTGAGCACAACAGAAACCGGACGACAACAAGACGATGACGAGCATCAACACGCAACAAACGAGAACAGTTGTAGTCGCAAACGCAGCAGCAAAAACAACACCCAACCAGACAGTAGCAGTAAGGAAAAGCAACAACGAGGGCGCACAACATGGCATCGAAAGACAACGACAACAGCCGCAACAACCAAACCCGAAAGGAAAACAGCAGCGAAAGGCAACAATAAGAACAAATCAACAGCAGCAGAACACGAAACAGCAGCACCAACAGAAGAGAAGAAGAAAGAGAAAAGGAAGAGGACAGTAGCATCGAATAAGACCGATAACAAAAGCAACAATCGGCAGCGAAAAGAGATCGAACAAATAGCAGCGAGAAAACAGGATGAAATCAGAGAAGGGGACGAAGAAGAGAGGGGGAAATACCTACACAAAGACTGAACCGAAACCGAAACCGAAAACGAGCGAAGGGTGACAAGTAACAGAAGCATAACGAGCAGCAGTAAAACAATAACGACAGCAGCAGATGCCGAACCCGGAGAGTAATCACATCAAACTTACGGCAGAAACAAAACGCAGCAGCGGTGACAATGAACAGAGGAAAAACATAGATGAGCGGCAGCAACGTAGCACTAACAGCCGGACAGAGCAGAACGTAGCAACAGCATCACGCAGTAGTAGTAGTACGCAGCAGCGGCAGAACAGGGGCATCAGAGGAGGGAGAACGCGAAGAGAAAAGGGGAAACAAAGCGATTTTGGTGAGGATGAAAGAAGAGGAGAAGGGGAAACGAAGGGATAAGGTGTGAAGCGGTGAGGATAAGAGGGGTGAAATGAATGAAACCGTAAAGGGGGTTGAAAGCAGATAAGGATGCAAGGGAAAGAATCGGTTAGTTGAAGAACTCCGTAACGATAAGTTAATTGACCCACGAAACCGAGTTAAAATCGAGTCAATAAAATTAATAAATAATCGGGTCGTCGAATAAAACAAGTAAGTAAATTATTCGAGATGGAAACGAATCATATAGAACTAGATAATTAGACGATGAAAAGTATTTCCCGATAAATAATAAATCTTCGATAAAGTGAATTAAATTGATTTCTCGAGGAAATGTAATAAATGTTTTGATGAAACTTAATATAAATGAGCTTCGAGTCAAATATAGAACTTCGAGTTTAAATATAAACGAAAAGAATTTAGAATTTAAATCGTCGAAATTGTCTTTCGATAAGAATTAAATTAAATGTATAAAATAAATCAAAATAGAATTAAAATATGTTTTAATATAAGGGTTTCCGAGACAAATAGAATTTTTAGGAGTTCGAAACGATTAAACGATAAATTCGTTTTATAATAATTTTAAGAATTACGAGTTAAATCGAAAAAAATAAAAATACGAACAAAATTTTAATTTAATTTAATTTATAAAAATCAGGGGTGTTACACCATCAATGTAACCCTCCCCCATAAATTTACTCACCCCATTTGACCTACCCAAACCGACCTTCCCCCATTTATTACTCACCCTCCCCTTCCATGCCCAGCCTAACTCCACTCCCCTCACCTTATTACCCAGCCCACAACCCTTTCCCCTCACATAACCAATCCAATTCACTTATATATACCAAACCCGCCCCATCCTATTACCCCCCAGCCCAGCCCATTGCCCATCTATCTTCACTACTTTACATCTTCATCCTATCTTCACTACTTTAACTCAAAACGTCCTCTTAACTCTTGACCCCAATACAAACCCTATACTTAAAGATGAGACTACATTTAGGAAGGGGAGGAATATCAATGACAAAGACAAGCAAGGTGCCAATAATGATCATTGAGACGATGGAGATTATTCGAGTTGCTAACCATTTTGGTAGGGTGATTCTCTTTTCTTTTCCGTCTTTTATTTGCTTAATCTTTCTTTGTTTATTCCCATTCCTTTTATGCTTTTAGTGTTGTGGTGACCCTCGGGGCCCTTTGGTTATTGCTCCCGATTCTCGTTGACGTGATCACATCGAGAATCAATTGAAAATCCAAATTGGCAAATTCTTTTCACTTTCACTCTTTCTTTATTTTTATTTCCTTTTTCGTAGATTTTAGTCAAAATCGGGCGGAATCGGGGCTAGGTGACTTGATTACACCTAGCCTTCCCCTCCCATTTCCTTTTATTTTCTTCTTTTTATTTCTTCCCCCATCCATATCTTTTCTCGTCTCGGCCCTAGGTGACTTGATTACACCTAGGCCCGACACTTTCTACCCTTTCTTCACCTTGATTTTTGATTTTTAGCTTTATTTTCCCTTTTCTCTTTCTTTTAGTGTCTCCACACACTACCGATCGAGCATGAGGACATTGCTCGGTTTAAGTGTGGGGGAGCGATATCTTAGTTAGCTTAGCTTTATTTTCGTAGTTTTTTTCGAATTTTTTTAAAAATCCCTAAAAGTTTGAAAATTTTCATAAAAACTAAAAAGATTTTCTTTTGTGTCTTTGTGTCGTATATTTGTTGTGTTGTGTGTTTTGCCTCCCCATTTCCTTGCAGGTTGCGTGATCGCCGTGAATCTCGGAAAGCTCTTGACATCCGATATTATCCTTCTATCTCTTTCTCCTTTTTCCTTTTTGTGGAGTTTGGTGGATGTTTTGTGATGGTGTATGCTCGGGTGGAGCTTTTTGGAGTTTGTGGTTGATGTGGTTGCTTGCTTGGAAGTTTCGGGGGTGGTGTTTGTTTATTTCTGTGTGTGTTTGTTTTATTTTGTTTTGTTTTGTTCATCTCATTTTCTTTCATCTTTGTTGTGTCTTGTATAGTTTGTGAGTCTAGTGTAGGAAAGGTTTTCGAAAACACGGTTTTGAGGCTAGTGCGCAAGTGTTTACTTTCCCTTTGTAGTGATATGAGTCGATTCTTGGACTTTAGTCTAGCAGAATGACTTTAACTCAATAGTTTCGTTGGTTTCTTACCTTGAGTCCACCTAGTTTACTAGGGATTTACTGCAGGATTTGCATTTTGACCACTTTGACCACCCACGGAGTGAAAAGGCCTTGGTTCCCGAATCCCGTCTCTTAGGTGACCATGTTCGAAATTGTTTGATTAGTCCAAGTTTCCACCTTTTTGTGGGTTTGAAGGGAAAGTGCGCCCGACTCACCCATTTCCCTCCCTTCTACACATTTCCACAAATAAGTTGCAATTTGTTGAAGTTTTTTACTTGGTTTCAAGAAATGTCTATGATACAAAATTTGGCCAAAAGGGCAAACCAAGAAAAAGAAACAAAGAAAGAAAAGAAAGAAGAAATAGAAAAGGCACAACAAATAAAATAAAAAAAATAGAAAAGAAGAAAAAGAAATGGCATAGCAAATCAAAAGCAAAATACAAAAGAAAGATGCCAAGAAAATCGTTTCACAAAAAGATCTTACCCCCTCAAAAATAAGCCTTTTACCGATTGTTATCGTGAAGAGCCTACCAAAGAACCGAGTCCCTAGGAAGGATGATAGCGGTAATGGTCGGTATTCCCTCACTTTGCAACCATATCCACTTTTTTTACTTGGACTAGTTGAGCTATTTTTGAGCATGGGACGACCTTCTTGGCTTATCGCTAAAGGGGGCGGGATTTCACTTTACCTACAGTGTCGACTAACTCCGTGGTTAATCCTTTTTCCATCCCGCCTATCGTCCCGTAGTACGTTCTTAGAAGGTTAGGAGGACCTAGGTAAGTTACCAACGTTCTTATTGCTTTGTTGTCATACTATTAGGATTTTGTCTATTTCGGTTTGTATTATTAGCTTGGGAACGTTGTCACTTGCTTTGAGTCCCTAACCGGTGTTTCTTTCATCGCTTTGTTGAGGGATGTTGTATTTGTTTCTTCTTGGATGCAACTGATTGTCCGTTTGTTTGTTTGTTTGTTTGTTTGTTTGTTTGTTTGTTTGTTTGTTTGTTTGTTTGTTTGTGTGTTTTCGTGTTCGGTTGTATCCACCGTTTTGTCGCAAGACCTCACTTGCCTTGCGGAGATCACTTTTCCTCTAAGTGTTCTCGCGTGAGTTGAAAGGGCGTAGGGTGCGCTAATACCCGCTCGGCCAGTAGTCTAGTTTTTATTAGTTAAGTGTGGGGGAGTTGATATGCTAGATTTATATCGTCTTTCCTTCTTGCTTTACTTGTTTTTCCTTAGTTTAATCGCTTTTAGAAGCGGTTTTTGGGCTACTAATATCTTCTCTTGAGTTGTCTTGTGTTTTGAGGTTCCTATGGCAAGAACGCGACTTTTGACGTCGATTTCTACGTCATACGCGCCTATTTCGAGTCACCAGACTTCCTTAGAGCCGAGGAAAAGCAAGAAAGAATCATCCCAGGAGGCTACATGACCATGTAGCAAGCGGTGAAGAAGAGACGAGAGGAATGAAGAAGATTTAGGGCGTCATGGCCGTGACCCATGACCATCATGGCCATGACGGGGGTGCCTCATGGCCGTGAGCCCCCTGTTTCTCCTCACGCTTTGACACTTCATTCCCCTTATTCTTACAACCCTATATGGCTATATATACCCCCCTCTTATATTGTTTTAAGCACCACACCTTAGACTAAACCCTAGATAGACATTAGTGTAGATTAACTTAGTTTCTCTTTAATCCTTTCTTAATCTTTTGTTAATCTTAGTTTAATCTTAGTTAGTTACTCTTGTATTATTGGAATTCTTGAAGAATCTACCAATCTTGACAACATTGGTGGATGTTTGGGTATTCTTTTATGAAAGTATTCATCTTTTCCATTCATCCTCTAGTTGGTATAATCTTTCTTCTCTCTTTTCTCTTAATCTTTCATTGTTAATCAAGTTTTCATCTTTATCTATTGTTTATTGTTCCTCTTTGTTCAATCTCCATAATGAATTTTTTTGTTGTTCTTTTGATGGTTTCTCTAGTTAATGTTAGTTTTAGCTTGAATATGTGTGAGTAGATTCTTGTGGGGTTAGTAGGGGGATTAGGTGTTGATTATGGGTGATTAGGGTTGATTGTGGGTAAAGGTTGAATCTTTGTTGCTAGTCACTTGTTATGCATACCATGTGTTTGATGAAATGTTTGTTAGGGTGGTAGTTGCAAATGCTACTCTTGCTAGTTTCCTCCTTCTCTTTGTATGTTTGATTGGTGATTGAATCCTCCTGTTTTGGGTAGCATCTTACATGAGTTTTCGGGTTTGTCTTTGACGCGAGAGCGCGGACCTACCTTAGTGACTAGGTGAAACCTACACCCTCGATTGCCCAACTATCCTATTGCACCTATGAACCCGACCTAACCCTACTCTTTCTCCCAATTGGTTTCTCCATCTTCTTAGCCATTGTTTCTCTAGTTTGTTGTTTCATTTAGCTTTAGTTGATTCATTTAGTTCATGTTATACCTAGTTCATTCATAGTCATAGTTTTATCCCTCCTTCACTATCCTAGTTGTTTAGCTTTGTTGACATAGTCTAGTCCTTAGGTGAACCTTAGTCTAGACCCTTTACCGTCTCCGTGGATCAACCCGACTTGCCTTAGCTACCTAGCTTAGGATTAGTTGGGTTTATTTGGTGTCGGGATTCACGGCAAAATCCCTCCCATCATTCATCCTTGTTTATTGTTTGTTGTTCATCCTTGTTCTTCATAATGAATGTTTCTTTTGTTCCTTTTATTGTTTCTCTTGTTAGTGTTAGTGTTAGTTTAGTTATGTTTGAGTAGTTGTCCCCTAGGGTTAGTAGGGGGATTGGGTGTAATTAGGGATGATTAGGGTGAGATGGGTGGTGCTAGTTGTTGTTTTTGTTGTTTCCTATTGCATAGCACTCTACATGTTTGATGAAATGCTTGTGAGACTTGAGATAATCAATCCTTGTTTCTCTTGCATCTTCTCTTGTATGTGTTTGTTTGTTTGGTTGGTTTGGTTCCCTCATTAGTAGCGAGAGCGTGGTGAGGATTACCCCTAGGGCGTTTAAGTAGCGAGAGCCCGAGCGTAACCTAGGCTACGAAAGCATGCTAGTAACCCCGTTTCCTTCTTTTGATCTCCTTGGCATCCATGAACCCGACCTAGCCCTAGTTTATTATTATTGATTTAATTCGCTTCTTTTTGTCATTAGTTGTTTGTTTAGCTTAGTCCTTAGTCGACCTTAGCCATCACCCTAGTTTAGTTTAGCTTGTTGACCTAGTCAAGTCTTTTGGTGACCTTAGTCCAGACACCTCTTTCCGTCCCCGTGGATTCGACCCGACTTGCCCTATCTACCTAGTTAGGTTTAGTTGGTTTTACTTGTTGGTAGGGATTGACGGCAAATCCCTCCCATCATTAACGCGTCAATAATCGTCTTGCAGTTACTTTCCATTATAATGTGCTTATGCCCTCTTTGAAATGCTTCCTTCATCCCTACCAAAATTGCTTCTGCCTCCACCTCATCCACCTTAGCTCTCCCACTTCTCCCCTTACTAACAACCCACAATGTGTTTCTCTGATCTCCCCTCGCAATGACCCCAAGCCCAATCCCTCCTCCCCCCCATAGCAGCATCACAATTGATTTTAATATGACCTGTAGGTGGCACACACCATTTCGTACCCTCTCCCATTCGTCCGCCACTCCCCTCCCTCCTCACCTAGTCACTATCTTCCAATTCACAGATCAAATCCTGAACCCTTCAAACCACTTCCTCCACACACGGCCTCCAACCCTCAAACACACATTTGTTTTGGCTCTCCCACATAGCCCAACAATCGATCATAAACTTCCCTCGCTCCTCATCCTCCATCTCCCTCCACACATCTTCCACCCACTCCCTCACCCGATCATAAACTGGCCGATTTTTAGTGACAATGATAATGACACCAAATTAGAGGATTGCATAAGTTGGTGACACTACGCAACAGTAAGAGTATGTCTAATAGTAAAAAAAACACTATCCACGTATGTGAATGTGTTTCTAGGGGTAATATATTCGGTAAACGTAAAATTAAGTTAGAAACGTGCATTGTAGTTACAAAGACTAATTAAAATACTTCGCACACAAGTACATCATCAACTACATACCAATATTCATTTATATTTACATTGAGTATTTACTTATTGTTATAACGGAGGCGTCCCGTTACCAACGATTTATTGACTACGCGAGAAGAACAAAACAAATAGCAAACAATAATAAACTGACACACAGATTTACGTGGTTCACCAGCAAAATCACTGGCTACGTCCACACCGAGAAGGAGACCAAATTCACTATTGTGGAGATAATAGTACAACAGTAGACCGTAATACACGTGCTTAATAGCTCACAGCTACAGCCAGAAGTACTACCAATTCTACCAACCAGATGGTAATCTCAAACTGGAAAGAGACTACCCAGACTGAGTCGACCTGCGACGAACTCACCGACGAGACGAAGGACAAACGATCTTGTGGCCAACCAAGATCCGAACAAACTCCAACGGTCTCCAACGAAGACGAGATCAATAGAACCGCTAAATAATAGGGACTCGACACAAACTGAGTTTTTCACTCAAGAAAACCTCACAAATCAGCCCTCTATATTGTGCTCTCAAATCATCTCTCTGTCCTAATTAACCTAGAAACTAGTCAGGTCTTTATATAGTATTATTTCACCTAAACTAGTTACCTAAACTAATTAGGAAACAAAGGTCAATCTTTCCTAAAACCAAACAATCTTATGTTACCAAAACAAGAAGATCAACTTTAGGAAAGATATCAGGAACAAATCAATTCAAGGCCCAAAGGGACAATTGCTAGACACTTATTTCCTAACACTTATTACTCTATTATTTTTGCATTCAAGAATATTATCTACGGATTATTATTACAAATGTAATAACTAATAAATAAAATGACGAATAATATTTACGTATCAATGTAAAGTAAGAGACCACATTTGACATAGATAATTCATATACACACGGAGCGTGTATATAGCGATATGAGTAATTAAATTTCATGATAGTATAAATAGATGTGAAAGATTTCTGGTTGACTGATGATTACTTTTATCTGTATAATAAAATTTCATCATCTTATTATAATTTCTCGATGTGGATAATTTTACTTCAATTTATTGCCTTAAGAGTTGTTGCAAGATTCAAAAGATTTTTCGTTGATATCTTAAACGAATGATTTCTTTTATTTATGATATAGTATAAAATTTCATCATCTCATTATAATTTTTTGACGTATGATAATTCTACTTAAATTTATAGTTTTAAGAACTTTTTTTAGGACTCAAAATATTTCTGATTGATATCTAAAGACGATGATTACTTTTATTTATATACTTCAATTTTTTGTCACCTTTTTGTAATAGAATTTCATGAACTTTTTGTAATTTTTCGATGTGGGATATTTTTTATTTCAGTTTATAGCCTTAAGAGAAGTATTATAAGACTCAAAATAATTTTTACTAATATCAAAAACGAATAATTTCTCTTATTGATGATGTAGAATCTCATCACCTCATCATAATTTTTCGATGTGGGATATGTTAACATATTATTAACATGAACCCTAAAATCTTTGAACAACATGAAAGTCACAAAAGATTAATTAAGAGAGATTAAGACATACCTTCTGACATCGTGGAATAAGTCGGGATTTAATACAAACGATATTAGATCCCTATAAGATGTCTTCAAATAATTATAAGATACCCCAAATAATAATAAGATAACTTCAACTAATCTTCAATATTCACATAATAATAACAAGTTGGAAAGCCCGTGCAATGCACGGGCCGCTTGTTAGTGACGTTGATAAGGATACAAATTTGGACGTTTGTATAAATTGGTGAGACTGCACAATAGTAGAGAGTCAGTCAAAGCCCGAAGGTAAGAGTATGTCTAATAGTAAATAAATATTATCCACATATGTGAATGTGTTTCAAGGGATCAGAGATAATATATGATGTAAACGTCAAATTAAATTATAGGCATTATATATGGTGCATGCATTGTAGTTAGAATGAAAGATTAACTAAATTACCTCGCACATAAATATACGTAGATATAAATATTCACTGGTTAAAACAAGAACATATTACAATTAACAACGATGTAATAGGTGATAAAAAAATAAATTTGTCATCATCAGCGGACAAGTTTTAACAATGAAGTTGTCGGTCAATGTAATGATGCATACCCTTGCTTAGTTATAGTAAATCATGAATGTATTTGAAATGATAGTAAAGTTGAAAATTACGACTTCATATTTATAATTGTAACGTATACAGAACATAAACAAACCCACAGACTTCATCCAAAGCAAGTTTGCTTTAATTTCTTTCTCTAAGAGGTGAGAGAAAGACATTTTATTTCTTTCCTTTCTTAACACTGAATGAAAGATTCCCTTTTGATTTTCTGAAGGTGGATGGTAGGGTTATCTCTAACCCTTGTTTGTTTTCTAATCCCAATTTTATCTATACTATCGATTAACGATCTAGGTTGTGTGTGGATGTTGGTTAACCCAACTTATCCAAAATTCTTTTACAATATCAAGGTAAAGTAAGGCTAATCATTTCTTCCCTTGGACAACGATTGGGGATAGCAGATGAATGGTTTGAGGAAAAGCTATAGCCAAGTTCAACCAATGCATGCTCGGCAATGTTTGATCTTTCGAAGCCTTTTCTATTGTGCATGTCAGTGGATGGCTTATATATTCACTAAGATGGATTGGCAGACTGCATCCAGTAACAACAACAACTCAAAGAAGAAGAGAAAAAGAAATTTTATTAATCATTTTAAGAAAAAGTCTAAAATAAATAGACTTGCAACAATGAATGAGGAGGAGTATAACTTGGTCAATGGTGACACGGAAAGAAGATTTGAGAATCGAAATGGTAGAGTTAATAATGGAAATATTTTCCAGAATGGGGGTAATAATATTGTCCACATTTCGTCATTTTCAGGGAGTAGTAGTAGTTCTAGTGAAGGATTTGGCATGAGAAGAAGAAGAATTCCGAATGGTAACTTACCAAATGGGAATATCAATGGACAACATATTATTAGGGAGGATGGAGATATGGGAGAGATTGGAGGAGATAATGATCCTGGGGATTTTGATATTCATTCCAGAGCAACCTCAAGGATGGATTTAGAGAAGGAATTTGGTCAAGAATGGAGATTACCAAGGGCTGGAGCAATTCAGAGATGATTAGGGAGAATGTGGAACTCTTTAGTAAGTGTGTGCTGGGTTTCATGGTGGACTATAGGGAGTTTGACGCCTTTGCCATTAATTTAGCCATTGAGGCTAAATGGACTACAAGAAGCATAGTTACCGTCTTTAAGATGGATGACATCTTCATTTTCTATTGTGATGATGATAGAG
Source organism: Agrostemma githago (assembly GCA_958450325.1). Lineage (NCBI taxonomy): Eukaryota > Viridiplantae > Streptophyta > Magnoliopsida > Caryophyllales > Caryophyllaceae > Agrostemma > Agrostemma githago. The sequence goes on along the minus strand of OY288260.1, from coordinate 28,390,786 downwards.
ATAGACAAGATATTGTTTATCGAAGTGTGGCTTCATTCTACTGGGTTTCATGCTAGGCCAACAGTACGGGGTGGAACCTATGGAGTTCCATTCCTGTTAATGATTTTATTCATATTAGGGTAATTATTATGTTAGATGAGCTATTGTGGACGCTGCCACGCACACCCTCATGGACCGTCGTGACGACCATCTACACGGCCCGTCTATGTGGTCCGGGCCGGTCCGATCCCGCGTTCGAGGTGATGTATCGAACCTCGATTTGGTTGACGATTTGAATTGTACTAGATAGATTTATGGGCACATCTATGTTTTCATTGAATCGATCGAGATGTGGTTGTAAATGTTTAAAACTGATCGCGCCCCAATCAGATCGGTCATTTAGCGAAGGATGGAGGATCAAACAATACTTGTAAGACTCGTAATAACACAAAAACAACAAGTGTATTCGTAGTAAGTCGAGGTCGGTCCACAGGGAAACGGTACAGAATTGAGTAGAATTGATGTGTTTGGGATCTAGTGGGGGGTTTTAAGGGTCGAGTCTAGATTAAAATTCAATCAATGACAAGAGATGATCAAATAGAGAAAAGGTGTTAAGGGGAAGTCGGGAATCAGAAAATGGGGTCTAAGAAGATCAAAAGCGGGTCGGCCACAACATTGGTATAGGGAGAGTGCCATCTTTCGGTTTCTTCACCCAACTCACCTAAAATCCCGCTTTCACGGAAAAGAAGGGTAAGTCTCAAGTTAAGGTAATTTCTACCCCGAGTTTCCCCATATTGATAGAAATGAGTCAAGGTCGATCTAGTTGGCCAGATTAAAACAACAATGACACAACAACCTTAAGCAAGATAAACCAACAAGCAAGCAACCAAGCAAGACTCCTCAATTCAAATAATCCAAGATCCTCCTCCCTACTCCAACAAGAAATCTACTCACACTTCATAATGGAAACTAATAAAAAATTAATAAGGGAGAGAACAGCTAAAACATGCATAATAATTAAATCTAGAGAAAATAACAACAAAACAATAAGGAAAATTGCGATCAAAAAAATAAACTAGAAAGCGATCTAAAATAACATAAATGAAATCTAGAGAAAATAACAACGAAATGATGAAGGAAATAGCAATCAACAAGATAAACCATAAAACGATCTAAAAACGATGGAAATGAAATCTAGAGAAAATAATCACAATACGATGAAGAAAATAACGATCAGCAAAATAAACTATAGGACGATCTAAGAACGATGCGAGTAAAATAAATAAAAATGGAAGGGATGTTCGATCACTGTCCATGTGTGATTTCGAGTAAGAATGCATTTGAAAAGAAGAGGGGTTTTAAGTTTTTTGATATGTGGACTTCTCATCCTGAGTTTTTACCTCTAGTTGAGAACCACTGGCGAATGCAGATTGAAGGTACAAAGATGTTTAGTTTTGTAAAAAAACTGAAGTTGCTTAAATCTACTTTGAGGGAGTTGAATAAAAGAGCTTTCTCTGAGATTGAAAGTCATACCCTGAAGGCTAGTACTGAGTTGGAAAAGATACAGCTACTGATTCAATCTGATTATGCCAATACCCATTTGATTGAGGAAGAACGAATGCTTAATAATGTTTACAAAGGATTACTTGAAGCTCATAAATCGTTCCTTAAGCAGAAGGCTAAGGCGAACTGGATTAGGGACGGGGATGACAATACAATCCATTTTCACAGAGCAGTTCAGCAACAAATCAAACAGAATTCTGTTTACCAGATTAATGGCTTGGATGGGAAGATGTATAACAATCAAAATAGTATTCAAGATGCGTTCTTGAAGTACTATGAAAATCTACTGGGGTGTAGTTCGATGACTGACAGAGTACCAGAGGAAGTTATCCTTAAGGGTGCGTGCTAAATATCATATTGCTGCCCTGGAGGCCCCCGTGACTGATAAGGAGATTAGAGATGTTGTGTTTTCTATTCCTAACGAGAAAGCCTCTGGACCTGATGGGTATACTAGGGGATTTTACAAGAAGGCCTGGAATATTATCGAAGAAGATATGTGTGCTGCCGTGAGAGATGCTGTGCATAAAGGAAAGATATTAAACCAAATTAACGCTACTACTCTCACGCTCATTCCCAAATGTGATAGACCCACGGAGGTAAGTCAATTCCGCCCCATAACATGCTGTAATATGACTTACAAAGTAATCTCAAAAATTATTTGTAATAGGCTGTCCCAAATCCTGCCTGACATTGTCTCTAAGTGCCAAGGAGCCTTCATAAATGGAAGGTCAATTATTGATAACATTCTAATATGTCAAGACATAGCCCATCAATATGCAAGGAAAAATACGTCCCCAAGGTGTATGATTAAGATTGACCTGCAAAAGGCTTATGACTCGGTGGAATGGACATTTGTGGAGGAGTTATTAACCATGCTCAAATTTCCTGTTCGATTCCGACAATTGCTGATGAATTGTATAAGGTCCCCCATGTTTTCTTTAAGCTTGAATGGTAACGTATTTGGATACTTCAAGGCAAAGAGGGGATTAAGACAAGGGGACCCAATGTCCCCGTTGCTTTTTATATTGTGTATGGATTATCTAAGCAGATTACTCGCCTATGCAACGGAGAAGTGGCTGTTTAGATACCACCCAATGTGTAAGCAATTGAAGTTGAACCACTTAATTTTCGCTGATGATCTTATGTTGTTTAGCAAAGGGGATACTCAATCTGTCATGCTGATTATGAGAACTTTATCGTCCTTCAACAAAACATCGGGGCTCGGGCTCAATGCAACAAAATAGGCGATTTACTTTAATGGTATGCCAAGGAATCAAACACTACAACAAAATCGCCTTTTCGCTGCGATTATTTTGTTGCGATTGAAAAATCAACACGGATAACCAACAAATACTTCTATAATTGACCCTTTATCCTGACAAATGTAAATGGACACTAATATACCCGTATTAAACTATGGGTTAACACTTAGCACTTAGTATCCCGCTACCAAGACTTAAATCACATTTTAGGGTTCGTGGTTTATCTTCTTCCCCAATAATACAATGGAAACCAGTGTTCTTCATCATCTTCCCCAATAATATTTAAGAAATCCTGCGAAAAACCCAATTAGTGTCATGGTCGATCGATTTTTATTTCTACTCATCAGTCAAGTTTCTTATCAATTCGCTCATCAAGGTACTATATTTTTTTTTGGCAGAAATCATCAAGGTACATTTTATTACTGCTTGTAGTGTTAATTTATTTCAGTTTATTGTATTAGTGTCCAATTAAGATACATGGCATAGTTATACTTTACGAAATATGGTGGCTAGTGTCGAATCACCTATTTTTATTAGCTGTTGCAGGAATCAAGTAAGAACCCTAATTTTCAACTTCAATTTCTTTTATTGTGTGAAATACTCCCTATTTGTTATTTATTGCGTAAATGGGTAAGCTTACGAACCCTAATTCACAAATTCCAAATCAAAAGTATGCAGAAATTAAGGGATCACGTGTTCATCTTGCGAAAGTAACAGGAACATGATAATGAAAAGGATGGATGGTTTGTTAATTAAGTGTTTACTTCCCATTGAAACCCACGGTCTATACTGAAACAAACTCATGTTCGTTTACTGATAATGCTTATCATTACTTATTCACCTAATTGCTAAAATTATCAACTAAACCCATAATTTACCATCCCGATCGATCGATTGTGCATTCATCTTCTCCTGGTTTCTTCCTTTTTTTTCTCCCCTTTCTTTAATCATCCTTCATATGTCATATATTCCCCTAATTTAGTGAATTCATTTTCTGTTCATAGTTTCAATTATTTTTTCTGTTCATTACAACAAATCGTACCTCTCGTCCCAGGCATGGAACAACGGTTTCCTCAGGTCGTTCACTGCTCGCACCTTCGGTACCTCGTGTATTGGTGGTCTACTAGCAGCTCGTGGATTAGGATTATGTTGAAGGGTCGTGCAAAAGCAACTTAAAAAAACACTAGAGCATGAACAATATAGACAGTGGGTTTCAGAGGCACCTTTTAGTGGATACAGGTGGTCTGAGCTCGCTCACTTGTCCAGTATTAAGATCCAGCAAAAGAAGAGAAGATATGATTGGAAAAATAAAAATGCAGGTCACGTGTTTAATTACTGCAAGATGCTTCTTAATTAATTAATTAATCAAGAGCTGTTGTTGTTTTATCCTCGATGCAAACGACATTAAACAAGCTGCATTACTAAGGGTTTAGTGGTGCATTATATGTAATTCTAGTTGTGTTTTTGTCGATGCGAGGCTGCTATTTATTGAATGCAAAGGCTGTGTTTTGGGACTGAAATCAATCGTGTTTTAGTGTGTTTTGAGCTGTATTTGGAGTTAATGGGTTGTAGGTTAGTGTGACATAGTTGCATTTCAAGGCGGCATTTTGGTGTTGGTTTTGAGCACGATTAAGATGATTTATTCATGATTCAAGATGCATTATATATGAAAGCAAGGTGCATCATTAGCTGAATAAAGGTGCTTCTATTTCGGCCTTTTATTTGTTCGATATCAGCTAGACATCAAAGGCACAACTGCTATTTTGTTTAATGTGCAGTCCATGTATTTACGTGGCAGCATAAGTTATTCCAAATCAGCAGTTATCTAAGATTTAGTCATTAGCACAGTCCACCCATTTGATGAATTCAGTGCACACTCATTGCTAGCTCTAACGCACTACCCATAGAATGCACAAAATTCAGGGTATGGATGACATATTTTCAAATCAGGCCAAATGAACTCGAGTAAGTCATGTCATATGAAATCCATCACTTTGTCTACTTGATTAATCTTTCTTTACTTTCATAAGCAAGAAGTTGTTACTGTGAACTTGGTAAACTTTATCCAAATGCCTACTGTTAACCATTGTTGATTAATTATTATTGATTAATTGTTGTTTATTGCATCATCTGTTTGTAGCGCTGCTGCTTTTAATTATTATAGTGGTGGGTGTAAAATCCCAAAATGAGAATGTGTTAATTTCTGTTAACTCCAAGTCAAAACCTACAAATTGATGTTACAAAGTCTATTTTTGCCTCATATGCTAGATATATCCTTTTAGTCGACCTACATCGAAACACTATATATGAGTTCATGAATATTAAGTCTTTGTTTTAATTGTTATACCTATTGATATATTTTAATCCTACTAATTAAACTTGTTCAAACGTAGGAAGGTTTAACTAGGGACAAAATTGCGAGGAATCAGCTTGAGGGTTTTTTCCGAGGCGCGACTACTTTAACATAATTCAGAGCTTTGCATTGGTAGCCGAAGACGTAGGATTTTTTTTACGTTGTCAAAAGTTTGTTTGCACTTATTTTGTACTTATTTATATTAAATTAATTTAGTCGATGTTGGATATATAAAATTTTGGGAATTTATGAGCAATATAAAAGTACATTTTTTTAACTTGTTCTTTATTTTTATTTTCACACTGCATTTGAGAGATAGATGTGATGATATTTCGTATCGAATGAAATTGGTACCAAATTTACTAATATGGTTGCATTTAATAGTACTTATCGTGTCGAATACAATTGCAACAATTGTCACTAAATGACACTTTATTGTACTTACCGTGTCAAATATAATCGCTACAATTATTATGAGGTAATATTAATTTATATTACCGCATCGATAATAATCGACACAAAAATCACCACTAAAGCTTCTCTCCTTTCACGTCGATTTTTACAAGCTAACCCAGCGAATAGATTATTCGCTAAGAAAAGCTACGGCAACGCCGCCTACCACCTCGAATACACAATCGATGGGGAAACATTTCGCGTTGAATGGAATCGCCACAAAATACCAAAATAATTGTCGCGAAAAGGTCATTTTGTTGTAGTGAAAGGGATGACATCCTAAGTGCAACAGGTTTTACGGAAGGAGAAATGCCATTTACCTACTTGGAGGTCCCAATAAAGTCCAGGAAGCTCACTAAGACGGAATGCTCCTTGGTGGCGGAGAGGATGGTCAAGATAATTAAGTCTTTTGGAGCTAGGAAACTATCTTATGCGGGAAGGATTGTCCTCATAAATTCGGTACGTAATACTCTTCATAAATACTGGTCTAACATCTTTATTCTCCCTAAAGGGGTGATTAAAAGGATCGAGACAATCTGTAGGAATTATCTTTGGGAGGGCAACTCTGAATACAGTCGGGTGCCGTTAGTCTCCTGGGACAAGGTAACAAGAACTAAGAAGGAAGAGGGACTTGGTATAAAAAAGGCTGAGGAATGGAATATTGCCGCGGTAGGCAAATTAGTTACCTGGGTGTATGAGAAAAGAGACACACTTTGGATTAAGTAGGTTGAGCAAAACTTCCTGAAAGGGCGGGACTGGCACGAGTATAGACCTCCCTTGTATGTTCCGTGGACTTGGAGGCAAATTTGTAAAACAAAGGACAGATTGAAGGATGGATTCGCTGCTAACAGTACTTAGATTGCTTCCCAAAGAAGCTATACGATTGCAGATGGGTACTGCTGGTTGCAAGGTACCAGGACAGAAGTAACATGGTGTGGACATGACGTAGGTCCACCCCGACGCGGCAAAGCGCGGGTTTGGGTAGGCGAATGAATCTCGTGGTAAGATTATTCTCGGGTTCGAAATTTAAGTCAAAATGGAGTCGCCACCGAATTTTGTGGTTATTCGGAATCATACGAGCCCACTCTATGTCGTCACGGGCTATACATAAAGTAAGCCCACTTCAATTTCAGAGTTTATGGGGCTCGTCCCTTTGCATTGTTATACCGATACCGTTTACACCGGCTTTCGTATATAAAATGACTCTCGTGCGCCAAGGGTTTCGGACATCCGGAAACCAAAGGTTCTGAGTAAGGGGTGAGGGTACGTGTTGGGAAGCCCACTAAGGACACCCAACCCCGCCCGCACATGGCGGCCTCTACTAAGACATCGTTCGTGTTCGTGTACGCGCGCTAGTAAAATAATTAAATGATATGCAAACAGCGTTTTCGAGCTAAGCATGTGAATTTTGCGTTAACAACGTCATTTAATGCATCTTATTATTTGTCGAAGTGATTTAGCATGCGAGGTTCATTTATAAAGCAATAAAGCAAGTAAATAAACAAAGCTCGAAAAATAAATAAATAACGTACAAGTTACACGGGCGGAAATACAACCCGGAATTCACAATACAACGATACATAATAATAATAAACGAAATAATAAAAAAAGCAAAATAATGATAGAAACGGACCCCTATGTAAACTAGACCGCGAAATATGTAGATGGACCCACCGCGTTTAAATGCACATTATGTTGCACATCAAACTAAGGACGGAAACATGGGACTGTGGCATATTGCTAGCCCGATCCCACGTCCCGTAGTCATGTCCCGACTTATCACTTCGAAGAAGATCGGTCAAAGTCGTTCTACGTGTCGTGATGTGTATAGGTTTTGAAAAATAGAAGGGTCATGTGATGGTCTTTACACATGATGACTAAAGTCGATAAAAGGTCGGGACTTGAATTGTGGGTCAAACCCCTCGGTTTTATGGGTTACAGGACCCACTCGACCGAGTCGTGACCTGACTCGGTCGAGTGCGTCCTTAGACGCAGCTACTGACCAATTTTTTGGGTGCTACTCGATCGAGTAGCATGTGTACTCGGTCGAGTAGCCCCTGTACGAGTGATGACTCGTTTCGTTTTATGACTTAAAATCGATGAACGGCCAAACCAAATACAAATATCGCACGATTTGTATTTAACTTGGCCTCCGGTACTATAATCGTGTATGAACTATAATCGTGTATGAACGATTATAATACCGTCACCGGAATTTTAGGAAAACGTTTACGTTAGATTAGAAAATTTTGAATTAGTGACGAAATGCATCCCTCTACGTCACGACATCGGAACTAACTCGTTCGGGTTACGTGATGTCGGTTTTCGTGCCAACGGGTTTCGTACCAATTATAGAAATGGAATTAAATTCGTTCAACTACGACCGATCACGGTCACGTCACGCCCTTGAGTACATTGGGGCGGGGCTCCTCGAAAGGGCTCCACCTCCGTCGTTGCTCGTAAAGGGATTAGACGGACCTTAGGTGATCATTGTAGTCCAATGTTTTCAAGACCGGATTTTTAGTATTAATATATATATATATATATATATATATATATATATATATATATATATATATATATACGCGGTATTATTAATGCTAGTGACGATAAAAGTTGATGCAAAAGAAAAAAAAAAGATGCGAAAATGAAAGTGCTAAAGTTACTACTACGATTATAAATATGATACAAAAATGCAATAAATAAAATGAAAATGGGACTAGATAAAAAAGATCGAGATGGGGTTTAGGACACCCTCAACATACATGCTTAGTAAGGACCTCGGAAATGGACTCGTAATAGCGGCACGGGCTCGGGAGTATCGAGGATGTATGCGAGTTATGGTGTGTATGGATATGTGTGTGTTGCGTCGGTTTATCTAGGGACGAGGGCTCGGTTTTTTTGTGTAGTTTTACTAGGGGCGTAGTATGGGGAGTGTAGTAGGGTTAGGATGCAAAATGTAGGGTAAATGCTTAGGGTGTAAAGTTGTGAAATGCATGGGGATCATGGGGTATTTATAGGCGTTTCCCACGACATAGGGGCACTCGATCGAGTGGCCCTAGTGCGCTCGATCGAGTGCCCTTCAAAACGGGCCTTATCCAGTTTAAGGCGCTCCACTCGACCGAGTGGGTCAATCCACTCGATCGAGTGGGTCAAGCAAAATCGAGATAAAATAGGAAGGATTTGATCTTGTTTGTTTTGATTGATTTTTGAATTTGATTTTGTGCGCCAGCTGAATTTGGCTGATTTATGAGACGGTTTCGTCTTTGACCGGGTTTTGACCCGGTCGCCAAAAGACGGGATTTATCTTTGGTGTCGGTTTTGGCCCGAATTAGTCTCATTTTGCTCGGAACGACCCACTGGGCCTGGATTTGAGGTCTGTTCTGTGAGATTTTTACTCCGCTAAAAGTCCATGTCGGGATATTATTGATTCCGAGCCTAAATCCGAGTATACCAAGTCACGTTTGCGTCCGATCATCATCGGGTGTTTTTCGGAGACTACCATAGACACGTGGCAGTCAAAATGCGGGTGTCTACACATGGCATCAGATGGTCTGGGATAACTGGAATTTACCGAAACATGCTGTTTTGTCTTGGATTCTGATCAATAACGGACTGAACACGAGGTCCAAATTAGGCAAAATAGGCTGCTGCACTGATATATATTGCTGTCTTTGTGAGAATGCAGAGGAAACGTATCAGCATGTTATGCAGGAATGTGCATATAGCTGTATAATACGCGACGAGCGGTTGGTTGGTTTGGTACTGAACTTATTGAAGCTCCTGAGTACAGACCGGTTGTGGGAATTAGAGGGAGAGTCCAAGCTATGATCACCAATGCGTTTCACCACACTATTTGGATGAAGAGGAATGAAGCAAAGATGGAGGGGTATGTACAAGTTACCTATGCAAGTTGCCAAATACATAAAAGAAATTGTGAAATCCAGAATTAAAAGTATTCTCCAACGTCCATACATCACGATGGACGAACAAAGGGAATTGAGCAAGCTAGTTGGGACATATATCGAAATATCCATTAGCTTTGGTTTTGATCTTGTTTGTAAATGAGATAACGGTTTTACTTGTAAATCTTTTTTAGCTATTATTAATAAAGCTCACATTTTTACCAAAAAAAATGGAACAATAATGAAAGAACGAAATTAAATCTAGTCTAGAGATTAGAGAGAAGAAGAAATATACCATCTATGGAGGAAAATGACAATAATAAAGAAGATTGCATAAAATTAAGATGAAACTTGATGAAGAGAACAAGGGATTTGTCACTAATTCTTTGATAATCTCCAAGAATTATCTTCAATAAAAACTTGAATTCTTACAAAACTTAAATGTAGATCTAGAGGAATGATGAAGACATTGATGAAAACTATGAAGAACTCTAGCTTTCTATCTAAGGTAATGAAATGATCTAATGGAAATGGATGGTAGTAATGCGATCTAATGAAAATGCTAATGGATGCTAAGTGAGAGATCTAATGAATGGTAAGTGAGTGATAATGTGCAACTAACTAGGGTACCTATATATATATAGTAAAACCTTAATGGATCCTTAAACTCAAGCCTAATCCAACTTTTTGCTCCATTAGTGAGACTTTCACCCTTTGAGTCTTCATATGGTGAAACTTCCCCTGCGAAATCTGCCATGCACAAGCCAATACCGCCGGGTGAAACTTCACCCGGTGGTTTCACCCAGTGGACTTCCTTCCAGATTTGCGTTTTTTGACATCTTTACCGTCGGGCGAAACTTCACCCGATGGGTGAAAGTTTCGCCCGGTCATTTCGCCCGTTGGAGAAACTTTTCTGAAGATCTTCGGGGAGGTGAAATTGTCGTCGGGCGAAACTTCGCTTGGTCATTTCTCATCGGGTGAAACTTCACCCGATGGTTTTCTGGCCTCTTTTCTTCTCTCATTCTTCGTCGTTTGATTGGATGGCTTTGAACTTTAAGTTTTGTTCTTTTCTTTATGGACGATATTCCCCTCTCTTGTGCTCGTGGAAGCTCAATCATGCTTTCGGTGCCAAATCCTATCAAAATAGATAGAAAAACTACCAAAAACACGTAAAACGCACAAGAGAGACGCTAATGCGAGAAAGACTAAGAATAAGGCGATAATCGCACTCTAGTCTCGCAAAACGAGTCTAAATGGGAGGAAAAACGGTCTAAATTTAGCACACATCAAAAACCCAAATCATTTGGTCTAGCGACCATTTCAGTGAACTAAATTTGTTGCCGATTTGTGGAGTTGCCACCGAGTAATTTTGCGATGCTCGAAAACCGTTCAAGTCAACTTTAATCTTTAGCCAGCTCAAAGCTGAGTGACATGAGGACCTAAAGATAAAGACTTGTACCCTTAAGTATTCCATGTCTAGAATGAGTCTCATTGCCAATGGTTTCGGACATCCGGAAACCTTAGATTCTGAGTAAGGGGGTGAGGGTACGTATTGGGAAGCCAACATCGGATAGACGTCAACACCCAATCCCGCCCGCACATAGCGACCTCTACTAATCAATCAGTGGGCAGATAACTTCATTCCAATGTGGTGTAAATGCGGTAACAACCATTGTTTTAAGCCTAGCTAGTGTGTTAGCTAGTCGGTTAGTTTAAGGACAAGTAAATTGTCGTCGAAGTAAGTATTTTACATTCTTTGCATGCGATCTCACGTGACAAGCAGGCCATGTAAATATGCACGTAGGAGAGTAGAGAGTACTAGATAGTATTCGTATTAGCAAATCAACTTTAACGTGATAATACGGATATTAGTCATTCTCGTGATATACCTTACCTGGTATTCTGCTTAAAGTGCATATGTACGACACTAATAGAGATGCGTCGAACCACGCATGAGGTGTGAGCATCTAGATTAATGCGGGACTAGACCATGATTAATTTTGATTAACATTAGTTGTTTGCGTTTTTATTTCGTGTTAGGTGATTTAGCGTGCGATTATGGTCATAAAAGTAGTAAATCATCCGAAAGTGGTAAAGTGCGAGATGTAAGTAAATCATGTTGTATGAAGAGTTGCACCCTCAGAATTAGAGTTGACCGTTTGCGGGCTTGGGCTGGACATGGGCCGGGCCTAACCTACAAAAATGTGTCGAACGGGCCTTTTTTTAATGCCCGTGTCCACTATGGCGGGCCTACTATAGCTGCCCGTACCCGTCCAATATACCTTAGCGGGCCAACCCGCGGGCTTGCGGACATTAAATATACAAGAATATTTGATATTAAAATTAATTACTGGAAAATCAAACCATCAAACGGTAGAAAAAACATCATGATTACCAATTTTGCAAAAAATAAAATTAATAACCTAAGACTTAAGATCATGTTCACAACTATCAAAATAATAAATAAACATCACAGTATTTGTTTTGGAATTGGAAATTTGGAATAACTGGGAACTCTGATAATAAAAAATTCAAGGGTGGGTTTTTTTTTTGCTTTTGGTGATATTCAACGAACCGGTTAGTCTTCTCAACGTGTGTATATACTATTCTCAACACAATATTTTTCAATTTTTTTTAATTAATTTTTTTTTAGGTTTTGTTAGGTTAAATAAAGATTGGAGTTTACATAGCAGGCCTAGCGGGTTGTCCATGGACAATTTCATTAGTCCAAGCCCATCCATTAATTTTAGCGGGCCTGATTTTCTTGCCCGTGCCCACTTGTTTTTAAATTTGTTGTGACCAAACCCGCTAGTGAAGCGGACCAAACGGGACGGGTCAAACGGGTTGGCCCGCATTTGGCCATCTCTACTCAGAATGTACACTAAATGAAGTACGATGTGTAGACGATTAAGAACGGATCTTATAACGACTAATCAAATTCGATTTAGGTGTTTTAGTAACTGAGGTTGAAGTTGTGGACGTTACGTATTTTAGACGAGTTGGTCTTGACTGAGCCAAACAGAAGTAAGGCTTGTACACCATTTGGAGTGCAAATGGTGGACGCGTCGTGGAATTAGTATCCACATAGGTTGGACTTGACGATATCAAAATGCATAATTAAAGTGCGATACGTAAAGTTTGGTTAAGATGACGACCTAGTGACGATATCGACTTGGACGGATGAACTCCTTTAGGTCCTGCGACGATTTCGATAGAGCTTTGCTACTGTAGGGGGCAAGTCGACGGATCAACACATGTGCCCTTTTTCATCCTTTCGAGTCAGGAACTCGAGGAACTACAAAGAGTAGCGTTGATTCGTGGAGTGCGAATCAAGGAGAAAATGATCGAGTGGATCGTTCCTAATGTCGTGGAATGCGACGCTAGGGAAGAGCTGTAAGTTTTGTGGAGCTCTTGAGAGGAGAGAATTGTGTCGATTATGAGCGGAGGAGGGGGGTATATATAATTTTTCATAGTTCAATCTGAGATTTCGGGCGCAGCACGTCGTGCGACCTAGAACTGAGGCGTCTGGCCTCAGGAGACCGATTCTCAGGCGCGACTCGTCGTGCACCTGAGATTTTGAAGACGCGATTTGGAAAAGTTTTCAAAACGGGGATATATGTGATCTCGTGATTGCTTGCTTACCAAGCTTCTAAACCTTGCCCTAGCGCGTGCAGATGGGCCTCGGGTGCACATTCCAAGGTTCGACTCGGTCTGACGCGTTGACACGGGTTTGACTTTGCGTGTTTGGGGACCGATTCGGAGTCCCGGAGTCGAAATTGACTCTAGTTAGTGTTGACGCGACCGTAATGATACGACTAAGACCTTCTTGATGTTGAATTAATTTCTTCGAGTAATTATTTTATCCGTTCTGCAGAAAAATCATCTAAAACATCATAAAATCATGTCGTGTTGAAGTCCGATCATCATCGGGTGTTTGTCAGACGTTCCAATAGCCACCAGGTCCAAATCTGGGTATCTACAGATCCTCCACTTTGACTGAGGCTTGGACAAGGTGAAAGTCAAGGTATAGCCGCCAAGGTCAATCGACGATTATGACCTGTTGGTTGTCCGCTCAGGTCGTTTTAAGTCCATTAGACTACGTACTATGACTCGTCAGCCAAGTTTTAGAAATCACACCTTGTAATCTCCTAAAAATTCTAACGCAATACAATGACAGAAACACTGTAGAGTCGGGATTAAAACACAATGAGAAACTATATCTTATTAAAAGAAATGGTAAGTCAATACAAATGCCTCTTTTTACAAAAGGGCTAAAAAGGAAATTCTCCAAACAGGTTTATACAAATCCATAAATCGTGAATGAAAAAAGATTAGGATCCTCGCTAGCTCACACCCAAAACCCAGCAGCAAATACCTGTCATGTTATAAACATAACAACCACGTCAGTGAGGAATAACTCGGACGTTCTCCCAGCCATATATTATATCATATGGAAAATAATAGTATTATTATATCAAAATATTTAAAATGGAAAAAACATTAAAACGATGTAATAAAAATAAGTTTTCAGGGAAACTTAAAGCACTTGTCAACCTGCATGTCAAAAATCAATCGATAATAATAATATTCAAAAATGGCATTATGAAAATTCGATCAGTGTTGAAGGCTAGACTTTCACCAGGAGAATACTAAAAAGTAGCTTCGAGAACTTAGTTCAAAAAAATCAAACTTCGGTCTCTAACTAGGCTACTCAACCATAATATGGCGGCAACTTATAAATGCATGGTCCTAGTTTAAGACAAAAACACCCCTCCTGGGAGTAACTGTCACCCAGTTCAACTTATGACGGCGACTTACTGCGAGGCCTAAGCTTAAGGTCAAAATGTACACAACTTCCGGGATACCTGTCACCCGGTTCAACAACTAATGTACTGATTCTTGATACACTAGCCTTATAGTTGGTGGCAAAACTGGAAACCCTATAATATATTGCTCTAACCTCACACTTGTCATTATTCCATAACTCCAAAACAAACCATTATTGATATATACAAAAGATATAATCAATATAAATAATATGGAGATAAAAGAAGTAATCATCATATTTTAAAAGAGGAAACTTTCTATAAATAGAAGCTTACTAATTTTAGAAACTTACTTAAAATGGAAATAGTCTTATAGAAAATACATAACTTATTAAAATAAGTGCAAAGTATAAAAATAGCATTTCTAACGAAATTAACATTTTATTATTATCGTCGTTATCGTAACTTTAATATATTTCTAAATTCATTACTCAAAATATAAATAAAATATAATACGTCAATATATATTCTTTTATAAATAATTAGGAAATTGAGTTAAAACTATAAATTTTAGAAAAGAGATGTTTTAAGAAAAACGATATCAAAATTAATTGAGTCAACGAGTTTTATAAATGAAATGAGATTTACAAAGATTTCAAATTATTTTTAACAAACAACTTTTATTAATAAATAATACGGATTTTACTAAAAATAGTCAATTGGAAACAAATAAGAAATTCTTAGTGAAAATAGTCTCGACTAAAAATGTATTTCAAACAAAACGACTATCTTCTAGTTTATTAGTATAAATCGCAATATGGAAATTAATTTAATAATGAATATATAAATCTCGATTAATATATTTAAAGTATTATTTGAGTTAAAATTATAAATTAACGAAATATGACGATAATATGAAATCGATATTATTTAGTTACTAGTGTCACGATAACCAACAAAATACTATAATGATCACAAATAATAAAATTACTAACGATTTATAAAACAATATCGAAAATTGTAAAATATTATAAGACATACGATTTTAAAATAAACTTTAGAAAAAAATAAGTAGCTTAAAATTAGAAAACAAAAGACAAAAGGAACAATAAAATGGCAGGAGGGAATGACAAGAACGAAAAGGGAAGGAGAAGGAAGAAGAAATAAAACAACAATATCAACAATGACATCTAACCGTAGCCGCAATAATCGTACACATGCAGCAGCGTAGAGTAGTACAACAGCAGCAACAACAACAACAACAAAACGTGACAGCAACAACAACGCAACACAGAAGCAAGAAGCAGCGAACCAGTAACAATGTCGACATCAGAAATAACGGCAATACCACCAGCAAAACGAATAGAAAAGAAGATGAAGAAGAAGGAGAAGACCCCACAAAATCAGGCAATAGGAGAGGGCAACACCGACGCGACTAGTAGCAGCAGTAGCGCGCACGAACCGACAGCAGCAAAGCAATGAAATAGTAGTAGGGAACGTACTACAGGAAAGCAAGAGGAGAAGGTGGTGCGTGAAGGCTGACTAACGGGTTGACATGAACAAAACAGAAAGAGGAGGGTGAAGGTGAGATGATGGTGATCGTAGGGGAGACGAAAAAGGAGGGGAAGGGCAGGTCCAATGAATAAGGGGAGTGGGGAGTTGAACCATAAAAAAGGGGATGAATGATGAGAGGAAAGAGAGCGGTGGAATAAAAAAAAAGAAAAGGGGAATGGATCACTTGGTCAAGTGGGTTAAATGAGTGGTTAGGAAAATCGATTAATCGAATAGGTACAAGTAGGAGACGGTTTCCGAGACAATAAGTTGACTGACTGACCCACGAAATCGAATTAAAATCGAATTATTAAAAATAATTAGGCCGACTATTAAAATTAGTAAAATAAACGTTTCTCGAGATATAAATAATTATTCGAGATGAAAATGAAGTTTATAGAAATAAATAATTAGACGATGAAATAATATTTCTCGATAAATAATAAATCTTCGATAAAGTGAATTAAATTGATTTCTCGAGGAAAGGTAATAGATGTTTTGATGAAACTTAAAATAAATGAGCTTCGAGCCAAAAATATAAATTTGAGCTTAAATATAAATAAATAAAGAGAATTTAGAATTTAAATCGTCGAGATAGACTTTCGATAATAATTAAATTAAATGTATGAAATAAATCAAAACAAAAATAGAAATATGTTTTAAATATAAGAAGAGTTTTCGAGACAAATAGAATTTTAGGAGTTTGAAACGATTAAACGATAAATTCGTTTTATAATAATTTTAAGATTTACGAATTAAATCGTAAATAGAATAAAAGTTAAATAAAATTTAATTTATAAATATCAGGGGTGTTACATACTTGACCTCCTTGCCTGCGGTTTCTTATTGAAGTTTGATATGGATTTGCTTATTTTGACTTGGGTTTGAAGTGCTATTGTAATCGATTAGTGCCTTGATCTTCGGGATAAACCCAATGTTTAAGTCCATCCCTGGTCTTTGTGATTGTATTCTTTGGGATAGATCTTGTCTATCTCTGGACCTCGCATAATGTATTCTTCGGAATAGATCCTATCTATTCCTAGACTTTGCATAATTGTTTTCTTTTGATCTGATCCCTATCTGTTCATGAACTTTGCATCCTCTATATACTAAAAGAAT
Source organism: Agrostemma githago (assembly GCA_958450325.1). Classification (NCBI taxonomy): domain Eukaryota; kingdom Viridiplantae; phylum Streptophyta; class Magnoliopsida; order Caryophyllales; family Caryophyllaceae; genus Agrostemma; species Agrostemma githago. The sequence goes on along the minus strand of OY288260.1, from coordinate 28,373,835 downwards.
AACAACTTTCCAAAATTTTCCCTCCAAAATGCATTATTTCTAAAGATGGAAGTTAAACAAAGAGTACTTATTAAAATAAATTGGTAACCCATTATATTTCATGGATGGTGATAAAATCATCAAAATGGTAAATTTATAGTATAGTCATTCTTAGGTTCACACTAGAAAAATATATTCGATTTTTTTTTTCTAAATAACGTTTTTGTTTTTCGAGTTGAATCTCTAAACATTAATTTTTATAAAAATGTGGAAATAGTCCAATTTCTATTTCGTAACAAAAAGTTACATATATATTTGGGAATTATAGCTGTTTCGAAATATGAGAATAACATAAATAAAAATATACTTTGTAGATACAATATTTTCATCTAAACATACATTTATTAATTTTACTCATTACCTTGATTGCTTATCAATTTGAAATTATTTTCTCAAAATTGAGGAATGTAAACATTAAAATACCTCCAATTTAAAATCTTTAATTAGTATGCTACAAAGTAAATTTTATATATACCGTGCATTTATGCACGGGGCCTATACTAGTATTGTATTATTTGGAACAAATCATGTTTGTTCCTAGACTTTGCATAATTGTTTTCTTTGGAACTGACCCCTATCTGTTCCTGGACTTTGCATATTGTATTCTTTGGAACATGTCCTGTCTGTTCCTGGACTTTGCATATTGTATTGTTTGGAACAGATCCCGTTTGTTCCCGGACTTTGCATATTGTATTCTTTGGAACAGATCCCTATATGTTTTTGGACTTTCATATTGTATTCTTTGGAACAAATCCCTATATATTCCAGGACTTTGGATATTGTATTCTTTGGAATAGATCCCTGTCTACTCCTGGACTTTGCATATTTTATTCTTTGAAATAGATCCCTGTCTATTCTGGACTTTGCATATTGTATTCTTTGGAACAAATCTCTATATGTTGCTGGACTTTGCATAATGTATTCTCCGGAACAGTGATCAACATATTTTATATCGTATTTTGTAGTCCCCCGACACCTGTTTTTGAGTTTTTCTTCTTCCATATCTATATATTTAATGTCGATTTCTATTAGAAAGTCGATACTGCCAATTCTCGTGCTACTTTGCAGGTTAGGTACAATTTGGACCATATTTAGGAGTAATAACCCAGATAGCCGAGACGAGAACGGAGGACGAGGAAGAAAACGAAAAGCCGATAAGCAATGAAGAACTCAGCTACGAGTTCCAGCAAGACCACTCGATCGAGTGGTGCTATAGCACTCGATCGAGCGCCTCATATTCGAGCCCAATTGGACTGCATTGGAAATTTGGGCCGTTTCCTCTTTTCAGCCCAAAGACGAACAAGATTTGGAGCAACTACGGGTCCACTCGATCGAGTGGCACTGCATGCACTCGATCGAGTGCGTCTGACCCAGGCCGCAGATTGGACTTTAATTCTTTTACAATTTTGGGCCTGTTTTGAGTCCAACTGATTTCTTTTAAATCAGTTGGAGGAGGAATTGTCAGACACTTTTATCTTATCATCTCATATCATACTTCACACACATTACGTTACTTTTCTTAGTCTCGAAGTACTACGTTCTTTCCACTTTTCTTTAGAAGATAGATCGAACTCGTTCTTCCCTTTTCAGATCTCGAATTGTTTGGTATCGCTACTTTTAATTTTAATTTCAATTTCAATTTCAGTTTTCTAGTTTTAATTCTTGTCTTAATTCATCTTTTGTTTTCGTAGTTATTTTGATTTCAGTTTTTTGTTTATTAATTGTTAGTATAAAATTGTTATCGTTTGCGTAGTTTAATTCAATTCACCATGTTTATTTGCAATTCATATTTCGTGAGTTTAATTACAATCATCATGTGTAGCTAAATTTTATCTAGGGTTTAAGGGGATCGATGTTTATTAATTGGGTTATAGAAAATTGACCTGTTTCTAATCATATGAACTATCGCCTGAATGTTGTTTTAATTCTGATTGATTAATTACTGGCCAGGATTAATTAGTTAGTATCACAATTAGGACTTTTCGCAGACCGGGTTAAGGACTAATTAGCTCACGACATTTTGGGTAGACTAGCTTAATTCTAGCGACCGCAGGTTAAGTTTAGTTCTAAAGTTTGTAGTAGTACCGACCGAACCTACACCTTAGACAGTTCGGTTATTGACCTGTTAGTTGACTCCTTGACCCGATTGATATTCATTGTGAACCTGAGACCCTAGACTCCTTTATTATTGATTTAACTTATAGCAGTTAGTTGTCACTTGTCAGCCTATCAAATAACCAGAAAAACAGTGACCTGTAGTCTTAAGTCTAGACCTTAGAACAAGTATCTGAGTCCCGTCTCCTTGTGGTTCGACCCCTACTTCATTATCTACATTAGTTAGTGGACCTTAGGATATCTTTGATTAGGGATACGACTACCCCTGTCAAATTTTGGCGCCGTTGCCGGGGAGACGGTGTTATTTATTTACTTGTTTTGTGTTTTAGCCTTTCGATTGCTTGTCTCGAAGAACTTTAGTTCCTTGAGTCCGTTTCTTACCTTTTTCCTGTAGTTTCCTCGTATGCCCAGGTCCTCTCGAATTTCAGGCTACGTACCACCATACGATCCTGAACCAGAGAGAACTCTCCGAAGGTCTAAGAAATTTTACAAGGGGATTGCTGAGACGGAAAGATCAGAATCAGTGGAAAATTCGGACGACGACCACATATCAGAATCGCTGTCCTTTGAAGAGTAAATTCCATTACTGCCCCCGAAACAGCGCTAGTCAAGATGCCTCCCAAACTTCCTAGCCATTCCGAGTCGGAGCAAAGTTCCCTACCGAAACCACTGAAGAGGCCCACGGCCACTACAGGTACATTTGAGATTCGCCCCCCGTTTATCATATTGGTGGAGCGAAATCAATTCGGTGGAGGTCCCGATGAAGACCCGGCGAAGCACATGAAGCTCTTCACCGACTACTGCTCTACTACTCCACTCCCCGCGGGAGTAACACAAGAAGAGGTGATGGAGATGCTATTCATGTTCTCCTTACGCGATAACGCAAGAGACTGGATCACGGATCTAGACAAAGCAACCAAGGGAATCACGGATTGGAACTCCCCAGCCTTAGCTTTTTACAAGCATTACTACACGCCGCAGAAGACCAACATGTTGAGGAGTCAGATTACTAACTTCCGACAGACATCTCACGAGAATATCTACGAGGCGTGGGTAAGGTTTAAAAAGCTAGTCAAGGAGTGTCCACATCACGGATTCGAGGTATGGTTTTTGTGCAATCAATTCTATAATTGCTTATATGACGATTGCCGAGCTACGCTCGATTCTGCAGCTAATGGCAGGTTCCAAAACAACGTTGATGATGATAAAGCATGGAAATTGATTGAAGATATGGCTACTCATCACTCACGATGGGGAAATCCACGGGGTAACACCCGAGGTAATAGTGGTGACTCCGAGTCATCGAATGCCATAGTTAGCCACTTAGCCGCTTTAACTAAGCGAATTGATTCCATGGAGCTTGCTAGAACCCAAAACCAACAATAACAAGGCGGTATGTACCAAGTTAATGCAATGTCCGAGGTAGTTTGTGAGAGCTGTGGGAATATGCGTCATTATGCACAAGAGTGTGCAAGTTTAGAAATGGCAAATGCATTCCAATCCATGTGACCACACCTCCCATACATGAACCAACCGGGCTATGACAAATCCTTGCTATCCTATAGGAGCCAGAACGTGCTTAACCCACCACCACCCGGTGGTAAAAAAACCGTCCCGTAGCACCCCATAACCGACCTTCCCAAAACAATAACCGACAACAATTCCAATTAGGGCAACAGAATTGGGGTAACCAACGAAACTGGGGTAACCAATAGTAAGGTAAAAACCAACCTTGGGGTAACCAACAAGGGTAGGGGAACCAACAACAATTCCAACCGATCCCACAAAACCAAAACCAAACCCAAGCTCATGCTTCAACCAACACCGAGTATGCGGAGATCAAAGCTTTATTGATGCAAGGTATCCAAGCTCACAATAAGCAAGAAACCCAAATTAACCAGATACTTGCCCATAACAAGATCTTAGATACCCAAGTAGCACAACTTGTCGCCCAAAAGCAAGCTAGGCCACCGGGTACTCTACCTCCTCAAGGCGAACAATCACACGAGCAAGCCAATGCGATTACATTGAGAAGCGGAACCCATTATGACGGTCCGAAAATGCCCGAGGAGTATGTTGTGGTTGATGAAACCGAGTTGGAGAAGCAAGAGCTCGTCGAGGAAGCATTGAGTAGGCCACGAATTGAGGCTACTCGATCGAGTAACACCACATCACTCGATCGAGTAGATCCTCTGAAAATCGGCAGAGAGCAATCCAGTAGCTCACTCGACTGAGTCACGCCAGACTCGATCGAGTTGGAGGTTACTCGACCGAGTGGTGTCAGCCCACTCGATCGAGTAGACCCTCCAAAATCGACCAGAAGCCCCTCCACGATACCACTCGATCGAGTGCCTCCAGTTGACTCGATCGAGTATGATGGCACTCGACCGAGTCAGCCTGGACTCGATCGAGTGGAGCCTGTAACACGTGATTTAGCGGTTGTTCCTCCGTCTTTGTCAAAGGACGGAAAATCTTCTAAAGCATCCTCGTCTTAAGTCAAGGAACCTTCAATCCCTATCATACTTCCATTTCCCCACCGACAGCGTAAGATAAAGTTTGATCAACAGTTCGGTAAGTTTATGGAAGTCGTTAAGAATCTGCAAGTAAGTGTTCCTTTTACTGATTTAATCACTCAAGTTCCTGCTTATGCGAAATTTATGAAATAAATACTAACTCGTAAGCGTTCTTTTAGTGAAACTGAGATAGTTGCTTTTACAGAGGAATGCAGCGCGGTACTACAGAGTCGTACTTCGCCCAAGCTTAAGGATCCAGGGAGTTTTTCTATCCCTTGTACTATAGGGACATTAGCTATCGATAAAACCCTATGTGATTTAGGAGCTAGCGTTAGTGTCATGCCATACTCTATTTGTCAAAAATTGAATATGGGTGTTTTGAAATGTACTAATATGACTCCGCAGATGGTTGATAGATCGGTCAAATACCCTTTAGGTGTCTTAGAGGATGTTCCGGTCCAAGTAGGGAAATTCTTTATTCCCGTAGACTTTGTAGTCTTAGACATGGCTGAGGATTCCATAATCCCTATTATCCTTGGTCGCCCTTTCTTACACACGGCCGGGGCGATCATCGATGTCAAAAATGGGAAGCTCACACTCTTCGTAGGAGATGATACCGTGACTTTTAGTCTCGATCACGCTCTTAAGAAGCTCATGATAGAAGAGTCCTGCTATAGCATAGATGTCATTGATTTGGAAATTGAAAACTATATTGACGATTATCTTGGCAGGAACCCTTTTGAGAAATTGCTGACATCCGGCGATGCTGATGCCAAGAAGAGATCATGGAGCATGGAGTGGACGAGCTAGAACGCATGCTAAACGGGAAGGAGAGCACTATCGAGAAGGTATACAGTCTTGGCACCCATAAAAAGGAGGTCTAAGTAAGTAAACCTGAACAAAAACCCCTCCCCTCTAATCTGAAATATGCATTCCTTGATGATAAGGGTCTAAATCCCGTAATTGTCAACACTGTACTCATAGATAGCCATCTTTTGGAGTTGTTAGTCATCTTACGACGACATAAGAAGGCTATTGGGAACAGTATTGATGACTTACGTGGCATTAGTCCCGAATTTTGCATGCACCGTATTCACTTAGAGGGAGACCATAGACCATCCATTCAGGGACAACGTAGGTTGAACCCGAACATGCAAGATGTGGTTAGAACGGAGGTTATGAATCTCCTCGATGCTGGCATTGTCTATCCCATCTCCGACTCTAAATGGGTTAGTCCAGTCCAAGTGGTCCCTAAGAAGGGAGGGACTACGGTTATCACGAATGAGAAGAATGAGCTTATTTCTACTCGATTAGTGACTGGATGGAGGATGTGTATTGACTACCGTAAGCTAAACACGACTACTAGAAAAGACCATTTCCCACTCCCCTTTATTGACCAGATGCTAGAGCGTCTTGCTTGCCATAAGTACTTCTGCTACTTAGATGGCTACTCGGGATTTTTCCAATTCCAAATTCACCCAGACGACCAGGAGAAAACAACATTCACCTGTCCCTACGGCACCTTCGCATACCGAAGGATGCCTTTTGGCCTTTGTAATGCCCCGGCCACTTTTCAACGTTGTATGATGTCCATATTTTTGGACCTTATCGAGTCTGTCATGGAAGTCTTCATGGATGACTTTAGTGTATATGGCACTGATTATAATGCATGTTTACTTAATCTTTCACGGGTCTTACAACGTTGTGAGGAGACCAATTTGGTCTTAAACTGGGAGAAGTATCACTTCATGGTGACCGAGGGAGTCGTTTTGGGTCATTTAGTGTCCGAACGAGGCATCCAAGTGGATAAAGCGAAAGTCGAGGTGATTGAGGAATTACCATACCCCGTTAATGTTAAGGGTGTGCGGAGTTTTCTTGGTCACGTGGGTTTTTACCGCCGTTTCATCCATGATTTTTCCAAGATTGCCAAACCTCTGACTCAGCTGCTCCTCAAAGATGCCCCGTTCGCATTTACTGACGAGTGTGCTCAAGCCTTTGACAGAATTAAGAAAGCTCTTATTTCCGCACCGATTATCCGATCACCAGATTGAGACTTGCCTTTCGAGGTTATGTGCGATGCTAGCGATTAAGCTGTAGGAGCTGTGCTCGGGCAAAGGAAAGAGAAAGCTTTACATGCGATCTACTATGCTAGTCGGACGTTAGATATGGCGCAGATTAATTATGCTACCACGGAAAAGGAATTATTGGCCATTATCTATGCTCTAGACAAGTTTCGAGCCTATCTCATTGGCTCGAAGGTGATAGTGTATATAGATCACGCAGCTTTGAAGTACCTTCTAGCGAAGAAGAAGGCCAAACCGAGGCTTATTAGATGGATCCTATTACTACAGAAATTTGATTTGGAGATCCGTGATAAGTCCGGGGCCGAGAATGTCGTAGCCGATCACCTATCACGGCTAAGATATGATGGTGGGGATCTCGCCCCAATTAATGATTCGTTCCCGGATGACCATCTGCTCGATATTACCATGGATACTCCATGGTTCGCTGATTATGCTAACTTCCTAGTTGGAGGTACTTTACCTCCCGACCTTCAATATCAGCAAAAGAAGTGATTTCTGCACGAGGTGAAGCGATATTTCTTGTACGACCCATATCTTTTCCGAGAAGGTGCAGATGGCTTATTTAGGAGGTGTATTCCCGAGAGTGAGGTACATTCTATCCTCACTAGATGCCACTCCTCCCCTTATGGTGGACATCACGGCCCTACGAAGACATTCGCGAAGGTAATGCAATCGGGCTTTTACTGGCCCACTATTCTCAAAGATGCCACCACTTTTATCCGTTCTTGCGATGCATGCCAACGAATAGGAAATATTTCTCGGCGACACGAAATGCCTCAAACCGGGATTCTTGAAGTAGAACTATTTGACGTTTGGGGTATCGATTATCAAGGATCGTTTTCTTCTTCTTATGGGAATCAGTATTCTAGTCGCCGTTGATTAAGTTTCGAAGGGGGTAAAAGCCATCGCTTCACCTACTAACGATGCGAACGCGGTGATCCGACTCTTTAAGAAGACCATATTTCCTCGTTTTGGGGGCCCACGGGCTATTATTAGTGATGGTGGTTCACACTTTCTTGAACGCCAACTCACTAAATTATTGAAGAAATACGATGTTCACCACCGTACCGGGCTAGCTTACCATCCACAAACTAGTGGACCAGTCGAGATCTCAAACTGTGAGATCAAATCTATTCTCGAGAAGGTTGTCCATACCTCGAAGAAAGATTGGAGTTCGAAGCTCGATGATTCTCTTTGGGCTTACCGGACCGCAAAGCTTGCCATTTACCCGTAGAGATCGAATTTAAGGCAATGTGGGCCTTAAAGGAACTAAATCTTGATCCAAAGCTAGCCGGATAGAAGCGCCTCATGCAATTGAACGAATTTGATGAATTCCGTCTCCACGCTTATGATAACGCAAGAATTTATAAGGAGCAGACTAAAAGATGGCATGACAAGCGCATTATACCCCGAGAGTTCAATGTCGGCGATAAGGTACTTTTATTTAACTCCCGACTTTGACTCTTCCCGGGAAACTCAAATCCCGATGGTCTGGACCGTTCACGGTGACTGAAGTGAACAAATTCGGGTCGGTTACACTCACTACCGAGAAAGGCGAAATATTCAAGGTGAACGGTCAACGCCTCAAGCTTTATCACGAGGGTGCACACGTCGGAGTCGTAGAGGCAATGGACCTTAACGACGCTCTCGAGTCCGCCTAACTTCATTGAGGTAAACCGGTCGAGCGGGACCGTAAAAACCAGCGCTCATCGGGAGGCAACCAGGCACCACCTGTATAAACTTGTAATTTCCCTTTCCGCAATTTTTATTTTCATTTTTTAGTTAGCTTGGTAGCTCTAATTTGGGAGTCAGTATTAATTATCGAGTGAGGACGAGGGAATTTTACGATTTATTTGGATTAATTTCAGGAATTTAGAAGCAATTAAAGAGAGAGAAAAAAAAAGAGTAGCAGCAGCTACAGCGGTCACTCGATCGAGTGGCCCAAGCACTCGATCGAGTGCCCTGATGGACAGCAGTCTGCCTGTTTTTCATGGGGTTACTCGATCGAGTGCCCTGACGCACTCGGTCGAGTGCCCCTGAACCGGGTTTCGAGTCGGTTTTTCATCCTCTCTTATTTGTTTCTTATTCTTTTTGAAATCAGTTTTATGAATCAAACCCCCCCTCTCCCCCTCATAACTATTAAGAACCCTAACCCCCAATTCACCCAAATCACTCCCAATTCATCAAATCTTCACCAAAACTCACGATTTTTGCTTCTAATTTGCACTTAGTAGTATCTACTTATGTTCCTTGGTGTTATTTTGTGAACGTTTCGTCCCCTTCCCCCTGATTTCGTCCAAACCGTCACTCTTGAGGTATATGTCGAGATTTTGATTTTTTTGCTTCTTTTCTTGATTTTATAGTTTAATTTCATCCTTAGTTATATACTAATCCCATTGCATGCTTGATTTTGTGTTAATTTCACCATTTTATGCTCAAAAATCAATTTTTGTGTATGGTGTCTGATTTTGGCCGAGATTAATGTATTTTTTGTGGGTTTTTTTTGTATAATTCTGTTTTGTTATTATGCTATAGTCATGGTAGGAAGAAGGAATCTACTCCGGAATAACAATAGGAACAGGAACGCAAGGCAACCGGCTGTTCCAGTTGTCCCAGCTGTTAAGCCTGTACCAGGCTATGAGGAGATTGTTTGCAGGAACGAGGCTCAGTGAACTCGTTTAGTTGCCTTGATACCAAGGACGATGGAGGCTACACGATGTTGCTCATCGAAGTTCGCGATCGAGCTTGGTTTGAACGAGCAATTGCTGCAGCTCTTGTCCATGACCGGATTCGGTGGGCTATGAACACTCCGTGAGTTATCGTACCGAGTACTCACTTTAGAATTCCTTAGTTTATTTGAATACGATAGACAAGATGACACGATATCCTACCGTTTAAACAATGTTGAGCAATGTATCCTCATTAGTACCATGTCCGAATGTCTAAGGCTCATCTATGACCGGTACTCCGACATCCACGACATACCCGATAGTTCGAAAGCCCCTCCTTATTTTAAGTTATTTTCGGGTCGTAGTGTCAGCGTCACCGCTATGGCACTCAACGCCATTCCACACCCCACGATCCGCCTCTTTTTACGGATTCTGAGTCATTTGGTTTTTCCACGCTCCGACATGAGTAAACTTCACTCATTGGAGGTGTTGATTTTGGGACACTACCTCAACCCCTTTAGGCGATCCCTAAATGCATTCAATGCACCGCGTATGATATGTGTCGGTATCGAGCGCCAGATCAGTGGATCTGGACCACTCGCCTGTGGCACCATTGTCACCGCGCTAGGGAAGTGCTATATTATGGGTTTTGGGGAAACAGTCACTTTTGAGAGTCTCATCGACTGCATCCCCTTGCTAGGACTTAGCTACCTCTTCTCCACTTTGAAGTGGATTCGAAGCAATCCCCCAAACTTTCTGTGGCGCATCCGAGACAACGTTTGGATGAAACTCCCGGTTGTCGAAGGGACAATCCTACCCCCACTACTTGCAATACAACCCACTCCCGAGGCTGAGAACACACCCGACCCACCAAGCTACCTCATTCCTGAGGAGCTCTTCATTTTTGACGAGGGCGTTCAACCCCCTCGACGTAGGGTTCGCGTAGAGACCGAACCCGACGAGACCGAGCCAGCTAGGTTCACACCTACACCCACCCGACCTTCCCGTTCCACACTCCGGGTGCCGAGTTTCCGCACCCGTACCCGTTTATGTATGACCCAGTTTATGAGCACCAGCGACGGGTACACGAGGGGATTAATCAGAGCCTCGTCAACCGCGAGATTCACGAGTACATGACTACTCTAGGGATCTCGACCCCTCACCACCGACCTACTGGAGAAGTTCGGGTGATACTAGTGGTATTTTCCACGATTACGGGGTCGATCCAGCTGCTTGGGGTCCGGACTACGGGCACACCTACGGCGGCTTAGGAGCACAGTGGTTGAGAGATTTGAGACAGCTAGGTCAGCAGGGTGGTACTAGCGGCATATGCCAGGGCTATACAGGAGCTGGTTCATCTGGGACCGGTGGAGACGATGAGATGCTGATTAGCCGGTTTGGGGGAGCTACCATTGTATATACAGTACTTTCTTTCCTTTTTATTTCTGTTTTTACTGCTTTCTTAGATTTTTTCTTCCCCTTAGGTCGAGTTGTCCTTAGGATTGGCTGTGGAATTTTACTGTCAGGTTAGTGTTTGTAGAGTCACATTGAGGACACTGTGACATTTAGGTTTGGGGGAGAGTTTGTGTGTTTTCATTTTTTGTTGTTTGATTTTATTGCTTTCAAAAATTCTAAAAATCCAAAAAAATTGAATAATTAGAAAAATCCAAAAAGATTTTAATTTTTGTGCTTTGTGTCCGTCTTGTGTCTGGTGTGAAACATGCAAAACGACGATGATGACATTGCATTTTACATGATTTCTCCTAATTGACAGCTGACTCCGTACCTGAATGCATATAATACTTGAGATGAGACGATTTTGATATGAATGCCTATTAAACTGTTAATTGCCAAATGAGTAAATTTGACCATTTTGTCGGCAAACCACATAAATTCTGAGGATCTAGAGCTTCCTAGGCCAGTAACATCCATAACTGGTCTCATTTATATTTAGGAATTGAGTGGTTTCTCCTTATGGAATGTGTAACATAAATTTGCCTGAATATGACGTTTGTGTCTTGATATTGAATACGTGTTTGGCTTGAGGAGGAGGTACATGAGGAAAGGAATTTTTGTTTTTGATGAGCTCCACTTAGCCAAAACGACCCATTTTTACTACCCTGTAGATTTAGGTCATTTTTCCTCTATTTAGCCCATTTCAGCTATTGTAAGCCTGTTTTCATGATATTTATACCAGTCAGCTACAAGCCAGATTAGTCTACCTTACCAGGACAGACGCAGTGAACATAATTGGAGTTACTTCACTAATAGATCACAATTTGGAATTTTTACATCTTTTTGGATCCTAGTGTAGAATGTCATTATTGTGCGACTTTACCTTCGCCTTCCTCTTGTCTAAATTGGAAAAAATATAGAAGCATGAAAAAGAAAGAAAAGAAAGAAAATAGAATTAGAAAAAGAAGAAAAATTCCAAGAAAAAGAAAAGAAAAATATTTATATGCTTCTTGTAATTTTCGGGGAACGGTCGAGAAGTATAACTAGAATTGAATTATAATCTAGAGGATGACAAAATTTCCTCTTATGCTCTTTTGAGTTTTATTTCTAATTTTAGTGGCCAGAATTCATAGATGAGGCTTTTGGATGGATAGTTTTTATTGTGTAGCTGCGACTACTGGTCTTATCCCCACATTTCCATACGTGCTTTAAGCACAATCCATTTTATTCCCTCACATTTTAGCCACCCCCTTGTAAGTCCTTGGAATGAACTATGGTTCTGATTGGTGGAACACGTATTTGATTGGGGAGATTGGTTTCATATTCGATTGCATGCATATTTCATAAGTCGAGTTAGTGTCTTTATTCTTCCCTATCTTCACACATATACTTACCCGTACTTATGAGTGTCGAGTGACAACCGTAAGGAAGTCCGACATTATTGGTCTTGCAAGATTGAAAATTTGGCGGGCAATTGTTTGATTATGGCATGATTATTGATCACGTTACATTCTTGAGCATTACATGTTTTTTCGTCGGTTTGGGTCGATTTTAGGAGAATAATTGTAATTCAGCTCTGAGTCGTGTTTCACATCACTTGTCCTCATATGTATATATTTGTTGTTTGCTTGAGGACAAGCAAAGGTTTGGTTTGGGGGAGTTTGATCAACATATTTTATATCGTATTTTGTAGTCCCCCGACACCTGTTTTTGAGTTTTTCTTCTTCCATATCTATATATTTAATGTCGATTTCTATTAGAAAGTCGATACTGCCAATTCTCGTGCTACTTTGCAGGTTAGGTACAATTTGGACCATATTTAGGAGTAATAACCCAGATAGCCGAGACGAGAACGGAGGACGAGGAAGAAAACGAAAAGCCGATAAGCAATGAAGAACTCAGCTACGAGTTCCAGCAAGACCACTCGATCGAGTGGTGCTATAGCACTCGATCGAGTGCCTCATATTCGAGCCCAATTGGACTGCGTTGGAAATTTGGGCCGTTTCCTCTTTTCAGCCCGAAGACGAACAAGATTTGGAGCAACTAAGGGTCCACTCGATCGAGTGGCACTGCATGCACTCGATCGAGTGCGTCTGACCCAGGCCGCAGATTGGACTTTAATTCTTTTAGAATTTTGGGCCTGTTTTGAGTCCAACTGATTTCTTTTAAATCAGTTGGAGGAGGAATTGTCAGACACTTTTATCTTATCATCTCATATCATACTTCACACACATTACGTTACTTTTCTTAGTCTCGAAGTACTACGTTCTTTCCACTTTTCTTTGGAAGATACATCGAACTCGTTCTTCCCTTTTCAGATCTCGAATTGTTTGGTATCGCTACTTTTAATTTTAATTTTAATTTCAATTTCAGTTTCCTAGTTTTAATTCTTGTCTTAATTCATCTTTTGTTTTCGTAGTTATTTTGATTTCAGTTTTTTGTTTATTAATTGTTAGTATAGAATTGTTATCGTTTGCGTAGTTTAATTCAATTCACCATGTTTATTTGCAATTCATATTTCGTGAGTTTAATTACAATCATCATGTGTAGCTAAATTTTATCTAGGGTTTAAGGGGATCCATGTTTATTAATTGGGTTATAGAAAATTGACCTGTCTATGATCATATGAACTGTCGCCTGAATGTTGTTTTAATTCTGATTGATTAATTACTGGCCAGGATTAATTAGTTAGTATCACAATTAGGACTTTCCGCAGACCGGGTTAAGGACTAATTAGGTCACGACATTTTGGGTAGACTAGCTTAATTCTAGCGACCGCAGGTTAAGTTTAGTTCTAAAGTTTGTAATAGTACCAACCGGACCTACACCTTGGACAGTTCGATTATTAACCTGTTAGTTGACTCCCTGACCCGATTGATATTCATTGTGAACCTGAGGCCCTAGACTCCTTTATTATTGATTTACCTTATAGCAGTTAGTTGTCAGCCTACCAAATAATAAGAAAAACAGTGACCGGTAGTCTTAAGTCTAGACCTTATAGCAAGTATATGAGTCCCGTCTCCTTGTGGTTCGACCCCTACTTCACTATCTACATTAGTTAGTGGACCTTAGGGTATCTTTGATTAGGGATACGACTACCCCTGTCAAAAGATCCTGTCTGTTCCTGGAGTTTGCTTTTGATGAGTGGTTGCGTAGGCATTTGGTAATTGTATTTGTATTTTGATTTTTCCATGGATCGTTGCATAAACTCTTGGCGAGTGCATAATTGTGTTTGTATTGCTTCTTGCTCCATGTTCTTTTTTGCTCGTTTTTTGTATCTTGGATTTGGGTTCGTGATTTTCCGCTGGGGATATAGATCTAGGGTAATCGATTTGTTTTTGCAACTTTGTTGAAGGGTTTGCTATTTGAATTTGGTATCAGAGAGTGGCTTACTGATGGGTACCGCCGGGGATTTTTTTTGTTTGCGTAACAGGCTATGCTGGCTTATGTGATGTTCTGCTGGGGAGGACTCTATAGTGGGTCACTTCGTCGGGGATGATAATGTGTTTTGGTTACTCTGCCAGGGAGGTTGACTCAGTTTGCTTATTGCTCCTTTTACTAGTGAACGGGTGTACGTTCTCCGGGTATTGAAAACCATGTTTGGATTAACCCGATCTTTGTTTACAGCTGAAAAGTCAAGCGCGAGTCTTCGGGCGACCTGATTTTGAGGCACCCATACCCTAGTGCAACAAAATTAAGGTGCCTGCATTGAGGCGGCTGGATTTTCGTTTTATCGACCCGGGATAAGAACGCGATTTGAAGGGCGTTTGACTATTTCGTTCAAAACCCGACGCGTCTTTCCTCTAGACTTCCATTCGCTTTCTCGCCACTGTAAACCAATTTCAAGCTCGACTTTTTGCTCAACTTGATAATGTCGACCCCAAGTAAGTGTCCTTTACTCACTATTGTCGATTTGAACTTGATTGGTACGGTTTTGAATTGAATTTTCTTAAACCCTAGAAATCGATTTGTGTGTTTTTGTTTTTCTACGTTTTGATGCTTGCCTTTTGTTCTCTTTTCGAATTTGGGTATGATAGAACGTGTATGAGTAGTTATTTGCTTGAAATAGGAGCTTCAAGGTCCTTTAATTGCCTTCCGTGACCAAAATTCGAAATGCTAGGGTTTAGGGACCGATTTCCCTATTATTCCCGTACTTGATTCTCACAAACTTGTTAGTTTTTGTTTGTGACGTTATGGGTAACTTGCATGTCGATTTTTGTGACCAGGAATGCACTCTAGGTCATTTTGTGTGAGGCCATGGGGCTTACGATGGACCAAATGACACCGTAACGATGCCGGAGACCACTTTTATTGTGATCGTGGTCAAAAATGGGTGCTAGGGGGCTTTTCAGAAGTTCGATAGCTTGCTCAAAAGTTTTAAGCTTATTTTGACCCGTTTAGGTTGTCCTGACCTAACCCGGGATGTCTCTTTTGCTTTGTTTCACAGCTGGAGATGATACGGGACGTTCCAATGAGGTCCCATTGGTCGGTGCAATCTGAGAGACTTCCGGTTCGAGTTCTCTGACCCCTAGGATGACCCATAAGAGACGGCAGCGTGCACCATCGCCTAGGCTGGAGCCCAGGGCGATAAACGAGGCCGACTTCGATCGAGTCAGGGAAAGGTTTTGCCAGTGACGGTTTAGAGGAGGAGACGGGTGCCTAGGCCGGTAGACGACGCCGAGGAAGTGGCTTACATGGATCCCGTCTGGGCTAGGGACTGGAACGGACGACAACTAGTATTCAATCCAGACTTGCACGTATCGAGCTGTACCATCAAGGACAAGGTGAGTCCCCTTTTGATGTTTTTCTTTGATATTAGTTTGCATTTGTAAAGCTTATTTATGCTCTCGTATTGCCATGATTTGCAGCCCCCAAGTTTGATGAGGACTTTCTTAGGATTTACGACGTGCCTCGAGGTGTACTCGCAGAAGCTTAGCCCTGTGGCTAAGGATTTGGTCAAAGGGATGACCTTGGGTCCCGCAGTCGAGCATTGGACTCGATTTGTCGGTTACAAAACTAAGAGCACCTGATGGTGATTAGAGCGACGGTGGATAGCTTTCACGATATGACTTCGACATTTCATATGTCGTTTGGCGAGGTCGGCATGACGTTGGAGGATTTTGGGGTAATCATGAGATTACTCTGGGGCAGGGAGGAGATCAGGTGGGCGTCGGAGGGCCTTAGGTTGGATAGTGCGGAGGTGAGAGGCCGGATAGGAGATTGTTTAGAGCCTTCTGCTTAAGGCTCACCCCATGCCTAATTCTTATCTTTTTTTTGTTAAAAGGTAAGTATATATTAATCAATGATAAAGAATTACATTGTCATTTACATGTTTGGCCTCACTAGGCTCGTAATGAAATTCAAATCTTTAGTACTAAAGTTTTTTCTTACTCTATCCATTACAAAAACTCCTTACTTCCTTTATTATGTTCTCTGCTACCTTCTCAGGTCTAACTAGGATATTTTTCAGCCGGCTTTTGTTTCTTTGTGTCCAAATGTGATATGTTGGTGCATTGATCACTCCAATTTTTCACCTCTCTTTGCAGCTTAGTTCCTTTCATCCTCCTTCTTCATTCATTGTTGGCTTTCAGACCCTCTTGGCATTTTTGTATCTTGCTCATAGCCTGAAAAACTTTGATACTGTAATCAAATTCCTGAAACAGGTGAATGTTACTTTCTATCCCCGATTGGCATATACACTAGTTATCATCATTAACAACATTAATTTTGTAAAGTTTTTCCTTAAGGTTCAAAGCCTGATGTTGAATTAGTCAGCCATGTACCTTCTGTTTAGGTATAGTCCAGGCATTCTAAACCAACCCGTGTTAATTTACAGGGATTTGTTTCTCTCTCAACTAGTGATAACCTTTGCTTATAGTATAATTCTGCATTGTCCAATGGTTTCCTTCATAACCTGGCTTATGCAGATCCCTTGCCTAACAAATCTTCCTCCAGGCCCAACTGGTGTCATTTTTTTTTCCGGTGAAATGTAATTAGTATATTGAATCAATAATGTCGATTTGTATACAACCAAAACCTCACAATTAAATCAGCCAGGCTACCATATTCCTAACTCAATCCTAATTTCTCCAACCATTGCTTATCAATTATAGACTTAAACTTCCCTAAGCTACCTCGTATCTGACAGCTTACTATCAATTTAACACATTGTATGAGCCCCTCCGGTCTACGAATACAACCAGACTTCCTACAGCTATTCCTTTCTTGTCATAGCATATACACAAGTGCCAATACAGCTGTATATGCTATTTGCTTCCTAAAACACGACTTATCCCTCCATCTCATGCACCAGTCCATAGTACCTACTACTGGTATAGCTATCTGCAGCCACAACTGTAATAGTTGCATACGTTTCATGCTGTATGGACAGTTAAAGAAAAGATGAACTGTAGTCTCCAGGTCAGTCGCACACATATAGCAGCTATTCGTAGAGATCACGCCAATCTTCTGCAATCTGTCTTGTGTAAGCAGCCTGTTTTGTGCATAAAGCCATCCAATAAACGAATGTTTAGGAGTCGCCAATCTGCACCACATAATAGGAGCCCAAGGGATTGAATTGGTATTTCCCTACAACCATCGATACCCGTCCCAACTAGTGTAAGGTCGACCGTTCGCCAACCATTTTCCATCATCATATCCAGCACGAAATTTATCTTTAGTAGCACATATTTTCCTCCACGCCCAACTGGAGGCAAGAGTAGGTTGATAATCAAACCAATTTTGTCCCTTTAAGTATATGGCGTTCACCCATTTAATCCATAAGTGGTCTTCCTTAGCATGAATCGCCCAAGTGAGTTTGCCAATCATAGCTCTGTTCTATTGCGCTCCATTCAGTATTCCTAACCCGCCATGCTTTAGGTGTTTGCAACAGGTTTACCAAGCTACCAAAGGGATTTTGTGATAATTTTCTTCCCCTGCCCAAAGGTCCTTCTTCGTGCTTGTTATTCCACGTAAAAAATGCCCCTGAGGCAGGCAGATCACCTACATCATAAGCATCTATACAAGTCTGAAAATGTTTAGTCTCGGCTTCAGTAACTGGGTTCGGACAGGTCTCTGTCAACAGCATCTATACAAGTCTGAAAATGTTCATAAGCATCATCAGTGTTCTTTCATTAACACTCAACACATATTAAAGTCTCCAACCAGAATCCAAGGATGACCATGACTTCTCTAGAAGGATTGTAACTCTGCCCAAAGAGATCTTCTGTCTGCTAATTTATTAAACCCATAAATAAACTTGGTCGGCTGATATTCACTCCAATCCTGACCCTTTAAGTAGACATGGTGCACTGCACCCAAAGCTTATTCTGGTTACTGGTAATCCACCATGCCATCTTACCTATAACAGCTTTATTCCATACATTGCTTTGAATCAGATTCAATCCCCCCTCTTTGACAGGCATAAAGATCTTATCCCATGAGATTAGTGGTGCGCTATGATAGTTAATACCCCCCTCCGAAAGATAAGTCCTGCAAATGCTATCAATTTTGATGGGGAACGGCTCCACCGCCGACTCTCGGCCCGGAGTACTCCTGTGGTAAATCCTGCCAGAGACCTGTCCGAACCCTCGGACGTAAACCTCGGAGAGGGGCCTCTATCTTCCTTCCTTCCGTCACCAAAGGGGGCCGAGAATTAATCTCATCCGAGCCTAGGAAGCCTCGAGCTTGGGAGAGTCGAGTGGCTCTTCCACGATAAGGAGCAAGCAAGCCATGAAGCTCGACCTCTGGAGAATGTCCGAAGAGGATGACCTCTGTCTCCAAGGAGCAGGAGGAGCTCATCTCTTTGAATGTCGGTTGACTTCTTCCTTCCCAGAAGCCTATAAATACCCCCTTGGTATTCTCCATTAAGGGCCAAGAAAAGACAACAAGATAACTCTCACTCTTAACTCCCCATTACTGTAGCATTTATTCCACACATTTAAGTCCATTTAACCATTTTTGTAACCGCTAGTAACGTCCACCAAGGGCTGACTTAGGGATCGGAGAGGGTCCCCTCGGAAACCCTTGAGGCCCTGTTTGTTCCTTGCACAGGAAACAGTGAGCGGAGTACGAAGGCTTTTTGGAGCACGCAATTTGATTGTGACATAGAGAGAACCGGAGATACCCATTTTTCCCAAGAACTCCGTGAACGACCTCGGAGTTGATTGTTTTGACACAAACATTTTGGCGCCGTCTGTGGGGATTTATCTGTAATTCTCGCAGAAAGAGAAAAAACACATGAACCGTGGCTAACTTGGAAGATCTTGCCAATCTGCTTTATAGGATGGCGTAGACAGGCCCGAAGGCCGGAATACCAGCCAACACCTCTAAGGGAGGGAAGGCGGTGGCCGCCCAAGTTACGTCTCGAAGGCAATCCAACGACAAGCCGCGAGGGGACACTCACCAATCTTCGTTAGATTTAGCGCTAACACCTTCTCAAATAGCGCAAACAGCTTCGTTCCTCTCGGGGATGTTGAACAAGAATGTGTGGACGTTCGTCCGCACCGCCTAACACCCCGCGCGGGACCGACCTGGTTTAATTTATCACGGCGACCACCCACGCGGCCCCTCCCGGTCGGGGGCCGGTTCGATCTCGCGTACGGGGCGATGTGTTGGACCTCGATTTGGTTGACGACTCGGATAGTACTAGACGGATGCGGACACCTGTATTTCCGTTAGAATCGATCGAGACCTGGTTATAACTGTTTAAAGGGTGATATGTTTGGTAAGACGACCTTTTTAGTGAACCGAATTCGTTGCCGACTTGTGAAGTCGCCACCGACTCATCTATGGGGACTCGGAAACCATTCAAGTCAACTTTGATCCTTAGCCGGCTCAAAGTTGAGTGGCACGGGACCTAAAGATAAAGACTTGTACCCTTAAGCGCTCCATGCCTGTAATGACTCTCATTGCCAATGGTTTCGAACATCCGAAAACCGTCGATTCTGAGTAATGGGTGAGGGTACGTATTGGGAAGCCAACGTCCGCTAGACATAGACACCCAATCCCGCCCGCACAAAGCGGCCTCTACTAATCAATCGATGGGCTGATAACTTTGTCCCTTTATTGTGGCGTACGGTAACTTTCATTGTTTTACCCCTATGTCTTTGCTATGTCGGTTGTTTAAGGAGAAGTAAGTTTTTGTAGTCGAAGTAGTTGTGTTTAAATTCTTTGCATGCGATTTCACGTGACAAGCATGCCATGAAAACATGCACATAGGAGTTTAGAGGGTACTAAGTATTATACGTATTAACAAATCAGGTTTGACGCTATAATACGAATATTAGTCATTCTTGTGGTATACCTTACCTGGTATTCTGCTTAAGGTATGTCGATTCGGTATTAACAGGGATTCATCGAACCATGCGGGTGAGCATCGGGATTAACATGAAACCCAACCACCGCTTTGTTCAGTTTTAGCTTGTTTACGTTTTGATTTCCGTGTTAGATGATTTAGCATGCGATTATAAGGTCATAAAAGCGGTAAATCATACGAAAGCGGTAAATGCAAAATGTAAGTAAATCACATAGTGAAGAGTTGCACCCTCAGAGTGTACACTAAACAAGACACGACGCGTAGGTGGTTGAGAACGGATCTCGGAACTACTCGGGTTTAGTTAGGGTGTTTTAGTGCTTATGGCTGAAGTTGAGGACGTTACGTATGTTTATAACATGCCATGGACCTAGTGTCCACGTTTGATATTATCGAAGTGCATAATAAAAGTACGGAATGTAAGGTTTTGTTTAGAAGACAATCTAGTGATGGTTCGACTTCGAGGCGGATCCACCTAGCTTGTCCTGCGTTGATTTTGGCAGAGCTTTGTTACCACGGCTAGTTCTGCGGTTAATCTGGCAGAGCTTCGCTGCTAGACCTGGGGTTGGCTAGTCGAACGCAGGTGCTCCTTAGGTCGAGTGGAGTGCTCGAGAGTGAGGAGTAGCATTGATTTGCTTAACGATCGAGTGGATCGTACTTAGTTTCGGAGTGTGACCTAAGTTAGAGAAAAGAGGCGGCCGGGAGAGCGAGTTGTGGGAGAAGTAAGTCACTAACTCGTTAAATGATGGTTTCGAAATGAATGAAGTAAGGGGGTATTTATAGTTGCTCGCGCAGTTCAAATCGCCCTCTAAGACGCTTGAGCTCTGGCGCACCAGAACTCAGTCGCCTGGTGTCATGCACATCAATCTTGGGACGCTTGGTGTGAGGCGCCTGGATCTTTGAAGATCCAATTTCGAAACTTTCCAAAACGGAGAAGATGCGTATATTGCGTTATCTTGGGGATTAAGCTTCCCCGTTAAACCCTAGCGTGTTGAGCGTCGGGTGGGCCTCGGACGCGTGTCCCGAGGTTTGCTCGGCCCGATGCATTGACTCGAGTTTGACATTGCATATTTCGGGACCGATTCGGGGTCCCGGTGTCGGAATTGATTCTAATTAGTGTCGATGCGACCGTAATGACACGATTAAGGCTGTCTTGATTTTAAATTAATTTTTCTGAGTAATTATTTGATCCTTTCTTGAATGGCCTTCAAAATGCTTTGTGATTCGTTAGGCTCATGGGTTTAAAGATCCGTGGATGTTCACTTGAATTGCCTTCACAATGCATTGGGGTTCATTAGGCTCGAGGGTTAAAAAGTTTCGAATGTGTAGGGATCCATTCGAACTTGAATTGCCTTCAGAATGCTTTGTGATTCGTTAGGCTTATGGGTTTAAAGATTCGCGGATGTTCACTTGAATTTGTTTCAGTCAGATTCGTTTTAGATTTCCGGATGTTCACTTGAATTGTTTCGGTCAGATTCGTTTTTTCGAATGTTTCAGGATTCACTCGAATTTGCTTCGGTCAGATTCGTTTTGGATTCGTGAATGTTCACTTGAACTGTTTTGGGCAGATTTGTTTTTTCGAATGTTTCAGGATCCACTCGAATTTGCTTCGGTCAGATTCGTTTTGGATTCGCGGGTGTTCACTTGAATTGGTTTGTTCAGATTCGTTTTGCTTGATTTGTCATGTGCTTGAGTATGAGTAGTCTTGTTAGCTATAGGTTTTTTATGTTCGTTTTTTCGCTGGGGTTAGATTCCGACTAGAGGAGGTTTCGAGGCTTGCTTTACCGGTCAGGGTTAGTAAATTTTCCCGTCGTTGTTTATTTTTCTTGATATAGGAGTGTGTGTCTTACGGCTATTGGATACAATGTCTCATTTGTTCTTGTTTTTGCTTTGAGCCGAATAGTCAGACGCGCGAATTTGTGCGCCTTAATCTTCAGACGCCTAACCCTCAGCAATCCAAAACAAGGACGCCTGACTTGAGGCGCCCGGGGTTTTGAGGATCGGTTTTGTTTAAAGTCAGCGAAGGAAAGGAGGTACGGGTCATTTGTATTAAAACCAAAACGCGCGACCTCTCAGCTCCCGACTCAATCTCGCTTCCTCGACTTATTCAACCAATTTTTGTATCGATTTTCTTCATACACGATTATGTCGACCTCGGGTAAGTGTTCCTTACTATCCTATTGTCGATTTCCTCTTAGTTGGATTGATTGTGGGTCAATTTGCTTAAACCCTAAAAATCGATTTGGGCATTTTGAATTCGCTAGGTTTCGATGTTTATTCTTGGTCCCATTGTTAAATTAGGGTCGAATAGAGCATGATAGGGTAGTTATAAGCTTGATAGGAGGTTTTGAGGTGCAATAATGGCTTTCCATGGGGTAAATTCAAAATATTAGGGTCTAGGGATCGCTTTCCCGGTTACTCCCGTACTTGACCTTCGTAATTTTGCTCGATTAGTGTTCGTGATGTTATGGGTGACTTCCGTGTTGACCTTTATGAGTTAGAATGCACTCTAGGGCATTCCGTGAGGGTTTGTGTGACTTACGACGGACCAAATAGTACCATAATGATGTCGGATTTTCCCGAAACCACTTTTATTGTGACCGAGGTTGAAAATGGGTGCTAGTGGACTTTTCGGAATTTTGATATCTCTGTCCGAACTTTTGACCTTATTTTGAATCGTTTGTGTTGCTTTGACCTGACCTGAGATGTATATTTTTCTTTTTTCGCTTGGTTTTACAGCTAAAGATGATTCTGAGCGTCCCGAAGGAGCTCCTTTGACTAGTACTAGTGGTGAGGCTTCTCGGACGAGCTCACTGACTCCTCGGGGGGTTCGTAAGAGGTGACGAAGCGTTCCATCGCAGCGTCGTGAACCAGGTGCCATAAACGAGGCTGATTTTGATATGATCACGAGGCGTAGACAGCCCGTGACGGTTGCCAGGAGGGCTCATGTTCCGAATCCGGTACACGAGGGTGAGAAGGTTGGTTACGAGGATCCCCTCTGGGCTCAGGATTGGGACGGTCATCAGTTATCGTTTCGTCCTGATTTGCACGTCTCTAGCTGTGTCGTGAACGGCCTGGTGAGTATCTTGACTCGTGCTTATTAGTTTACGCTTTAAATTTTGGTTGAACTGGTTTGATTTGCTTATGCTCATAGTATCTCGGTTTGCAGCCCCCAGGTCCAATGAGGATCTTATCGGGTTTTACGACATGCTTAGAGATCTATTCTCAGAAGCTCAACCTCGCAGCAAAGGAGATTATCGCGGGGACGACTTTAGATCCCGTGGTCGGGCACTGGGTCAGGTTGGTAGGTTTCAAGACCAAGTGCAACCTCATGGTGATTAGAGCGATGATAGATCGCTTTCACGACACTACCTCGACTTTTCACATGTCTTTTGGGGAGGTCGGGATGACTTTGGAGGACTTCGGGGTTATTACTGGTTTATCCTGGGGTCCGGAGGTGATTAGGTGGGTTGCTGAGGGCCCTAGGTCAGATAGTGACGAGGTCCGTGGCTGGATCGGGGATTATTTGGAGCGTGAGGCTTACAGTACGTCTCATGCTCTGGTGTGTTCGCACATTACCGACCACTCTCGAGAGGGTGGCGGTACTAGAGGGTCGAGTACCCAGCACACCAGTGCAGGATGCCCGTCTATGGTTGTGGTACTTCCTAGGATCGACCTATTTCTCGGATAAGGGCGAAAGGTTTAGTACTAGGATTTTGCCTTTCCTGGCTGATTTAGATCAGCTGGGACGTTTTGATTGGGTGACCGCGACTTTCGCGAAGATGACCCGTTGCTTACGAGTCATGGTGAGGCCACTGAAGGTGGATTCAGGCTCGGCTTTACCCATCTTGGGTCCAAGTCTTGTGCTGGAGGTTAGTTATTGCCTCTGTATCTAGTTTTAGGATTTTGCTTAGCTCGGTCTGGTTTTGATGTTTTCAGGTTTTTTGCAGGCTTGGATCTATTCATACTTCCCTCGATTGACACCTAAGACGGTACGTGCTGATCCGGTTAGGTTTCCGTCGGGGATTGAGTGGAGGTTGGTTCAGGCCAAGAGCACGATGAATCACTACTCGTCGAAGAATGTGCTGGTGAACCAAGCAACTGCGCATCAAAGATGTAAGTTTCCTTCTTACGGCTTGTTTTACAAAGTAGCCCCCAATGTTTTAGGATTTTTGAAGTGTCAGTTTTTTTATGTAGTTTGTGGCCCGTCCTTGGGCCAACTACGAGGGTCTGCCCGAGTATGTCGGGGTGGAGTTGAGGCCTAGGAGCTACAGGATGATGCTCCTCCCTGCGTTGTTTCGCTTGTTGTGGTATCTGGGCGAGCGGTTGGTGCGTCAGTGTATATATGACGAGTTTAGGGTGCCGGTTGATCCTCCCCGGACTATTTTTAGACCATCGACCGCTGCAGAGGTCTGCGAGGGTAGGGACGGAGAGGGAGGCGATGCAGTACTGGTGTCGGGTGCCTCTTATCTGTCTCACGTGTGCCAGTGGCTAGCTTGCCATCGCCTCGTGGTGAGTACTCGGTTCTTTGTTTTATGGCTTGTTTCGTGAATTTGTTCTATGGTTTAGTGTCTGCTTACATCTTGATCGGTTCGCTTTTCCTTTAGCTGGCCGACCCGGCTGATGCTGTTCAGCCCCCCAGACATCCCCTTGACGATTCTCAGAGTCGACGCCGCTGGGGTAGCCTTTACAGAGCCTCTTCCCCCGTGTTCCGCTGAGGAGATGGAGGCCGGGATGGAGTGGCGTGACCGGGTATACCGGGTAAGTTTCAGAATTTTGTCTCGAATTTAGCTATGAGGGTTAGGTTTTGTTTGACAAGTTTGTTTGATTTTCTCTCTTTGGTTTTGTCGGTCTCCCATCAGCGGTTGTGGCAAGCCGCCAATTGCTTTCGGGCCTATGCGTCAAGGGCCTCCCGTGATACTTCGAGGCCTCGATCGGTGAGTATGTGTACCTAGGGTTAGCTTTTTAGGATGTTTGTATCTTTTCCTAAAGTGTGGATGTATTTACAGGATATTTCGGATATGGTGAAGCAGCTGGAGACTCGGGTGACTGAGCTCGAGGCGGAAGAGGCCAAGTTACTGCAACTCTCACGATCCCGGGATGATGAGATTGCCCGGCTTAAGGAGCTGTTGGCTCGGACTCAGGGCGAGACCTCGGCGCAGGGTGAGGCCAGACTAGGAGCTGAGGTGGAGAGGGGGGTCGAGGTATAGGTTGAGATTGAGGTTGAGGGGCATGCCACGGGTGCTACCGAGGATATCAGAGGAATTTCCGAGACAACTACTCTAGATATACTGTCGGGTATGGATGACACCGAGTCTCCTCTTTTTGAACTAGAGGACTTAGGTTTGAATGACGACATCGGTGAGCTCGTGATAGCTATAGGTGCAACCTCTAGAGGTCCTCCCTAGTTTATGAACTCGGTTTTTTTTGGGTGAAATGTAAGTAATGCATTCATAAAAAAAATATACAGAGTAGCACCATATTCTTTACATCCGTTATAATTACATCAAAAAAAGGATCAACGCAATTAGTGACTATATCCTATCTTACGAAGCCAATCAAAATCGTCATTCGTAAGGTCATCATGTGTCTTGATTTTCACTCGACCTCTTACTTCAGCTATAATCTGCTTCGCTATAAGTTCAGGTCGCATCACAGCTTCTTCAATTCTCCCTTTGTTTCTTTGGGTCCAAACATGGTAGTAACAAGCCGTTAGCAAACTAGCTTGAATCTTCCATCTAATCGAGCCATCCTCATTGTCGAGAACATATTGGAGCTCAGGGCTATAATCGGTCAGCTGATAAATACAGCTGATCAGTTTAGTGCTATAAGAACAATCGAAAAAAAGATGATCATGGGTCTCTTCACCGTCAAGGCAAATACAACACCTATCATCCATCAAGTATCCAATTTTGCATAGCTTGACTTTTGTATTAATCCCTCCACACATAATGAGCCAAGGCGATAATCATGTGTTTTTGCACATTCCAAGTATTCCAAGTGAAGGAACACCAATAAGGTCTAACGGGCAAGGGATTAAGCCAATCGTACGCATCTCGAACATTGTACCCCTTAGCCCCATGAATCCATTTATTATCAATGAATCCGCTCTTCAATCTTTTCTTTATCTTACAAACCGATCACCAAGCCCATGGTACATCCTTCGGAGGAGTATACATGTGCCAATCACTGTGCTTAAGATAAACCGTGGATACCCATTTTATCCACAGACAGTCCCGTTTCTCATAAACCCAATTAACTAGCTTCCCAACAGAAGCAATATTGCAGTCCATGGGTCTCTTTATACCGAGTCCCCCTACCGACTTCGGCCAAGTCCCAAGAAACTAGGGGCACTCGTCTATAATCCACACTCCCATCCCATAAATAATTTCTACATATTGCTTCAATTCGGTTGATAGTATATTTAGGGAGAAGGAATATGCTAGCCCAGTAATTATACAGGGTATTAAGGTAATCCTACCTGCATAGCATAATTTGCGGGCTCCAAGGCTCCTGACACGGGCTATAATTTTTTCTGTGAGAATATCACATTCATGTCGATTGAGCTTGCCAGGCTGCACCGGTACACCTAAATAACGAAAAGGGAGGGATCCCACTTTTATGTTCGTTACCTGATAAATAACTCGGTTTGTGTTTGGATTTGTATAATTTGTATATTTTAGACTTTTAGCGTTTAAGTCAATTTGTTAGTCTTACGTTTTTTTGCTCTTGAAATATTGGCTTAGGTGACAAGTAATCACTTCAAGTTCGGTTTGTTTGCAGTTTCGTCGTAGCTTGGGATGTTTGAAATGCGTTAGGATTGCATGAGAGTACGAAAATGATTTCCAGAATTTACAGAATGTGTTAGTTTGAGCCGGGAGTTGGATCAAGTAGTACGTCGATTAAAATGTTTGACTCAGGACGTGTAAAATGTAAGAAATGCTTCGTAGCTAAAGTGCTTTGACTGAGTGCGTTGGGAGACAAGCGTGATTGTCCCGACATTCGTGTTTACAAAAAGAAAAAAGTTAGACCACTTTTTGAAAAAAAAGTTAGATCACTTTTTGTATATTCAAGATAGTGTCGTACTAGGCTAAAGACGTGGATTGATGATGCCATTAAAGGCTACAACACGCCTAGTTGGGGTAGCTTATCCCCTTGAAAAGAAAATAAAAAAACGTCTAAGTCTGGTGGATCCGACGGGTGAAATGTGTTGTCCGTATAGTCTCATCACTCTTGCGTGGGTATTTCGGCTTTCGGAAAGGGATTTAGTGACTTTAGGAGGTCGTTCCCGATGTCTGGGGTTGTCAGGTGGTGACTGATGGGGTAAAGCACGACTGAGGGTGTGGAACTAGAATGTTTTGGGGGGTTAACGACCCAGGGCTTCGACGCTTGAGCCTGGGCGACTTGATTATGGGTCGCTTGGGCTCAGGCGGCCCGGTCCTAGGTCGCTTGGGCTCAGGCGGCCCGATTCTTGGTTATGGAAATTTTCCGTAGTTTCCTAATTGTTGTGAGATTATGGCTATATATGCGGGTTATGGGTGCTCGTTTTAGACATACTAAATCACCCATAGTGTCTCTATAGCTTCCTTATATTATTTTGAGTCATGTCGGGTTTTGGGAGTCTCCTAACCGAGTGGATGGGTCGTCTTAAGAAATGTGACCTCGAGGTTTGTCCAAGTGATGGTTTGTCCATGGTTATCGCGTTAAGGCAGGTTAAGGTGCAAGATGACTTCTTGTTAGCGTGCTCTAGTTTTTGGGATGTTAAGAATCATGTTTTTTCTTTCCCTGGAGGTAAGGTTTGCCTCCTTCCCGAGGAGCTAGATATTATAGGTGGGTGGTGTTCGGTTCGACCTTGTACACCCTTTGGAGACGACGCTCTTGTGGAATGGTTTCGCAATTTTTTGAATCTTCCTTCGCTAAAAGAGGCTAAAGTTTTCTTTGGGGAAGGTGGTATTGACCTAGAGTTGCTTTTTAGAACGTTCTCGCAGAAGGATTCTCGTGATATTTCATCTCCGGCTTATAGACGAGCTTTTAATATTGCGGTGACATGTTACTATCTTTTCGAGGACGCGTCGGTACATGAAGGTTGGGGTAATCCCTGGGTTTTGGATGTTGTAATGGGGATGAAGCATGGGTGATCACACTCTCTACTTATCTTGGGTGAGCTTATCCTAGGTCTTGATGCTCGTGCCCGGATACATCGTGCTCCCTTTCGGGGTTCTAAGATAATTTTGCAGGTATATTGGGGTGCTACTTTTCCTTTTTCGACACTTGCCTTAGTTTTGGCATTGTGTTGTGGTTCGTGGAGGTTTGGCTACAAGAGAGGCTTGGTTTGATCGACCCTCCTTGGTCCGTCAAAGGGCTATAGCTATAAAGGCTTCACGGGTCGTAAGATAGCGCAAACATGGAACGATGGTTATACCGAGGAAGGATGGCATTCCTACCTGCAGGGTAATGGGCGAGTTGATATCATGTGGACAATCCCGTGGTGGAATATCAGTGGACAGGCCGGGTTTCCTTTCTCATCCTCGACTCATGTTATGCAGATATTATCCTTAAGGTATCCGGTTTATATTTACCCGAGCGAGCTATCGCGCCAAATGGGTGTAAGGCGAACTGTATCAGAGGTTACTAAGGGTGCTCCTAAGTCTGATCCGTCAACGGAAAGTTCTCTCGGGGAATTTAGGATGTCTTGGTTTTCAAGTCCTATTGTTATAGAAAGTGCTCGACCGACCGACCTTACTTCTTTCCGGCGGGGAGTCTATGAATACCCGTCAAGACAGAGCAAGTCGAAAGTTAGGAAGACCGCGGTGGTAAAGGATAAGGAGGTGACTCATGGCAACGTCACTAAGCGCTTGACCAAAGACAGTGTTACCGATCCTACTGCCGCCGGTTCATCTATACGGGCCAAGACTGACAAGACCCATATTGATAATGTGATTGAGGAGGGGAAGTGGGATTGGTTGGGCTCGCCTTTGGCGAGGGTGGTGGAAGCTTGTGTTCGGAGGGGTCGATGGTGAGAGACCCGAACAAGCACACCTGAATGGCAAGAAAAGGGGAAAGTTGGACCGGTAGAGTCAAGCCGTTTAGTACTATGTTCTATTAATTGATATTATGTGGCGTATTAGTACTAATTTTTTTTGCAGGGTTTTGACAGGTTGTCATTTTCCGGGGTAGCCGGATCTCGGATGCTCGATGTAAAGGGCCTCGAAAAAGGCTCGATTTAACTCTTTTTTTTTTATCAATGAGAAGCAATTCAACTCGATTCTTCATTTTACCCAGAGTGCCCTTTCGGGTTTTCACTCCGTCCTCGGCTCACCTTTCTTGATTTTTTTTTTGTTTTTTTACGGCTCGCAACTCGATTCTTCATTTTGCCAGGAAAGCCCTTTCGGGTTTTCACTCCGTCCGCGGCTCGTCTCTTTTTTTTTTATTATGACGGCTCGCAACTCGTTTCTTCTTTTTACCCGGGGCACCCTTTCGGTTTTTCATTCCGTCCTCGGCTCGTCGTTTGTGCTTTGTCATTGAAATCACTCATTAAATAGGGGTGGTTCCAATTTTCACGCGAATCGAGTAATCGATTTCGTTAGTTTTGTTGGTTGTACCCTTGGAGGGGTTGCCTACGTATCCGTGTTTGGACGGAAACAAACCATGTTCGTAGTTCATAATGGATGTGAGTGATTTTGCTTTAGACTTGTTATGCCAATTATCGATGCGAATTATTTTTAAGCGTTTTGCATGGATTTTCACCCCAATTTAGAGATCAGGATGAGGTTGCTGAGGAGGTTACGAGTAGTATCGTTTGAGTTGGTCCATATTAGTTGGGGTCGAGAATTCTTGACCATCTAGGTCAGTAAGGATCACGGCGCCCCCCGTGAGTATCTTCTTGACGAGGTAAGGGTCCGCCTAGTTTGGTTTGAATTTTCCTCTAGGATCGACGGAAAAGGGTGCTTTAATGGATTTGACTACTAGGTCTCCCTCATGTATGTTTCAGGATTTGACTCGTTTGTTAAAAGCTCATTGTATTCTTTGTTGGTAGGCTTGCACGTTGGTTAGTGTGCGTATTCTAAGCTCATCTAGGAGTACTAGCTCATCGTAACGTTTTTGGTTCCATTCTTCTTCGGGAATGCAGCTTTCGGCTGGTATCCTTAGTGAGGATATTTCTAACTCTATGGGCTGCACGGCTTCGGAGCCGTAGGTTAGGTAGTAGGGTGTTGCTCCAGTGGGAGTTCGGTAGGAGGTTCGGTATATCCCCATAATGCGAAGGGTATTTTGTTGGACCAATCCCGGTAGTTATCTACCATCTTTTTAAGGATTGTGATGATGGTTTATTTTGCTGCCTCCATAGCCCCGTTTGTCTAAGGTCTGTAGGGTGAGGATTTGTGTCTTTGGATATTGTATTTGTCTAGGAGTTTTTGGGTGTCGGCCCTAAAATGAGCTCCCTGATCACTAATGATTTCGTGTGGTATGCCGTAGTGACAGATGATGTTGTTTTGTAGGAATTTGACTACTTGTATGGAGGTTAGGATGGTGTAAGAGGCTGCTTCTACCCATTTGGTATAGTAATCAACGGCTACTAGTATAAAACAGTGTCCGCCGGTTCCGGATGGGTGTACCTTTCCTATGACGTCAATTCCTCAGGTAGAGAAGGGCCAGGGTGTTGTTGTGGTGTGGAGTGGGTATGGTGGTAGGTGTTGGATGTTGGCAAATATTTGGCAATTGTGGCAACGACGGACATGACGCCGACAATCTGCCTCTAGGGTGACCCAGTAATAGCCTAATCTCATTATTTTTCGGGCCAATAGGTGTGCGCTCATGTGGGGTCCGCATTCCTCGTCATGCACTTCTTCCATGACTTTTTCGGATTGGGTTTTGTTTATGCATCTATGAAGTACTCCTTGTGGGGTTCGTTTGTATAGTAACCCTTGGTTCCGGACGTAGTTGGCGGCCTAAATTCTTAAGGCTCTTTTATTTTTGGTGTTTGTGTTAGGTGGGTATGATCCGTCGGTTTTGAAGTCTAGGATCGTTTGGTACCAGGGTTCTGTAGTGTCATCGGTTTCGGTGTTGTGGATGTAGGCGGGTTGCTCGCTTCTCTCTACGCAGATAGGCATAGAGAAAAGGTTTTCGAACATGTTTATTAGTGAGGCTAACTTGGATAAGTCATCGGCAAATCGATTTTCCTCGCGGGGTATAAGTATGAAGTTGATTTCGGAGAACTCTCTGGATATTGTTTCTATTTCGGTTTGGTACAGAGTTAGGCTTTCGCTATAGACCTTCCAAGTTCCCGTGGCTTGGTTGACTACTAAGGATGAATCTCCGTGGACTCTAAGGTTTTTGACTCCTAGAGTTGCGACGACGTTTAGCCCTATTAGGCAGGCTTCGTATTCGGTTGTGTCGTTGGTTATTGGGAAGTCTAGTTTGACGGTGTGGTGTACGGTTGTATGTTACTGTGGCTTCTTATGTTGGTTTTCTTGGTTAGGAAGTCGGCTATGGATTGAGCTCAGGATAGTTGTTCCTGATCTCTTTTTAGGGTGAAGTTAGGTGGGCCGTTAGTTGTAGCCATTGTGCTTTGATTAATTGTTATCGATAAAAGGCATAGTATCGAGTTTTAAGCAAGAAAGTGCGTTATTATAAATCGAGCAATTGTCGAGGCGTTTTTTAAATGAAAAGGTCGTTGTCTCATTTATTGATGATAAGCGGGCTAGGTGCCCGAGATATTGTTTAGTGGAGGTGGAGGACAGGTCCCCTCGTACCTCCTCGACTCGATACGTAAAAAAAAGGGAAAAGACAAAGTTTATTGTTATTATTAAGCCTAGGTCCTATAGAGGCACTAGACTCTGACTCGGAGGCGGGTTCACACGTCCCTAGAAGAACCTTCGTTGGTTAAACTCTCGGCGTTCATGCGGGTCACCCTCTTGATGGGCTTGGTATCGAGAACTGATCCTCCTTCAAACACATCCTACGGGAACGTAGAGTCTCTTATCGATTAGGTCTTGCACTTCATGCTTGAGCTCAGTGCATGTTTGGGTCTCATGTCCCCGACCCTGATGGTATAGGCAATAGGCATTTGGATTCCAAGCCGCTCCCCTCTTTTCTCTTTTCTATTGGCGGGTCTGGAGTAGGTCCTATTGGCCATAACAACCAGGCTTCTTGCAACTTCCTGAGGGCCTCAGCATAAGACTCTCCTAACTCGGTGACTTTCCTAAAGGGTCGGCGAAAGGTCGTGGCTTCGGTGGGATGGGCGAGCCTGGCATACTCGACATACAGGTCTCCACTGAATACCAGCTCTCGCCCTATTGGCCTCTCATGGGGTTTCCTCTCGGGTCCTTCCAAGGTCTCGATGCGACGCCTGACATCGTCGATGGAGGAAGAGATTGATGATACTAGCCTAGGACGCCATGGACTACGTTCATCAGGGCGTTAAGTTGGTCGATGCTATTTTCGTTGCCGTTTGATGCCATTTCCGAGTCTGCGGAACAAAACTTGAAGATGAGGCTTGATCTACCAGACGACTTAAAGACTCGAGGAATGCTCTTAATTGAGCGACACGGAGATGAAACCCTTGACTTGCGCGTGTGTTGCGGTTATCGAATTAGGGACTCGGGTGCTTTGGGCTCTTGGTGTATTTGGCGCAGCGCCTAATAGACTTCTGTCTCTAGAACGAGACAATTTGACATAAACCTCGGAAGTGATATTTAAGAAAGAGAACTTCTCGAGATGAGACGACCCAAAATGTAAAACCTCGAATAGAGGCGATCCTATTAACTAACACAGACAATTAATCACGGTTATACGACGTAAGGAATTGATCTTGATTCCGACTCCGAATCAAAGAGTTTTGATATTTTCGAAAATGGATGGGTTTTGGGAAATTTTTCGAAAGTGAGATCTTGTAAAACCGATATTACGATGGTTTAGTGACATCGTTCGTGATGTGTTGAAAAGGTGTTGCTACGTGCGCATCGAGGACTTGGCGATAACAAAAGTGTAAGTCGTGATTTTGTAAAAGCGCGGTTGTAGAAAACCAGTTTTGAGTAAATACGACGTTGCGCTTTTTATCGAGACTACTATTAATTAGTTAGTTCGACGTTTGCGGTGTAAACGGTGTTTGTGAGAGAACGTGGTGTCTGTGGCATTTTTTTTTAAATGTGACCAAATTCTTGTCATGTATCTTGGTGGCGATGGCGTTTTTAGAAAACTTGAGAATGTGCGACCATATTTGTCGATTCCATTAATTGGAATTTTGACAATGGGGATGGTGTGCGTGTAATCTTTTGTGAGTATAACCGTGTTCACGTTCCTTGACTTCATTAATTGAAATTTCGGTAAAGTTAACGGTATGTGCGAAAAGATGTTTTGAAAAATAAAATGTGACCGTTTTAGATACCTTAATCCCCTTGATTTGGAATTTGGCGGTGGTGATGTGTTTGTGTGCATGAATGTTTTGAAAACAAAATGTAACCGTATAAAGTACCTTGATCCCATTAGTTGGGAGTTCGGCGATAATAACAGTCGTCGTTGTCGTTTGAGAATGACGAGTTTTATTTTGGCCAAAGCAATGGCGCTCAGAAAGATGTCCTTTGAAAGTGATGAGTGTAAAGTCCGTCATGATGATGGTGCTAAAAAGTTTTTGAAAAAAAAAATCGTTTTAATTTGGCCGGAGCATTGGAGCTTAAAAGGTGGTTTTGTAAAGAAGATGTTCTTTTTCAAAAACGAAGTTGGGTGCGGTTGAATATGTTGTCATGGTTGAATCCAGATTTTAGTATTTTATATGGGTTGTCAAACACGCTACACATAACTAGGAATGCGTACACTCACGCAGGATGCAGACACGTGTAGGTTAGGGTAGGCTATCGCCCACGAATAGTCTTTACTTATGTGACGAGAGGTCACCTGGGGAGGTGAGTGTCATACCGTTGGCTTAGAACAACTCGTTTGGTATATCCGCAGAATGCGCGGCAATCTTAGGCAGCCGGAGCGTCAAACGAGGGTCTTCTCCGCGTGTCCGTAAGGATCTTACCGTTAAGAGGTCGATTGGTCCTAGTATCTGTTAGGGTGGGATTTTTAGGACCAAAACCTGTAGTGACCACAACAAGGAACTAGGAAATGAGCTTCACCGACCTCGTTCGAGTTACACCATCGCTGGAAACTTGTTTCACAAACCCAAGCAGAGTTGCAAAACTGTGGACGTCCGTCCGCACCGCTAGGTGCCCCGCGCGCGCCTGGACGGGACCGACCCAGTTTGTCGTGGCGGCCACCCACGCGGCCCCTCCCGGTCGGGGGCCGGTCCGATCTCGCGTACGGGGCGATGTATCGGACCTCGATTTGGTTGACGACTCGGATAGTACTAGACGGATGTGGACACCCGTGTTTCCGTTAAAATCGATCGAGACGTGGTTGTAACTGTTTAAAGGGCGATATGTTTGGTAATACGACCTTTTTAGTGAGCCGGATTCGTTGCCGACTTGTGAAATCGCCACCGACTCAATTATGGGGACTCGGAAACCATTCAAGTCAACTTTGATCCTTAGCCGGCTCAAAGTTGAGTGGCACGGGACCTAAAGATAAAGACTTGTACCTTTAAGCACTCCATGCCTGTAATGACTCTCATTGCCAATGGTTTCAAACATCCGAAAACCGTCGATTCTGAGTAAGGGGTGAGGGTACGTGTTGGGAAGCCAACGTCCACTAGACATAGACACCCAATCCCAACCGCACAAAGCGGCCTCTACTAATCAATCGGTGGGCTGATAAATTTGTCCCTTTATTGTGGCGGAAGTACAGTAACATCCATTGTTTTAACCCTATGTCTTTGCTATGTTGGTTGTTTAAGGACAAATAAGTTTTTGTAGTCGAAGTAGTTGTGTTTACATTCTTTGCATGCGATTTCATGTGACAAGCATGACATGGAAAGATGCACATAGGAGTGTAGAGGGTACTAAGTATTATACGTATTAGCAAATCAGGTTTGACGCGATAATACGAATATTAGTCATTCTTGTGGTATACCTTACCTGGTATTCTGCTTAAGGTGTGTCGATTCGGCATTAATAGGGATGCATCGAACCATGCGAGTGAGCATCGGGATTAATATGGAACATAACCACCGCTTTGTTCAGTTTTAGCTTGTTTACGTTTTGATTTCCGTGTTAGGTGATTTAGCATGCGATTATAAGGTCATAAAAGCGGTAAATCATACGAAAGCGGTAAATGCGAAATGTAAGTAAATCACATAGTGAAGAGTTGCACCCTCGGAGTGTACACTAAACAAGACACGATGCGTAGGAGGTTGAGAATGGATCTCGGAACTACTCGGGTTTAGTTAGGGTGTGTTAGTGCTTATGGCTGAAGTTTAGGACGTTACGTATGTTTATAACGTGCCATGGACCTAGTGTCCACGTTTGATATAATCGAAGTGCATAATAAAAGTACAGAATGTAAAGTTTTGTTTAGACGACAACCTAGTGACGGTTCGACTTCGAGGCGGATCCACCTAGCTCGTCCTGCGGTGATTTCGGCAGAGCTTTGTTACCACGGCTAGTTCTACGGTTAATCTGGCAGAGCTTCGCTGCTAGACCTGGGGTTGGCTAGTCGAACGCAGGTGCTCCTTAGGTCGAGTGGAGTGCTCGAGAGTGAGGAGTAGCATTGATTTGCTTAACGATCGAGTGGATCGTACTTAGTGTCGGAGTGCGACCTAAGTTAGAGAAGAAGAGGGGGAGAGCGAGTTGTGGGAGAAGTAAGTCATGAAGTCGCTAAATGATGTTTCGAAATGAATGAAGTGAGGGGATATTTATAATTACTCCCGCAGTTCAAATCGGCCTCTAAGACGCTTGAGCTCTGGCGCACAAGAACTCATTCGCCTGGTGTCATGTGCATCAATCTTGGGACGTCTGGTGTGAGGCGCCTGGATTTTTGAAGATCCGATTTCGAAACTTTCCAAAATGGAGAAGATGCGTATATTGCGTTATCTTCGAGATTAAGCTTCCCCGTTAAACCCTAGCACGTCGAGCGCCGGGTGGGCCTCAGACGCGTTTCGCAAGGTTTGTTCGGCCCGATGCGTTGACTCAGGTTTAACTTTGCTTATTTCGGGACCGATTCGGGGTCCCGGTGTCGGAATTGACTCTAATTAGTGTCAACGCAACCGTAATGACACGACTAAGGCTGTCTTGATGTTAAACTATCTAAAACATCGTAATCCCTACAGCCACGAAGTCCAAATATTGGTGTCTACAGAATGTCACCCCACAAGACCTCACTGGGGGCGTCGACCCGTAAACCGGGGCCTTACGTTTCAAAATCCGGATGCTGCGGAGGGGTCAAAACGCATCATGGTGAGAAGAAAACAGAAGCAGACCCATCATGCTACGAAGGGCTACCTCCACGTCCGAAGGAAACTGCATGTCACCCCACCCAAGCCGCCGAAGTCGGTTCCTGAGAACGAAATCTATGATGTTCTGGCCGACGAATACAATGCGTCGGCCTAAAGGCCAACCCGCGAGCCAATCAGCCATTGTCTGGGCCGCCAGCAGGGTGGGGTATTCTCACGCCTGACGCCAGCTGACCGTGAGAGAGGGCAAGGCCTGTCCCCAAGCATGTAGGCCCGACTGTCTGACTCTAGAGCAATAGGCAGAGGGTACGGCCGACCATCTCCCCATCATAAGGAGAGCAGGGGGGAGTTGGACTATGTCTCTGGACGAAAGCACCGTGACCCTCCCTCTGGGTCGGTTGCGGGAAGGTCCACTACAGAGAGGGGATGGGAAAACTCTTTCTGTCCCCCACATTTCGAAGGAGAGATGTCGGAACGTTGCAACGGGTCTCCTTTGCGCCACCATCGATCCGAGGTGATGCGACCGAGAGTCCTTGTCAAGCCCATTAAGACCCTGCTGCACCTCGAAGTCCAAAGTTGCCCGATCCCAAAGATCAAGATGCCTACCGTTATGTTTGATGGGACCTCTGACCCCAACGACCATTTGGCCACCTAAGAAAGTCACATGAGGATGTACGACTCCGAGGACGCGGTGTGGTGCAAAGTCTTCCCCACGACTCTCGTTGGCTTGGCCCAGGGATGGTTCAGGGACCTGCCGAAGGGATCCATATCCACTTTTGAAGAATTGACAAGGGTGTTCCTAGACCAGTATGCAGGGAACAAAGGGAGAAGGCTTACACGCTTCGACCTCATGACCCTACATCAAAAGAAATGGGAGGAAATTCGGGATTACCTGAAATGGTTCGACTTAGAATTTCAGCAGGTCAAAAAGATAGATGATCCAACCGTCGCTTACGCCCTGACCAACTCTCTCATACCAGGCGAGTTGAAAAAAACAGCTGATAATTACCCAGCCGGAATCCCTGGCCAAGGCCAAAAAGATCGTAGAGGGCTTTATGCTTGAAGAAGAATTCCACTCCAGGCACGGCTCCACCCCGGCGTCCGGACAGGTCCAGACCGCAGCACAGGGGAGCCGGGGGAAGGGTGACAAGTCGGAGAAGCAGAGAGAAGGCGAGGAGACCAAGAAGCAGAGGTCCTCCTTCTCACCGAAGTTTGAAAACTACACTTCCCTCAACCACGATCTGAAATTTTCGAGTTGGAGAAAGTCAATACTAAGTGGACCGCCCTCGGAAGCCCACCAACCCGAGGGGGATCCTAATAAGTTTTGCACTTTCCACGACAGCATCGGCGCCACACCATAGAGAATTGCCGACACCTGAGAGATGAGATAGAAAGTCTGATCCGCTTTGGATGGCTCGAAGCATACACCAGGGCAAAGCCGCAAAAGGCCCTGCAGGATAGGCCCGAGGGCTCCAACAAGCGGGACAAGTTGGTGATCCATGACGTCTCAGGTGACGCCGAGGGGAGGGTTGGTAACAGGAGCCGCAAGCGACGACTAAGGGAGCTCCACAACCAAATCTGCTATGCGGAGGCAAGGCCGACCCTTGCAGCTCTTACATTGAGTATCACCCCCGAGGATGGGGGGCGAATAGTCTATCCACACAGTGACCCTCTCATGCTAACGTTGGAAATAAGCAACCACATCGTCAAAAGGTGCACGGTCGACACCGGGGCATACACAAACTTGCTCTAAAGGGAAGCTTTTGAGAAGATGGGCCTTCAGGCGAGGCATCTCCAGCCGGCGTCCGACTCTTTGTATGATTTTAGTGGTGCAGGAGTGTTGCCGATGGGCTTGATAGAACTTCCAGTGACCTTCGGTGAGGGGGAGGCCGCCAGAAATGTGCGTTCAACTTTTGTAGTAGTTGACGCCAAGTCAGCATACAATGCATAGATAGGTCGCGCCACCCTTGATGAGATCCAAGCAGCGATCTCCATCCGAGCCCTCATAGTGGCATACGTCTCGGATGCGAACATAAAGGGAAAGATATACGGGGATCAAGTGTCGGCTAGGCACTGCTACTCCATACCCATAGACAACCCCCAAGGAGATTTGAAAGGAAAGAAGAAAGTGCATGATCCACCCTATGATGGAACCGACCTCCATGATGTCCTCCCGACCCATCAAGGCACGGATAGCCAACCGGAGCCCAGGGGAGAAATCATGATGGTGGAGCTTGCGAAAGGTCGACCGGTACTTATCGGGGTAGCTCTCGACCCACAATACCAGGATAGGCTAATCAACCTCCTGAAGGAACATGCCGACGTGTTCGCATATTCCGCAGACAAAATACCAGGGGTTGACCCAGAAGTAACAGTCCACAAGCTGAATGTTGACCCGGCATACCGCCCAGTTAAATAGAAGAAAAGAAACATGCCCACCGAGAAAGATGAAGCCAACCGAGAGGAGTTTGAGAACTAATAAAGCCAAGGTTTATCGAGCCTTGTAGCTACCCGGAATGGCTCGCAAATGTGGTGATGGTGAAAAATGCGTCCGGTTCATGGCGCATGTGTGTAGATTTCACCAACCTTAACAAAGCATGCCCCAAAGACTGTTACCCCCTGCCGCGAATCGGTCAGTTGGTGAATGCGACGAACGGATATTACACGCTAAGCTTACTGGACGCATTCTCGAGATACCATTAAGTGTATCTATCGGAGCCGGACAGGGTCAAATGCGCATTTATCACTAGCGCAAGTACATTCATGTATAGGATGATGTCGTTCGGCCTCAAGAATGCTGGAGCCACATATCAGAGGCTCGTGGACCATATATTCCAGGATCAAAAGGGGAGAAATGTAGAAGTATATGTAGACGATGTCATAGTAAAAAGCAAGGGTGACGATCAGCACCTAGACGATCTAAGGGAAACGTTCGGGTCATTGAGGAGGTAGAAGATGAAGTTGAACCCCAAGAAGTGCACCTTCGGGGTACGATCTTGGAAGTTCTTGGGTTTCCTCGTTAGCTCAAGGGGGGTCGATGCTAATCCTGAAAAAGTCAAGGCAATCCAGGACTTGCCCGAGCCCCTGACCATCAGGGACATTCCACGGCTAACGGCTAGATGGCTGATCTGGCGTGGTTCATACCCCGATCGGCAAATAAAACCACGCTCTTCTTCAAAATCTTGCAGAGGACCGCATTCGAGCAGTTAAAGGAGCATTTGAAGACCCTCCCGACGCTCGCTTGTCCGAGCGCTGGGAAAAAGCTATACCTTTACATAGCCATGACGAACACAACGGTGAGTGCGGTAATCCTCCGAGAGGATGCGGGGGCACAACAACCAATATATTTCATTAGTCATGCCTTGGGGCCGGCCGAAAGAAACTACCAGATGGTAGAAAAGGCCGCCTACGCCGTGGTCATTGCGGCTCGAAATCTCCGTCCCTATTTTGATGCACACCCAGTAATAGTCTTAACAGATCAACCCCTGGAAAGGATCCTGGAGAAATTCGAAAAATACGGCAGGCTGCTGAAATGGGCAATAGAGCTGAGTGGACTAGGAATATCATATCAAGCTCGAACGCGGATCAAGACACAAGCGTTGACAGACTTCCTGGCCGAGTGTTCCCACTCGGAAGAAGATGGCCCCCAGTTGGAGAGTGCAAAATATACCGGATGGGTCGTCTATGGCCGCCGGTGCAAGGGCTGGAATCGTACTTTAAAGTCAAGAGGGGACTGAGTTCGAACACGCTCTAAAGCTCATGTTTCCTGCTTCAAATAATGAAGCTGAATACGAGGCAGTGCTGGCAGGCATAAACCTAGCCGTGACGGCTGTAGATGAAATGGTAATGCTGGCTATAGACTCGCAACTCATTGTCAATCAGATCAACAAGGAGTACAAGGCGCGAGAGCCAACGATGGCCCGCTACCTGGAAAAAGTGAAAGTCGAGCTATCGAAGCTCAAATCATATATTGTGAAACAAGTCCTGAGGTCCCAGAACCACCGCGCACCTCTATCAAAATTAGCAAGTTGAAGTCTACAAGATATAGGGCATTCGGTCTGGTGGGTCGACGTAAGAAAGTGTAAGTCAATTGGCGATGCTCAAATATCAGACCCGATAGGCGCGGTGGACGGAGAGGATCAAGAAAACTGGATGACCCTCATCATACGGTTAAAAAAGGATCGGGTCCTACCGGAAGATCCGGCACAAAGGAGGAAGATACAAGTAAACGCGGTGCATTACATCATGCTAAATGATGAGTTATACAAGAAGTCTTTCTCTTCACCTTTGCTGAGGTGCCTGGGTCCCCGCATGGCATCCCTCGTCGATGACATACACTCGGGGATCTGTGGACATCATGTAGGGGGAGGAGTTTAGCCCACAAAGCCCTAAAAGCCGGGTACTATTGTCCGACCATTAAAGCGGACGCAAAAGAGCTAACCCGAAAATGTAGGAAGTGTCTGATTAGTCTAGTTTAGTAGGGATTAATAAGGGTCATTTAGTTGACTATTTTGTAGATTTGGGTATGTTTTGACGGATTATTGTGTGCATGTCGTAATTGATGGGCTAAGGTATGAAAAATGTGTATTAGGTGGATTAAAAGGTGAAAAGTAATATGGGTTGTTATTGAAATGTTTATTGGGTTAAAGTGTCAACAATCTTTCGGAAGAAAAGACAAATCAAGCCCAAAGTTAAAGTGGAAGCCCAGACCAAGTGGAAGAAAGAAGTGGAGGATTTCTAAAATCCGCTGCCAGCGGCAGAAATTTATGCATAGGATTCCTTCTTGGATTCTTTTTCACATAGGATTCCTTTTCTAGTCTTTTGTTCTTCTTCTTTACTCACCTCTTTTATTCTTCATCTTCATTATGATCATTTTTATGAGGCATTTTATGAGGCTTTATGAGCCATTGATGAAGATGCTCCATGGACGACTATATAAAGAGGAGAAGTTCACCATGACATTCATCATCGAAGATATCATGTATCATTTGTAATTCTCAAAAACACATACATCTTCTAGTTTATTTTGCAAGTAGTTCTTTTGTATGGAGGGCTAAGTTCTTATTCTTGGAACAAGTTATTGAAGCCTTTCAAGTTTAAGGAATTGTAAGACTCGTTTCTATTTTGCATTATTATTAGAATATCAAGTTTATTTTATAATAATTCTTGGTTTGTTAATTCATCTTCTAGTTTGATCACCTAGTTGTTGTTATTGATAAATCATTGCTAGAATAGTTAAATGAATCTTTTGTTTGTTTAACTATATCCGAGTAGCAAATATAATTCATCAATTTGTATGCTTTTCATCGTTATTAAGTTATAAGGATTAAACTTGTATGAAATAAAGTGATACCGCTTGAGTTATCATTCTTCATCTTTGCTAAATTTCATCATTATAATCTACATATTGATACGATTTAGACGCTTGATTTAAGTTGACAATATCGTAAGGGTTATTTGAGTATGCTTCTCATATCTTATAACTATTAATAAGTGTAATTGGAAGTCGATTAAACTTCATAGCAAAGTATTCTAATATAAATTGTAAAGTAGAAGAGTCAATGATCAATTCGTTAAACTTGATGGTGAATATTGCTTGGTCCAAGAACTTTTCTCATATTTGTTAGATCGTTTATTCGTATTAGTTTATTTTATTTTGTTAATTTATTTTGTTAGTTTATTAGACTTAGACTCGAAACATCATAAATCCCCTCATATTAGTTACTAATTTATATAGA
Source organism: Agrostemma githago (assembly GCA_958450325.1). Classification (NCBI taxonomy): domain Eukaryota; kingdom Viridiplantae; phylum Streptophyta; class Magnoliopsida; order Caryophyllales; family Caryophyllaceae; genus Agrostemma; species Agrostemma githago. The sequence continues at coordinate 28,331,585 of OY288260.1, read as the reverse complement.
TTTACACACACTTAAACGACATAATCACCTTCCTTGTGGGTTCGACCCCTACTTTCACTAACTACTAGTTTGTGTTAGAAGTGGATAAATATTGTAATTTGGAGGCTCACGACAAGCTTAGCCAAATTTTGGCGTCGTTGCCGGGGAAGGCAATTATTGGTTTTTGTGTGTGTGTGTGTTTCTTGTAAATATTTATTTTAATTAAGGGTCTTCGTCTTTGTCATCTAAAATGCATTTGTGGTGTCCTCAACTTGATAATGAGTTACTACATCACTATTTTGAAAGGCTCACGGAGTATGTACTAGAACGTCCCTATATACATACGAGCAACGAAAAACTCTTGGTAAAGATTTATCATAACTTTAATCTCGCAACTCAAATCGATTTGCAAGTTAAATGTGAAAGTAGATTTCTGGAGTTAAGTCATATTGAAAAGTGGGATATGGTTGATCTTTTGGTTATCAACGCTCGAGAACTAGAGATAAGCACTTTATTTCTTGAACTCCCCCAATATTTCGAGAATGCTCCAAGCCATGAGCCTATTTGTAGTGATGATGTGCCCGAAAATGAATTTTCTACCTCCCTTAACCATGATGATGGTGCTCCACTTGATGATGAAGGGGAGGTAAAAAACTCATTTTTGGGCACATCATCACTACAAATAGGCTCATGGCTTGGAGCATTCTCGAAATATTGGGGGAGTTCAAGAAATAAAATGCTTATCTCTAGTTCTCGAGCGTTGATAACCAAAAGATCAACCATATCCCACTATTCACTATGACTTAACTCCAGAAATCTGCCTTCACATTTAACTTGCAAATCGATTTGAGTTGCGAGATTAAAGTTATGATAAATCTTTACCAAGAGTTACTTGTATAGGCTAGGCTTGTCGTGGGGAGTGGAATATACTTGTATATATGTTATTTCATATTTAAAAAAAAAAACAAAAACAAAAAAAAATCGAAAAAAAAAAGAAAATAAGAATTGAAAAAAAAAAACCCGGCTAGGTGAAATATACTTGTATATATGGCTAGGCTTGTCGTGAGCCTCCATAGTGAGTGAACCATTAGACACATCGATTTTAGTGCTTGCGGTTTTCAAAAATGGCCTACCTAAAAGTATAGGGGTCGCATGTGAATCGTGTTCTATTTCAAGCACATAAAAATCGGCGGGGAAAATGAGTTTGTCCACCATTACTAGGACATCCTCATCAACCCCTTTGGGGTAAGCATTAGAATGATCGGCTAATTGTATTACCACCCCTGTTTTAGTTAAAGGACCCAATTTTAAAGATTTATATAATGAATATGGAAGTACATTTATCGATGCACCTAAGTCAAGCATAGCATTAGGGAATGTGGTGTCTTCTACGGTGCAAGGAACGGTAAACATACCCGGGTCACTACATTTAGGTGGTAATTTATGTTGAAACAAAGCCGACACATGTTCATTGACTTTAACTTTTTGGACTCCCTTAAGCTTTTGATTCCTCTTGATAGTACACAATTCCTTAAGAAATTTAGCATATCTAGGAACACTTTTCAATAAATCAAGTAAAGGGATGTTTACCTCACATTTCCGGAAAGTTTCATAAACATCTTTATCTTGCATGGGCCGAGTCTTCCATTTGAGTGCCTCCGGAAATGGTGGTGGATCTACATAAGTGGGTGTCACTATCGATGAAGATGCTTCTTGCTCCACCGGGGTTGGAACGGTGTTCTCAACCTCAAGTTCTTCCTCCTCTTGCTCCACAATTTCCCGAATCCTATCCTGTGGACCGGGTAATTCTTTCCCACTTCGCAAAGTAATAGCACTAGCATTAGCATTAGGTGGGGGAATAGGTTGGGATGGAAGTTTCCCGGAATCCCGAGTCTCAAGTCTTCCTATAGCACTAGACATTTGACCCATTTGATGTTCTAGGTTTTGAATGCTAGTTTTAGTGTCATGTTGGAATTGGGCTTGGTTTGCTTGCATTGTAGCAACATTAGAGGTTAAAGCCCGGATCATGTCCTCCGTGGACATAGTAGGTGTGGTGGTTTGGGCTTGTGGGGTGAAGGTGTTTGGGACTTGGTTTCTAGGAATGAAACGGGGTCGGACTTGACCAAATTGTTGGCCAAAGGATTGGCCTTGAGGTTGATTAACAAATTGACCTTGAGGTTGTAAGCCTCCTTGTGGGTTTCCGTATTGGAACCCGGGATGGTCTCTTCTCATATAAAAATTATCATACCTCTTTTGGCCAAAAGCACCGACCGCATTTACCTCCTTGGTGGCCTCCTCTTCCATAAGTGGACACTTGTCGGCGAAATCCACATGTGATGAACAAATAGAGCAAGCTTGAACTTGTTGTTGATTCCCCTTCATCATGTCCCTCATCATGGAAGCCAAATCTTCAACCTTCCTTTCAAGTGAAGTGTGAGAACTTGAAGTAGCCATATTCACCCTCTTTGTGGTAGTTCTCACACTAAATTGGCATGAGCTTTCGGCAAGCTCACTCAATAATGCATAAGCATCATCCGGATTTTTATTAACAATGCCTCCTCCACTTGCGGCATGGACCATTCGGGCATCATCCGGAGATAATCCTCCAAAAAAATAGAGGATGAGATCGGTAGCACTATACCCATGATATGGGCAACTTGATAATAATTTTTGGAAACGCTCCCAATATTGATAAAGTGTTTCCCCATCGTCTTGCTCCACATTGGATATCTCCTTCTTGATACTTGACGATTTGGCGGTCGGGAAGTACTTCTCAAGGAACGCCTTCTTCATTAATTCCCAAGTTGTGATACTACCCGGTGGAAGGTAGTACAACCAATCTCGAGCGACATCTTTGAGGGAAAATGGAAATGCCCTCAATTTGATTTGCTCTTCGGTAACACCATTGGGTTTCATGCTAGTGCATACAACATGAAACTCGGATAAGTGCTTGTGTGGGTCCTCACCACTCAACCCATGGAATGAGGGTAATAAGTGGATCAAACCCGACATCAATTCAAAGGTTGCATTTTCCGCCAAGGCCGGAAAAGTAATGCAAAGTGGTTGTTGAGAAAGATCGGGAGCTTTGATCTCCTTCAAGGTTCTTGTTTCTTTGACCATTTCGATCTCCTTTGTCTCCTCAACTATGTTATCAATATCGAGCTTCCTCTTGGTTTCCTTCCAAATGCGACGAAGAGTCCGCTCCAATTCTGGATCAAAATCTACTAATTTATCGTTAGTAGAACGGGTGTTCGGCATAAACCAAACACCAACAAAATAGCAATATATAGAAAAACACACAAATAAATAACACAAATTGCCCTCCCCGGCAACGGCGCCAAAATTTGGCTAGACTTGTCGTGAATCTCCAAATTACAATTTTAATCCACTTCTAACACAAACTAGAAGTTAGTGAAAGTAGAGGTCGAACCCACAAGGAAGGTGATTATGTTGTTTTAAGTGTGTATAAATCTATATAAATTAGTAACCAATATGGGGGAATTTATGTGTGAATGATTACTCTAAGTCTAATAAACTAACAAAATAAATTAACAAAATAAAATAAACTAATACGAATAAACGATCTAACAAATATGAAAAAAGTACTTGGACCAAGCAATATTCACCATCAAGTTTAACGAATTGATCATTGACTTTTCTACTTTACAATTTATATTAGAATACTTTGTTATGAAGTTTAATCGACTTCCAATTCCACTTATTAATAGTTATAAGATATGAGAAGCATACTCAAATAACCCTTACAATATTGTCAACTTAAATCAAGCGTCTAAATCGTATCTGATGGGAGTTGACCAAGTACCACGGGTCGCCCGCCTGCGGGGCCCCGGAACGGTTCGCCCCCAGGGTGAATTCGGTATCATCCGTCAGCCCTCCCTGCGAGGGACTACGGGGAGAATCCCGAAGGGCTTGCGCCTTCCGAGCAGGGCCTTCTGCCAGCCGAGCAGGGCCTCCAGGTTCCCATCATGCTTGTTTCCAGGGCGCCCTAACCCCCAGTACAGGCAGGGGAGTCCGAGGACCCATCCGTCATTTCGTCTCAGGTAATGGAAAGTGGGTGGACGAGGAGAAACCACGTGTCGTCCTCTCGACCACCCATTCTCCCTCTCTTCCTCCCTCTCTCTTGTGGGAAGGTATAATTACCCACCCATTTCCCACATAGAGGGGGTTGGATTTTCTCTCTCTAGACCCTTACTCCTAAAAACCGCCACCTAGTTCCTCACGAGCTAGGTTCGTCAAGGCATTCACGGACTGACTTAGGCATCGGAGAGGGTTCCCTCGGACAACCTCCGAGGCCCTGTGCGTTGCTTGTGCAGGGAGCAAACTCACTTCGCCGGGAAGGTCCGACTATAGGAAAAGGGGAAGGAGAGATCGAAGGAAACCAAGCAAAGCGATACCTGGACACTAAGGACCCGAATTCGCAATTCGGGTTGATTGATTCCTTAACCGGAACAATTTGGCGCCGTCTGTGGGGAAGATCTAGGTTGTGCTCACGAGATTACCCACAAAAAATAAAAATCAACCTCTAAAAACTCAAAATTAACCACTAGCAATTGAATATGCCTGAGATTTTCGACACCAGTTCAGTGGCGAACCCACCCAAAGCCCCCCAGTATGGCATGCCGCCCGAAACGACGCCTGCTGCCACAATTCCGGGTGTAGGGCGGGCCAGTCTGCAGGGGGCAGCGGGCCAAGGAGCAGCTGCCATGGCTGGACAGGGGAGCCAGTCGAGGCCAGTCCTAAACCTCACCCCTGCGCAGATGGTACAGACTGCGGCTTTCTTCTCAGCCATGCTGGACCAGGAATTTACCCCTGATGACCTGATAGGCAGGGTCGCGACGACCCCCAGGTTACTCCATTTTGAAAGTGGAGGAGGAACCGGGGGCACGAAGCGAACCGCCGTCAGAAACGCTCAGAAAAAAGCCAGAAAGACAGCTCATGCTTATGCACAAGTGCAAAGGCGAATTACAGAGGCCCGTCAGGAGCCGCCTGCACGGCAGGGAGTAGCTGGTCCAGAGGGCGCATTCTCCATCCATACTACAGAATCCACCGCCGCTCATGAAAGAAGAGGCCTATCCAAAGACCTGAGGGATCGCATGAGGCACAAAGAGCCGGTATCCAAGCGCTTGGGAGAGAAGCAAGATGTATTCTCCAGGCTGACGCCAGTTGAGGGATTGCAGCCACCCCCCAGGCTGTCCCAAGGCCTGCAATCCAGGCTCAACAACGGCCAACCCATGAAGCCCATGTACCGTCAGGGTGATAACCTCGAGTCCGCCCAGAAGAAGCGCTCGCGGTATCACTCCCCTTCTCAAGGCGACGAGGCGATTAGCAGGCCGAGGCCCGCACCAAGGCACCGCTCCCCTGAGGGCAGGCGACCGACCCCTGATAAATGGGATGACTACGGTCGCTACTCAGATGCGGGCAGGTCAAAAATGGTGGGTAGGCCAACTAAAACCCCGCTTCACCCTGAAGTCCAGGCATACCCGATCCCGAAGATTAAGATGCCAACTGTAAAGTTCGACGGAACTACAGACCCGGAAGATCACCTGGCTGCGTACGAAAGTCACATGGGCATGTACGACGCCGACGACGCAGTCTGGTGTAAAATTTTCCCCACCACCCTGGTAGGCCTAGCCCAGGGTTGGTTCAGGGATCTCCTGCAAGGATCAATTTCCTTCTTCATCGAGCTGGCGGAGATGTTCTTGGACCAGTATGCCGGAAACAAACGACGACGTCTCACCCGCTTTGACCTGATGACCCTCAGGCAGAAGAAGGGCGAAACTGTCAGGGAATATCTGAAAAGGTTCGATTTGTCATTCCAACAGGTGAAGGAAATTGACGACCCAACAGCGGCATATGCACTGACCAATTCCCTGCTACCCGGCGAAATGAAGAACCAGATGATCAGGGCCCAACCGGAGACCCTGGCCAAGGCCAGAAAAATCGCAGAGGGGTTTATGTTGCAGGAGGAATTCCACAGCCTGCCGGAGACCCTTGCAGGCCCCACGAGGCAGCAAGGGGGACCGCAGGGTGGACGCGGGAGAAACGATTCCGGAAGACATAGAACCGAGGAAGGGGATACCCCCAAAAAGGAGCGCATTGCTTATCAGCCCAGATTCGACAGTTACACAGCCCTTAATAAGTCCGGGGCAGAAATCTTCGAGCTGGAAAAAGAAACCGCCAAGTGGAATCGCCCGAGCAAGCCGCGCAGTCCAAGAGGGGACCCCAAGAAATTCTGCACTTTTCACGACTGCGTAGGCCACACCACCGAAGAATGTCGTCACCTGAAAGACGAGATCGAGAAGTTGATCAGGAACGGCTGGTTGGCCAACTACGCAGCCAGGAACAAATCCCAGAAGGAGAAGCCTGAAAAGCCCGAGGGCTCGGTACAGAATCGCCTGGTAATCCATGTGATATCAGGAGATGCAGAAGGTCCAATCAGTCGAAGGGGGCAGAAAAGGCAGATTCGTGAGCTAAGGAACCAAATATGCTACGCTGAAAGAACAGGAAGCCCAAAGGGAGTAACGCTGAGCATTACCCCCGAGGATGCGGGGCGGGTGGTGTACCCTCACAGCGATCCCCTGGTGCTATCCTTGGTAATTAGCAACCACATTGTCCGGAGATGCATGGTAGACACTGGCGCCTACACGAATCTTCTGTACAAAGACGCCTTCGACAAAATGGGTCTGGAGAAATGGCACCTACGACCCGCCCCAGGGTCATTATATGGGTTCAGCGGAGCAGGCGTATTACCCGTAGGAATCATAGACCTGCCTGTAACGTTCGGGGAAGGAGCTACTGCCAGGAATATCAGAGCGTCATTTGTTGTGGTAGATGCGAAGTCTGCCTACAACGCCCTGATCGGCAGAGTCACCCTGGACGAGATTGAAGCAGCCATATCAATCCGGGCTCTCACCATAGCCTACGTCACTGACTTCGGCCTAGAAGGCAAAATACGCGGGGACCAAGAGTCGGCCAGACAGTGCTACTCCGTGGCCCTGCAGGCTCATGAGAGCGAAAGAAAAGGGAAAAGAAAAGCCGACAGCTCCCCCAGCAGAGAGGGCGAGATTCCAGCCGGTGACCAGGCGTCAAACCACCTGGAACCTGGGGGAGAAAGCATGCTGGTGGACCTGGAGCCGGGGAGGCAAGTCCTTGTAGGGGCTGACCTGGAAGAATCCTACCAGGCTGAGCTGGTCGAGCTACTGAAGGAAAACAAGGATATATTCGCCTACTCGGCGGATGAAATGCCAGGGGTCGATCCAGCGTGCATCGTTCACAAGCTGAACGTAAACGCGGACGCCCGCCCTGTAAAGCAGAAAAAGCGGAACATGTCCGCAGAAAAAGATTTGGCAATCAAGGAAGAAATCGAAAAACTTTTGAAGGCAGACTTTATAGAAGTTTGTGACTACCCTGAGTGGCTGGCGAATGTGGTCATGGTCAAGAAATCGTCAGGCGCGTGGAGGATGTGCGTGGATTTTACGAACCTCAACAAGGCCTGCCCAAAAGACTGCTACCCACTCCCCAGAATCGATCAACTGGTGGACGCCACCAGCGGGTATACTATGCTAAGCTTCCTGGATGCCTTCTCAGGATATCATCAGGTATACTTATGGCAGCCAGACAGAGTCAAGTGCGCATTCATCACCAGCTCAGGCACCTACATGTACAAGATGATGCCATTCGGGCTGAAAAACGCAGGGGCCACGTACCAGCGCCTGGTTGACAAGGTGTTCGAAAATCAGAAAGGCAGAAACATAGAAGCCTATGTCGATGACGCCATTGTAAAGAGTAAGGGAGACAAGGAACACCTGGGAGACCTGCGGGAGACCTTTTCCTCCCTGCGCGCCTACAAAATGAAGCTCAATCCGAAGAAATGCACGTTTGGGGTACGCTCCGGAAAGTTCTTGGGTTTCTTGGTAAGTTCTCGAGGGATAGACGCCAATCCCGAGAAAATTCAGGCTGTTCTAGACCTTCCCGAGCCAAAGACCATCAGGGACATCCAACGTCTGACAGGTCGCATGGCCGCCCTGGCACGGTTCATTGCCAGGTCAGCAGACAAGTCAACCCCGTTTTTTAAGGTGCTGAAAGGCAATAAACAGTTCAAATGGGAAGACGAGCAAAAAGAAGCGTTCGGACAATTAAAGGAACACTTAAAGAAACTCCCCACCTTGGCAAGACCGGTGGCAGGAGAGAAGCTTTTCCTTTACATCGCTGTAACCAACGCGACAGTCAGCGCAGTCATCTTAAGGGAAGAAGCAGGCGCTCAACAGCCCATAACTTCGTAAGCCACGCCCTGGGGACAGCAGAGAAAAACTACCCCATGGTCGAGAAGGTGGCCTACGCGGTTGTTATAGCAGCTAGGAAATTGAGGCCATACTTCGACGCACACCCTGTCGTGGTGCTAACAGACCAGCCCCTGGAAAAGGTGTTAGAGAAATTTGAGAAATCAGGCAGATTGCTGAAGTGGGCCATCGAGTTGAGTGGACTGGGGATAACATACCAGTCAAGAACAGCCATCAAGGCCCAAGCATTGGCCGACTTCCTGGCAGAGTGTTCCCACTCCGAGGACGATAGCCCAACCTCTGGCGAATGGATCGTATACACCGATGGGTCCTCAACGGCCAACGGAGCGGGGGCGGGAATAGTGTTGACCAGTCCGGAAGGGACCGATTTTGAGCATGCTCTCAGATTTGTCTTCCCCGCCTCGAATAATGAAGCCGAGTATGAAGCAGTACTCGCAGGCATCAACCTGGCCAAGGCTGCAGGCGCAGAACGGGTCGTTTTGGCCACAGACTCCCAGCTCATCGCCAACCAAATCAATGGAGAGTATGAAGCTAGAGACCAAACAATGGCCGCATACCTGGAGGTGGTAAAAAGGGAACTATCAGGTTTGAAATCATATGAAATCAGACAGATCCCACGATCCCAGAATCACAGAGCGGACGCCCTGTCAAAGCTAGCTAGCTCCAGCCTGCAGGATATAAGAAGGTCAGTATGGGTGGACGTCGTCCAGGAGAAATCTACCGCCCCCTGTCCAACCGTCGGTGCGGTGGAGGAAGCAGGGCCTGAAGACTGGAGGACCCCCATCATCCTGTTCAAAAAACACGGAGTCCTACCGACCGACCCTGTACAGAAAAGAAAAATGCCAGCGAGGGCTGCATGGTTCATCATAATAGGCGAAGACCTGTACAAAAAATCTTTCTCGTCCCCTCTGCTCAGGTGCCTGGGGGCAGAGCAGGCGGCGGAGGTGTTGGACGACATCCACTCCGGGATATGTGGCCATCACATAGGAGGGAAGTCACTAGCACACAAGGCCTTGAGAGCCGGATACTACTGGCCGACCCTGTTGGCCGACGCAAAGGACTTAACCCAAAAGTGCAGAAAATGTCAGCTTTTCGCCCCATCTATCCATGCCCCGGCCCAGGAGCTCAGGCCGATCCTGTCTCCCATCCCCTTCGCTCAGTGGGGGATGGACATACTGGGCCCCTTCGCGGTAGCCACCGGGGGCAGAAAATTCTTGATCGTAGCTATTGATTACTTTACCAAATGGGTGGAAGCTGAGGCAGTGCCTAACATCACCGAGCCTGCGGTCAGGAAGGTGATTTGGCGGAACATTTTCACCCGGTTTGGCCTGCCAAAAATGCTAGTGTTTGACCATGGAAGACAATTCGATAATGACCCCCTGAGATTATGGCTGGAAGGTCACGGCGTTGCGGTTGCTTATTCTGCCGTCTGCCACCCTCAAACCAACGGGCAGGCAGAGGCAGCCAACAAGCAAATTTTGAATGGCCTAAAGAAAATGGTGGATGACCTCAAGGGCAGGTGGGCCGACGAACTCCCCAGCATACTCTGGTCAATCCGGACCACCCGGAAGGAGTCTACGGGCCAAACCCCGTTCGGCCTGGTGTATGGTGCAGAGGCCTTGCTACCAATTGAGGCCAGGATCCCCTCCCTGCGCTCCTTACAATACGACCAGGCTGAGAATGAAGTAGCAATGACAGAGGCCTTGGATCTGGTTAGTGAATTGAGAGAGGAAGCCAGCACCAATATCGTCGCCTACCAGCAACGAATGAGGAAGGCATACAACAAAAGAGTGCATCCGCGAAATTTCCAGATGGGCGATCTAGTCCTCAGAAAGACACAGGCCGTAGGAAGATCGAGAGAGCACGGCAAACTTAGCGCTAATTGGGAGGGTCCGTACCAGGTAACTCAAATCTTAGGGCCAGCCACGTATAAAATCGCCAATCTAGAGGGCCAAGAGTTGAGTGCTCACTGAAACGCTGACACCCTGAAGAAATATTATGTTTAAACCAGAATCTTAAAGTAGTCTTCGTTTCTTTAAAATTGGCGGAGAACGGTCAAAGAATGTCGACGGCTCCGACCACCCTTATGATAGATTTTTACGAAGAAATGAAAAGATCCTCAGTCTATACTCGTTGCCTGTTCAAACCCGCGTTTTCACACACAAACGAGCAGGGGGCAATAGGGGGAGGCCCCCCTGTTGCCAGAACTAAGGAAAATAGCCCCCCCAACAAAATTTCAAACGCCTCCCGGCAGGCAGGGGGCAGGCCTCTGGACTCTGACCAAGAGCCGGGAATAGGTCAAACGAACAAGGACTGGGGGCAGGCCCCCCAACCTTGTATAAAAAACGCATAATGCCGCCCTGCCAGCCTCTGGGCAAGCAGGGGGCAGGCCTCTGGACTCTGACCAAGAGCCAGGAACAGGTCAAACGAACAAGGACTGGGGGCAGGCCCCCCAACCTTGTATAAAAAACGCATAATGCCGCCCTGCCAGCCTCTGGGCAAGCAGGGGGCAGGCCTCTGGACTCTGACCAAGAGCCAGGAACAGGCCAAACGAACAAGGACTGGGGGCATGCCCCCCAACCTTGTATAAAAAACGCATAATACCACCCTGCCAGCCTCTGGGCAGGCAAGGGGCAGGCCCCTGGACTCTGACCAAGAGCCAGGAACAGGCCAAACGAACAAGGACTGGGGGCAGGCCCCCCAACCTTGTATAAAAAACGCAGCCAAACTCTGGAAAACGAAGAAAGTAAAAGAAAAGGCGAACATTCAAAGATTAATCCAGAAAAAAGTAGAACGGTTTTAACAAAGCCCTAAATAAAGATCCGGAAAGGTCAGGGCATTACAGACAAAACTGGCAATTCTAAGGCTCAGCACAAAAATTATCCACAGAATAAAGGCCTAGGCATCAGGCGCACCATGGTCAAGACCGGCAGGCTCCTTGGGGGTTCCAGCTGCCAGAGCTTCATTCTTGGCAGCATAAAGGTTTCGAAATGCGTCCTCGTCAAAAACAGGAAACATTTCCCAGATTACCTCCATAACAAGCTCCAAGGAGGAAGTAGCCCCATTTTCAAAACTCAAGTCCGAGGCAGCTTCAGCTTCCTTCAGGATGGCACCTTTCTCATCTTGCCACCCAGCCTGAGCCAGTTTGAAGTCCGAGCTGGTTTTGGACAGTTCTTCCTCCAGATCAGCTGCTTTCTTCTTGAGATGCTCCATCTCAGCCAGGGACTTTTCAGCATGCTCCACTGCCAGGCGGCTCTCCCTCAATTCCACCTCGAGCTTGGACGCCTCCCTCACAGCCTGCTCCCCCTGAAGCCTCCAGTGGTTGGCCTGCCCCTACACTTCCTCCAGCTCGCTCTCTTGTTTGGACAGCTGGTCCTTCAGGCCCCCAATCAGGGTCACGTCCCTTTCAACCACGGCCAGGCGATCAGGGGGAGGGGCCCCAGGGGTGATAGTCAGCTCCTCGTCACTTAGGCGACTGAGGGCCGCCAGCTCGGCAGAAGCCTGCAACACCCTGGAAGTACGCTGTATATACTGGATCACCTGGTGAGAAGTGTTGGTTACCGACTTAATGAGGCGATCTGCCAAAACAGTACTAGAGTCCGCAAGCAAGCCTGATACGTCAACACTGTCGCCCGCAGCATAGTGGAGCTCTGCATTTCCCTCCAGAAGAGAAGTGCCCGGGACGTCGTGAGCAGGGCGTTTCGCCTCCGGAGTCTCCACATCGGCCTCTAAGTCAACCATGGGCACAGCTCCCGGAGTTTCCCTACTCCTCTTTCTCCTGCGAACCAGGGGAGCGCTCTCTCCAGTTTGTTCAGACTCCGCAGGGTGAGACCCCGGGGAAGCATGTGCCCTAGCAGGGGAATCATCCTGGCGGCGAGCATGGGAGGGGGTCGCCACAGAAGTAACTTCAGCCTCCCCGCCCTGAGCATTGGGAGAGGGAGCTGCCGGCTTCAGTCGAGGAGGGAAGGGGAGCCGTCGACCAGAAGCGAGCCCCTTCACAAACCTCATCAAGTTCTTCTCTCCTTTCTTGAAGTTGGAAGGAAGAAGGGGGACTCTTCGAGTGACAAAGAACTCCTCAGTCAGACCAAGCCTCCTCACCTGCTTCCTGGTCCAAAGGCGAGAAGCATCACCTGCAAGACGGGTAAAAAGGGCCAGCTAAGAAAACGGATGAAAACCTCAGGAAAAATCACCAGGCCAATTTAAGCCCCTGAACTACCTTCAAGGCCGGGAATCAGACCCAGCGGAAGCAGATATTCATCCGTAGTGATAAGGTCTGCGTGAGGAAGCCAGAAAGCAGGCTCATTGGGAGGAGCCCCCTCAGTAACCTTAAATTTCTTAATCAATTCTTCATCTGCCTGACTCAGCTTCACCTTCAAGTCTTTTCCCCCAACACCCGGGTGATATTCCTCACGGGTCTCCAGGCGGGTATGTACGTGGTTCCTAAAATGCCTAGGGATCCGCCACCCTGAAGCACTATGTACGTACAGGAAATTATCTTTCCAGTCTTTCAGGCTGTTTAAGGCCGGCCAGACCAGAGCGTGTTTTTTCGATTTCAGAATGGACCAGTACCCAGGGGAGTCATCCCCCCTTGATGAGGATACCATTTGCAGCCAAGCCATGGCACGAAAGGCATCAATGGAGGGCCCCTCCCCATGGAAGAGGCAGGTCCAGGTGTAAGGCACCAGGGTCCTGATTGCTGAGGCAGTCAATTGGGCAATGGCCACATTCATCCTCTTGAAAGCCTCCTCCAAGAAGGGGTGAAGAGGGAATCGTAGGCCAAATTCCAAGCTTTTGTGGTAGACAGCCACACAGCCGTCAGGAGGGCAACACACCGTATCTTTTTCCCCTGGGACTATAACGGTGTACCCCTCCCCGAAGTTGTAGAACTTCTCAATCTCCCCGGCAGCATTACTCTCCAGAATTAGGTCTCGGTTTTTGGTCTCAGGGTAGGTTCTCAAAGGAACCAGGTATTTGTGTTTGTCCAAGAAGTATTTTTTCCCTTTTACCCTGGGAGCAAGGCCGACAACGGTGGAAGGGTCAATCTCCAGTGCACCATCGTCGGAGTCGACGACGTCAAAGGACGCGGGTTCGGGTGAGTTGGCACCCCCATCTTCCTCGGGGCGGTTTTCCTCGCCAGGCCTGACCCCAGAGGAAGAGGCCAAGTCAGATCTCCCCCCTCTTCTGTCCTCCGTCCCCCCAGACGACGGACTAAAGGTAAGAGCGCGGGCACGAGACATTCTATTTCGCGAAAGAATATGAGGAAAAGGAAGAAAAACTAAGAGTTGGAATCAAGATTCTAACCTAGAAAGATGATCGCCGCCGAGAAAGGTCCGAAGTTAGACGCCCTTCGAAATCTTGAAAGAAGTTCTCAGCAGCAAAGAGTGAAGAAGAAGTGGAAGTTCGAGTTTTGAAAAGCGCTAAAAAGAGAATTAGGGGAAGAAAATGGGCTTATATAGGTCTGGGCAGTCGAAGGGTCGCCTCTCTCTGCAAAGCTCACCCCGCAAGTCATCCCCCACGTGTCACAACTCTAACAATTAGCCTCCTCATCCCAAGAAAGCCTCGAGAAGGCAAATAGACGCCAGGAACATTTATTCCCTCGATGACGTCACTCTCCCTCCAGATAATAATAATAATAAAAACAAAAACAAATAATAGCAAATAATAAAAATGCCACATGTAAGCCAAGCCGCCTGATCTTTTCATTAAAACTAAAGAAAACCCGAAAAATGGGCAAGTTACATAGCATGGAAGCCAGGAATACAAAAGGAGCCCCTATTTCCGGCTCATTATGCCTGCACCCCTCAAGCAGGCCTAGTCATCGTCAGAGCCCGGAGAGTAGTCCCCAGGGCTGTCGCGCCCTCCAATGTCGGATCCCCAGTCCCAATCATCGGAATCTTTGAAGGGATCTGCCGAATCATCATCATCCCCACGACCAGAGGAGTAGCCCTGGCCGTCACTGTCGCCGGACTCCCGGCTGCTGACATCCCAGTCCCTACCATAAGGGACTGTCTCGGTATCGTCACAGGAGCCGCAGCCAACCTTCTTCCTCAGGGGAGAAGAAGGGCCCGACTCAGAAGAGGACAGACTTGAGCATTCGGGGTCGAATTGCTCAGGGTGCAGCCATGGAAAGCATTCATGGCACCCCCTGTCGAAACAACCCCCACCCTGGGGGCAGCGCCTGAACCTTGGAGCAGCTAGAGGAGCCCTCTGTGGACGTTTGCCCGCTTTGATAAGAGCCCTCCTGAACTTTCGGGGACGTTGAACGCGGGATCGCCGGCTACGACGCAGAATGAGAAAAGACGCCCGGGAGTACCTAAGCTTCCAATGCCCCGCAAAGAGACGGCTCACTACGCGAGCTCCACGACAGAAAAGCACTCTAGTAATCCACGACATTTTCTCTGAAGGAAGAAGAGAAGGTTGAAGATGGGTTGTGAAAACAGCAAGGAAACCGCAATTTATACGGAGGGTAGCCAAAGCATTAAATGGCGCCACAACCACTTTGATAGGGGGCGCGACCAATCAGCGAACCCGCACACTGCCCAAAAATCCGCTGGGAATAGAAAGCAATCATCACTAAAAGAACATTCCAATCTCGGGAACAAGCAGTGCATTAAATGCCCGAGTTCAAGAGTCAACTGCACCCCATCTCAAGAGACGCCTGCCAAGAGGAAGACCCCGCCTCCCTCTGGCCGGCGTGGGCCAATTGATGGGAGTTGACCAAGTACCACGGGTCGCCCGCCTTCGGGGCCCCGGAACGGTTCGCCCCCAGGGTGAATTCGGTATCATCCGTCAGCCCTCCCTGCGAGGGACTACGGGGAGAATCCCGAAGGGCTTGCGCCTTCCGAGCAGGGCCTTCTGCCAGCCGAGCAGGGCCTCCAGGTTCCCATCATGCTTGTTTCCAGGGCGCCCTAACCCCCAGTACAGGCAGGGGAGTCCGAGGACCCATCCGTCATTTCGTCTCAGGTAATGGAAAGTGGGTGGACGAGGAGAAACCACGTGTCGTCCTCTCGACCACCCATTCTCCCTCTCTTCCTCCCTCTCTCTTGTGGGAAGGTATAAATACCCACCTATTTCCCACATAGAGGGGGTTGGATTTTCTCTCTCTAGACCCTTACTCCTAAAAACCGCCACCTAGTTCCTCACGAGCTAGGTTCGTCAAAGCATTCACGGACTGACTTAGGCATCGGAGAGGGTTCCCTCGGACAACCTCCGAGGCCCTGTGCGTTGCTTGTGCAGGGAGCAAACTCACTTCGCCGGGAAGGTCCGACTATAGGAAAAGGGGAAGGAGAGATCGAAGGAAACCAAGCAAAGCGATACCTGGACACTAAAGACCCGAATTCGCAATTCGGGTTGATTGATTCCTTAACCGGAACAGTATCAATATGTAGATTATAACGATGAAATTTAGCAAAGATGAAGAATGATTACTCAAGCGGTATCACTTTGTTTCATACAAGTTTAATCCTTATAACTCAACAACGATGAAAAGCATACAAATTGGTGAATTATATTTGCTACTCGGATATAGTTAAACAAACAAAAGATTCATTTAACTATTCTAGCAATGATTTATCAATAACAACAACTAGGTGATCAAACTAGAAGATGAATTAACAAACCAAGAATTATTATAAATTAAACTTGATATTCTAATAATAATGCAAAATAGAAACGAGTCTTACAATTCCTTAAACTTGAAAGGCTTCAATAACTTGTTCCAAGAATAAGAACTTAGCCCTTGATGAATGTCATGGTGAACTTCTCCTCTTTATATAGTCGTCCATGGAGCATCTTCATCAATGGCTCATAAAGCCTCATAAAACGCCTCATAAAAATGATCATAATGAAGAAGAAGAATAAAAGAGGTGAGTAAAGAAGAAGAACAAAAGACTAGAGAAGGAATTCTATGTGAAAAAGAATCCAAGAAGGAATCCTATGCATAAATTTCTGTCGCTGACAGCGGATTTTTGGAAATCCGCTGGCAAGAAATTCCGCTGGCAGCGGAATTTGGAAAATCCACTGGCAGCGAATTTTAGAAATCCTCTACTTCTTTCTTCCACTTGGTCTGGGCTTCCACTTTAACTTTAGGCTTGATTTGTCTTTTCTTCCGAAAGATTGTTGACACTTTAACCCAATAAACATTTCAATTACAACCCATATTACTTTTCACCTTTTAATCCACCTAATTACACATTTTATTATATTAACCCATTAATTACAACATGCACACAATAATCCGTCAAAACACACCCAAATCTACGAAATAGTCAACTAAGTGACCCTTATTAATCCCTACTAAACTAGACTAATCAAACATCCCCACGCTTAGACCTTTACTCGTCCTCGAGTAAATTAAATCAAAATAATGATCCTCCACAAGGTCTATACAGCGAAGCGTAGGTAGCTTGATACAACCAAAAACTACTCTCGACTCTCACACCCCCTCCTTATAACATCCCTCTCAAAAATATATATGGTCAAAGGAATAAATAACCTATTCACCAAGACCATACTACAATCAATGCCCGCTCACACACAAAAAAAATCACAACACCAACTACAGAAAAACGGTTGACAAATAAAAACATGTAGTTGACATCTACTTATCACTCCAACTCTAAGATGATCCTAAACCCGAATCACCCTTCTAACATCCTTATGACTCCCGAATCATGAAGAAATAGCAAAAATAGTAATCAAAATAATGATTTCTTTTTTTTTCCTAATCCCTCATTTTGCCTAAACCGCCCGCCCTTGCGGGTTTTCGATTTAGCTTTTATTCCTCACTTCTATTCTCATGGCACGCTTCTCGTTTCTTCATTTTATCCGGAGCGCCCTTTTGGGTTTTCACTCCGTCCTCGGCCATATACCCATTTTTGCCTAGGCGCTCGCCCTTGCAAGTTTTCACCTAGCCGGTTTTTTTTTTTCAATTCTTTTTTTATTTTATTTTTTTGATTTTTTTTTGTTTTTGTTTTTTTTTAAAATATGAAATAACATATATACAAGTATATTCCACTCCCCACGCTTAATCTCCACATTGTCCTCAATGTGAGGAAAAATAAATAAAATGACATAGAAAATGAGAAGAAGGAACATACCAAGCAATCAAGTGCCGGGGGAATCCCCGGTGTCATCTTCCTTAGAGGTGGTAGCTTGCCCCTCAATCTCGGCAAGGATCTCGGACGATGGTGGTCGAGCGTCCGGGAACCATGCTAAGAGAACACGAGACATAGTTCTCATCAAGTCTTTAGTCTCAAAAGTAGCAGCATGAGTCTCCTCCAACCGTGCACGCATGTCATGTATCATAGCATCGGTCGAGGCACACCAAGCATCTATCTTTTTAAACCAAGCTTCTCGATCCACTTTTAACTCATTCGCCCCCACCAAAGCATCCATACTCTTATTCTTCTCACAACTTCTCTCTTCATTCACACTTTTATTCTTCACCCGAGCACCTTCTCCTTTTTCACGAGCTTGACCATCCTCATCACTCTCATCTTCCTCACTCTCAACATCGTCATCACTTCCCTCTTCCTCTTCCTCATCATCATCATCAATGTCACGATCCCGGGGAACAAAGAAATCTTCCGAAACTTCACCATAGACCAAAGGATCATCCTCGGGTCTCGGCAATTGTAGATAAGAATCATGATTCTTTCCCCAACGATAATAATAAGACCATTTTACTTTCATGCGAGGTCGTAACATCTTAGCGTGAATCAAACAAAGAATATCAAAGAGGTAATTATTAAGTAACGGATTCTCCCCCTCCGCCACCTCAATATTCAAGTACTTCATAATGAGAGTGACTAACCCACCACCATTTATAATTCCCCCATCCTTAGTACCCAAAGCTATGCTAGATGAAACAAAAAGACCAACCCAATCGGGAACACCTTCACCATCCGGCATAATAGCTTTCAAGTAACCGAAATGAGAGTGGGGAAGCTTGTTAGGCTCCCCCTTACAAAGGAATGAGTTAACAATCAAACGATGAGCAAGTCGAAGACATGGGTTAGGAATACTTGAACTCAACTCACCGGATTTACCACCCAAAAGCAACCCCGTAACCTCTTGCCACCAAATCCCTCTCTCTCTCTCACCCCCACATACTCCTTTTCACACATATCTCGAATACCAAAAACTTCCCTCAACTTCGCATAAGTCAACTCACGAGCTTTACCATTCAATTTAAAGCTAATTGCGAGCACTAGTTTAGTGCTTTTTTTAGAAATTGATATGGTTGTAAAGAACTCAAGTGTATACCTACGATAAGTATGAGCTCCCTTCTCCATAAATTCTTCTAAACCCACATTTTTCATTAGCTTGGTCATGACATCAAGCATCCCCAATTTCTCAAGACTAGAATGACAAAGAAATCGAGTTCCCCTCATCTCCTTCTTAGATAACCTATCCCAAATTGGATCTTGGTGTTTAGGATGGACGGGTTTGGATTGAGCTTTTTTAGTGACGGTTTTGGATTTTTTTGGTGGTGGTGTAGAAACGGTAGTGGAGTAATTTTTCCTTTTAGCTCTCCCCATTTCTCAATAGTGACAATAAAATCCTCACTCACAATTCACTCAAATATTTTTTTTTTCAAAATAATCCACAATTCACCAATTCATCACTCAAACCATCAAAACAAAAATACCAATCACACAAAGCGATTCAAATAACACGAGGAGAAGAAAACCCAAAATTGAGCAAGAATAAGCAAAATTCAAGCTACTAATTAATGGGTAAGAGGTAAAATTTCAAGGAATTGGAAGAAGAATATGAAAATTATACCTCTTGAAATTTGAAACAATGAACGAATGTCCTCGCGTTAATCGGAGCAAGTTAGTGCCCTTAAGAGACGGTCAAATAAGCTAGCAAAAGAGTTAGTGAAAACTCTATAAAAGCTTATAATAAGAAGATACCATACACCCCACATGAATATACAAAAATGTAGAATGTTATTATCGTGTCTAAAAAATTTTCAAAAATAAATACGGAGTCATGGTATGGATCTTTAACCAACGGGATCATCTCAAACAAGTTTTCCTTTTTGCCACTTCTTACTTGATGGGAGTTGACCAAGTACCACGGGTCGCCCGCCTGCGGGGCCCCGGAACGGTTCGCCCCCAGGGTGAATTCGGTATCATCCGTCAGCCCTCCCTGCGAGGGACTACGGGGAGAATCCCGAAGGGCTTGCGCCTTCCGAGCAGGGTCTTCTGCCAGCCGAGCAGGGCCTCCAGGTTCCCATCATGCTTGTTTCCAGGGCGCCCTAACCCCCAGTACAGGCACGGGAGTCCGAGGACCCATCCGTCATTTCGTCTCAGGTAATGGAGAGTGGGTGGACGAGGAGAAACCACGTGTCGTCCTCTCGACCACCCATTCTCCCTCTCTTCCTCCCTCTCTCTTGTGGGAAGGTATAAATACCCACCCATTTCCCACATAGAGGGGGTTGGATTTTCTCTCTCTAGACCCTTACTCCTAAAAACCGCCACCTAGTTCCTCACGAGCTAGGTTCGTCAAGGCATTCACGGACTGACTTAGGCATCGGAGAGGGTTCCCTCGGACAACCTCCGAGGCCCTGTGCGTTGCTTGTGCAGGGAGCAAACTCACTTCGCCGGGAAGGTCCGACTATAGGAAAAGGGGAAGGAGAGATCGAAGGAAACCAAGCAAAGCGATACCTGAACACTAAGGACCCGAATTCGCAATTCGGGTTGATTGATTCCTTAACCGGAACAATTTGGCGCCGTCTGTGGGGAAGATCTAGGTTGTGCTCACGAGATTACCCACAAAAAAAAAATCAACCTCTAAAAACTCAAAATTAACCACTAGCAATTGAATATGCCTGAGATTTTCGACACCAGTTCAGTGGCGAACCCACCCAAAGCCCCCCAGTATGGCATGCCGCCCGAAACGACGCCTGCTGCCACAATTCCGGGTGTAGGGCGGGCCAGTCTGCAGGGGGCAGCGGGCCAAGGAGCAGCTGCCATGGCTGGACAGGGGAGCCAGTCGAGGCCAGTCCTAAACCTCACCCCTGCCCAGATGGTACAGACTGCGGCTTTCTTCTCAGCCATGCTGGACCAGGAATTTACCCCTGATGACCTGATAGGCAGGGTCGCGACGACCCCCAGGTTACTCCATTTTGAAAGTGGAGGAGGAACCGGGGGCACGAAGCGAACCGCCGTCAGAAACGCTCAGAAAAAAGCCAGAAAGACAGCTCATGCTTATGCACAAGTGCAAAGGCGAATTTCAGAGGCCCGTTAGGAGCCGCCTGCACGGCAGGGAGTAGCTGGTCCAGAGGGCGCATTCTCCATCCATACTACAGAATCCACCGCCGCTCATGAAAGAAGAGGCCTATCCAAAGACCTGAGGGATCGCATGAGGCACAAAGAGCCGGTATCCAAGCGCTTGGGAGAGAAGCAAGATGTATTCTCCAGGCTGACGCCAGTTGAGGGATTGCAGCCACCCCCCGGGCTGTCCCAAGGCCTGCAATCCAGGCTCAACAACGACCAACCCATGAAGCCCAGGTACCGTCAGGGTGATAACCTCGAGTCCGCCCAGAAGAAGCGCTCGCGGTATCACTCCCCTTCTCAAGGCGACGAGGCGATTAGCAGGCCGAGGCCTCCACCAAGGCACCGCTCCCCTGAGGGCAGGCGACCGACCCCTGATAAATGGGATGACTACGGTCGCTACTCAGATGCGGGCAGGTCAAAAATGGTGGGTAGGCCAACTAAAACCCCGCTTCACCCTGAAGTCCAGGCATACCCGATCCCGAAGATTAAGATGCCAACTGTAAAGTTCGACGAAACTACAGACCCGGAAGATCACCTGGCTGCGTACGAAAGTCACATGGGCATGTACGACGCCGACAACGCAGTCTGGTGTAAAATTTTCCCCACCACCCTGGTAGGCCTAGCCCAGGGTTGGTTCAGGGATCTCCCGCAAGGATCAATTTCCTTCTTCATCGAGCTGGCGGAGATGTTCTTGGACCAGTATGCCGGAAACAAACGACGATGTCTCACCCGCTTTGACCTGATGACCCTCAGGCAGAAGAAGGGCGAAACTGTCAGGGAATATCTGAAAAGGTTCGATTTGTCATTCCAACAGGTGAAGGAAATTGACGACCCAACAGCGGCATATGCACTGACCAATTCCCTGCTACCCGGCGAAATGAAGAACCAGATGATCAGGGCCCAACCGGAGACCCTGGCCAAGGCCAGAAAAATCGCAGAGGGGTTTATGTTGCAGGAGGAATTCCACAGCCTGCCGGAGACCCCTGCAGGCCCCACGAGGCAGCAAGGGGGACCGCAGTGTGGACGCGGGAGAAACGATTCCGGAAGACATAGAACCGAGGAAGGGGATACCCCCAAAAAGGAGCGCATTGCTTATCAGCCCAGATTCGACAGTTACACAGCCCTTAATAAGTCCAGGGCAGAAATCTTCGAGCTGGAAAAAGAAACCGCCAAGTGGAATCGCCCGAGCAAGCCGCGCAGTCCAAGAGGGGACCCCAAGAAATTCTGCACTTTTCACGACTGCGTAGGCCACACCACCGAAGAATGTCGTCACCTGAAAGACGAGATCGAGAAGTTGATCAGGAACGGCTGGTTGGCCAACTACGCAGCCAGGAACAAATCCCAGAAGGAGACGCCTGAAAAGCCCGAGGGCTCGGTACAGAATCGCCTGGTAATCCATGTGATATCAGGAGATGCAGAAGGTCCAATCAGTCGAAGGGGGCAGAAAAGGCAGATTCGTGAGCTAAGGAACCAAATCTGCTACGCTGAAAGAACAGGAAGCCCAAAGGGAGTAACGCTGAGCATTACCCCCGAGGATGCGGGGCGGGTGGTGTACCCTCACAGCGATCCCCTGGTGCTATCCTTGGTAATTAGCAACCACATTGTCCGGAGATGCATGGTAGACACTGGCGCCTACACGAATCTGCTGTACAAAGACGCCTTCGACAAAATGGGTCTGGAGAAACGGCACCTACGACCCGCCCCAGGGTCATTATATGGGTTCAGCGGAGCAGGCGTATTACCCGTAGGAATCATAGACCTGCCTGTAACGTTCGGGGAAGGAGCTACTGCCAGGAATATCAGAGCGTCATTTGTTGTGGTAGATGCGAAGTCTGCCTACAACGCCCTGATCGGCAGAGTCACCCTGGACGAGATTGAAGCAGCCATATCAATCCGGGCTCTCACCATAGCCTACGTCACTGACTTCGGCCTAGAAGGCAAAATACGCGGGGACCAAGAGTCGGCCAGACAGTGCTACTCCGTGGCCCTGCTGGCTCATGAGAGCGAAAGAAAAGGGAAAAGAAAAGCCGACAGCTCCCCCAGCAGAGAGGGCGAGATTCCAGCCGGTGACCAGGCGTCAAACCACCTGGAACCTGGGGGAGAAAGCATGCTGGTGGACCTGGAGCCGGGGAGGCAAGTCCTTGTAGGGGCTGACCTGGAAGAATCCTACCAGGCTGAGCTGGTCGAGCTACTGAAGGAAAACAAGGATGTATTCGCCTACTCGGCGGATGAAATGCCAGGGGTCGATCCAGCGTGCATCGTTCACAAGCTGAACGTAAATGCGGACGCTCCCCCTATAAAGGAGAAAAAGCGGAACATGTTCGCAGAAAAAGATTTGGCAATCAAGGAAGAAATCGAAAAACTTTTGAAGGCAGACTTTATAGAAGTTTGTGACTACCCTGAGTGGCTGGCGAATGTGGTCATGGTCAAGAAATCGTCAGGCGCATGGAGGATGTGCGTGGATTTTACGAACCTCAACAAGGCCTGCCCAAAAGACTGCTACCCACTCCCCAGAATCGATCAACTGGTGGACGCCACCAGCGGGTATACTATGCTAAGCTTCCTGGATGCCTTCTCAGGATATCATCAGGTATACTTATGCCAGCCAGACAGAGTCAAGTGCGCATTCATCACCAGCTCAGGCACCTACATGTACAAGATGATGCCATTCGGGCTGAAAAACGCAGGGGCCACGTACCAGCGCCTGGTTGACAAGGTGTTCGAAAATCAGAAAGGCAGAAACATAGAAGCCTATGTCGATGACGCCATTGTAAAGAGTAAGGGAGACAAGGAACACCTGGGAGACCTGCGGGAGACCTTTTCCTCCCTGCGCGCCTACAAAATGAAGCTCAATCCGAAGAAATGCACGTTTGGGGTACGCTCCGGAAAGTTCTTGGGTTTCTTGGTAAGTTCTCGAGGGATAGACGCCAATCCCGAGAAAATTCAGGCTGTTCTAGACCTTCCCGAGCCAAAGACCATCAGGGACATCCAACGTCTGACAGGTCGCATGGCCGCCCTGGCACGGTTCATTGCCAGGTCAGCAGACAAGTCAACCCCGTTTTTCAAGGTGCTGAAAGGCAATAAACAGTTCAAATGGGAAGACGAGCAAAAAGAAGCGTTCGGACAATTAAAGGAACACTTAAAAAAACTCCCCACCTTGGCAAGACCGGTGGCAGGAGAGAAGCTTTTCCTTTACATCGCTGTAACCAACGCGACAGTCAGCGCAGTCATCTTAAGGGAAGAAGCAGGCGCTCAACAGCCCATATACTTCGTAAGCCACGCCCTGGGGACATCAGAGAAAAACTACCCCATGGTCGAGAAGGCGGCCTACGCGGTTGTTATAGCAGCTAGGAAATTGAGGCCATACTTCGACGCACACCCTGTCGTGGTGCTAACAGACCAGCCCCTGGAAAAGGTGTTAGAGAAATTTGAGAAATCAGGCAGATTGCTGAAGTGGGCCATCAAATTGAGTGAACTGGGGATAACATACCAGTCAAGAACAGCCATCAAGGCCCAAGCATTGGCCGACTTCCTGGCAGAGTGTTCCTACTCCGAGGACGATAGCCCATCCTCTGGCGAATGGATCGTATACA
This sequence comes from Agrostemma githago, assembly GCA_958450325.1. Classification (NCBI taxonomy): domain Eukaryota; kingdom Viridiplantae; phylum Streptophyta; class Magnoliopsida; order Caryophyllales; family Caryophyllaceae; genus Agrostemma; species Agrostemma githago. The sequence goes on along the minus strand of OY288260.1, from coordinate 28,307,405 downwards.
CCGATGGGTCCTCAACGGCCAACGGAGCGGGGGCGGGGATAGTGTTGACCAGTCCGGAAGGGACCGATTTTGAGCATGCTCTCAGATTTGTCTTCCCCGCCTCGAATAATGAAGCCGAGTATGAAGCAGTACTCGCAGGCATCAACCTGGCCAAGGCTGCAGGCGCAGAACGGGTCGTTTTGGCCATAGACTCCCAGCTCATCGCCAACCAAATCAATGGAGAGTATGAAGCTAGAGACCAAACAATGGCCGCATACCTGGAGGTGGTAAAAAGGGAACTATCAGGTTTGAAATCATATGAAATCAGACAGATCCCACGATCCCAGAATCACAGAGCGGACGCCCTGTCAAAGCTAGCTAGCTCCAGCCTGCAGGATATAAGAAGGTCAGTATGGGTGGACGTCGTCCAGGAGAAATCTACCGCCCCCTGTCCAACCGTCGGTGCGGTGGAGGAAGCAGGGCCTGAAGACTGGAGGACCCCCATCATCCTGTTCAAAAAACACGGAGTCCTACCGACCGACCCTGTACAGAAAAGAAAAATGCCAGCGAGGGCTGCATGGTTCATCATAATAGGCGAAGACCTGTACAAAATATCTTTCTCGTCCCCTCTGCTCAGGTGCCTGGGGGCAGAGCAGGCGGCGGAGGTGTTGGACGACATCCACTCCGGGATATGTGGCCATCACATAGGAGGGAAGTCACTAGCACACAAGGCCTTGAGAGCCGGATACTACTGGCCGACCCTGCTGGCCGACGCAAAGGACTTAACCCAAAAGTGCAGAAAATGTCAGCTTTTCGCCCCATCTATCCATGCCCCGGCCCAGGAGCTCAGGCCGATCCTGTCTCCCATCCCCTTCGCTCAGTGGGGGATGGACATACTGGGCCCCTTCGCGGTAGCCACCGGGGGCAGAAAATTCTTGATCGTAGCTATTGATTACTTTACCAAATGGGTGGAAGCTGAGGCAGTGCCTAACATCACCGAGCCTGCGGTCAGGAATGTGATTTGGCGGAACATTTTCACCCGGTTTGGCCTGCCAAAAATGCTAGTGTTTAACCATGGAAGACAATTCGATAATGACCCCCTGAGATTATGGCTGGAAGGTCACGGCGTTGCGGTTGCTTATTCTGCCGTCTGCCACCCTCAAACCAACGGGCAGGCAGAGGCAGCCAACAAGCAAATTTTGAATGGCCTAAAGAAAATGGTGGATGACCTCAAGGGCAGGTGGGCCGACGAACTCCCCAGCATACTCTGGTCAATCCGGACCACCCGGAAGGAGTCTACGGGCCAGACCCCGTTCGGCCTGGTGTATGGTGCAGAGGCCTTGCTACCAATTGAGGCCAGGATCCCCTCCTGCGCTCCTTACAATACGACCAGGCTGAGAATGAAGTAGCAATGACAGAGGCCTTGAATGGGTCAAACGAACAAGGACTGGGGGCAGGCCCCCCAACCTTGTATAAAAAACGCATAATGCCGCCCTGCCTGCCTCTGGGCAAGCAGGGGGCAGGCCTCTGGACTCTGACCAAGAGCCAGGAACAGGTCAAACGAACAAGGACTGGGGGCAGGCCCCCCAACCTTGTATAAAAAACGCATAATGCCGCCCTGCCAGCCTCTGGGCAAGCAGGGGGTAGGCCTCTGGACTCTGACCAAGAGCCAGGAACAGGTCAAACGAACAAGGACTGGGGGCATGCCCCCAACCTTGTATAAAAAACGCATAATACCACCCTGCCAGCCTCTGGGCAGGCAAGGGGCAGGCCCCTGGACTCTGACGAAGAGCCAGGAACAGGCCAAACGAACAAGGACTGGGGGCAGGCCCCCCAACCTTGTATAAAAAACGCAGCCAAACTCTGGAAAACGAAGAAAGTAAAAGAAAAGGCGAACATTCAAAGATTAATCAAGAAAAAAGTAGAACGGTTTTAACAAAGCCCAAAATAAAGATCCGGAAAGGTCAGGGCATTACAGACAAAACTGGCCATTCTAAGGCTCAGCACAAAAATTATCCACAGAATAAAGGCCTAGGCATCAGGCGCACCATGGTCAAGACCGGCAGGCTCCTTGGGGGTTCCAGCTGCCAGAGCTTCATTCTTGGCAGCATAAAGGTTTCGAAATGCGTCCTCGTCAAAAACAGGAAACATTTCCCTGATTACCTCCATAACAAGCTCCAAGGAGGAAGTAGCCCCATTTTCAAAACTCAAGTCCGAGGCAGCTTCAGCTTCCTTCAGGATGGCACCTTTCTCATCTTGCCACCCAGCCTGAGCCAGTTTGAAGTCCGAGCTGGTTTTGGACAGTTCTTCCTCCAGATCAGCTGCTTTCTTCTTGAGATGCTCCATCTCAGCCAGGGACTTTTCAGCATGCTCCACTGCCAGGCGGCTCTCCCTCAATTCCACCTCGAGCTTGGACGCCTCCCTCACAGCCTGCTCCCCCTGAAGCCTCCAGTGGTTGGCCTGCCCCTTCACTTCCTCCAGCTCGCTCTCTTGTTTGGACAGCTGGTCCTTCAGGCCCCCAATCAGGGTCACGTCCCTTTCAACCACGGCCAGGCGATCAGGGGGAGGGGCCCCAGGGGTGATAGCCAGCTCCTCGTCACTTAGGCGACTGAGGGCCGCCAGCTCGGCAGAAGCCTGCAACACCCTGGAAGTACGCTGTATATACTGGATCACCTGGTGAGAAGTGTTGGTTACCGACTTAATGAGGCGATCTGCCAAAACAGTACTAGAGTCCGCAAGCAAGCCTGATACGTCAACACTGTCGCCCGCAGCATAGTGGAGCTCTGCATTTCCCTCCAGAAGAGAAGTGCCCGGGACGTCGTGAGCAGGGCGTTTCGCCTCCGGAGTCTCCACATCGGCCTCTAAGTCAACCATGGGCACAGCCCCCGAAGTTTCCCTACTCCTCTTTCTCCTGCGAACCAGGGGAGCGCTCTCTCCAGTTTGTTCAGACTCCGCAGGGTGAGACCCCGGGGAAGCATGTGCCCTAGCAGGGGAATCATCCTGGCGGCGAGCATGGGAGGGGGTCGCCACAGAAGTAACTTCAGCCTCCCCGCCCTGAGCATTGGGAGAGGGAGCTGCCGGCTTCAGCCGAGGAGGGAAGGGGAGCCGTCGACCAGAAGCGAGCCCCTTCACAAACCTCATCAAGTTCTTCTCTCCTTTCTTGAAGTTGGAAGGAAGAAGGGGGACTCTTCGAGTGACAAAGAACTCCTCAGTCAGACCAAGCCTCCTCACCTGCTTCCTGGTCCAAAGGCGAGAAGCATCACCTGCAAGACGGGTAAAAAGGGCCAGCTAAGAAAACGGATGAAAACCTCAGGAAAAATCACCAGGCCAATTTAAGCCCCTGAACTACCTTCAAGGCCGGGAATCAGACCCAGCGGAAGAAGATATTCATCCGTAGTGATAAGGTCTGCGTGAGGAAGCCAGAAAGCATGCTCATTGTGAGGAGCCCCCTCAGTAACCTTAAATTTCTTAATCAATTCTTCATCTGCCTGACTCAGCTTCACCTTCAAGTCTTTTCCCCCAACACCCGGGTGATATTCCTCACGGGTCTCCAGGCGGGTATGTACGTGGTTCCTAAAATGCCTAGGGATCCGCCACCCTGAAGCACTATGTACGTACAGGAAATTATCTTTCCAGTCTTTCAGGCTGTTTAAGGCCGGCCAGACCAGAGCGTGTTTTTTCGATTTCAGAATGGACCAGTACCCAGGGGAGTCATCCCCCCTTGATGAGGATACCATTTGCAGCCAAGCCATGGCACGAAAGGCATCAATGGAGGGCCCCTCCCCATGGAAGAGGCAGGTCCAGGTGTAAGCCACCAGGGTCCTGATTGCTGAGGTAGTCAATTGGGCAATGGCCACATTCATCCTCTTGAAAGCCTCCTCCAAGAAGGGGTGAAGAGGGAATCGTAGGCCAAATTCCAAGCTTTTGTGGTAGACAGCCACACAGCCGTCAGGAGGGCAACACACCGTATCTTTTTCCCCTGGGACTATAACGGTGTACCCCTCCCCGAAGTTGTAGAACTTCTCAATCTCCCCGGCAGCATTACTCTCCAGAATTAGGTCTCGGTTTTTGGTCTCAGGGTAGGTTCTCAAAGGAACCAGGTATTTGTGTTTGTCCAAGAAGTATTTTTCCCCTTTTACCCTGGGAGCAAAGCCGGCAACGGTGGAAGGGTCAATCTCCAGTGCACCATCGTCGGAGTCGACGACGTCAAAGGACGCGGGTTCGGGTGAGTTGGCACCCCCATCTTCCTCGGGGCGGTTTTCCTCGCCAGGCCTGACCCCAGAGGAAGAGGCCAAGTCAGATCTCCCCCCTCTTCTGTCCTCCGTCCCCCCAGACGACGGACTAAAGGTAAGAGCGCGGGCACGAGACATTCTATTTCGCGAAAGAATATGAGGAAAAGGAAGAAAAACTAAGAGTTGGAATCAAGATTCTAACCTAGAAAGATGATCACCGCCGAGAAAGGTCCGAAGTTAGACGCCCTTCGAAATCTTGAAAGAAGTTCTCAGCAGCAAAGAGTGAAGAAGAAGTGGAAGTTCGAGTTTTGAAAAGCGCTAAAAAGAGAATTAGGGGAAGAAAATGGGCTTATATAGGTCTGGGCAGTCGAAGGGTCGCCTCTCTCTGCAAAGCTCACCCCGCAAGTCATCCCCCACGTGTCACAACTCTAACAACTAGCCTCCTCATCCCAAGAAAGCCTCGAGAAGGCAAATAGACGCCGGGAACATTTATTCCCTCGATGACGTCACTCTCCCTCCAGATAATAATAATAAAAACAAAAACAAATAATAGCAAATAATAAAAATGCCACATGTAAGCCAAGCCGCCTGATCTTTTCATTAAAACTAAAGAAAACCCGAAAAATGGGCAAGTTACATAGCATGCAAGCCAGGAATACAAAAGGAGCCCCTATTTCCGGCTCATTATGCCTGCACCCCTCAAGCAGGCCTAGTCATCGTCAGAGCCCGGGGAGTAGTCCCCAGGGCTGTCGCGCCCTCCAATGTCGGATCCCCAGTCCCAATCATCGGAATCTTTGAAGGGATCTGCCGAATCATCATCATCCCCACGACCAGAGGAGTAGCCCTGGCCGTCACTGTCGCCGGACTCCCGGCTGCTGACATCCCAGTCCCTACCATAAGGGACTGTCTCGGTATCGTCACAGGAGCCGCAGCCAACCTTCTTCCTCAGGGGAGAAGAAGGGCCCGACTCAGAAGAGGACAGACTTGAGCAATCGGGGTCGAATTGCTCAGGGTGCAGCCATGGAAAGCATTCATGGCACCCCCTGTCGAAACAACCCCCACCCTGGGGGCAGCGCCTGAACCTTGGAGCAGCTAGAGGAGCCCTCTGTGGACGTTTGCCCGCTTTGATAAGAGCCCTCCTGAACTTTCGGGGACGTTGAACGCGGGATCGCCGGCTACGACGCAGAATGAGAAAAGACGCCCGGGAGGTCCTAAGCTTCCAACGCCCCGCAAAGCGACGGCTCACTACGCGAGCTCCACGACAGAAAAGCACTCTAGTAATCCACGACATTTTCTCTGAAGGAAGAAGAGAAGGTTGAAGATGGGTTGTGAAAACAGCAAGGAAACCGCAATTTATACGGAGGGTAGCCAAAGCATTAAATGGCGCCACAACCACTTTGATAGGGGGCGCGACCAATCAGCGCACCCGCACACTGCCCAAAAATCCGCTGGGAATAGAAAGCAATCATCACTAAAAGAACATTCCAATCCCGGGAACAAGCAGTGCATTAAATGCCCGAGTTCAAGAGTCAACTGCACCCCATCTCAACAGACGCCTGCCAAGAGGAAGACCCCGCCTCCCTCTGGCCGGCGTGGGCCAATTGATGGGAGTTGACCAAGTACCACGGGTCGCCCGCCTGCGGGGCCCCGGAACGGTTCGCCCCCAGGGTGAATTCGGTATCATCCGTCAGCCCTCCCTGCGAGGGACTACGGGGAGAATCCCGAAGGGCTTGCGCCTTCCGAGCAGGGCCTTCTGCCAGCCGAGCAGGGCCTCCAGGTTCCCATCATGTTTGTTTCCAGGGCGCCCTAACCCCCAGTACAGGCAGGGGAGTCCGAGGACCCATCCGTCATTTCGTCTCAGGTAATGGAGAGTGGGTGGACGAGGAGAAACCACGTGTCGTCCTCTCGACCACCCATTCTCCCTCTCTTCCTCCCTCTCTCTTGTGGGAAGGTATAATTACCCACCCATTTCCCACATAGAGGGGGTTGGATTTTCTCTCTCTAGACCCTTACTCCTAAAAACCGCCACCTAGTTCCTCACGAGCTAGGTTCGTCAAGGCATTCACGGACTGACTTAGGCATCGGAGAGGGTTCCCTTGGACAACCTCCGAGGCCCTGTGCGTTGCTTGTGCAGGGAGCAAACTCACTTCGCCGGGAAGGTCCGACTATAGGAAAAGGGGAAGGAGAGATCGAAGGAAACCAAGCAAAGCGATACCTGAACACTAAGGACCCGAATTCGCAATTCGGGTTGATTGATTCCTTAACCGGAACATTACTAATGTGTCGTTCATATCCCATAAAATATCATCCTCACCTGTGGGTGATGACAAATCAAATTCGGGTTCAATATACGACAAAGTCAACAAAAATGAGTTTCTTACCTCCCCTTCATCATCAAGTGGAGCACCATCATCATGGTTAAGGGAGGTAAAAAATTCATTTTCGGGCACATCATCACTACAAATAGGCTCATGGCTTGGAGCATTCTCGAAATATTGGGGGAGTTCAAGAAATAAAGTGCTTATCTCTAGTTCTCGAGCGTTGATAACCAAAAGATCAACCATATCCCAGTTTTTACTATGACTTAACTCCAGAAATCTACCTTCACATTTAACTTGCAAATCGATTTGAGTTGCGAGATTAAAGTTATGATAAATCTTTACCAAGAGTTTTTCGTTGCTCGTATGTATATAGGGACGTTCTAGTACATACTCCGTGAGCCTTTCAAAATAGTGATGTAATAACTCATTATTAATTTGAGGACACCAAAAATTTATTTTTAGATGACAAAGACGAAGTCCCTTAATTAAAAGAAATATTTACAAGAAACAAACACACAAAAACCAATAATTGCCTTCCCCGGCAACGGCGCCAAAATTTGGCTAAGCTTGTCGTGAGCCTCCAAATTACAATATTTATCCACTTCTAACACAAACTAGTAGTTAGTGACAGTAGGGGTCGAACCCCCAACGAAGGTCGAAGACACAAAAGAAAGAAAAGAAAAAGCCCGGCTAGGTGAAAACTCGCAAGGGCGAGCGCCTAGGCAAAAGTGGGAAAATGGACGAGGACGGAGTGAAAACCCGAAAGAGCGCTCCGGGTAAAATGAAGAAACCAGAAGCGTGCCATGAGAGTAGAAGTGAGGAGTAAAAGCTAAATCAAAACCCGCAAGGGCGGGCGGTTTAGGCAAAATGAGGGATTAGGAAAAATAAATCATTATTTTGATTACTATTTATGCTATTTCTTCATAATTTGGGAGTCATAAGGAGGTTATAAGGGTGATTTAGGGTTAGGATGAGATAGAGTAATAAGTGAATGTCAACTACATATGCTTTTATTTGGTAAATATTGTTATGTAGTTGGATATTTTGATTGGTTGTGAGTGAGCATTAATTGTAGTGTGGTCTTGGTGAATAGGTTATTATTTCTCTTTGACCAAATATTTTGAGGGATGGTATAAGGAGGGGGTGTGAGAGTCGAGAGTAGTTGTTGGTTTTATCAAGATACCTACTCTTCGCTATATAGACCTTGTGGAGGATCATTATTTTGATTTAATTTACTCGAGGACGAGTAAAGGTCTAAGCGTGGGGATGTTTGATTAGTCTAGTTTAGTAGGGATTAATAAGGGTCATTTAGTTGACTATTTTGTAGATTTGGGTGTGTTTTGACGGATTATTTTGTGCATGTCGTAAATTGATGGGCTAAGGTATGAAAAATGTGTATTAGGTGGATTAAAAGGTGAAAAATAATATGGGTTGTAATTGAAATGTTTATTGGGTCAAAGTGTCAACAATCTTTCGGAAGAAAAGACAAATCAAGCCCAAAGTTAAAATGGAAGCCCAGACCAAGTGGAAGAAAGAAGTGGAGGATTTCTAAAATCCCCTGCCAGCGGCAGAAATTTATGCATAGGATTCCTTCTTGGATTCTTTTTCACATAGGATTCCTTCTCTAGTCTTTTGTTCTTCTTCTTTACTCACCTCTTTTATTCTTCTTCTTCAATATGCTTATTTTTATGAGGCATTTTACGAGGCTTTATGAGCCATTGATGAAGATGCTCCATGGACGACTATATAAAGAGGAGAAGTTCACCATGACATTCATCATCGAAGACATCATGTATCATTTGTAATTCTCAAAAACACATACATCTTCTAGTTTATTTTGCAAGTAGTTCTTTTGTATGGAGGGCAAAGTTCTTATTCTTCGAACAAGTTATTGAAGCCTTTCAAGTTTAAGGAATTGTAAGACTCGTTTCTATTTTGCATTATTATTAGAATATCAAGTTTAATTTATAATAATTCTTGGTTTGTTAATTCATCTTCTAGTTTGATCACCTAGTTGTTGTTATTGATAAATCATTGCTAAAATAGGTAAATGAATCTTTTGTTTGTTTATATATATCCGAGTAGCAAATATAATTCACCAATTTGTATGCTTTTCATCGTTGTTGAGTTATAAGGATTAAACCTGTATGAAAAAAAGTGATACCGCTTGAGTTATCATTCTTCATCTTTGCTAAATTTCATCGTTATAATCTACATATTGATACGATTTAGACGCTTGATTTAAGTTGACAATATCGTAAGGGTTATTTGAGTATGCTTCTCATATCTTATAACTATTAATAAGTGGAATTGGAAGTCGATTAAACTTCATAGCAAAGTATTCTAATATAAATTGTAAAGTAGAAGAGTCAATGATCAATTCGTTAAACTTGATGGTGAATATTGCTTGGTCCAAGTACTTTTCTCATATTTGTTAGATCGTTTATTTGTATTAGTTTATTTTATTTTGGTAATTTATTTTGTTAGTTTATTAGACTTAGACTCGAAACATCATAAATCCCCCATATTAGTTACTAATTTATATAGATTTACACACACTTAAACGACATAATCACCTTCCTTGTGGGTTTGACCCCTACTTTCACTAACTACTAGTTTGTGTTAGAAGTGGATAAATATTGTAATTTGGAGGCTCACGACAAGCTTAGCCAGTGTCAGCTCCACGCCCCGGTCATACATGCCCCGGCCCGGGAGCTCCAGCCAATTCTGTCTCTCATTCTCTTCGCCCAATGGGGGAATGGACATCCTCGGCCTGTTCGTTATCACCACGGGTGGAAGAAAGTTCCTGATAGTCGCCATTGACTACTTCACAAAGTGGATAGAGGTAGAGGCTGTTCCTAACATCACCGAGCCAGCGGTCCGGAAGGTTATATGGCGTAATATTCTGACCCGTTATGGTGTACAAGTGTTATTATTCGATCACGGTCGGCATTTCGAGAACCCCCCCCCCCCCAAAGGGAATCGTTGGAGGGGCATGGCCTGGTGGTGGCATATTCAGCCGTGTCCCACCCTCAGACGAACGGTCATGCCGAGGCTGTAAACAAGCAGATACTGAACGGGCTAAGGAAGATGGTAGACGACTTAAAGGGTCAATAGGCTGACGAATTTCCGAGCGTGCTATGGTCATCCGGATTAAGAGCCAGATCGTTTTGCTGATTGATTAGTTTGACATGAGCTATATTAGTGCTTTTTTCAATGTCAGAAAATGCTCCTTATTCAAATCCTTGAGTATAGGCTTCAACCTTTGTAATTTTTTGACAGCACAGTACATTAAGGTACCCTTAATCTCTTGCCTCCAACTTGCTTCTACCTTAGGAATAAAGTGAGATGATTTGCTCCACATGTTATAATACTTAAAAGGCCTATTCCTAACTATAGAATCACCTGCAATCTTTACCAGACATGGGCAGTGATCAAACAGCCCTTCTGGCAAGAAGTGAGCAGTATAGTTAGCCATCCCAGTTAACCACTCCTGATTCATCAGACACCTATCTAGCCTACTGAAAACCCTATCTTCAGGCTTCTGTTTATTATTCCACATGTAATAAGCACCCATAGATGGACAATCAATTAAATCACACGCATTAATGCAATCCTAGAAAGGAATAGCTTCAGATATAGTAAAATGTCCTCCCAATCTTTCCTCATCCTTCAACATAGTTAAAGTCACCTTCAATCATCCAAGGACCATTCATATTTAGGCTTATGCTTTTGAGGTCCCTCCAAAGAGCTTCCCTCTCATGCAGATCATTAAATGCTTACACCATAGTGACATGAATAATCTGGTCTGAACTAAGAATCTTAACTCTTGCATTAATCAGTTGTGAGGTACTAAGGAAAGGTAGAACTTCACATTTATGATGATTTTAGAGAACCCACACCCTACCTCCAGGATGATAATTATTATTAGTGACTATACTCCAATCACTAAAATGCAGGTTCATAGTCATACGTAAATTATTAGCCTTGACCTTAGTCTCTGATAAACCAAATAAGCCTACTTTATTAGGGTGAAGAAAATTATTTATCTCATGTTGCTTCTTCACTTTATTCATTCCTTTAATATTCCAGAAACCTAACTTCATTTAGATAAAGTTGCAAAACAAGTCTCCCCTATTACCTTACCCGGAGAACCAGTCGAGACATTCAAGTATGTTTCTGCATTCACCTTTTTAATCCCATCATGTGCTTGTATTGGAGTATTAATTAGTTGCCCTTGGTTCCAATGCTTGTGAGGACAGGTTCTTTTGTTTGACTTAAAGGATTGGTAACATAGTTGATAATTTGTGCAGTTGCTTCAATATCAGTCTTCTCTATCACATGTGGTTTGACAGGTAAACTTATTGTAGTCTTATTCACCTGTCTCCATTCTTTTCTTTGTTGTGGATGAGTCTGTTTTGGTTTTGGCTCTTTAGCTCTGCATTCTTTCTTCCCAAGCCCCATTCTCTTACCTCTACAAGAAATTGGGTTTCGGGCGTCCAACTTATGGGCGTCCAGAGCATACAAACACCAACATGGCATCTGCACAAAAAAATGGGCGTCCACTATTGAAAGCCAAGTAGGGCGTCCAAAGCATATATGGGAGGAAGTTTGACGAGCCATTATTAAAAACTAGGCGTTCACAATCAGACGCCGTAAGGAAAACACGGGCGTCTGACTATAGATGCCAATTAAAGAAACGAGCCTCCACAATCAGACGCCATAAGGCAAAACACGGGCGTCTGACTGGGAACGCCATAACAAAAACACGAACGTCCACGCCTCTGATGCCGCCACAAATACTCGCCCACCGTCATTATTTAAAAAAAACTTCTCTCTACTTCATCTCTCTATTCAAACCCGCGCACCATTATCATTTTCGTCTTCAATTTTTTTCCCTACTTCTACGATATGATTCATGTTTCTTATTGTATTATTTATTAAGTTTAATGCTTTATTTCATTTAGGTTGAATAATTAATTTCAATTTTTTCAATTATTATTGTCGATTTGATATTTAGTGTTGTTAGGGTCCCAATTGAGCTAGGTATTGTTTGCCCAAGTCGTTTCGCCCAATTTTGGTTAGGTAGATTGTTGGTGTGATCTTCCGGTTTGTTGATTGATTATGTGAGGAATTGGGTTAGTATGTGAATATATTGGGTGAGAATTATAAATTGTTACTAAATTGTTTAGGTTGAATTGGGTGAGAATTGTGACTAGATTGTTAGTATAAATATGTTAATAGGTTTAGGTGAATTCTAAATTAATAATATTAAGGTTTAGGTTGATTTTTTTTTTTAGTAAATTTTTTTTTTAGTTAATATTAAATTAAGTTAGGTAAATTCGATTTTAATCGGTTGTTATGTATTTTTTTTTCATAGAAAATGAAGAGAATTGAACGGAAATGGATGTACGAGGGAAGACTTTATAAGAAAAGACGCCCTACTGTCGAATTTCTAAAGGGCGTTGAATGTTTTTTGGAATTCGCTAAACAACACTCACCTGACTATGCGTCGAAAGGTGAAGTTAGGTGTCCGTGTCTTAAATGCAAGAACCTAAAATTTTTTTAGATAATTGTGGTTAAGGAACATGTCCTCGCGAAAGGTTTCTCGCCCAGTTATTATCGTTGGATCTGTCGCGGTGAACCATCTTAAGCTGAGGAACCACAGATCCAACTAAATGAGGCAGGGTTGAGAGGAATGATAGTCGATGTTGTCGAGTGTAACGTGTTTAACAACGATAACAACACATATATGAATGATGACTCACCTGACCCTCAAGAGTCTAACCCACATGAGCTTAACCCACGAGCGAAAGCGTTCTTCGACATGTTAGATGCTTCGGAGAAGCCGTTATGGAGGGTGCGATATGACTTTGTTAGAAGTCCCATCTATGATAGTGAGTTTGAAACGTGAGTGTAATCTACCCTTTGCTTGTATAGACGGTTTTACCGCCTTGCTTGAGAAAGTCATCCCAAAAGATAACATCATGACCCGAACATTCTATACAACCAAAAACGTTGTGAAAGGTCTTCAACTTCCGCATCAAAAGATTGATGCTTGTCCTGATGGATGCATGTTATTTTGGAAGGATGATGCCACGCTTGATGAATGTAAAAGATGTGTTAAGGGTAGGTATAACACGTTTGAGGGGGATATTGTTTTGAGGGGTAGAAAAGAGAAACCAAAACCAAAAGTGATGATAGGGGTAAGAAACCGATACCAATTAGCCAACTTACTTATTTTTCCCATTGCACCTAGACTTCAGAAATTATATACAACCAAAACCATAGCTGAGCAAATGAGGTGGCACAAAGAAGAAATTAGGGTACCAGGAAAGATGTGTCATCCGAGTGACGATGAGGAATGGAAGCGTTTTGATAGAATTTATCCTCAATTTGCCGCAGAACCCCAAAATGTAAGGCTTGGGTTGTGTAATGATGGATATGCACCCTTCGGTCAGTTTGGTATACTCTTGTTGGCCTGTGATGGTCACACCTTATAATTTACCTCCTTGGTTGAGATTAAAACAACCTTTCATCTTTCTATCTCTTATTGTTCCCGGACCAAAAAACCCGAAAAATCACTTGGATGTTTACTTACAGCCTGTGATTGAGGAATTGAAACAGCTATGGGAAGTAATGGTGGAAACATATGAAGTATCTTTGAGACAAAACTTTCAACTGAAAGCAGCTTTATTGTGGACTATAAACGACTTTCCCGCATATGGTAAGCACTCGGGGTGGTCTACTGCAGATCAGAAAGCATGTCCTTGTTATATGGATGAAAGCGAAGCTTTTTATCTTCCAAATTCTAGTAAAATTAGTTGGTTTGATTGTCATAGACTGTTTCTACCAGAGGGTCGCCCATATAGGAAGAACAAGAGAGCATTCAAAAAGGGTGAGGTGGTGTTTGATGACACACCTATTCGACTCCCAAGAGATGAAATATGGGAGTTGATTTCCGAGTTCCCGTCTACTATTGACGGAACCGATCAGGAGTTCAAAGATTTGAAGAAGTTGCAAAATGGGTGGTTTAAAAGAAGTATTTTCTTTGCCCTCTCTTATTGGAGTACTTTGTTACTTCGTCATAATTTGGATATGATTCACATTGAGAAAAACGTTTTTGAGCAGTTGATTCACACTGTGATGGATGTGGATAGTAAGAGTTGTGACACAACAGGGTTCCGATGATGGCAGGGATTTGTCGTCAATCCCAAAAACCAAGTAAAATCAACTAATCCTAACAAGTAGATAGGGTAAGTCAGGTCGATCCACGGAGACGATAAGAGGGGTTTAGACTAAGGTTTCACCTAAAGACTAGACTATGTCAACAAAGCTAAACAACTAAAACAATGAAGGGGGATAAAACTATGACTAAGAATAATCTAAGTATAACAACTAAAGCTAAAAGATTCAACAAACTAGAGGAATAATAACTAAGATGAAGAGGAAATCAATAAGGAAAGAACTAGGATTAGGTTGGGTTCAAGGGTGATGAGATGATCAAGGGAGAGCAAAGGTGAAGGGGTAGTCAAGCTATCTAGGTATAATCCGGGCTCTCGCTCCTAAACCGACCTAGAGGTTCCTCGCTCTCGCGTAAAAACCCATCCTAGCAACATACAAGGCCACAAGAAGAAGGCAAAAAAACATGAAATTGCAACTACAAGTCATTTAAGCATTTCATGAAACATGATCTATGCATACAACCAAGAAGCAACCAAAACTTCCACCAACAATCTAAGCAAACCCTTAATCACCCATGAAAGCACTCAATCCCCCAACTAACCCTAGCAAGAGGATTACTCACACATATCTAAACTAAAACTAACATGAACTCGAGAAACTAACATATGAGCAAGAACATTCACAATGAAGAACAACAAGGATGAACAATGAACAAAAGATAAAGAATGAAACTTTACTAACAATGAAAGATAAAGGAAAAGAGAGAAGAAGAATTATACCAACTAGAGAAGATGAATCAAAAGATTGAAACTTGTATATAAAGAAAACCCAAAACCTCCACCAATGTTGTCAAGATTGGTAGATTCTTCAAGAAATCCAATAATACAAGAGTAACTACTAAGATTAAAGAGTAATTAAAGAAGGATTAAGCTAATCTAAGCTAAAGTAGTCTAGGGTTTCTCTAATCTAAGGGTTGGTGCCCAAAACAATACAAGAGGGGGGGTATATATAAGGTTTCATAAGTAAGGGAGATGAAAGAAATGACGGGGGTGCTGATCTGGGTTGGTCCCGGGCGGGAAGAAGGCCATCCCGGTCGGGATCATGCATAATACCGGGCGGTATTATGCATAACACCGGGCGGTATTATGCTCTTCCCGGTCGGGAAGAGACTGATCCCGGTCGGGAAGAGACTGATCCTGGTCGGGAAGGCTTGTCAGAGGCGTCTGTTTGCTGTCCCACTTTGTCCCGACCGGGAAGGCCATTTAGGCTTCAAATACGGTCATGTAGGTCCCTACTTGCTCTTCCTAGGCTTCGTATCGACTCTCGGTGCTCGGGAATGAGCTCCAAGGGACTCGGGATTGAGTCTAAGCTACCGAGTCATCGTCGCTTCTCATCGTTGGCTCCTTATGCGTCGGAAACGAGTCAGAATCGTTCCTTTTCTCCAAGATAGGCCTTAGGAACCTAACACAAGCTAGAAAAAGCGTAAGTAGCCTCGAAACCGCTCCAAAGAGCGATTCCACAAGACAAACCGGGACCAAACACAAGGAATAAGCACTACATAACACACTTATCAACTCCCCCACACTTAACCCTTACTCGTCCTCGAGTAAGCACGAACTAACTAATAACTAAAAGAAACTAGACTACTAACCGAGCGGGTATTAGCGCACCCCACGCCCTTTCAACTCACACGAGAACACTTAGAGGAAAAGTGCTCTCCGCAAGGCAAGTGAGGTCTTGGGACAAAACTGTGGATACAACCGAACACGAAAACGCATAAACACACAAACAATTAAACAAACAAACAGACAAACAAACGGTTGCATCCAAGAAGAAACAAATACCGCTTCCCTCAACAAAGCGGTGAACGAAGCACCGGTTAAGGACTCAAGGCAAGTGACAACGTTCCCAAGCTAATAACACAAATCAATATGGACAAAACCCTAATAGTATGACAACAAAGCAATAAAAATGTTGGTAACTTACCTAGTTCCTCCTAACCTTCTAAGAACGTACCACGAGACGATAGGCGGGATGGAAAAAAGATGAACCACCAAGTTAGTCGACACTGTAGGTAAAGTGAAACCCCGCTCCCTTTAGCGATAAGCCAAGAGGGTCATCCCATGCTCAAGAATAGCCTAACTAGTCCAAGTACAAATGTGGATATGGTTGCAAAGTGATGGAAGACCGACCATTACCGCTATCATCCTTCCTAGGGACGCGGTCCTTTGGTAGGCTCTTCACGATAACAGTCGGTAAAAGGCTTATATTTGAGGGGGTGAAAAATTTTTTGTGAAATGATTTTCTTTAGCATTTTTCTTTTGTATTTTGCTTTTGAGTTGCTATGCCATTTCTTTTTGTTCTTTTGCATTTTGTTTTTTGACTTGTTGTGCCTTTTTTTTTTGTGAATGTGAGATTTTATTTCATTCAAAAGGGAATGTACAATCAAAGAATTACATGTACAATATCAAGGACTGATAGTTAATCCACGAGTCCGACTAGATTCCTATTAGTCCACTCAACATTTGGTACTCTTCTTTTGTAATGAAAGACCTTTGGAGTATGCTTCTGCATCTGTTTCGAACATCGTCCTAAATCTGTTTTATCACGCTAGTAGGGTGCTGAACATGACCCTCCGCCCATGTTGTGTTTCTCTTTAACCATATCGTATGATGGTACGCATTTAACACCACCGATTGAACTCTTCCTCTACATCCATTCAGGCGTTTGTAATCTGGATGTCGGGGGAGATCGAATCCAATCCATAACTTCAAGGCACTATGTATCCTTCTACTGTATTCACAGTCCAGCATCAAATGTTGGATTGATTCTTCCTCTATCGCGCAAAGACAGCATAACCTGTCCGTACAACAACCAATATCCGCTAGTTTCAGCTTTGTATTTAGGCCATTGTTCACCATAATCCACGACATAGTAGCATGTTTGGGGATACTCCAGTCATCCCAGATGAACTGGTGCCAGCTAACTTCAGGTTCTCTCCCGCGCAGCCAACGATACCCATCTGCAACGGTGTATCTATTAGCAGCCATCTTCCATGAAATGGGACCGTTAAAACCTTCTTTCAACTTGTCTTTTGCTCTACAAATCGATCTCCAGGTCCAAGGAACATCGATTGGGGGCTTGTAGTCATGCCATTCGGTCCCTTTCAGATAATTATGGTCAATCCACTTGATCCACAACTTATCGCTTTTCTCATAGACCCAATTTACCAATTTTCCAACAACCGCTACATTCCAAATTTCAGCCTTTTTAATCCTGAGTCCTCCCTCCTTCTTTGGTCTTGTTACTCTGTCCCAAGACACCAACGGAACCCGATTATACTCGGAACTCCCTTCCCAAAGATAATTTCTGCAGATTGCTTCAATTCTCTTTATAACTCCTTTAGGAAACAAGAACACATTAGACCAATAGCTATGTAATGTGTTGAGGACTGAATTGATCAGAACAATCCGCCCTGCATAGGATAATTTTCTGGCTCCAAGACTCCGTATTCTTTTGATCATTTTTTCAGCCACGATCGAGCATTCCTATTTCGTGAGCATCCTAGATTTAATAGGGATACCCAGATACGTGAATGGCATCTCTCCTTCAATGAATCCTGTGGCTGAAATAATATCATCTCTAATGTTTCACGGTATACCATTAAAGTAGATTGCAGTCTTCGTCGCATTGAGTTTTAGTCCCGACGCCTTGGTGAACGAAGATAAGACTCTCATGAGTAGCATAATCGATTATGTGTCTCCTTTGCTAAACAGAATCAGATCGTCCGCAAAAATAAGGTGAGTTAGCTTCAGTTAGCTACACATAGGATGATATTTGAACGACCATTTCTCCGTCGCAAAATCCAGTAATCTGCTTAGATACTCCATACATAGCGTGAAAATCAAAGGTGAGACAGGATCCCCTTGTCTCAGCCCTCTCTGTGCCTTAAGATATCCAAACAGGCTGCCATTTAAGCTCAAGGAAAACATCAGAGTCGAGACGCAATTCATCAAAACCTTACAGAAATGGTCAGGAAAGTTCAGCTTAAGCAGCATCTCCTCCACAAATTTCCATTCGATCGAATCATACACCTTTTGCAAATCGATTTTAATCAAGCATCTCGGAGATACATCTTTCCTAGAATAAAGATGAGCAATGTCTTGACATATCAGTATATTATCGATTATAGACCCCCCTTTCACAAATGCTCCTTGTGTATCATGAACGATGTCCGGAAGAATTTTTGACAGTCTATTGCAAATGACCTTGGAGATAATTTTATATATAACATTACGGCAAGCTATAGGACAAAATTGTTTCACCTCCATGGGCCTTTCGCACTTAGGAATCAGGGTAAGTGTAGTTGCATTAATTTGATTTAAAATATGACCCGAACTCATGGCATCCCTGACTGCTGCACACACTTCATCCCCAATAATATTCCACGATTTTTTATAGAATCCACTTGTGTACCCGTCGGGGCCAGGTGCTTTATCATTTGGGATGGAGAAGACAATGTCTCTAATTTCTTTGTCAGTCACTGGTGCCTCCAGAATTTTAGCATGCTCGGCTGTACAGCAATTCCCCCTACTAATGCCATCGTATCGGACAGAATCAGTAGCAGCAGTACTCCCCAAAAGGCATTTGTAGTAGTCCAAGAACGCCCCCTGTACCCCCAATTGATCAGTATGCCGCTGCCCATCCATACCCGTGATTTGATTGTGCCTTTTTTTTCTTCTTTCTTTTCTTTCTTTCTTTTTCTCTTTCTTTCTCTTTTTGACTTGGTTTGCCTTTTGGATAAATCTTGTATTGTAGGCATTCAATCACAACCAAGCATCAAACTTCAATAAATTGAAACTTATTTGTGGAAAATGTGTAGAAGGTAGGGAAATGGGTAAGTCGGGGGGCCCTTCCCTTCAAACCCACAAAAAGGTGGAAACTTGGACTAATCAAACAATTTCGATCACGGTCACCTAAGACACGAGACTCGGGAACCAAGGTATTTTCACTCTATGGGTGGTCAAAGTGGTCAAAATGCAAATCCCGCAGTAAATCCCTAGTAGACTAGGTGGACTCAAGGTAAGAAACCAACGAAACTATTGATTTAAATTCATTGTACTAGACTAAAGTCCAAGAATCGACTCATATTACTAGAAAGGGAAAGTAAACACTTGTGCACTAGCCTCAAAACCGTGTTTTCGAAAACCTTTTCTACACTAGACTCACAAACTATACAAGACACAACAAAGAAGAAAGAAATACAAAAGAAAATGAGACAAACACAACAAAACAAAATAAAACAAACACACACAAAAAGAATGAACAAACACCACCCCGAACTTCCAAACAAGCAACCGCATCAACCACAAACTCCAAAAAGCTCCACCCGAGCACACATCATCACAAAATCTCCTCCAAACTCCACAAGAGACAAAGAGGGAAAGGGATAAAATGATGTTACCGGGTGTCTTGAAAGCTCTCCAAAGTTAACGGTGATGAAGCGACCTACAAGGAAAAAGGAGGCAAAACACAAAAATACGACACAAAGACACAAAAGAAAAAGACACAAAAGAAAATCTTTTTGGTTTTTTATGAAAATTTTCAAATTTTTAGGATTTTTTAAGATTTTTCGAAAAACTACGTAAACAAAGCTAAACTAAACTAAGATATCGCTCCCCTATACTTAAACCGAGCAATGTTCTCATGCTCGATCGGTAGTGTGTGGAGATACTGAAAAGAAGAGAAAAAGGGAAAACAAAGCTAAAAATCAAAAATGAAAGTGAGGAGAGGGTAGAATGTGTCCGGCCGGGGTGTAATCAAGTCACTAAGGGCCGAGACGAGAAAAGATATGGATGGGGGAAAAAATAAAAAGAAGAAAATAAAAGGAAATGGGAGGGGAGGGCTAGGTGTAATCAAGTCACCTAGCCCTGATTCCGCCCGAATCTGACTAAATTCTACCAAAAGGAAATAAAAACGAAGAAAAAGTGAAAAGAACTTGTCATTTTGGATTTTTCAAATGATTCTCGATGTAATCACGTCATCAAGAATCGGGAGCAATAACCACAAAGGCCCCGAGGGCCACCATGACACCAAATACATAAAAGGGAAGGGGGACATACAAAGAAAGACTAGCAATAAAAGACGGAAAAGAAAGGAAAGTCGCCTACCAAACGGTTAGCAACTCAATAATCTCCATCGTCTCAATGATCGTTATCGGCACTTTGCTTGTCTTCATCATCGTTATTCCTCTTCTTCTTAAATGCAGTCACATGGTTGAATTACTGGGCTTGGATTGGTTACATGAGGTCGGGATTTAGGGGGAAACTCGGTGTATATTGATGAGAAGATGAGATGAAGATGTATAATTGAAGCGTAGGGATGAAATGATAGAGGCTAAGGGGAGTAGGGAGGTTGGGAGGGGGTATAAAGCGGTGGGGTGGGGCTTAAATGAAGAATAGAAGGTGAAAGAGGCTGGCTGGGGTCCTTCCCGGTCATGACGGCCCCATCACGGTCGGGAAGACCTCATCCCGGTCGGGAAGACATTGCTCCCGGTCGGGAAGGCATGTTAGTAAGTGGTCTTTTAAAGCACAACTCGTCACGGTCGTGATGGCTTCATCTCGGCCGTGACACCTCTCTAGTACTTCATTCCCTTTGATTTTACCAAGTCTTCCACCCAAATAATACCTCGGGATCCAAAATCCCGTCCCCAAAAGCTTGAACCAAGCTTAAAAACCGACTTTCTCCACCAAGCTTCAAAGCTTCTATCATCCATAACCTTTCAAAACTCTTCATCCTCACTTCAAACCTATCAATCAAGCTCAATAATTTCCATCAAAAATCCCTCCCTCACATCACTCAAGATGATTCCAAATAACAAGAACTCCACAAAACAAACCAAACCTAGAGACCAAACAAAGAAATCACACAAATACAAACACAAAAACTCAAAAGAAGAGGAAAGAGGAATATACAACATGACGGTTCTTAAGGAACTCCGTCAAACCGAGGATGGTGGACTCTTCGTTCTTATCCATAGCCCTCAAGGGCTCAGAGGAGCAAGTCAAAGGCACGAGCCACATCATTATGAGGGCTCATTGAGTACCCGAGCCAAGCTATCCTCCAAAGCCTCCAAGTCGGAAGTGAGAAGTAGTCATCTAAAGACCCATCGTCATGTTTCATGTGGTCTCCGGGGTCTTTCAACCAACGAGCTTTATTGACCACTTCTTCCCTAAGCACCGTCTCCAACCATAACCAAAGCTCGAATTTCTAGCACAAGAGTCAAAAGGGAGTTTAACCCACTTCTTTCCATCAACCATTCCCAAGTCATCAACAAGTTCCGGCCTAATATCTTCAAATCCTAAAACATCGTTCTTCCCCGCATCATCAATAAGAAGAGATTTAAAGCTCATACAAGCGGTTTCAACCTCTTCTAAATCAAGATCCATATTACACAAAAGGGGTTCATAAGATTTTGTTGGATTTTCACATATGGGCGACTTGATATCATCGTTCATATCCCATGACTTCATAACCTCTACTACTTCACTCACCTCATCTAATTCTTCACCAACAATGCCTTCATCAAGGGTTATTTCCTCATTCGTCTTATCTTGGGTAGACAATCGAGGTTCTTCATAGCAAGTCTCGCTTCTCAAAGGGAATTCATTAGCGGCTTCATCATTGGGTTGTTCCCCTTCCCCAAATGAACATCCTTCATCAAGTTGTGAAGTTCGAGTTAAAAACATTAAGGTTTGAGCCGCTAGAGCATTTAATCTAGCCTTACATGCCGCTCTTTCCCTTTGAAATTGGGCCAAGAATTCATAATGTTCCTTTTGCATTTGGATGGCCATTTCTTGTTGACTCTTTTGCATTTGATGAATCGATTGATATAACTCCAAGTTGGGCATTTGGTGGTCATTGGGGTTGTAGAATGTTCCTTGAAAACCTTGATGATGCTCAAGGGGTGGGGCATCATATGGTTGGTAATGAGGTTTAGATGATTGGTAGTATTGTGGGTTTTGGGGCTCATAATGTGGTTGAGGTGAAGGGTAACATGGTGGGTTTTGGGGAGAGTGGCTTCCATGTGAAGAAACATGATGAAACATGGTGGGTTCACGATGATAATTTGAGTAATAACCACCATGATCATAGGATTGATAAGCATTCACTTGTTAGAAGCCGTTTCCATGCCCTTGAAACTCGTACCCACGGGTTTCTTGATTACCCCATGAAGCTTGATAGTAGTTAGGAGACGACATGGCATATTCTTGATTCATAGCGGGAGAGGAGGAATTTATGGTGGCCTCCATAGGTGGGGAGTTTAGATCAATCTCCAAGTTTTGCTCGAAATCTAGGCTTGTACCCAGTTGGGAACCTCTCAATGTAGCAACCGTCCGTTGATGCGGCTCTGAGTTGTAAAGAAGAGGATGGTCACCACCTCTAGGCATAAACTGTAGACTAGGAGCAAACGTGAGAAGTCTAGTGCTTTTTGGGCACTAGACAAGAAGGAAATAAACTTCACACCCACAAGAAGCAAAGGAAAACAAAGAAGAACACAAAAAAAAAAACAAAGACAAAGTCAAGTAAATAAGCAAACAAAGTCTAAAGATACACCGTCCCAGGCAACGACGCCAAATTGATGGCAGAGATTTGTCGTCAATCCCAAGCACCAAGTAAAACCAGCTAATCCTAACAAGTAGCTAGGATAAGTCGGGTCGATCCACGGAGACGGAAAGAGGGGTTTAGACTAAGGTTTCACCTAAAGACTAGACTATGTCAACAAAGCTAAACAATTGAAACAATGAAGGGGGATAAAACTATGACTAAGAATAAGCTAAGTATAACAACTAAAACTAAAAGATTCAACTGACTAGAGGAATAATAACTAAGATGAAGAGGAAATCAATAAGGAAAGAACTAGGATTAGGTTGGGTTGAAGGGTGATGAGATGATCAAGGGAGAGCAAAGGTGAAGGGGTAGTCAAGCTATCTAGGTATAATCCGGGCTCTCGCTCCTAAACCGACCTAGAGGTTCCTCGCTCTCGCGCAAAAACCCATCCTAGCAACATACAAGGCCACAAGAAGAAGGCAAGAAAAACATGCATTTGCAACCACAAGTTATTCAAGAATTTCATCAAACATGATCTATGCATACAACCAAGAAGCAACCAAAACTTCCACCAACAATCTAAACAAACCCTTAATCACCCATGAAAGCACCCAATCCCCCTACTAACCCTAGCAAGAGGATTACTCACACATATCTAACCTAAAACTAACACAAACTCGAGAAACTAACATATGAGCAAGAACATTCATAATGAAGAACATCAAGGATGAACAATGAACAAAAGATAAAGAATGAAACTTTACTAACAATGAAAGATAATGGAAAAGAGAGAAGAAGAATTATACCAACTAGAGAAGATGAATCAAAAGATTGAAACTTGTATATAAAGAAAACCCAAAACCTCCACCAATGTTGTCAAGATTGGTAGATTCTTCAAGAAATCCAATAATACAAGAGTAACTACTAAGATTAAGGAGTAATTAAAGAAGGATTAAGCTAATCTAAGCTAAAGTAGTCTAGGGTTTCTCTAATCTAAGGGTTGGTGCCCAAAACAATACAAGAGGGGGGGTATATATAAGTTTTCATATGTAAGGGAGATGAAAGAAATGACGGGGGTGCTGATCTGGGTTGGTCCCGGGCGGGAAGAAGGCCATCCCGGTCGGGATCATGCATAATACTGGGCGGTATTATGCATAACATCGGGCGGTATTATGCTCTTCCCGGTCGGGAAGAGACTGATCCCGGTCGGGAAGGCTTGTCAGAGGCGTCTGTTTGCTGTCCCACTTGGTCCCGACCGGGAAGTGCATGATCCCGACCGGGAAGGCCATGTAGGCTTCAAATACGGTCACGTAGGTCCCTACTTGCTCTTCCTAGGCTTCTTATTGACTCTCGGTGCTCGGGAATGTGGCTTCAAGGGACTCGGGATCGAGTCTAAGCTACCGAGTCATCATCGCTTCTCATCATTGGCTCCATATGCGTCGGAAATGAGTCAGAATCGTTCCATTTCTCCAAGATAGGCCTTAGGAACCTAACACAAGCTAGAATAAGCGTAAGAAGCCTCGAAACCGCTCCAAAGAGTGATTCCACAAGAGAAACCGGGACCAAAGACAAGGAATAAGCACTACATAACACACTTATCACCCGACGAGATGTGAAAATTTTTTATGACCGACCTCAGTTGCACATAAAAAGAGATGGGTCCAAATCCAGAGCCGCCTACAACCTTGACAAGGCTCAGAGGAAGGTGTTGTTGGAGTGGGTAGAGAAGCTGAAGTTCCCTGATGGGTATGCCTCTGACTTTAAGCGATGTGTCGATCATAAGAATCTGAAGTTGCAAGGTTTAAAAAGTCATGATTGCCATGTATTTATGAAGAGGTTACTACCAGTGTCATTGAAGCAACTTCTAACACCGACAGTATGGAATTCTATAGCTGAGATATCTTAGTTTTTCCGAGATTTGTGTTCTTCTACAGTATCAATTGAGGAGATGACTTGGCTGGAGGATCAAATTCCACAAATACTCTGCAGACTCGAGATGATCTTCCCACCATCCTTCTTTAATTCCATGGAGCACCTACCGGTCCACCTGCCTTATGAAGCTAAGGTTGGAGGACCAGTCCAATACAGATCGAAGTACACATTTGAGAGGTACTTTTTCTAAAATTAATTTAATTTGTAACTCTAATTAAAACATAGTTAATATTTACTAATTGACTTGCTTATATTTCATATGTAGGTTCCTTAACCATTTAAAGAAAAAAATTGGTAACAAGGCTAGGTTAGAGGGTTATATTTATAATGCCTATTTAATAGAGAAGATTGCGAATTTCTGCTCCCTCTACTTTGAGAAAGATGTCCATACTAAAACCAAGAATCTGAACCTTGAGAAATTGGGGGTTATTAATCCTAATATACCTGAGTTTTTTTTCAAATTAAGGACGAGGAAGGAACATCATCAATTGGGTGTTGTAGGATGTTAGATGAAAAAGAATACAATCGAGCTCACCTTTACCTACTTTCCAATTGTGAGATTTTGGAGCCTTATGAGAAGCAGTTCGTTACCGAATTTGTCACTGCAAACCCAAATGTGAATGTTGATGATGTTTGGGGTAAACATGATGAAAAGTTTCCAAGGTAAGGAGCATGTAATTGCCTTAGATATACAGGATGAATTGGTTTGAAGTTTGGCATACGATCCTTTGTGAGAGGTTAGGACTTGGAACCAGTATTCGGTAAATGGGTACAATTTTCACACATTCGACTACGGGAAGAATAAGGCTAGATGTAATTTTGGTGTGTCCGTTTCTTCTCTTGATGGTGAGGAGTACTACGGTATTTTGGAGGATATCTTCGAGTTGTGTTACGCTGGTAGAGAACGTTGGTATAGAGCTATGATATTCAAGTGCGAGTGGAAAGATAACTCAGTGAATGGTACAAGAGTGCATGAACATTACAAGCTTAGTGTAGACACTCGCATTTAGATGCTAGTGTCTATAGCGGTCTCCAACAAAACACCGGATGATGATCGGACATAAACGTGCTTTGACGCGCTCGGATATGGGCTCAAAATCATTAGTATTTGGCTTGGGCGTTTTACGGAGTACAAACCTTATAAAACCAACCTCAAATTCAGGCCCAGCAGGTCGTTTTCAATCAAATAAGACTAATTTGGATCAAAACCGACACCGGAAATAAAACCATCTTTTGGCGACCGGGTCAAAACCCGGTCAAAGACGAATCCGACACAAAAAATAGCTATATACGTTTCTAGAAGGAAACCCAAGCAACTAAATCTCTTCAAAAAGGGATAGGATTTTTTTCCTAAATTTACTCCCTCCGTTTCGCTAGTAGAAAAATCCTCTACCGTGTCGGTCCTATCGTGGCGGTTCTAGCACAAACGACATATTAGATATAAATTACAAGTGGAGGAGTATTTAGTGGCGGTTTTTTGAAAAAACGACACAATAGAGGCTACTTTTGGTGACGGTTTTGTTTTAGAACCGCCACTATAGGGTTTTTGTGACGGTTCAATTTACAACCGACGTAAAAATGACACAGTAGAGTGCTACTTTTGGTGGCGGTTTTGTTTTAGAACCGATACTATAACGTTTTGTGGCGGTTCTATTTACAACTGACGTAAATAGTGACACAACAAAGTGCTACTTTTGGTGACGATTTCATTTTAGAGTCGACACTATAGGATTTTGCGGCGGTTATATTTACAATCGATGTAAAAAGTGTCACTATAGTGTTCAACTTTTTGTGACGGTTTTATTTTATAACCGATGCTATAGAGATTTTGTGGCGGTTTTAAAAATAACCGTCATTATAACTTTATAAGTCTTTAATGTCGGTTTATTAAGAAAACCGCCACCACATGAAAACTAGAAGAAAATAAGAAAATGATATATGTGTGGGTCTATAAAAAAATTAGTTAATGATTAAAATTAGAGCCGATGAAAGCTTTCAAGCCCGATGGCCCAACCCGACCTGATATTTTTCTGGGCTTCAACATTGATTTTGGTCAAAAAATGTTGTGTCCTAGCCAAAAATATCCCAACATATATTTAAAGTCAGATATGAACCTAATGTCTTCTCCTGTTTTTAGCCTAACCTGACGCATCACAAATAGTGTCACCGTACCTATAAATTTCGGAATAATAATATTTTCCTCTTTTCGAGATAGAATTCTCGTAATGAATACTAGTACAGATCCGGCGCAGTAATGCACAGTATATTTAGAATTTTATATTTAGTGATTATAAATATCTAATTGATAACCTATTAACTTTTCACATTTTTGATAGTTACACTTTGATTTGAGAAAATAATTAAAACTGCCGAAGATAATCGAGTAATCTTATTTAATACTCCGTATTTATATATTTTACCGAACACTTTTTTTTTACAAAACTAATGATAATATTTTATAAATTTTGTTTTTTTTTATCATGAAACCAACCGTCATGAATCAAAATACATCCTTGTATATATATTCAAATCAGTTATAAATTTTGTTAACAAATTAGAAGATGACACAATACTCCTATCAGATAAGAAAATATTTTATTTATATATTAAAATAAAAAGTTGAGAGTATTTTATATAGTTTTTCCACTCATCAAATGTTTTATAATTTTTTACGTTGACGCTTGAATTTGATAAGTTGTGACACTTTTATTTGTTACAAAATAAATCTGTATGATAAATGTCTATTTTTTAATAGTCAATACACAAAAATTAAATTATTGAAGATTTTTTCATCTAATTTATACAAATATTTAGTTTGACTTGAATTAAGATACAAAGTATTATAGAGAAATTATTTGTTTTCTTATTGAACTAATAGTGATTTGGAGGGAAAAAATTGAATAAGGGAGTGACATGTAAGCATATTTGTAGCATCTCCTATCCTCTTAGTATAAGAGGGATTGACTGCCTTTCTTTACTGTTCGTCTATACCAGTAATTCTTTAACCTATTAATTTTATTAATGTATATGCATGCTTACTGAATCACTACATGACAACAATTCTGAGAAGAAAGGGTAAAATATGTTGTTCGCGTAACCATAAAAACCGAGGGGCGGCAAACCAAGATAGGCAACGAGGGACAGCTAACAACAATCCGACAGGCAACACGGGTCAGAAACTGTAACAAAACCGAAAGGCAACCCAGGCAGAATTCGGACAGACCAACAGAGGCAGCACTGGAACCGAGGCAACAAAGAAACCGAGGCGACACGGGACAAAACAGGACAGCAGTGTCGTGGTATGGAGGCCATTGACTTGAAAACTATATCGGCGCGACTTTGGTGGTTATCGCCTACAATGTCGTTAGTTCCCCAAGGTGAACACTGCAGTGTACTGATTCGACCACTCGAATTAGGACACTTTGGACCGACCAAAATTACAAACCCAGGAAAAAGAAGAAGAAGATATGAGGAAGAAGGAGAGTGTTTCAGTTGTATGTGTCTCACAACAGTGAAGGAAGAGCAGGTATTTATAGTGCAAAACAAGCAGGAGGAGCCTCAGGTAATTAAGGCATTAATCACACATTAATGCCCTTAATTACCCCTCTTAAAATACCTCTCACGTAATTAAGGCATTGATCACACATTAATGCCCTTAATTACCCCTCTTAAATGCCTGTAACAGCCAAAAAGACTGAACCTGGACAGAGACACACAAACTCAAGGAATCTGGACAAACACAGCCTATACCGCAGGTGCTCCACCCAAGCCCAACCCCGAGCCCGAGCCGGGCCGGGCGCGCGCGTGTGTTTGCACAAGCCCAACCCACAACACTCACCATAAAAGGCCCACTTGTCTCACAACTTATAGCCAAACAACAAGATGGTAATATAAGTAGGAGAAACTCCTCATCATCCATCGATGTAGGAGAAGAAAGCAAACAAAGAAGCAAACTCAACTTTGTTTTGCTATCACACCAACAATCCCCCACAGATGGCAGACAAAGTATGAGACAAAGGGGGGGGGGAGAGGGAGAGAGAGAGAGAGAGAGAGAGAAGAATCCTGGGTAAGGAAGGACTAATTGAGCTTCGGTTGAGACCCCCACAACACATATCATACCTTCAAATAATGATCGTTCCGCAATTTCAAAGTGCAACGCTTTTAAAGCCATGCATTTACCTTGTTTCTAGTGACTGCTCTAGTAAGAGTTACACTCTCAACTAGATGGCGGCTAAACCATCACACACACGTAGGTGGCTTAGTGCTTCTCAGTAGCACTTCTCATGCAACCCATTAAGGACATAAGTCCAACCTTAATTTACCCACACAATCCATCAAGTGCGTCTCAAAGCACCACCAAAACTGGCTATGGATCATGTATCGCAATAGGAATGTAAGCTTTTGAGTCCATCAAGATTCATACTCTAATCTTAACTTAAGGATCTCAGCCCCATTCCCCTCGACGAGTCGAGAACTACTCTTCTCGGTAATCCTTTTGTGAAAGGATCTGCAAGATTGCGTTCAGACCTCACAAAGTCTATTGCAATCACCCCATTTTTCAGGAATTGTTTCACCACAGCATGCCTGATCCGGATATGTCTTTTCTTACCATTGTAGACATCATTCTTAGCAATGCCGATGGCTGCTTGACAATCACAGTGTAAGGAGACCGGTGCAACCTGTCCCCCCCACACTGGTATGTCAGCTAGTAAGTTTCTCAACCAATCTGCTTCTTGACTTGCTAGCTCAAGAGCAATGAACTCGGACTCCATGGTGGAGGTTGCTATACAAGTCTGTTTCGCGGACTTCCACGATATAGCTCCTTCTCCCAAGGTGAACACATAACCACTTGTAGAACTTGTTTCATCATTACCTTTAATCCAGTTCGCATCAGTAAATCCCTCTAACACAGCAGGGTATTTACCAAAATGTAGACATGAATTAACTGTTCCTTTCAAGTATCTTAGTAAACGATGAAGAGCATTCCAATGTTCATTATCAGGGTTATGTGTATACCGACTTAGCCTACTAACAGCATAAGCAATGTCAGGTCGAGTACAGTTCATGAGAAACATCACACTTCCTATAATTTTAGCATACTCTTTTTGGGATACACTACTCTCACCCAAGTTCTTACACAGAGGTATACTAGCATCATAAGGAGTTCTAGCAGGCGTAACATCAAAACTATCAAATTTCTTCAACACTTTCTCGACATAATGAGATTGACTTAAGGATATTCCAGATGAGTTTCTGATCAATTTGACTCGAAGAACAACATCAGCTTCTCCTAAGTCTTTCATCTCAAAATGTGACGACAGAAATTGTTTGGTTTTATTTACAACAAATAAATTACTACCAAGAATTAACATGTCATCAACATATAGGCAAATAGTCACACAGTCTGATCCAAACATCTTGGAGTACACATATGAATCAAAATTGTTAGTTATGTAGCCATCCTCAATCAAAGTGTTGTGAAATTTCTCATACCACTATTTAGGTGCTTGTTTTAGACCATATAGTGACTTTCTCAATTTACACACCTTACTCTCTTGACCCTTTACCACAAACCCCTTGGGTTGTGTCATATAAATCTCTTCTTTTAGGTCACCATTCAAGAAAGCAGTTTTAACATCCATTTGATAAACAACAAGATCATGAATAGCAGCCAGAGCAATAAGAGTTCTAATGGTGGAAATCTTAGTCACAGGTGAGTAGGTATCGAAATAATCAATATCTTTCTTTTGTGTAAATCCTCTCACCACAAGTCTGGCTTTGAATCTTTCTATTGTACCGTCAGGTCTCTGTTTCCTTTTGAAAATCCATTTACTACTAATGGGTTTACTACCCTTAGGTAAATCTGTCAATTCCCAGGTCTGATTAAATGCAATAGAATCTAACTCATTTTTAATAGCTTCTTCCCAAAAAAATAGCATCTATGGATCTCATAGCTTCATCATACATTTTTGGGTCATCTTCTATTAAATAAGCAGAAACGAATTCAAAGCAAGCACAATCACCACTAGCATTTTCAGTTAAGAACGTTGTGATAAAATCATCTCCGAAATTCTTTTCAATTCTAGGCCTCTTACTCCTTCTAGGTTCACTAGCATGATCATTAACAGTACTACTACTAGCATGCATAGAACTATCAACAGGATTAACAGGCAGATCAGACAAATCAGGAGGTGAATGAACAACTTTCTTTAAAGGAGAAACATGCTCAAAAAACTCGGCATCTCTTGCCTCAGAAATAGAACGATCATTCAATGACATGAATCTATAAGCAGCACTGTTTTGAGCATAACCAATGAAAATGCAGTCATACGTCTTAGATCCTATAGTAGGTCTCTTAAAACTCGGTAAACTAACTTTCGCCAAACACCCCCACACTTTAAGAAAGCTTAAGTTAGGGGCATAACCCTTCCAAAATTCATAGGGTGTCTTGTCTAATTTCTTATGAGGTACCCTGTTAAGAATATGACAAGCTGAAAGCATTGCTTCCCCCCACATATCATCAGAAAGGCCAAAACTTAAAGCATAGCATTCATCATTTCTTTTAAAGTTCTGTTTTTACGTTCAGCTACTCCATTGGACTGAGGTTGGTAAGGTGGGCTAGACTCATGAATTAATCCATTTTTCTCGCAAAAATCTATTAAGTAATTAGAGCTATATTCACCACCTCTATCAGACCTGACTCTTTTAATCTTTCTGTCAAGTTGATTTTCTACCTCAGCTTTGTATTTAATAAACATCTCTTCAGCTTCACTTTTATTCTTAAGTAAATACACTTTAGTGTACCTTGAGAAATCATCAATAAAAGTGACATAATAAAATTTACCTCCTCTACTCATAGTACTCTTGAAGTCAGCTAGGTCGGTGTGAATTAACTCAAGAAGACTTGTATGTCTAATTTTAACTGGTTTACTAGGCTTCTTAGTAAACTTAGCTTCTACACATCTAGGACATTTAGTGAAGACTTCGGTGGTTAAAGATGGAATAAGCGACATTGCTTTCAATTTTTTAACCGATTCATAATTCACGTGACCTAATCTAGCATGCCAAACATCAATAAACTCAGCGATATAAGCAGAAGCAGAAGAATTATTAATAATAGCAGAAGAGTCAATGTTCAAAATGAATAATCCCCCACTAAGATAACCCTTGCCCACAAAATCCCCGTTGCTAGACATTACAACCTTGTCAGCCTCAAAAACAAGTTTCACACCAACTTTGTTTAACAAGGCACCAGACACTAGGTTTCTACGCAGGGTAGGGACATACAAAACATTATGAAGGGCAAGAGTTTTCCCAGAGGTAAGTTTAAGAAAGACCTTGCCTTTTCCTGTGATCCGCGCAGAGGAAGAGTTACCCATGTAAACCTTTTCACCGTCAGTCACATCTTCAAATTCAGTGAACACCTCCTTGTTGGCATAGAGATGTCTTGACGCTCCTGTGTCCAGAATCCAGTCACTCGCGTTTGCCACAAGATTGACCCCAACCACCACCGCAGTAATAATAGTTGAAACAACAGCCATATTATCTCGTTTTTTTTGTTTCGCGACACAAGTTAAAATATAGTTTTCAAATTGTTGTTCGCGTAACCATAAAAACCGAGGGGCGGCAAACCAAGACAGGCAACGAGGGACAGCTAACAACAATCCGACAGGCAACACGGGTCAGAAACTGTAACGAAACCGAAAGGCAACCCAGGCAGAATTTGGACACACCAACAGAGGCAGCACTGGAACCGAGGCAACAAAGAAACCGAGGCGACACGGGACAAAACGGGACAGCAGTGTCGTGGTATGGAGGCCACTGACTTGAAAACTATATCGACGCGACTTTGGTGGTTATCGCCTACAATGTCATTAGTTCCCCAAGTTGAACACTGCAGTGTACTGATTCGACCACTCGAATTAGGACACTTTGGACCGACCAAAATTACAAACCCAGGAAAAACAAGAAGAGGATATGAGGAAGAAGGAGAGTGTTTCAGTTGTATGTGTCTCACAACAGTGAAGGAAGAGCAGGTATTTATAGTGCAAAACAAGCAGGAGGAGCCTCATGTAATTAAGGCATTGATCACACATTAATGCCCTTAATTACCCCTCTTAAATACCTCTCACGTAATTAAGGCATTGATCACACATTAATGCCCTTAATTACCCCTCTTAAATACCTCTCACGTAATTAAGGCATTGATCACACAATAATGCCCTTAATTACCCCTCTTAAATGCCTGTAACTGCCAAAAAGACTGAACCTGGACAGAGACACACAAACTCAAGGAATCTGGACAAACACAGCCTATACCGCAGGTGCTCCACCCAAGCCCAACCCCGAGCCCGAGCCGGGCCAGGCGCGCGCGTGTGTTTGCACAAGCCCAACCCACAACACTCACCATAAAAGGCCCACTTGTCTCACAACTTATAGGCAAACAACAAGATGGTAATATAAGTAGGAGAAACTCCTCATCATCCATCGATGTAGGAGAAGAAAGCAAACAAAGAAGCAAACTCAACTTTGTCTTGCTATCACACCAACAAAATCGAGCGACCGAAAGGTTGGGCGTTCGATTCTCACCTACGTCGTAGTGCGCTCTTATCTAGACCAAAAGAAAAACATGACCAAAATTCTCATTTAATTTTTATTTCGTATCACGTGGAAGATTTTAAGTTTCGTTAAAACATTTATTGTTCATCTTCAAGAAACCAACTTAATTCATTCTCGAGATACGTTGTATGTTTTATTATTTTCCGCGATCTATTTATTTATTTTCCAAACTTTGAGCTTGTCTCGAATATTTATTTTAATTTTATTACAAATTTGGTCTATTTGTTATTGTTTATCTTTCTAGCTTAATTTAAACTCGATTTCTTATTTGGATGAATTTTAACTCATGTCTATTTATACCGTAACACATTATTTGTTCAACGTGTGTTATATTCAATTCGACTTTGTAGTCCTTTTCTTTTAGCCCTAATTAGCAAACCCACTTCCCCTCTAATTAGCAAACTAACTTTTCTTCTTTTTGTCTTCCCTCCGCTACCTCCTTCTCCCCGGCTCAATCTCTTCTCACGATCGTATCTTACAGGTTTCTTTTACTCTTATCTCTTGGGTTTTGCCTACATAATTTATGATTTTATGATTTTCGTTCAATATGATTATGCCTTTGTTTCTAACTTTACTTCTTCTTTTTAATGAATCTCAGTAAAAGTTTGTGAATTTTTCTTTTTTGTTACTAGTGTTTTAGTAACTTTATGATTGCTTGATTTTGTTGTGTATGCCACTACGAAACGATTGATCTAATTAGGTTTTAAGGAAGTATCTAAGAAAACTGTTAAAAGGATAAGTCGTTATGGCAACAACTTTTCTGAGAAGGATAATGTTCACAGATTCTACCTTTATGGTAGTGAACGTATTTAATCCAATTTGTAACTAAAGTTTATGGATTTAGAGGCAGCTTTAATTTGTACGATTCCGTTGGTTAGTCTTTTAGAGTGCGTGAAGGCGAGTTGGTCAGATTTTCACACCAGGCTATGCTTTTCTGCTTAAGGTAACAATTTCCAGCTAACTGATGCCAATATTGACAACGTTGGAGCTAATGGGGTCAGTCGGTTAGTGTTATTGTTTTTATGTTGGATGGTTATTTTGTTTAAGCTTACTGATTAGTGGGAAAAATATATTAATCAACCTAGAAGAGGATTATATATGAAGTTTGGGGAGAGAATTATGAAGTTTGAGATTTTATTGATGATTTAGTTTACCTTTTTCTTGTCAGGCTGTTTCTGTAAGGTAAATTATTGCCTCCAGTAGCCTAGTTTAGACTACTAAGGATAAAATATTGGCCTACCCATGTTGGCTAGTCGTACCACTTTCTCATTAATCACAATGTAACAAGAAATTCTATTACAATAGTTAGTCGGAAGAGTAGAAGATGCTAATTAGTTTGGAAGTGTCTGACTTTCTGAGCCTTGATGATATATGTCACAGTTGTTTTTTTATCAGCACCCTACAATAGGCTTCGTCCAATGTGAAATCAGATCATATCCTTTTTGACATTGTCATATTCATCATCCATCTGTCTCATTCTTAATTACCTTCTCTTAAATCATGTACGTTATTTGCTTAGTCATGTTACTTAGTTTAATTAGTAATACGTACTCTGTTTCATTGATATCTTTCACTTTCCTCTTTTGCTACCATTTTCTCTCTTACCTAGATGACCCACCCACCTACCTTACCCCTCTCTACTTACATATTTTATTATTTTTCTTAAGAAACTTTTAAGGTGGAAGAAATCAATGAAACGGAGGGAGTAGTCTATAAACACTTAGATCAATGGCTAAAGATTTATTTTAGTCTAATCAGAAGTAAGTGGTTTGAGGTCTAAGAATAACATAACTGTGTTAGAACTTGACAAAAAATAGAGTTTAACTGACATTGACGACTTACCCAGCTCGGATGTGAACTAAACCGGATGATTTACGTCCAAAAAAGAGCTTAATTAGTTGGATAGTAGTTTTGATTCTTTTTGTTATGTAGTGAGCCATATTGGCGTGCAAATTTAATGTTGATGTAATGCATTCACGCCTTAACCCTCAACCTTCGTGACTTTAACAACTACTCCGTTCTATGTAGCATGTTGTTACTTCATCCCGATCATTTGTTTAACTCTGTTCCAATTTTAGCCGTAGACTTTCTAATGGAATGAAGGGAGTAGCATCTAAATTTGTATTTGTAGGGGAGTGGATCATCTACATTGGACCATTTCTTCAAATCGTTCATTTAATCCAATTCCAATGGTAATTTTCTGTTTTTTGTTTCATTCTTATGTAATATGATGATGGGTTATGTAAATTATGAGCTGGAAATTTCTTGGTTTGTGTTATTTTGTCTTTGTTGTTTGATTAAAGTTTTGTGATTGATTATATATGGAGTAATTGATTATGGAAATTGAAAATTATGAGCTTGGGAATTGTATTATTCTAAGTTTTGTACACTAAGCTTATATTGGGGTGTGTTGTAAACTTGTAAAGTAGAAAATAGGACATCAATAAGTGAGATGCTATAGAAAGGTCAACTTGTTTGTAGTTGGCCTACTATTTGTTCTTTTATAGTTAAACATGAATATGTGATGGTGTTTATGTAAATATGAGATCAAAGGCCATATTATTTGTCTTGGTTGAACTCACGAATTCTATTACTTGACTTATTGCTTAAGAGTCGGATGGCTTGAATGGTTACGAAGAATGAAACTTAGGTGACATGATGTAATTAAGGAATAATCAAATATCGGAGATTATCTATATAATAATTTGACAAACAATGGCTAGTTTTGTTATTGATTAAACATATTTTGAAAAAATGACTTAAATGTATTTTTTTTATTATGTGCATTGTTCTCTTAGTTTAGTATCCACTAGTTGTGCTACCTGGGACATATATACAATAAGATTCAGTGTCTAATCAAAGACATATAGCCTACATCGAACTAGCTGAATGTAATCTCCACTCATATCTATTAGTGTTTATATCAAATGAACATTTAATACTCCTTAGTTTAGCATCATGAAAATAAGGTGACTTTGCTTCATTGTTGACTTTCAAGCACAGCTAAGAGGGAACGACATCCTCAATATATTTGTGCTCAAAATAAGTCCCATGTGTATGGAGGATAAGAAACACGCTTAGAGAATATGGTGGATACTAAGAGAAAGAGAACTTCTGCCAAAGACACTACCATTATATTTTGTGTCCGCAACAACTAAATGATTATGAGTGTGGTTATTATGTTGTGAAATGGATATATAACATAACATATTACTTTAAATCTAGAAGAATTTAAGAAGGTATTTACTATTTTAAATTGTAGGTTTGTAATGATCATTTGTTTACTTTTCAAGGACAGTTTTCTTAATATAATGTTATGTTAAATGTAGATTATGGCAGATTCAACAATGACACTTGAGGACATAGATGAAGTTAAAGAGGCGTGGGCGACAAAATGTTTAGAGAACTTCTAGTATATATTAGATTATTTTTATTGCTTCTTTTTTGTGGTCTTTGTATAAGGATATACTTTTGGATGTGTTGGTAAACATCGACACAATTGGTGTGAGATGAAGATGTTTCTATGACGTTATTGTTGATTGGAATCTATTCCAGACATTGTGTTGTATCTGGATTGGCATATAAATTATGGGGAGGCGTAGCCGGAATTTACCTAGTTGATATATATTTTTTAAAATATCAATAATGGCGTTTTTGTAAAACAACGCGAAAACTTACTCTATGGTGGCGGTTGTTGTACCGCAGCTGACACCATAGATTACTCTACGACAATGGTTCTTATATAAAAATGACACCGTATGTTACCTATAGTGGCGATTAGTAGGTGAGAAACGACAACATAGATGCCCTATAGTGGCGGTTTTTAGTTGAGAAACGACACCATGGATGACCTACAGTGGTAGTTTCAAGTTAAGAAATGACACCATAAAGGACCTAAAATGACGGTTTTTAGTTGACAAACAACGCCATAGATGACCTACAACGGCAGTTTTTGGTTGAAATACGACACCATAGATGACCTATAGTGGCGGTTTTTAGTTGAGAAAAATAACACCATAGATAACCTACTGTGGCGGTTTTAAGTTGAGAAATGACACTATAGATGACCTATAGTAGCGGTTTTAAGTTGAGAAACGACACCATAGATGACCTATAGTAGCGGTTTTCACTTAAGAACAGCCACCATAGATAAGTTATGGTGGCGGTTGTATAACCGTCACTTACCAATAGTGACCTCACCAATCATGTCGCTCTAAAACCGCCACCATAGTGACAGGGGTTAGTCGTATTCCTAATCAAAGATACCCTAAGGTCACCAACTAATGTAGATAGTGAAGTCAGGGGTCGAACAACAAGGAGACAGAATTTAGTCGTCTATTCCTAAGAATTAGACTCTAGGTTATGGGTCACAGTCTGAGTTGGTTTTGGTAGGCTAATAACTAATTACTAATAGATAAATCAATAAGGGAAAAGTCTAGGGTCTCAGGTTCACAATGAATATTACCCGGGTCAGGGAGTCAACTAACAGGTCAATAATCGAACTACCTAAGGTGCAGGTCCGGTCGGTACAATACAACCTTTAGATCTAAATTTAACCTGTGGTCGCTAGCATTAAGTCAGTCTACCCAAACTATCGTGGCCTAATTAGTTCTTAACCCGGTTGGCGAAAAGCCCTAATTTGCGATACTAATTAATCGAATTATGCATCAAATAATTAATCAGAATTAAAACGATATTCAGGCGATAGTTCATATGATTAGAAACCGACCAATTGACTATAACCCTAATAATACGCATCGATCCCCTTCAACCCTAGATAAAATTTAGCTATGCATATCAGGAATAATCAAATTGACAAAATACGAATTGCAATTAAACATGATGAAGACGAATAGAATTAAACTACGAAGAGCGAAATTAATTCTACGCTAGAAAACAATAAAACAGTACGAAGAATAAATTAAGACGAAAGTAGAAACTGAAATTGAAATTAAAATTAAAAGTATCGATACCGAATAATTCAAGATCTGAAAAAGGGAAGGACGGAGTTCAATGTATCTCGCGAAGGAAACTGGAAAACTACATAAACTTCTATGCTAAGAAAAGAAGTTATAAAATTGTGTAAAGGAAAAGTAGAATGAAGTAAAAAAGTGTCTGACAATGTAGTCATGAGACTTATTTAAAAGAAATTATTTGGACTTCGAGTCAGGCCCAAAATCTAAGTAAACACTAATCTAATACGCTGCCCGAGGTTTGATGCACTCGATCGAGTGCATGTAATGCCACACGATCGAGTGGATCCGTAATCGCTCCAATTCTTGTCCGTCTTTGGGCTGGAAAGAGGAATCGGCCTAAAACACTAATACAGTCCAGTTGGGCGCGGGTATGAGGCACTCGATCGAGTGCTATGGCACCACGCGATCGAGTGGGCCTGCTGGAACTCGTAGCAAGAGTTCTTCTTTGCTCTCGACTTTTCGTTTTCTTCATCGTCTTCCAGTCTCGTCTCGGCTATCTGGGTTATTATTCCTAAATATGCTCGAAATAGTACCTAACCTGCAAAATAGCACAAGGATCGGCAGTATCGACTTTCTAATAAAAATCGACATTAAATAAATAAATCGGGAAGAAGAAAAGTTTAAATATGGCTGTCGAGGGATAATAAAATACGATATAAAATATGTTGATCAAACTCCCCCAAACCAAACGTTTGCTTGTCCTCAAGCAAACAACTAATATATACATACGAGGACAAGTGGTGTGAAACACGACTCAGAGCTGAATTACAATTATTCTCCTAAAATCGACTCAAACCGACGAGGAAACATGTAATGCTCAAGAATGCAACTAGATCAATAATCATGTCATAATAAAACAATTGCCTGCCAAATTTTCAATCCTGCAAGACCAATAATGTCGGACTTCCTTACGGTTGTCGCACAACACTCATAAGTACGGGTAAGTATATATGTGAAGATAGGAAAGAATAAAGACGCTCACTCGACTTATGAAATATGCATGCAATCGAATATGAAATCAATCTCTCCAATCAAATACGTGTTCCACCAATCAAGACCATAGTACATGCCAAGGACTTACAAAGGGTGGCTAATATGTGTAGGAATAAAATGGATTGTGCTTAAAGCAAGTATGGAAATGTGGGGCTAAGACCAGTAGTCGCAGCTACACAATAAAAACTATCCATCCAAAAACCTCATCTATAAAGTCCGACCACTAACTAGAAATACAACTCAAAAGAGCTTAAGTGGGAATTTTGCCATCCTCCTAACCGTAATTCAATTTTAGTTACAACATCTCGACCATTCCCCGAAATATTACAAGAATCATATGTAAATTTTCTTTTCTTTTTCTTGGAATTTTTCTTCTTTTTCTAATTCCATTTTCTTTCTTTTCTTTCTTTTTCATGCTTCTATATTTTTTCAATTTGGACAAGGGGAAGGCGAGTATAAAGTCGCACCATAATGTTACACACTAAGATCCAAAAGATGCAAAAATCCAAATTATGATCTAATAGTGAATTAATTCCAATTATGTTCACTGCGACTATCCTGGTAAGGTAGGCTGTTCTGGGTTGTAGTTGATTGATATTGATCTATATAATAAAAACAGGCTTACAATGGCTAAAATGGGCTAAACAAAGGGAAATGACCTAAATCTACAGGGTAGTAAAAATGGGTCGTTTTGGCTATGTGGAGCTCATCAAAAAAAGAAATGCCTTTCCTCATGTACCTCCTCCTCAAACCAAACACGTATTCAATATCAAGAGACGGACGTCATATTTATGCAAATTTATGTTACACATTCCATAAGGAGAAACCATTCAATTTCTAATTATAAATAAGACCAGTTATGGATGTTACTAGCCTAGGAAACTCTAAATCCACAGAATTTTTGTGGTTTGCCGACAAAATGGTCAAATTTACTTATTTGGCAATTAACAGTTTAATAGGCAATCATATCAAAATCATCTCATCTCAAGTATTATATGCATTCAGGTACGGAGTCAGCTGTCAATCAAGAGAAATCATGTCAAACGCAATGTCATCATCGCCGTTTTGCATGTTTCACATCGAACACAAGACAGACACAAAGCACACAAAATTAAAATATTTTTGGATTTTTCTGATTTTTCAAATTTTTTGGATTTTTAGAATTTTTGAAAGCAGTAAAATCACACAACGAAAGATGAAAACACACAAACTCTCCCCCAAACCTAAATGTCACAGTGTCCTCAATGTGACTCTACAGCATATAAGACAGAGAATTCCACAGCCAATCCTAAGGACAACTCGACCTAAGGGGAAGAAAAAATCTAAGAAAGCAATAAAAACAAAATTAAAAAGGAAAGAAAGTACCTTATATACAATGGTAGCTCCCCCAAACCAGCTGAAGAGCGGGGGAAACGTATACAAATGATGTCGGGTTGCCTCTCGACTAGCGCTGGTTTCAGACAGGTCTCGCACGACCGAGTTTCCCGTTTCAAGATATTCTAATCTGCTCCATGTTGAAATCAAAACAACTTAGAGCTCGTAGGAGCAAATCGAAAACTCGGGCATGTGCTACATACAAACATAAGTAACACAATATAAGCACGAAGACGTTAAAATTAAGAAAATCAAACTGTCTCAGCTTAGTTGACGGTTTATATGAGCGTTCCGTGTGTTCAGATTCAAATTCCCCTTTGTCAATTAAATTGAAAAAATTAAAATGAGAAAAAGGGAATTCCTTAGGTGGATCGCATCCGCCTAAATCACCAATCAGGACGAAATTAACTCGAACGGTTAATTCGTTAGGCATAGAAAGCTCGACCGAATCGAGTAATGTGTCCGGAATCAGTGTCTCGAGTAGCGGAGGAGGATGATTCGTCACGGTGGAAATGTCATTGATATTGCATAAATCATCTTTTATCGTCTTGAGGGGTCTATCTTCCCGGAGGGCAGCCTCTATCTCATCGAGCTCGACTTTCCAAAATTCAGATTGCCCGCCGTAATCATTCGTATGAACCACCTTAATTTCAGACACTTCATCATTAAACAGTCAATTTCATCGACCACTTCTTCCCAAGTAAGAACTTTTCCCACCGGGTCTCCATAGATCAAGCGCTCAATTTCATCCACTTCCTCTCTGCATCTTCGCGCTTCCAGCTCAGCAAGGCTAGGTGGCCCGGTATCTTCCTCGATATTCCTGCGAATAGCGTTGATAGACTCATTAGATGACGTGTTAATAGCAGAAATAGTATAACACGACTCAACTATATGTTTCGGAGTCAAGCCAAAACCAAAGGAAAGCTTATCTTCTCCTATCGATAGTGTTCCGTTCCTAACATCTATAACCATCCCCACCGTGTGTAGGAAGGGTCGACCTAAGATGATAGGAACCACTGAGTCCTCAGCCATATCTACAATCACAAAATCTACAGGAATAAAAAACTTTCCAACCTTGACCGGGACGTCCTCCAAGACACCTAAAGGGTGTTTAAGAGAGCGATCGGCCATTTGCAAGGTCATACTCGTGCTTTTCATCTCACCCATGTTCAATGTTGTAAATATAGAAAATGGCATCACACTAACACTCGCTCCTAAATCACAAAGAGCATTATCGATAGTAAAATTGTCAATAGTACAAGGAATAGAGAAACTCCCTGGGTCTTTAAGCTTAGGTGGAGATTGGCTATTTAGGACTGCGTTGCACTCCTCGACGTATGCCACGGTCTCGGCCTCATCAAAAGCGTTCTTTCGGGTGATTACTTCCTTCAATAATTTTCCGTAGGCGGGTACCTGCGTAATCAATTCAAAGAAGGGAACGGTTACCTGAAGATCTTTTGCTACCTCCCTAAATTTACTGAGCTGCTGATCAATCTGACTCTTGCGTTGTCGCTGTGGAAAAGGAAGTGCGATCTTTATTGGAGCATCTTTAGCTGTCTCGGGAGGAACCGAAGTAGGGCGAATAGGCGCATTTGATACTTGCAGCACAACGCGATCGAGTCATGGTTGACTCGGTCGAGTGCCATCATACTCGGTCAAGTCACCTGGAGGCACTCGATCGAGTGGTATCGTTGAAGAGCTTCTGGTCGATTTTGGAGGGTCTACTCGATCGAGTGGGCTGACTGTACTCGATCGAGTGACCTTTGACTCGATCGAGTCTGGGCTGACTTGGTCGAGTGGACTACGTGAAGGCTCACTGGTGGTTTTTAGGGGGTCTACTCGATCGAATGGTGCTGTTTTACTCGATCGAGTAGCCTCGATCCGTGGCTTACTCAATGCATCTTCGGCAAGCTCTTGCTTCTCCAACTCGGTTTCATCAGATGTCGACTAAGTCACCTTCACCGGGTTGGAGTAGTATGGTAGTAGCATTGACTTGTTCAGTCTCCGAGTTTCTTTGGTGCTTCTGAGCGGACAGCTGGGCAATTTGATTGTCCAAAATTTTATGATGTGCAATCACCTGATTAATCTGTGCTTCCCGCTTTTGGTAAGCTTGCAAGCTGTGGACATGACATAGGTCCACCCCGACGCGGCCACGCGTGGGTTTGGGTAGGCGAATGAATCTCCATATGAGAAGGATCGAATTGAAATTTAGGTCTATGTGGAGTCGCCACCGAATTTTATGGTTATTCGGAACCGTTCGAGCCCACTCTATGTCGTAGTGGGCCGTATACAAAATACGGCCCATTTCCGATGTCAGAGTTTATTGGGCTCGTCCCTTTGCATATCGATATAGATGCCGACTTGAGCGGTTAATCGTATATTGAATGACTCTCGTGCGCCAACGGTTTCGGGCATCCGGAAACCGAGGTTCTGAGTAATGGGTGAGGGTACGTGTTGGGAAGCCCACAAAGGACACCCAACCCCGCCCGCACATTAGCGGCCTCTACTAAGAACTCGAATGACTTTCTAATACGCGTGCTAGTAAAACGGGAAAATGATATGCAAAGATTTATTTTCCCTAAACATGCGAATGTAATTGAAAGGGTTTCTAAGTCAATTTAATGCAACTAAAATTAACGTCCAAGTTGTATTTTAGCATGCGGGTTCATTTAGTACAATAAACGAACAATAATTAAATTGGCAAAAGAAATAACAAACGCGTTAGTAAACGATGTAATGATATAACGAATAATAACGGTTTATGTAAATATGAGATAAGATGAAAAGGTGCAAATATGAGATGCATGGTTTGAAAAGATAGTAATACACATGATTGATTAAACACGTGTTGACCTAAATCATAAATTACTACCGAGTTCGCAAAATAGAATAATGTACGACTTGCATTTTAGTCATTATGTGGTCACTCGATCGAGTGGTCAATAGACTCGATCGAGTAGACCTTTAAAAAAGATTTCTGTTTTGCGTTTATGACCGTACTCGGCCGAGTTATTGACCAACTCGGTCGAGTACATGGCCACTCGACCGAGTCACTGTGAGACTCGATCGAGTGGTGGTCATAATTAGCATTCTGACTCGATTCTAGGGTGTCACTCGATCGAGTGACTAAGGCACTCGGTCGAGTGGCACCTGTACGAACTTGGTTCGTTTGCTATTTAATTGTTGACTTTGAAATTGCTTTTGATTTTTGATAATCGAACATAAATATTGCACAATTTATGTTCGACTTGGTTTTTTATAAATCGCGAATTTTGTTGAACCGAATATAAATATTGTTGAATTTATACCCGATTCTAAAATTGAATACTCATCCTATCCCATATTCGATTATTGAATCGATATGGGATATTTAGAGTGAAAAATAAAAAGGATGGATTAATTTTAGTCGCTTTGAATTAATTATCGTGATATGAATAAATCACGTTAATTAATTCATATGACTTGATTGTTAGATTCGATATCCAATTATGGAATTGGTATCGAATCTAAAATCGACGCTTTACTTGAATAATAAAAAAACTTGATTCCCTCGACTTTTCCGACATCGAAATAAATCCCTAGGGATTGTGATGTCGGATCCGTGTCAACGGGTTTCGACCCTTATTAAAAATTGACTTTAGAAAATTGATGAATGCAAAATTGATGATGATAACGAGAAGTAATAACGGAATCTTGTTTAAGTTGACTCATCTCAATAATCAAATAATCGGGGTACCGGGATAAGCGACCGTCAACGCTGTGTGCAGTACACTTGTATGTTCGTGTTTTCTTATCCCGATATCCTTCTTACTCGACACAAATCAATGAGTATTTTAATATTTTAATACTAAAGATATTATAGATATTATGATGCGATGACTAAAATAATAAAAAAACGAAAAAAACGAGGAAGAATGATGAATGCGCGATAATAATGATAAAATAACCGTAGCACTAATAATAATAATATGAAATAATAATAATAATAACAATAATAATAATAATAATAATAATAATAATAATAATAATACGTAATAATAATAATAATAATAATAATAATAATAATACGTAATAGTAATAATAATAATAATAATAATAATAATAATAATCATACGTAGTAGTAGTAGTAGTAATAATAATAGTAATAATAATAATAATAATAATAATAATAATAATAATAATAATAATAGTAATCATACGTAGTAGTAGTAATAATAATAATAGTAATAATAATAATAATAATAATAGTAATCATACGTAGTAATAATAATAATAATAACACACAAAAAAAACGGAGAAGAGAGGAAAGAAAGAAGAAAGGGGGTTTTGTCACCCTCAACCTACATGTTTCTGTCTCGGATTAAGGCTCGTAAACGCGGCTATGGCACGGGAGTCTTCGAGGTGTATGGAGGCTAAGTTGTGGTGGCTCGGGTACAATTTCCTAAAACTAGGTTTAGGGTTTTGCTAAGGTCGATTTCCTAGGGTTTTTCTAGGGTTCGTAGACGACGTAGTATGTATGTGTGTAGGGTGTAGATTGCTAGGGTTGTAGATAATTAGGGTTTTTTTTTGTGATCCCTAGATGGTGTGCATGGGGGGTGT
The DNA here is from genome assembly GCA_958450325.1 of Agrostemma githago. Classification (NCBI taxonomy): domain Eukaryota; kingdom Viridiplantae; phylum Streptophyta; class Magnoliopsida; order Caryophyllales; family Caryophyllaceae; genus Agrostemma; species Agrostemma githago. Next base: position 28,262,585 of record OY288260.1, on the reverse strand, counting down.
TTATATAGAAAAGATTAGGGCACCCGGGCTAGGTCACTCGACCGAGTAAGTAGCCAACTCGGTCGAGTGGCCCGTTACACCAGCCGCCGGGCTCAAAGCAGGCCCACTCGATCGAGTGGATGGGTCACTCGATCGAGTGGCCTAACTGGGTCGCGCGGATCTTGTTGGACCTTGACCTTGATGGGTTTTGTGTTTGACTTGGACTTTTGATGATTGATGGGTTGTTTCTGTGTGTCTCGGAAACGACTTTGACCGGGGCCGACCCAATCGTGAAAAGCCGGTTTTAATTCCGGTGTCGGTTTTGGCCCAAATTAGTCTTGTTTGACTCGGAATGGTTCACTAGGCCTGGAATTGAGGTCTGTTTGGTGGGATTTGTACTCCGTAAGTGTGTTAACCAGCGATTAATGGATTTGAGCCCGTATCCGAGCGCGTAGAAACATGTTAGCGTCCGATCATCATCGGGTGATTTTTGGAAACTAGCATAGACACCTGGCAGTCAAAATGCGGGTGTCTACAGAGCCCCCACTCTGACTGAGGCTTGGACAGGGCGAAAGTCAGAGTAGCTACCAAGCCCGTTACGACCTGATAGACTTCTGGTCGGGTCGTTTATAGTCCGTTAGACTCGCGTGTAGGGCTCGCCAGCCATAAGGCAGAGATCATACCTGCGCTCCGTGGGGACTTTGGGCTTGTCACGTAAGCCCTGGGTGTGCCTGTGTGTTGGCCCATCCCGTGCTATCCTGGAAAATGCTGCTGGGGAGATTTGATGACTTGCATGCCTTGCTTGAGTCGTACCTGTATAAGCTACATAAAATGTATGCAACACGTAGGTAGTAAAATGACTCGTGCTGGGGAAAATGACTCTTGAATTTTTGAAATTCTGAAATTTGAAAATCTTGAATTTTTGAAATTTTTGACATCGACTCCTAAAGAAATTAGGAAAGTTCGGGATGATTATTTCCACACTAGTATTGAGACTAGGCTTGTGGCTTGATTCTATTTGCAATTAGGAAACTTTTTCCTAGAAGCGATATGGAAAGAAATTTGCAAGGTTATTGCTATATATAGCTCCTTATGCTCTTGATTTTTTCATAATTCCATCACAAGAAAGTCTTTTACTTCCCTTAAGGCAAAAAGAAAGTCTCTTTATTCCTTTTAAGAAATTTATCATGGGAACCGACAGGTTGAGTGCTATGCTGCAGGCGTGGTCCCGTCAATTTAGGGATGCCGATAGGGTGGTTTTGAACCAGACGGGTATAACTCAGCTGTACTCGTTCCGTCAGATGGTGGTCGACCGATATTTCCTGGATGCATGCTTGGTCTACTGGGACGACATTTATCATGTCTTTGCCTTCCCCCGGGGCGAGATATGCCCTTTACCCGAAGAAATTGCTGCAATAGGAGGATGGAACCCGATGCTTCGGCCCGCTGTCCCGTATTCAGTCTACGACCCAAAGAGGAAGCTGAGGGAATTTTTGGGGCTATCTCATAACGAAGTGTCCCGTATGATGAAAGGTGGTGATATTTCTCTGATCGACCTGGCTGAGAAATTCATGAACCCGCATGATGTCCGGGTGAGGTCAGCCCATAGCCGCAGGGCCTTTTCTTTCTGCATGCTCCATGTTTACGCTTTTGAGGGTCACATGGATTGGCTATCTTGCATGGGTAGTACTCGTCTCATAACGGTGGTGGATTTGATGGAGACTGAACACAGCCCGGCTTGGTTAATCACGGGCGAAATCATCCAGGGCTTGGATAATCGTAAGAGAGATGAATCCATTCGTCTTACCGGAAGCACCCGTTTGTTGCAAGTAAGTCGGATTTTTATTTTTGATTCCTTCATTTTTTGAATTTTTTCGTAGACTCAGCTACTGCAGTGGGCACTCGATCGAGTCACCCTGGCACTCGATCGAGTGCCTTCGCTGATAGGCTTCTGTCCGTTTCCAGTGACACCACTCGATCGAGTCAGGCTGTCACTCGATCGAATGTCGTCCGTTTTGTCTCGAAATCTAATGTTTTTGCTTTCTTCTTTTTTCAGATTTTGCTTTATGAGAGGCTATCGGTGATAGATCCCCCACTTGATGCCAGTACTTACCGCCATAACCAGCTGATGACGAGACGACGGGCCATCGATTTTTCTCGCTTGATTAGCCAGAAGTATTGGGATGAGGTGCTATCTATCCACGGTGGGCGGTTGATTCGATGGGTCGTGCCATGGTGGCCCATCCCGACTTGGTCAGGTTTTGACCCGAGGGAGAGGGCCCGTTACCAAGTGATCTTGTCCTTCACCCAAACGGTTCATCTATACCCGGATCGCATACTAAGGCAGTATGGACGATCTCAGCGGATACCAGAAATAGAGGCCATTGTGAGTGATCCAACCCAATTGACGGATGTGATGTGCGACACGTGGATGCAAAGATGGTACACCCGGCACACTTGGCCCATTTCCAAATCTCGGCATTCGATCTGGGTTTCAGACTCATATACCAAGTGGACTAAAGCAGGTGATGCTAAAGCCCGAGCTGCTTTGAAGGTGGATGAAGCCTTTGACGTGCTGAGGAGAGAACAGGCTAAGGACAACAGGGGGTTCTTTGATGAGGGAGACACTCCAGCTACCCTAGTCCGCCTAATGTCAGGGCAAAAGAAAAAGGCTAAGACTCAAGCTAAAGGGTCCGGTGCTAAAGGTGCTCGGGGGAAAGTGAGCCCCCAGACAGACTTGGAAAGGAGACTGGGCCCCAGACTAGCCGTGCAGGACCGACTTGGCCCACGGGATAGGCTACCCGAACATGTCCGGGCCCGACTTGGGCCAACGACTGTGATTGAAGACCTATCGTCGAAGAAGCGGGCCCGTGCTAAGGAGGTTCCCCTTGTGATTAGGGAACGCTCATCCCCACCTCGACGACCTAGGGCTCCACACGACCCGAAGGACAAGGGAAAGGGGAAGATGCCCGGATATTAGTCTCCTAATTTTGAATATTATTATTTTTTTTTTGTGGTGTGTTTTTGTTATTTGCCGTGTTTGGCGTTTTTTTTTTTTTTTTTTTTTTGTAATTCCCGAGTTGATCGAGATATTAATAAAGACGTATTATTTGAAACCGTTCCCGTCTTTTCGATATTGCAGTAGTTGTACCCTTTTGAGGGGTTGCCTACGTATCCACAATTAGCGGAATCAAACCAGACGTAGTTCAAAATTTGATTTGATTGATTGATTTTTTTTGCAATTTTCGAAATACATCAAGATCATTGATTCGAGATGTGCGACGGTAGAATAATTAATTCTAACTTACTGACTTGTCTAAAATTTTGAAAATTTATAAAAAGACAAATTTTATAAATTTTCGCAAATGACATTGAGACAGGGGTTTATGGGTAATAGCGCTTCAGCTGGTCCAAGTTGGTCGGGTTGACGAACTCGTTACCGTCCAGGTCCGTTAGCATCACCGCTCCTCCTGATAGGATTTTCTTGACTAAGTATGGCCCAGCCCAATTGGGTTTGAATTTTCCCCTTGGGTCAACCGGCAGTAAGGCACGAACCGATTTTAGGACCAAATCTCCTTCTTTGATTTTTCTGGGCCTAACTCTTTTGTTGAAGGCCCGCTGGATTCTCTTTTGATATACTTGAATATTATTGAGGGCCCGCGATCGTCGTTCGTCCAAGAGGACCAGCGAATCGTATCGGGCTTGGACCCAATCTGCTTCTGGTACTTGGCTTTCAAGTAGAATCCTTAGGGATGGTACTTCTAACTCAACCGGCTGGACTGCTTCCATTCCATATGTCAGATAATACGGAGTTGCTCCTGTTGCAGTGCGGATTGAAGTTCGGTACCCCCATAAGGCAAAAGGTATCTTGTCGGGCCAGTCCCGATAATTCTCAGCCATCTTTTTAAGTATGGTGACAATTGTTTTGTTGGCCGCTTCTACCGCTCCGTTTGTTTGGGGTCGGTAAGGTGAGGACGTATGCCTTTGAATTTTGTATTTTGCTAGCAATGCGGTAGTTTCCGCTTGAAAGTGGGTCCCGTGATCACTGATAAATTCGTGCGGGATCCCATACCGACATATAATCTTATTTTGGATAAATTTGGCCACGTGCTTGGCATTCAAGACACGGTATGACTCGGCTTCCACCCATTTGGTAAAGTAGTCGATGGCCACCAAAATGAAGCAATGTCCTCCTGTCCCGGAAGGATGTACTTTCCCAATTATGTCAATACCCCATGTCGAAAATAGCCATGGTGATGTCATGGTATATAATAGGGAGGATGGCATATGTTGTACATTACCGAAGATCTGACAATTATGGCAGTGCTTGACGTATAATTGGCAGTCTGTCTCCATGGTGTTCCAGTAATACCCGAGCCTCGTGATTTTACGGGATAGCATATGGGCATTCATATGCGGACCGTTTTCACCGTCGTGGACCTCGGCCATGACCTTCTCGGCTTGAATTTTGTCGATACATAGAAGGAGAGCCCCCTGTGCCGTCTTTTTGTATAATTGCCCGTCATCGGTACGAACAAATTGGGTTGCTAATCTTCGTAGGGCCTTTTTGGCCCGATTTTCAGCTCCCGCGGGATATTCCCCCGTTGTCAGGTATGTTAAGATGGTTTGATACCAATGTTCTGGGTCAGTTATCTCGATATCTTGAATGGCATAGATGTAGGCCGGCTCTGACCGCCTTTCAACACAAATTGGCATGCTTGTCAGGTGATCCGGGATGTTCAGTAAAGATGCTAATTTGGAAAGTGCAACTGCAAACTGATTTTCCTCTCGGGGTAAGTAAATATACTCGACTTTCTGGAATTGTTTCTCTAGAACCCGTACTCGCGCTTGGTAAGCCACGAGATTGGCGTTCCGAGTTTTCCATTTTTGGAGTGCTTGATTGATGACCAATGATGAATCACCGTGGACCCGGAGATTTGTTACCCCTAAATCAGCAGCGGCTTGCAACCCGTGAATGCATGCTTCGTATTCGGCTGCGTTGTTGGTCACGTCGAAGTCCAACTTGATGGATAAGGGAGTGTGTTCCCCTCGGGGTGAGATTAACAGAATTCCGACCCCAAATCCTCGGAAGTTGGATGCCCCGTCAAAATACAGATCCCATGTCTCGGTATCGGTATGGAATATGTCTTCATCAGGAAAGGCCCATGTATCGGTGTGGCCTTGTTCGGATATCGGGCTGTCGGCGAGGAACTCGGCAACTACCCGGCCTTTGATGGCTTTTAACGGTACAAATTTGAGGTCAAACTCAGATAACATTAGAGTCCATCTTGACATCCTCCCGTTGAGGATGGGCTTCTCGAATAGGTACTTGATAGGATCCATTTTGGATAAAACATGTACCTCGTGACTGAGCATGTAGTGTCGGAGCTTTTTAGTGGCCCAAACCAATGCTAGGCACGTTTTCTCGAGCATTGTGTATTTGCATTCGTACTCGAGGAACTTCTTACTGATGTAGTAAATAGCCCGTTCTTCTGAATCGACTGTCTGGGCTAGCATAGCCCCCATGGCCGTCTCAGTCGTTGTTAGGTATAACGAGAGAGGCAAACCGTGTTGAGGCGGCATTAGTACCGGCGGAGCAGACAGAATCTCCTTGATTTTATCGAAAGCCGCTTGACATTTGTCGTCCCATAGCACCCGTTCCCCGATCTTCAGCTTCTTGAAAATGGGCTCGCATACCATGGTTAGCTTTGAAATGAAACGGCTGATGTATTGAACTTTCCCGAGAAACCCCCTTATTTCCTTTTCGGTCTTGGGTGGTTGCATCTCAGTGATGGCTTTGATTTTAGCTGGGTCGACCTCGATGCCGCGTTGGCTAACGATATGGCCCAGTAATTTCCCTGACGTTACCCCAAAACTGCATTTTTGTGGGTTCAGTCTCATGTTGTACTTACGTAGTCTGGTAAAGAACTTTCTTAGGGCTGTGATGTGCCCGCTTAGGTCCTTAGACTTGACGATCATATCGTCCACATAGACCTCCACCTCCTTATGCATCATGTCGTGTAATAAGGTGGTGGCGGTCCGTTGATAGGTGGCTCCAGCATTGATGAGCCCAAATGGCATGACGGTGTAGCAGTAAGTTCCCCATGGTGTAATGAAGGTGGTCTTACCCATATCCTCTTCTGCCATTTTGATTTGGTTGTATCCGACATACCCGTCCATGAATGATAGAAGGGCATGGTCGGCCGTGTTATCCACTAATATGTCGATATGTGGTAACGGAAAATCGTCTTTTGGGCTGGCCTTGTTTAGGTCCCGGAAGTCCACGCATACTCGCACCTTGCCGTCCTTCTTGGGTACCGGCACGATGTTTGCAACCCAGTCTGGATATTCAGACACTTGTATAAAACCCGCTTTGAATTGTTTATCGACCTCTTCTTTGACTTTAAGAGACCATTCGGGCTTCATTCTTCTGAGCTTTTGTTTAACCGGTTTGCACCCATCTTTGATGGGTATTCGGTGTTCTGCTATTTCTCGATCTATTCCCGGCATGTCCTTGTAGGACCATGCAAAGACGTCTTTAAATTCTAGGAGGAGGTCCGTGAACTGTTGTCTTTCCTCTGGATCTAAAGATTGGCCCAACTTAAGCATCTGGGGCTCTAAAGTGGTTCCCACGTTGATGGACTCGGTTTCTTCGATTACCGGATCTCGGGATTCCCTTTGCTCGAGCTGCTCGACCAGATGTTGTGGTAGAGGTACCTGTTCGTCGGGTTTCTCAATGTCATTGCATATAAACTTTTTGAAATTGAGAAAATTTTGGAAATAAGACAAGTCGTAAGCAGAACGGTGTTCGTTATTATTATTGATAGTGAATTTGGAAAATAGCTCGAATAGAGCTGCCATCTGATCGTTGGTCAGTGGCGGGATAGGTAGAGGTTTCGGGACAGGCCCCAAGACCTCAGTGGGTGTGGCTAAGGGAGTTACAGACTCGATACTAGCACCTGACCGCCTAGACTCGGACTCAGACTCCGACTCTGACTCTGACTCAGACTCGGACTCGGTATCCGGCATGTCTCCCTCGCCGGTGGTCAGCTTGTAGACCCGTCCTTGACTGTCGGTCCACTTTATAGTCTTCCTCCAAACTCTCGTCCCGGCGTTGGCACCGACCTCGGTAATGAGCTTGGTTGGGTCGAACCGATCGCTGCGGAGGATCAAGTTGACCAAGTCGTCTTTTGGTGCGGGGACGGTCCTGTCTTCTCCAAATAAGAGCCCCATCATGGGCTCGGAGTCGTCTTCACCCTTCTCGGGTTCTGTTTGGAGGACGGTGAATATATCATCGGGGATATAGTTACATTCCCGAGCCTTTTTGGTCTCGGGATATGTGATGGTGGGTTGGTAGAGGCCCACTTGGATGGCTCCGAAGACTGGAGTGACGAATATGATTGTATCGGCCCGGCCCACATTCTCGGAGCTTATGGTATATCCCAATCCGAGTCGGGATTCTCCATTGTCCAAGACCTCGATGATCTTCCCCGCAGGAAGATACGGCCTTGAAGTAGCTCCGGGTAAGTAACCCAGATTTTGTAGCATCGTGTCGATGCTAGGGGCGAAGTAGGGTTTGAAAAGATATTCCTCCTCAATCATACCCACGAAGTCGAATCCTCGTGGTTCGGCCCGATTCGTGGCGTTACAGCTTGCCACGATCATGGGGGTCGCCTCCAATGTGATGATACCGTCTTTGAGTGGCATCTTTACTTTTCGGTGGAGGGTAGATGACACGGCCTTGACTGCGTGGATCCAAGGCCTTCCTAGTAGGAGATTGAATGATGAGGTGACATCTATCACCTGGAACTCCAACTCCTTTTCGATCGGGCCCGTTATGATCTTCAGTTTAACGGCCCCAGCTACTGGTTTTGGGCTCCCGTCGAAGGCCTGGATAGTTTGGGCCGTCGGGATATAGTCGGCATCAGTGATGCCGAGGGCTTTGGCGGTCCTTAATGGTATGACGTTCACGGCTGATCCATCGTCAATGAGGGTCATCGGGAGATACTTACCCTTGCAGATGACCGTGATATATAGGGCCAGGTTGTGATTGGGCCCAAATGGAGGTAAATCAGCTTCAGAGAAGGTTATGAGTGGACCTCCTTCTTTGGACTTGCCCTTGAGGTAGGGCATAATGGTAGCTACCATTTCAGCGGGAGTAGCTTCCGAATCGACCTTGATCTCATCGAGAGCCTTAGTCAGAGCTTCCCGATGAGCCTGTGAGCTAACCAATAGCTGCCATATGGTTAGATCAGCTCGAACCCTCTTCATTTGTTGGACCAAGGTTGTGTCATTGCTTGGTTCCTCGGGGGTTATTTCCGTCCTGGCAGGTTCAGTGACGGATGTTGAAGTGGCGCGCCCAGCAGTGGCGAGGTGGTTGGTGGCTAGAGCCTTGGATTTGGCTTTTCGGACCTCTTCCAGGGTGATGGGGACAGCTTCCCCCTTGGCTAAGTAGACATCGTCCTCGTCATCGAACCATATCCCATTGATTTGTGGGATAAAAGGAGAAATGAGGTGAGAACAGTCAATTACCTCCCCTATGAATATGGCGTGGGCGCTGAACGGGTTTTCTTTGTTGCTCGGCTTGTCTCCGGGCAACGGAACTTTCCCGCTCTCGATAAGGTCTTGGATTAAGTGCTTTAACTTCCAACATTTTTCAGTATCATGTCCGTTGCCCCGGTGATACTGACAGTAGGCTTGAGCATTATAGTACTTGGACCTCTTTTCTGCTGGAGGCTCTGGAGTTGGGCCTATTGGTTGAATCAGACCCTTTGAAGATAGCCTCTGTAAGGCGTAGGTATAGGTAGTCCATATATCTGTGAATACCCGATTGGGTGTATTCTTTTTGGATGAGGTGTCAAGTAGATTCACCTCATCAAAGATGCTGCGGGTCGCAGCTGCGGGTGCGGGCTTGTTTGTAGACGAACTCGCCCCTTGATAGCCCTTGGTAGAGGCCTTAGTCAGGCTCTCTAACCTCAGATCATCTTCGATCCTTGTGCCCATTTCAGTAAGGACAGCAAAGTTTGGGATGATAGCATATCGGAGATGGACCCGGTAGGATGGGAGTAGATTCTTGACGAAGGCTTCCACTAGGGCCTTCTCGCCGGGCTTATCGACCAGCTTCACACTTTCGGCCCTCCATCTTTGTAGATACTTTGTGAACCCTTCTTTGGGCTCTTGGGCCATTACCTCCAGAGTACGCATTGTAGTCTGGATTTCAGTGTTGTCGGCATAATTCCTAGCAAACTCGGTCGCCACATCATCCCAAGTCTTGTATTTCTTGGGGTCGAGCCTGTAGAACCAGGCCTTAGGATGGTTCTCTAGGGAAGAGGGGAATAGGTGCTTGAACATTGTTGACTTCACCCCTTTTACCGCCATGAAGTCTTTGAAAGCCCGGATGTGGTGGACCGGGTCTTCGGTACCCTCAAACATAGGAAGTCCCGTTAAGTTGAGGTTAGCCGGTAGCTCGTTATCCAAAGGTGAATAAGTACGAGCGTTTTCGGTGTGGATCGAGTTGTTCGTTGATAAATGGACTTGCTCTTCGAGCCTACGAACAACACTAAGCAATTCGGCCATGGGCCCGATGGGCTCGGCTCCTTCGGTAGGGACCGCCTTCTCTACGGTGCTCAGGCGGGTGGATAGGGTCGCCTGATTGGCCACGATGGCGGCCAGCTGGGTTTCGATCTTGGCGAGAGAGTCTTTCAGTTCATCCATCTTGCGCTGGTGTCGAGTTACGGGCGTCCTGTCTGTAAGAACACCACGTAATCAGAAACTAGCCCAAAATCCCGAAATAGAAATTACATCCCGAACAAGACTAAAAGAGGAAAATGACTCGGAAAAGACACCTAGACGGGTGACTTGTGAAATGTGGGCCTTCCTTAGGATTCGGCGGGTGAGCCTAGTCCTGTTCGAAGGAAGGTTCACGTGAGACATCCCCAGACTTTAGACTCGACTGTGTTGACGGGTCCTCCTTTGTAGGAGTTTGTCCTACGTAGGTGGGCCTTGCCTTAGTCTAATAAGGCGGACCGGGAAAGGGAAAAAACTCGTGATGTAAGATCGACGGAGTTTCGACGCTACGGACCTTGACAACTTAAGACACGACCCGACACTGCTAAATATGGGAAGTTCTAAGAGGAAGGTTTTGAAAATTGATTGATTTTGAAAGGGGACCGAGAGGACTCGGTGGAGGGGCCCAAATTTCGAAAAAAAAAAAAGAAATGTCATTGGGCCACGGGTTTTTGAAAATTCGAAAGTATTTTCGAGTTTTGAATTGGGCAGCATACCGTCTAGAAAATAGGATATTTTGAGTAAAATCATAAGTCCTAAATTCGGTATGTGTCCCGGATTTTGAAATTGAATAGTTTGAAAAAGATGCAATTTTGAAAAATTGACGGTTTTTTGAAAACGACTCGGAAACCAAGTAGCACGTAGTCACACAAGCATTATAACGACGCCATGTATGCTCTATACTAAGTCTCGGTCGGTCTATAAGGGGTCTATACCAGTGTACATAGTCTAGACGTTGATCGGGACGGGCTTCCTAAGTCGAGTTGATCTTAGAACATGCCGCGAAACCCACTCGAATCGACTATGGATACCTTTCAACATATCCATATTGGAGTACATCGACGGTATAGTGGGACGTCGGTCGCGAGTACCGGCCCGGGAAAATATGGGTTATGCATGAACCGTAGAACTAAAACGCGTATTGTATTTGTCAAACGATTTCTATTCGAGTCTCACCCTGAGGATGCCGATGGTAAGTCACACATCAGTTAATCCCCAGCGGAGTCGCCAAATTGTGGACATGACATAGGTCCACCCCGACGCGGCTACGCGCGGGTTTGGGTAGGCGAATGAATCTCCATATGAGAAGGATCGAATTGAAATTTAGGTCTATGTGGAGTCGCCACCGAGTTTTATGGTTATTCGGAACCGTTCGAGCCCACTCTATGTCGTAGTGGGCCGTATACAAAATACGGCCCATTTCCGATGTCAGAGTTTATTGGGCTCGTCCCTTTGCATATCGATATAGATGCCGACTTGAGCGGTTAATCGTATATTGAATGACTCTCGTGCGCCAACGGTTTCGGGCATCCGGAAACCGAGGTTCTGAGTAAGGGGTGAGGGTACGTGTTAGGAAGCCCACAAAGGACACCCAACCCCGCCCGCACATTAGCGGCCTCTACTAAGAACTCGAATGACTTTCTAATACGCGTGCTAGTAAAACGGGAAAATGATATGCAAAGATTTATTTCCCCTAAACATGCGAATGTAATTGAAAGGGTTTCTAAGTCAATTTAATGCAACTAAAATTAACGTCCAAGTTGTATTTTAGCATGCGGGTTCATTTAGTACAATAAACGAACAATAATTAAATTGGCAAAAGAAATAACAAACGCGTTAGTAAACGATGTAATGATATAACGAATAATAACGGTTTATGTAAATATGAGATAAGATGAAAAGGTGCAAATATGAGATGCATGGTTTGAAAAGATAGTAATACACATGATTGATTAAACACGTGTTGACCTAAATCATAAATTACTACCGAGTTCGCAAAATAGAATAATGTATGACTTGCATTTTAGTCATTATGTGGTCA